>JAEOAD010000033.1:18382500-19582500 GCA_036365145.1 Orientallactaga sibirica
GAAGTATTCTGTCTTAGAAGAAAGTAGGAAGTTCCAAACTGAAACAGGGTTGGTAAGAGTTGGGCAGTTCTGAAGCTTGTGGCTCAGGAAATAAAAGGGACCAGCATGTAAATTCCTCAGAAGTCTCAGGAAGCTCCTGAAATTACAGGATTCGTGAAACCCAAAGTTCATGTTACATAAAGGAGTAAAAATTGCTTCAGAAGAGAGACTCTCCTATCAGTTGGAGTTGCCTACAAAATTGCAGAGATGTAACTTCTTAGAGTTTCCACTTATGATAGGGTGGCTTTTCAGTGATGTGGGTGACTTTGAGCCTTCCATGCTCCTGTAAGTAACCCCTCCCCCATATTCCTTGGTCTGTGGTTGGTACCCTATCCCGGGTGAATAGACACTTGTTCATGTCTCCCCAAGAAAAGTTAACAAAACAAAAATGTTAATTTGACAGAATTTAGAACCATCTAGGAGAACAACTCCAGGGCATGTCTGTGTGGTAATTTCTAAATTAGGTTAATTGAGGTGGGAAGACCCACATGACTTGATGGAAAGGAACAGTGAGCTGAGCACTAGTATTCATCTCTAGCTGCCTCAAGCTCCTGACACCATAAGCTCCAACTGTGAGCTACATGAACTCGTCCTTTATTAAGTTGCTTTTGGTGGGTATTTGTCGCTTAGGAAGAAGTAAAGTAACCAATACACTTGGTAAACATAGCAAATTCAAGGCCAGCCTGAGATACATTAGACATTGTCTCAAAATAGTGTTTTTGGTTACCGTATGAAGATGTGTTACATTATGACATTTTCCTATCTTTCTGTATATCTATCATGTCTATCTATATGACATTCGAATCTAGATTCCACATATCAGAGAAAGCATGCAATATTTGTTTCCTGAGTACAGCTTATTTCATTTAAAATACTTATCTCCAATTTCATCAATTTTCCTGAAAATGTTACAATGTATTTCTTTTTTATTTCTTTTTTTTTTTGAGAGACAGAGAGACAGAGACACAGAGAGAGACAGATAAAGAATGGGTGAGCCAGCAGCCTCTCGGGTGCTGTGGACAAACTCCAGACATGTGTGCCCCCTTGTGGTCAAGTGCGGCATTGTGCCCTTGCATCACTTTTTGCTTCTGGCTAAACGTGGGACCTGGAGAATCCAACCGGCATTGTTAGGTTTTGCAAGCAGATGCCTTAACTGCTAAGCCACCTCTTCAGCGCACAATGTATTTCTTTACAGCTGATTACATGTCCATCATGGACCATATTTTTGTTACCCATTTTTCTGTCAATGGACATCTAGGGTGCTTCCACATCTTGGATGCTGTGAATAGTGCAGAATATGAATATGCAAGTATCTCTGTGGTATACTGACTTAAAATCATTTGGTCATAATTCAGGGATGTCCTGCCTTTTGACATTGGAACATGACATTGTCATCTACAAATTTATTGGACTGTATGTATCCAATAGTGTCATAGCAGGCTTATTTGGCAATTCAATGTTTATTTTATGAGAAGCTACTGCAAATGATTTCCACAATTATGGTGGCAGTTCATTAAACACACCAAAGACAAGATATTTGTTCTATATCCACCTGTGAATGCATAGAATTTTGCAATAGGATGGAGAACAGAAGAGACAAATGGGTTGAGGGCATAAGATTGGATGTAGTTGGGTTCTGAGTGGTCATTAGTTTCCTCGATGAGATAGAGTGCATAAGAGAAGAAAAGATTCAAACCGCAGGCAGTATCCAAGAAGTACTCACATTTATAAGCAAAACAAGGGAACCAATCAACTGGAGAAAGTGAGGCACTTCTCCAACAGAGAAATGTTCTTGAATTTAAACTCAGTGACAAGACAATAATTAACTCAAAGAGCTGATTTGAAAGTAGTTACTTCAATAATTTACATTGGCATTTGCCCCATACAAATAATAGATGAATAAAATATTATCTACTTTCTTAATGTTTCCAAGGTAAAATATAATACTGATTTTATACCTATTTTTTAAAATTCATTTATTATGTACTCCTGGATGGTACAAGTTTATTCATGCTTTGATTTTTAAGTCTTTAATTACTTCTTAATAGTTTAGCAATAAAAATGTGATTTCCTCCTGTGCTTCATAATCTGTATTTAATAACTGAATCTCTGAGAACTATTCCAGATAATGCTCTAATTATCCCATTATGAAAGGTCATTGCTGGCATGAACATGGTTCAGGTCAGTGCAAACTCTGATGCTGTAATGCAGATACTTCAGAAATTTGATGGTGTACACTGGAAATGAGGACAGATTGTTATATACTGATACCAACAGTTTGAAACATGCTTCAAATAGTTCTGTGTATTGTGTTCCCATTCTGACAAGACTGTAAGTATGTAGGGGATGCTTGGTATAGTTTGTCTGCCCCAAACTGTAAATGAATCCTTTCCTGTAGAGATATCTTCACTTTTGATGTCAAAAAGTGGTGGACATATCCTCAGGACACTTGAATTAAAAGTCCTATTCTTCTATGTCTTACGTACTATATTTTATTTATATTTATATTTATTTATAGTTGGTTCAATTTATTTCAACATATTTTTCTGGATTTCTAATACTACTATCAGAGAAATAAAGCTGAATTTTAAAAAGCTAAATGAAGCTGGGTGTGGTGGCATACATCTTTAATCCCAGCACTTGGGAGGCAGAGGTAGGAGGATCACCAAGATTTGAAGGCCAGCCTGGGATTACATAGTGATTTCCAGGTCAGCCTGGGGTAGAATGAGATCTTACACACACACACACACACACACACACAAAGCTAAATGAAATACCTGGGTCATTTCAGTGTCAGGTGAGAGAGGTCTGAGAGAGGTCTTAGGAAACTGGGAGTTTGATCATGATTCTCCTTCTGCAGTTGGGGGAAGAAATGGCTGACTGACAGCATTTCTGGAGGAAGAGATGCCCAAAATGATTTTCTGTGGCTAGGTTTGGGAGTATAGAGGAGGCGGTGAATGAAAGATTAGAAAATTGTTTCAGCGAAAAGAGCAAAAAGAAAATGCAGAATGAATATAGGGTATGCTAGTGGAACCATGCATAGTTTTGAATTACCGTAAATTAAAATGTAAACATGGGTTTCTACTCCCACGTGTGATGTTACCTTGTATGACAAAGCAGATGACGAGGCTGGAATGAGGCCTGGACTCTGGCACGTGACTGAGTGACTGGAGGTAAGTGAAGAATTCACGTTGCCATACTGGAACTTTGGTGGTACTATGGAGGCTGTATTTGAAAGGAGCCAAGGCAGTAACATTTTAAATGCGTCAGTGAAGGGTTTGGGGAAATTGCTCAGCAGTTAAAGCCATTTGATTGCAAAATCTATCTGCCTAGGTTTGATTCTCCGGTCCTCATGTAAAGCCAAATGCACAAAGTGGCACATGCATCTGGAGTTCATTTGCAGCGACAATGGGCCCTGGTACACCCATACTTTCTCTCCCTCTCTCAAACAAATAAATAAAAATCCAGAGGTTTCACAGAGATCAACACTAAAGTGGACTTATAACATACCCACCAAGGCTCAGGGAACATTTAGAAGAAGGGACAGAAAGACTGTAAGAGCCACAGGTGTGAAGGAGTTTCCCCCACCCCACAAAGACTTACTGAAGTATTCATAAACCCATGGTAAAAACCAATAACTCCACTGAGGAGGGCTCTCCATGGAATGGGGGCAGAGAAGGGGCAATATCAGAAGATAACACCAAAGGAATGGGACCAACATGAGAATGGTGCATACATTAAAGTTCATAATTAATAAAATAAAAAATGAAATTCCAAGGGAGGGGGAAGGAAAAGATATGACAATCAAAAGTCAACCTGCTTAGATCCTTGTTAGGATTCATGTAGACTTAAAAGAAGCAATAGGAACCTGGAAATATCTATATTCCAACAGACTTTGGTTTAAATCTCACTTCAGAATTATTGTACATGTGAATTGACACTTGTGCTTTGTCTCTGTTTCATTACTGATAAACATGTTCAAAAAAAAAAAAAAAAAAAAGACCAGGTGTGATGGTGCACGCCTTTTGTCACAGTACTCAGGAGGCATAGGTAAGAGGATTGCTGTGAGTTTGAGGCCAGTCTGGAGCTGCAGAGTGAGTTTCAGGTTAGCCTAGGCTAGAGTGAGACCCTGCCTAGAAAAAAAAGTTAATTAAAAAAATTAACAAAATAGGGCTGGAGAGATGGCTTAGCAGTTAAGGGGCCTGCCTGCTAAGCCTAAGAACACTGGTTCCAATCTCCAGCGGTTCCAATCTCCAGGTCCCATGTTTAGCCAGATGCAAAGTGACAGAAGGGTGCAATGCCGCACTTGACCACAAGGCGGCGCACACATCTGGATTTCATTCACAGCAGCTGAGAGACTGCTGGCGCATCCATCTCTATCTGTCTCCCTCTCCCTCTCTGTCTGTCTCTCTCTGGGTCTCTCTACAAAAATAAATAACATAATAAAAAAATTTTAAAAATTAACAAAATAGATGCCTCAGTGAGCCACAATAAAGGCTTGAACTGGGGTGATGATGGGGAGGAAAGGCACAATTTGGTAACAGCTCTTTATGACAGTCCTCACTGAAGTGCAGAAAGTACAGCTTGGGGAGAGAGGTCTGAGTCTTTATGAGTTACTGTATTTCCTGTAGTTTTGAAATGGGGGTGATATTATCTTGCATGAAAAATATTAGGTACAGCCTAACTTTCCTGAAACAACACTTAGATGCAAGATGTCAACAGATGCCTTCTAATATTATCTGCTTTGCACCTCTTCAACTCAGTATTTTCACCTACTTATGCATTTGTAATATTATGAGACAGTATATTGTTGTGAATAACCTTTAAGATAAAGAATGTGTTGGGAAAAAATGTTCTATAGTATACTTTTTTTCCAGTTAAAAGAAATACTGCTTTGAATCTTATTTTAAAAATAATTATTCTTTAAATTTTTTTTTTATTTATAAATAAAGAGAGAATGAGAATGAGAAAGAGACAGAGGAGAGAATGTGTGTGTGTGTGTGTGCATGTGCATGCATGCATTCGAGCACCAGAGCCTTTTGCCACTGGAAATAAACTCCAGATTCATGTGCTAATTTGTGCATTGGCTTTACTTGCATACTGGGGAATTGAACCAGGGCTGTGAGGCTTTCCAAGCAAGCTCCTCTAACCACTTAACAATCTCTCCAGCCCCCAAATATCCTTATAATGAATGTGATTTATTAACTCATTAGTTAAGGACAAAATGATGAGAGCAGGTCACTGAAATGCTAATGATGGGAGTGTTGAGGGTCACCTACATAGATGCTTCACAATGGTTGCAAATACAAGATCTGGCTGTGATCACACTGATAGACAAATCTGTCATTTGGGGCAAATTGATTTTCCTCTCCGTGTCTCAGTTTCCTTATCTCTAAATGCACATACTTCCTGTGGTGGTTTGAATGTGAGTGTATGCCCCCATAGCCTCAGGTATTTTTAATTTTTTTTATTTCTTTACTTGGGAGAGAGAGGCAGATAGAGGGGGGGAGAGGGCGAGAGAGATTGGGCATGCCAGGGCCTTTAGCCACTGCAAACAAACTCCAGATTCATGCGACACCTTGTGCGTCTGGCTTAAAAGGGTCCTGGGGAATAGAGCCTGGGTCCTTTGGCTTTGCATGCAAGAACCTTACCTGCTAAGCACTCTTTCCAGCCTGCCTCAGGTACTTTTGATTAAGGTTCAGCTTCCTGCTTAAGTCTCCAATAGCTTGTTAGAGGAGGTGTTACTTGTGCACAGATCTGTATCTATCCCTGTGTTATGTATACAGGTGGTTTTTTTTTTTTTTTTTTTTTTTGCAACTGACAGATCTGTGCAGTGCAGTTTGTGCTCTGACATTTGTTCATGCTCATTTGTGGTGCTAGATGTAAGGTGGTTTCTCTCTGGTTGGATCTATGAAAGGGAGCCAATTTCTCCCACCATTGGTAGAACTTCCCCTGGATCTATAAGCTTGAAATAGATCCCTTCCTCCAATAAACTGTGTATGGTTGGATGTTCTTTCCCCCAAGGTGGAGCTGACTACAACACCTCCTAAGACATTTGTGAACATTAAATGAAATAATCATGCATGTGAATTTTTCAGCTGTCTGCTGGGCCTAGGCTAAAGACTTTCTAGTGGTCATTATCCTTTGGAATGATTAATGATTAATTTTAAAAAAGGAAAGAGTCTAAGTAGGGTCAAGGGAGGGAATGGAGGAGAAGAAGGGGAGGGGAAGATTAATAAAAATTAAAAATGTTATGAAAAAGCTATATGAAAACCTACTTCTTCACTAGCTAATAATATATATGTTAAAAATGAGAGACTTTGGCCAGAAGTATCTGGTAGAGATATATTAATGTTATGCCCAGCTGTAGATTGTTATTAGAAAAGAATTTAGTATCAATGATGGGTGGAATGATTTCTAGTGAGTAATTGGCCAGGAATCCCTTAGGGACCCCTAAGACTCCCAAAACATTATAGGCTATCACCATGGCTCTTGGTTGTCTATCATAGCTAGATGGAAAGACCCTATTGCTGAAGACCCCACATGCTTAGGTTGCATATCACTGAAAAATATCAAGCTAGAACTGAGCTGATAGCGTTCTGCCTATCAACTGACTGTTAAAGACTGGAAAGAGCTATGCAGCCTGTTGGAGGAGAAGTCATTAACCCTGTTAACCTGGAATGGTCCCTGCGAGCTTTATGGTTGGTCAGCGAGGCCAAACATACCAACTGGTGCAAAGGTGGCGGTTCTGCTATGCGGGAAAACCATCTGCTCTCTGATTGGATTTGAGGCCCATTCCACAGGAGTGAAGTTATGTCTGGTACTGAAAACCTAATCAAAAGCCTATGGCTTTGGAGGTCATAGTCCCTAGGGAGGAAACTACTACTGCTGTTTGGCTAAGTGGATATATTGTACCATTAAACTGCTCTCCGAACACTTATGTTCATGCCCATATACTAATGCTACTTTCACTTTTGGTTAGAGAAGCTTTTCTTTCAGATCGTGGTGACCACTGGGGTGACTCAAAAGCACTCAAAAGTGCTGAGAAGAAATAAAAGGTTAGTGTTCAACACTAAGTGAGACATCTCTATCACACCTCCTAAGGCTCAAAGCACCATTGCAGATGATGTGCTTGAAAGAATATAAGAGCCAAAGGAAGGGGAAGAGTGCTTACAATACTATCTTCTAGATACAAAGTGGCCATGATATTCATGACCTCTCTGTGGTTGATGCTACCTATACAAGATCTGCATAGTAGAAGGAAAAAATAATTATGTTAAAATGACATTATGTTCATGGTATATTGGCTATATGTATGGAAGTTGTCAATAAAAAGTTTTTAAAATGATAAAGATAAAAGAAAAATCCAAACACCATCCAAAGATGGGCATTACTGTCACTCCCAGATGGCATCAGGCTGTGCGAGGGCACAAGTCATAAAAGTAATTGAGCTGAGGGTAGAACCAATTCATGTCATTCAGGGTTACATGTCTTGATTTTTTTGCTTTTTTAATTTTTTATTGGCAACTTGTATAGTTACAGATAATAAACCATGATATTCCCCTCCCCTCCTCCCATTCCCCTTCAGAACTCCACTCTCACCATATCCCCTCCCTTTCTCCATTAGTCTCTCTTTTAATTTGATGTCCTCATCTTTTTCTTCTATTATGAGGGTCTTGTGAAGGTATTTTATTTAGGGCTACATATCTCCTAGAGAACATACTGGCAGTCCTCTTCTCCCACCAACCCCCTATAACCTTTCCCCACAGGTTTATTGAATGTCTGCTTAAGCAAAATGCAATGGGCATCTTTAACATGAACTGGGGTTATCTGGAAGCTGGCTGCTACCCTAGCACAGAGCTCAGGAGGATCCAGTATGTTAAGGGTCTCAGCTCAATTTTGGCTCTTCCTGTCACAAATGAGTATGCCTTTGGCCAAATCCCTGCCATCCATGTTCACCACATACCACCCAGCTGCAGTGAACATTTCTGCAGTCAGGGAATTTCAGAGGTCCTCCTCTCAGAGTCACAGGCTTTTTTTTCCCCACCCCCTCCAAACCTCAGTTTCTATTTGATGTGAGCTGATAGGCTTAATCACTATCGATAAGGCCATAATTTTCTTATTATTAAAGATACAATGTGATTGGTCTTTTTTAAACCAAGACAGATGCATAAGTGATACTATTAACAAGTAGGTTAAAGAGTAATGACTAACAGGTTCTGCTTTTCATTTATCAATTCTTTTCCCATTCACAGATAATGGCAAGTAGAGAAAATCATGGATTTCAGTTTACTTTTCAGAATAATATATGCTCACTTATTTTACATTTGCCCATGCTGAGAACTTTAATGAACATGGAATTAACATTTCCTGGTCTCCACTCACATGCATTTTCAGATCTCCCTCGTTCCCATGCTTATTCACCATAGGCATGATTACTTATTTTCCTGGCCTTGATGGATGCTTTTCTTTAGGTGACTCACCACCAATATTTCCACAATGTTCCACAGGTATTCATCTACTCTTCCCACTCATGCTTTTCAAGACATTTTGAAAAGACAACAGTATCTCTAGCTAAATAAGTAAAAATAAAAGTTAAATTGATCCTGGAAGGAAATTGTTTCATGTATCTTGCAACTACTTTGACTTGTGGTGTCTAAGAGGCAGCTTCTAAGGCACTCTACCACAGTGGCAGCCATATTCATGGTGCCATCGGCCTGCTTGAGCAAAAATACAATGAGCTTTGATTGTCTTTAAATGAAACTCAGAACTTCGCTCACTATGAATAAGCAACAGCATCTTTTCGGGGGGACACCAGCCACTGGGTGCATTTGTGCTTCTTCTGGCAGCTTTTATACAGTGGTGGTCCTCTCCTTGTCAATTGCTATCAATTTTATCAGGAAGCTGCACGTCATGTTTCATGATTCTGTTACTTGTACATTTCTACAACAAACCAAAATTAAACACAACCTATCCATCAGTGAAAAGTTTGTCCTTGGTCTACTTTTTGAAGAGGCAGCAAATGAATCCCAGATGGCTCATTGTTTATAGTTCCTGACATGTCCTGAGGGGCCAGATAGATGTTTGCTCAGTGTCACCACAACACAGCACTGAAAGCTTTCACTTAAAGGATTCCCAGCTCAAAAGAGGAATGGTAACACACTTCTCCTTTCTGTATGGACATGGGGCTGGAGAAGTGCGGCTGATCTAGCACGCTTCTCTCCAGATCCAGGCTACAGCTTGTGGCCATGAAGAGGGGACACAAAGGAGGAAAAACATTTGTGTATGTGTGCAGGTGGTAGAAAGCAGCCACACTGGCTTCTTTTCAGTTTCTTTTTTTCCTCTGTGTGTGACTCTGTCCTGTGTGAAAAATCAACATTGCCATATTTAGCAGAAGCAGCTGGGACCACTCACAAGAGACCCTTGAGATTGGGCCTGCAGGCCGTGTGTCATAGAAGGATGGAGTGTGGAAGGAGTCCCTCACCTGAGATCTTAGCTGGCCCTGTACTGCCTGAATATGACACATGCAGTCTCATGGCCTCAGGGAGAAATAGAGGAGGCTGGACCCTAAAGGATGGGAGTGCCGTTTAGGCAGCTATGGGGAGGTTGTCGCCCAAGCTGGGATGCGATCTTTTAATGCTGTGGCTGCTTTGGTTGGTTGGCTGCTCTGTAAGGAATCCCAATAAACTCACTGGTTTGCCAGACTGAACCTTGGTGGAATAGGACTAGTTTGTTGTGGGTGCCATACCCCAGGGAGCAAGTGCTTAGAGGCTTCTCCCCAGAGTTCATGTCACATCCTTGTTGGAGCTGTCCCCTTTCAGGGACACTGAGCACTGCTCCGCAGCTGGCCACCATCTCACCATCGGAAATATGGTAGACACTTGCTCGCCAGCGTGGCAGCAGTGGGAGTTTCTGTTGCCTCCTTTGCAAGCAGGGTTCCCTTACTGTGATTTGTTATTGCATTCACTTGTCCTCTTCCTATCACTCCTGCAAAGTCTTGTGCCTACATGACTAACATCACCTGCCATTTCTTTGGGGATAAAAGTGCCTGACTGGGTCCGTTTGGTTAATTCCTATATATTTACTACAGAACATTGCACATAGCAGGCACTCAATAAAAGTTTATTTTATAACTGTTGAATGAGACAGTTCATAGAGGTAACATATCCCACAACCCACCCCCAATCATTAGTCTTTATTTTTCTGATTGATTGTATATTATTATGGTAACATTGTAAAATTAAATTTTACACAGTTACTTTGGTATTTGAGTGAGCAAAATTGTTATTATTAGTATTATTATTATTATTTATTTTTATTTTTATTTTTTAAATAGATATATATATATTTTTATTTATATTATTCTGATTTTACATTCATAGTATTGGTTCCATTGTCCTCCTCCCCGTCCTCCCACTTTCAAAGGGGCCCTCATCAATGGGGAATGTGGATCCTGCATTGTGAGTTTGCTCAAGAGTTCTGGTGGATAGGCCCCAGTCTCTGTGCATAATGCCCCAACTTGTGACTCTAACAATCTTTCCACCCCCTCTTCCGTGAGTTTCCCTGAGCCACATTGGGGTCATTTTAGTTCTGCTTCCTTGATGAGGTTTTGGGAGCCTCTGTGTCTCTGGATATCTGGCTTAGTTGGAGTTGGATGTTCTCTGTGTTTATCTCCTTCAGCCTTTTTCTGGTGTTGTGATCGCCTTGAGCGCTGTATTCTTGCCCTTTCCCTGCGTTGTTCTATGGTTTCAGCTGGTGAGGTGTGGTTAGCTGATCCTCCCTTCAGGTTCATTGTCCAACTGAAAAGAGATAAGCAAATTCTCCAACGGAGAGAGAAGTTAGTACTAGATAGAAGGGATAACCATATATGTTTTGGAGGGAACTTTATATGCATTGGCTCTCTTCTAGCCCACATTTGGTGGCCTCTAGATCTTGGAGACTGAGCTCATTTTTTGTACATGGCTTTGACTTATTTCCCAGTTCCAGCAATGAGTTCCATTCCACTGAATGGATTTATTAGCCAAATCAAGAGCAGTTGGTAACCCATCATGGCTGTTTGCCACTACTGCACTTGTATGAGCATTACATCAGATTGTTTCCTGCTGGGTATCTTAGACTGCAAGTTGTTTGGACCAATGTCAGACATTTTCCCCCAGTTGCTCGTGTAGCACCCTCTGGTACTAGACTAGCTAACTGTCTGGGGACTGACCTTCTTCCATATTCTGGCCAGGTCTCTCTCTGTGTTTGGTCTCACACACGTATGCTGTCTTCGACAGTAGGGTCTTACCATTAACCTTTGTTGGGTCACCAAGTACTCTGACCAAAGTCTGTCTTTTTTGGGGAACCTTGTAGGTGTTTCAGATCAACAGCTCATTGTGGAAGTTAACCCCCTGCTGGCACTGGGAGTTATAAGTCTGCACCTAGGAAGGTGAGGGAGGAAAAAGTTATATAATGTAAAAGAGAAAGTGAGTATAGAGAGGAGAGGGAGAGAGAGAGAGAGAGTGAAAGAGAGAGAGAAGGAGGGAGGGAGGGAAGGAGGGAAGGAGGGAGGGAGGGAGGGAGGGAGAGAGAAGAGAAAGAGAAGCAGGACAAGATTAAAGTTGGCCTTCATCATGTTCTCTCCAAGTTCCTGTGGTTCGAGTATTCCCTCTGTAGGCCTGCTGAAGGATCACTGTTTTAGCATGTTGTTCAGAGTAAAGGGTTTTGTAGTATTTTTCCCTTTTGGGTCCCAATTTGTATCCCCCCCCTTGTCCTCCCTCCCACCCTCTCATTCCCTCCCACCTTTACAACTATCATCAGAGTTGTTTTTGGATTAAAAAAAAAAAAACCTTTTTCTCTAGAAAAAGACACAGAAAACTGTGTTGAGATAGGGGAAATACTAAATGGATTTTTTTTTTTTTTTTTTTTACAATTTAAATGGAAAAGAAATTGCTGGATTAACTACTCTAAAGAAAGTATTATTTGTCTCAGAGGTTGGAGGACCTTGGAACCTTCAAAAACAGTTTTTCACAATTAAACAGGTGGATTGTTTCCTATAGCAAGAGTGGTTAATGTACTAAGAGAGCGCAGTTGTCTAAATCTGGTTTAAGATGTAAGCCTGCTCTGACATAAATCAGTTTTATGGTACAAAACTTGAAAACCCTCTGGAACATGCATATTTTGGGGGAAAGTTTTGAGAAAGCCCATGAAAATGGTTATGTCCATACCTGAACACTGTAGAGCTGAGGCTGGAGCAGCTGCAGAGGAAACAGGTGGGTATAACTGGAGTGTCACTGGCCTCATTCTGTCCCTTTCAGTTAAACTTCAAGATTATTGCTGAAAACTCTTTTTGGTTGGTTGCTTTGGGGCTTTCAGGAACACCTCATTGCACTGAATGATGCATAGAGTTTGAAAATCACAAGACATACATAGTAAATAACCATCAGGTAAAAAGAAAGTGATATTTGAGTGACATGTAAAACAAACCAAAATTATAACTTATTAGCAATGGTGGGAATTCTGTCTCTTCTACATCAACTACCTGTGGCAATTTTTGGTTACTACCATCAGTTTCCCATGGGAAAGCTAAGAAATCTGAGGCCATTGAATCCTGTGAGGAGAACTTGCTTTCTGCCCTGGTATGGAAGAGAAGGGAAGGCGAGGCCTGAGGACTGGGGTGCCACACAGCCCAGCCTCCACTCAGGATTCCTCCCAAAGAAAGAAGGCTCTCAGGATATTTTGGGCTCTCATTGGGACCTTAATCTCTGGTATTGGCTTCTGGGTTTTGTTGTCATTGGAACATGACACATATGTCTGCACCTTTTCCTTTGCCAAGGATGGGGAAACACCTGCTAAACATAAAATCCACATACTTAAGGGCATTTACTTTTTCCTTACTCTACCAGACATGCAGTTAAGAAGTGAATGTCAGGAGATGGAATATTTGAAAGAGTCATTCATCTTCTCTCCTTGGGATGTAAAAAATCAGTAATAAAAACTCAAGTTTGTTTTACCTTTCTGGCTTAAAAATTATTGGTGGGTAATACCTTGTTAAAATATATAAATCCACAAATTACTGTTGCTGCCCAGCCACAAGTAAAATTATGCTCTTGCTTACACAAAATGAAATGGATTATGGTAGTACAGTTCTGTGGTCTTGATGGCTTGCCCTCTTAAACCTCAGAGAAGAGAAAAATTCCCCTCTGGCTTATTTTGCAGCAAAAGTCTCTCTTTGAGTTGCTTCTAATATGTGGCTGCACCATAAATTCAGGGAGGGCTTTCCGAATGGAAAGTCAAGTAGGTTTGTGCCTGGGTTTTTAGCTAAGCTTATGGTTGCACATTCTGCTCTTGAACCACTCAGTCCTACTTCAGTTCTTTGGGGGGTCTGTGCCAGGATTGTGTGTTCAGCTGAGCTTCAGGGAAGACATGTGTGGAAATGTGGTTGGGCTTTGTGCTAGTCAGTCTTCCACCACTTAACACTTAAGATAAACCTCCTTCAAAGAAGGGAAGGTTAGGGCTGGGGAGTTGGGTTCAGCAGTTAAAGGCACATGCTTGCAAAGCTTGATGGCCTTTGTTCTATTCCCAAGTGCCCATATAAAGCTAGACACACAAAGTAGCTCATGTATCTGGAGTTTGTTTGCAGTGGCAGGAGGCCTTGGAAGGCCCATACTCACTCACTCTCACTTGCTTTTTCACTCTGTCTCTCTCTCTTTCAAATTAATAAATTAAAAAAATATATTTTAAAAAGCATGAGCTGGAGAGATGGCTTAGTGGTTAAGGTGCCTGCCTGCCAAGCCTAAGAATGCCTGTTTGATCTCCAGGTCCCACATTTAACCAGATGCAGTGACGCAAAGGCACAATGCTGAGCTTGCCCACAAGGGGGCTCATGCATCTGGAATTCATTCACAGTGGCTGAGAGGCTGCTGGCATGCCCATTCTCTCTCTCTCTGCCTCTTCCTCTCTCTCTCTCTCTGTTTCTCTCTGTCTCTCTCTAAAAAAAAAAAAAAAAAAAAAAAAAAAAAAAAAAGCAAAGAAGAAAAGTTTTAATTTGCTTGGCAATTTTGTAGATTTAAGTACCTAGCCACTTGGCCCTGTTGTCTTAGGTTTGAGGCAGCATATTGTGACAGATGTGCATGACAGTACATTGTGACACAAGCACATGCACAGTGCATTGTGACAGAAGGGCATGACAGTACATAGTGACACAACTACATTCACACTGCGTTGTGACAGAAGTGTATGACAGTACATTGTGACACAGGTACATGCACAGTACATTGTGACAGAAGGTCATGACAGTTCTTTGTGACAGAAGTGCATGCATGCTGCATTGTGATAGACATGCACACACAGTACATTGTGACACAAGCACATGCACAGTGCATTGTGATAGAAGTACATGACAGCACTTTGTGACTGAAGTACATGACAGTGCATTGTGACAGAAGTGCATGACAGTACATAGTGATAGAAGTGCATGATAGTGCATTGTGACAGAAGTGCATGACAGTACATAGTGACAGAAGTGCATGACAGTACATAGTGACACAACTACATTCACACTGCATTGTGACAGAAGCACTTGCACACTGCATTATGACAGAAGTGCATGACAGTGCATTGTGATAGAAGTGCTTGCACACTGCATTGTGACAGAAGTGCTTGCACACTGCATTGTGACAGAAGTGCATGACAGTGCATTGCGACAGAAGTGCTTGCACACTGCATTGTGACAGAAGTGCATGACAGTGCATTGTGACAGAAGTGTTTGCACACTGCATCGTGACAGAAGTGCATGACAGTGCATCGTGACAGAAGTGCATGACAGTACATTGTGACACAAGTACATGCACACTGCATTGTGACAGAAGTGCTTGCACACTGCATTATGACAGAAATGCTTGCACACTGCATTGTGACAGAAGTGCATGACAGTGCATTGTGACAGAAGTGCATGACAGTACATTGTGACACAAGTACATGCACATTGCATTGTGACAGAAGCGCTTGCACACTGCATTATGACAGAAGTGCTTGCACACTGCATTGTGACAGAAGTGCATGACAGTGCATTGTGACAGAAGTGCATGACAGTACATTGTGACACAAGTACATGCACACTGCATTGTGACAGAAGTGCTTGCACACTGCATTATGACAGAAGTGCTTGCACACTGCATTGTGACAGAAGTGCGTGAACAGGAAACCTCACTTGCTGGCCAGGGAGAAAGGTGGCAGTAGAGGCCTGATGGCCCACATCCCCCTTCACAGGCACACTCCTAATGAACTTTCCCCCTCTTGTCCCCATCTCCTCAAGGTTCCATTATCTCTCAACTGCACCATCAACTGAAGACCAGACCTTAAACACCTTGCCCCGAGGTTGGCCTTAATTACGCTGCTTACTGTGATATCATTATAATGGTTTGGATCCTGAATGTCCCCCAAAAGTTTATGTAGTAGAGGGTTGGTCTCCAGCTTGGCATTATTGGGAGAGGGAAGAAATATTAAGAGGAGGTATAGAGTGGGAGAACTTTAATACTTTGGGGTGTCATCTTCTTTCTTTTACCGAGTGTGAGTGGTTTTTTTTTGCAGCACTGGCTCAAAACAATGGGACTACCTGATAATAGATAGAATTTCCTAAAATTGTGAGGCAAAATACGCCATTGGTTTGTATAAAGTGATGATCTCAGGTATGTATTATAGTAATGGAAAGCTGAGACAATTATTTGCCAAACTAAAACAGAGAAAGGTTTACGGTCATTTCTATTACTTACGACTTGTGACTTACTTACATGGAAAGGGTGCATCTTGGAAAGTGAACAGTTATAGTACAAAAATTAGCTTTTAGGGTATTAGTTTATTCTTATATGTTTATCTGTAGCTTAGTCTTAGATCTTTGCCTAGTTAATTTCTCCTTTAAGGGGTGGCTCCACTTTTTCAGAGTCTTTCCTCTGTCACATGCCCACTCTTTCATGTCCAGTTTTCTGTCCTAGCACACAGTATTAAATTTTAAATTGTTTCTTGACTGGCACATTTTCTCTATAAAAACTCAACTCTATGAAGGCAATAATTTTCACTAAAAAAAAACTATTGCTTCTCTTTCATGTCAATACAGGCATCATTCTGATATAGCATAACTTCCTAATAAATATTTACTTAAAACATTATTTATTAGTTGGTGGCCAGGGAGGTCACAGATACCCCCAAAACATTATAGGCCATTGTCGAGGCCCTTGGCTTCCCACCAAGAATAAATGTAAGACCCTATTGCTGAAGACTTCTCATACTTGGGGTGCAAGTTCACTGAGAAATCCTGCTGGAGCTGAGCTGAAAGCCTCCTCCATGTGGACCAGCTGGCAGAAAGCTGGAAAAAGCTATGCTGCATGCAGTTCACTGGGAGAGAGAAAACACCATTGAAGATACTCAACAGTGGACACTGCAAGCTTTAAATTTGGCTAGCCAGGCCAAATGAGCCAACGGATGCAATAGTGGCATGTCTGTTATGTAGGAAACCAACCACCCTCTAATTGGACTGGAGGCCCACTCCACGGGAGGGAATACTTCCCTGATACTGAAAACCTACAACAGGGGTAGTCATGAGTCCTAGGGGTGTAAAGTCTGCTGGTGTCTGGCTAAATGTATATACTATGCTCACCAAACTGACCACTAAGGACTTATCTTAATGTCCATATGCATATATTAATGCTACTCTCACTTGTGTTTAGAGAAGCTTCTCTTTTCAGGCAGTGGCAACCTTGGGATGATTCAGAAGGCACCATGGTGCTGAGAAGGGACAGCAAAGTGCTCAGCACTGAAACATCTCAAACACACCTTCCAAGGCTCAGGGTCCATTTTGGAAGAGGTGGCAGAAAGAATGTAAGAGCCAAAGGAAGAGTAAGACTCCTTATAATGTGCTCCTCCAGACACAAAATGGCCTGGATATCCATGACCTCACAGTGCCTGACACTACCTACACAAGACCATCATAACAGGAGGAAAAGATGATGACATCAAACTCAAAAGAGAGACTGATTGACAGGGGGAGGGGATATGATGGAGAGTGGAGTTTCAAAGGGGACAGTGGGGGGAGGGAGGGACGTACCATGGGATATTGTCTACAATTAAGGAAGTTGTCAATAAAAAAAGCAAATGATAAAAAAATAAAATAAAATTTGGAAAAAAATTTACAAAAAACACATTATTTACTAATTCTTTAAGCATGTTTACATTTTTGAGGGGAATGATCAAATTTGTTTTTAAATACTCAATGTACAATATATACTTGAATAAAATTATATTTTAAAAAATCAAAAACTTGTGGCATTACAATTGCAAACAGTTTCTTATGCCTGGCTTTATAATAAATATACTTTAATGCTGGAATGTTAGATCTCTAAACAGACTTGTAATTCATATGACTCAGCAACAGAATTTTACATAGGAGAATGTAAGAGCCAGAAAAATCACTCATGTTTTCAGACATCACAGAGCGTGTTAATGACAGTATTTAAGACAGTGAAGCCATGTTCAGAGGTCAATGTTCATGGATTTACTATCAAACCTGTGCTACTGTCTGGATTAGCCCCTTAGCTTGGGAAAGATGGAATTCTCTTGTCTTCAAGTACTTCACCTCTAATATGAAGAAGACATTTAGGAAAGAGTGAGAGCAGGGCTTTGTCTTGGGAGGATTATTAACCAAGTTAACAGAACAGAAGGTAGGCAGTCACTCTCACAGAGCACTATGATAGTAGTTGAGATTTCTAAGCATTATGATTCTTTCAAAAATATTTTTATTTATTTCTAAGAGATAAAGAGGAGGAGCGGAAGTATGGGCACACCAGGGCCTCTTTCCTCTGCAAAGGAACTTCAAATACATGTGCCATTTTGTGCATCTAGTTTTATGTTGATTCTGAAGAGTTGAACCCAGGTCTTCAAGCTTTGCAAGCAAGTGCCGTAAACCACACAGCCCAATATTATGACTCTTATTCTTAAGAACTCCAGTGCTCCTCTGACTCCAAGAGAAATTGCTATTTATTTCCACAAAAATAGGTGTGAATAGTCTTTCTTATGTTATAAGGACCTGTTATTATGCTATCATGTGCTCCTTACAAATACTTAGTAAGCAGACAATTAATGATTGATTTGCATCCAACCTCTCTCCTTCAATTTAATTTTCTGATCTCCAGATTGTTAAATAGTACATGCTGTCTTGATTGTGACCTGCAAATAACAAGCTGCCATTTGTGAATTCCTTCTTCAATTAAAGATAATTAGAAGTGCTTGTTTTCTTGTAATTAATGTTTAGAAGAGAATTGGGACATAGAATATTTTTGTACTATTACTTTGCCGTTCTTAATTAATGTTGACATTTGATTTTCATGCTAAACTCTCCTGAACCATCAGCCATCTAATGCATCCGGAGCTTGTGCAGCACATAACTATTTAGGTCTGACATTCAGAATTGAGGTTTACAGAGATCAAAAGGGAGAGAAAAAGAAAAAGAAGAAGATAAAAATGGTGGTTCAAATGTGACCTGAGGCCAAGTTGTGACGTCTGTGAGGGTAATTTTCTTGTTTCATCACCTTTCTGTCCTCACCTTGTTTTTTTCTCCTGGTTGCCTAAAGACTAGAGACCCTGGTCATCTCAAGCTTGTTGTAGATATGAAATCCACTTTTCTTTCTTATTTTTTTTTAAATCCACTCTGCCAATCTCTGTTTTGTTTTTAGTATAGTAGGCCATTAAATTTATTGTAATTATTGACACAAATGCATAAGTGTACATTTTATCTTTTTTAAAATAGTTTTTTAAAATATATTTTATTTTTATTTATTTATGAGAGAAAAAGAGGGTGAGAATGGGTACACCAGGACCTCTAGCCAGTGTAAATGAACTCCATGTGCCACCTTGTGTATCTGGCATATGTAGGTCCTGGGGAGTTGAACTTGGGTCCTTAGGCTTTGTAGGGAAGTGCCTTAACCATGAAGCCATCTCTCCAACCTGACATCTACTTTTCTATCAAAGCTAAGAGTGACTGGTTTCACCACCCATGGACGAGGCTATTCTTCCAGTCTGACTCCCTTTTCCTTCTGCATTCTTGCAACTACTTTTGCCATCAAGTCCAAAGCAAAACCAAGGGATCAGTAGCTCACAATACTCCTCCTGCTTCTGCAGGATATCTGAGGATTGATTTTTGTTAATGTACCTAACTTTTAGAAAACTTTCTGCAGAATACAAAATTTCATCCTTTCAATTTAGTCTTCACTTTGAATTATTTACTTCAGATGCATAATGTTTCTGCCACTTGGTAAGCAGTCACTGTTTTGTAGGTAATGATAGGCCTCATTACGCTTTTTTACCTTGTGTTTAAAAACAACTCACCAGTTTTCATTTAGCCAATATAGATCCCAGTTCCTACATGAGCCCTTGTTTATCCTGTTGGCTGCACACCAGTTTTTCCCTGCTGTCCTGCTCAGTCTTCTTGCAGTGGTTGCTGTCATTCTAAGAAATTTTCAAGGGGAAAATAAAAGTTTAAATCACCTTCATTGTCTCCGTCCTCTACTCCTTAGAGATTAACACTGTTCAACAGTTTATTGAGTGTTCTTCCAGATATTATATATATTTCCTAATTTTGATAGACACATATTCTACTCTGTCTTTCTATCTATCTATCATCTATCTAGCTACCTACCTAGCTATTACCATTATCTGCCATTAGCTACCTTTGATTCTTAGGTTGTCAACATGGTTTTACATGGTTATTTCTCCATCTAGATTATTTTCTTTATAACTGGGCTTCAGCTATTAAACAATAAAATCCAAGCAGTTGACTAGTTATCCTGTGGGTTCTTATGCGTTATCCTCTTCTAGAAACATCTAAATGAGAATAATGTAAGAGTAACAGCACGTCCAGAGCATAGTATCCTCCCCACCAGAGCTCTGGTTCTTAGATTCTTTCTGCCCTCTCTTCCACGATGTTCCCTGGGCATTGGAAGGTATGACAGAAATGTCCCTTTTCACACTGAGCATGCAATGGACACATATTCTGAGCACCTTGATAAGATTTGTATCTCCCCACTATCTACCACCATTTGCAAAACTAAGCTTCTCTGATCAAAGGTAAGAATAGCACTAATGTAAATCCACAAATGCAAATATTTAAAGGACAATTTGAAGAGCACAACATATTCATTTATCAAACAACAGGAGCAGCATACTGGCTAGGGTCTATATTCTTTTCAGTCATAGGCTTTTGACTTGGTTTTCAACACCAAACTTGAAATTCCTCTAGTGTTCCTCTAGTGCTGTGGGCCTTGCATCCAGACAAGAGAGCAGTTGGTTATCCTTATGACAGTCATCCCTATTGCATCAGTAGGAACACCATGCCTTGCCGAGCAGTTATGTTGCATCAGAGTGGATCTACTGACAGATAAGACTGTTGATGGCACTTCTCCCACAGCAGCCTGCATAGTACTAGGTCTGTTATATATAACTTTATTTATGTAGCAATATATTCCTTCCATCCCTACTCTCTCCAGTGCTTTTATCATCATGGATTGTTGGATTTTGTCAAGAGCCTTTTCTGCATCTATTGAAATAATTACGTGATTTATGTTCTTGAATTTATTTATAGAAGTATTATTCTTAGTGATTTACATATGCTCAACCATCCTTGCATCTCTGGAACAAAGCTGACTTGATTCAGGTGAATGCTCTTTTTGGTATGTTCTTGAGTTCAGTTTGCAAGTATTTCATTGAGAATTTGTGCATCTATGTTCATTAAGCATATATAGCTTTCTTGGTTTGTTGTGTCTCTATCTGGTTTTGGTATTAGTTCAATGGGGCTTTGTAGAAGGAGTTAAGGAGCATCACGGTTTATGGGATTACGTGAGAAGCCGTGGTGTCAGCTCTTCCTTAATGTCTGATGGAATTCTATAGTGAGCATGCAGTGAACACATGTGGACCTGAACCTGCTTTTGTCTTGGAGTTTTATTAAATTACTGCTTTAGTCTTGATGTTTATTAGCCACCTGTTTAAATTGTTTAAGCTGATATTGGTTTAACAGTAGGAGATCATATACATCTAGAAATTCATCCATTTATTTTAAATATTCCAATTTGGCAGAATATGTGCAACATGTCTTTAAAGCATTTCACACTTTCACTATTATCTGTTGTAATGTCTTCTTTTTTGTCTCCAGTCTTATTGTTTAGGGTATTCTTTCTTTCTATTGCAAAATTTGGCTAAGGGTTTGTCTATCTTGTTTACCTTTTTAAAGAAGCAACTCGTTGTTTCATCAATTCTTTTAACTGTTTCTTCAGTTCTATTTCATTGAATTCTGCCATAATCTTGAATATTTCTTTTTATCTGGTACTTTGGGGTTTGGTTTGTTCTTTTCCCAAGGTCTTCAGGTACATTATTAAGTTATTTATTTGAGATTGTTCTGATTTTGTAGACATTTAGAATTATAAACTTTCCTCATAGGACTGCCTTCATTGTGTCTCATAGGTTTTGGCATACTGTGTTTTCATTTTCATTCAGTTCTTGGAGCCTTTAAATTTCTTTCTGTATTTCTTTAATGACCCATTCATTATTTGTGTGTTGTTTAATTTCCAATAGTTTGTATTTTTGTGATTTTTCTTGTTACTTATTTTGGGTTTTATTTCACTGATGTTAGATAAAATATGTGCAATTATTTGTTTTTTAAAAACTTGTTGGTACTTGCTTTGTGCCTTATAACTTGACCTATTCTAGAGAATGTTCCATGAGTTGCTGAGAAGAATGGGTATTGTGTAGTGCTTTGATGGAATGTTATACAAATGTCTGGTAACTCCATTTGATCTATTGTGTCATTTAACTTAGATCAGTCTTGAAGATACTTAACACTGCTTAATGGATGGGATGTATGAGGTGATTGCAGTTTGGTTGTAGCTGTGCTGAAATTATACTTGAATCCCAGAACAAATGGTGGATCATCAGCACCAGTGGAGGAGGAGGGGGAGGGTACTATAGGGAAGCTAAATGTTAGAATTCAAGTTGTGGTCCTAGCCCAAATGGGCAATTGTTGGCGCCTGTGGTGGAGGACTTATTCAGCATTTTAATTTTTATAACTATCTTAAGGATAAAGAAAGACTACTGTTTCTATTTTGGCTTTGATTTATTTTTTTTCCTTCTTTTTTTTTTTTTTTTCCAAGTAGGGTCTTGCTCTAGCCCAGGCTGACCTAGAATCACTATGTAGTCTCAGAGTGGCCTCGAATTCACAGCTATCCTACATCTGCCTCCTGAGTGCTGGGATTAAAGACATACATCATCATGCCTGGCTTGGCTTTGATTTCTTTGCATGACATTTATCATATATTCATGTATTGTCTGTTGTATTTACATATTGAATTATGTGAGTATTACATATGCCTTATAAAAAATGAAGTGTTGTGACAGAGACTAAGTTCATCTAGTTATAACCCCAAAACAGTTCATCTCCCTTTCCATGCAAATATTCTCCATGACACATCTACCACTTTCAGTTATCTCATCTCTGCTCTATCTCCATATTTCTAAATACAATGAGTCTATAACTACATTTGTTCAACTGAGACATAATCTACTGACTTCATGTACCAGAAGATATTTTTACTCATTGACATCTTCCTAATCACGATGTCACTAAGTTCTTGTGTACTTATTGATTTGGCACCTATGTTGATTTTTTTTTTTGTTCTAGCTGCATAACATGAAACATTAGATATAATTTATAGCTTTCTTCTTTTCTGATTTTATGCTATAAGTTCCTTTATAAGCAATAATTTCCTTCTATCTCACAAATTTTGATAAACTATTTTCATTTAGTATAAAATACCTTTCTTGAGACTTCTTATTTCACCCACATTCTGTGTATAAGTGTGTTGTTTGAGATGCAAGTATTTTGGAATATACCAGTTGTCTTTCTATTATTGGTGTCTGCTTTAACTCCATTGTGTTATGATAGTATATTTTGTATCATCTCTATTTTTTTAAGACAAGCCCAACAGAATGGCCTTTTTTAAAATCTGAGAGCAAGAGTGAGAGAACTGGTGTGCCAGGGCCTCTAGCCACTGCAATTGAATTCCAGACATGTGCATCATGATCTTGCGTGCTTGCATCACTTTGTGCATCTGGCTTATGTGGGGCCTGGAGAGTCGAACATTGGTCCTTAGGCTTAGCAGGTAAATGCCTTAACTGCTGAGCCATCTCTCCAGTCTTCATCTCTATTTTTAATTTGCAAAGGTAAATGTGTACTGTCTTCTTTTCCTTGGATATGTATGCTTATTTTCATGTGTGTGTGTATGTTCATGTGTATATGTATGAGTGTGAGTGTGGAGACCAGAGGTCAATGTGTGGAGTCATCCTCAATCCCTCTCAATGTTATTTATTTTTTACTTATTTGTTTTTTATTGAGACATGGTCTTTCACTGAACCCAAAGCTCATTGATTGCTTGGTTGCTAGCTTGCCCTGAGATCTACCTGTCTCTACCTCTGGAGCACTGAGATTATGCATGCATGCTATAATGCCTAATTTATGTGGGTGCTGGTGCTTGGAATCTGAACTCACTCAGGTACACATCTTTTCATGACTGGTACTTTACTAACCAAACCATTTCCAAACTCTGAAAGTGCGTTTTTTGGCCCAGCATATGCTCTGTCTTCATGAATGTTACATGCAAGCTGAAGAACAATGTGTAGTCTGCTATTGTGGTATGAAACATTTTCTAAGTGTTAATTAAATCTACTTGATTGGTAACATATGCTAATTGATTAATAACTTTCTGGATCTATCAATGACAATGTCAGTTGTAACAGTAGATTCATTTACTTTTCTTCCAAGTACTGTCAATTTCTGTTTCGTCACATTTATTTTGATATTCTCTTGTTATATTTGCATATTAAAGATTGGTTTCTTATTCAGTGTCATTTATAATCATGCATCACACCTCTTTATCTCTAAAAATGTCTTTTACCTGAAGTCGTCTTTGAGATAGATATAGAAATTTCAGCTTTTTTTTGATTAATGTTATCATAATATACTTTTTTGCAGCCCTTCTATCCACATCTTCATATTTAATATGAGATTTTGGAGACATCACATAGTTGCATTGATTAATTATTTATGTACTTATTTTTGCTTTACAATACTTGTCTTTAATAAAGACATTAAAAGACTTTATTACAAATAATTGTCACAAATTAGATATTTTTATGTATGTTGAAATTTTCTCTTGTACTTTCACTATCAATATTCTTACATTTATATATTTTACTTTTAATTTAAAAACAATATGTTTTTCATTAAATGCAGTTTCTATTAAATCACAAAACAGATGAGCTTAACTTATAGAAACAGTGCACTATTGATATTTAGATGAGTCATATTATCTCATGTTCAACTCTGTACAATTTATTTACATTGCTCCAATCTTCACAACACTATACCAACCATTTCAGATAGGAATAGTGCAAAGAAACACATGGAGAAACAAACCCATGTGTGGCACCTCTAGGCTTCTGTTCTGTATAACTGTCCTTAGGGCATATTTTGAATCTTTAATGCTGATTTCTCAAAAATGAAGAGCCCCAGAAACACTTGGTATAGTTGTTAATATGCAGAATTCTTGGACTTAAATCTCAACCTCTTACAGCATGATCTGAGATGAAGTCCAAGAATCTGTACCTTAATAGGCTCTCAAATGAATGCTTATGCAACCTCTACTTAGAGAACTCCATTTCTGGCTTCATTTCTATGTATGTAAGAAGTGAATTATTATAGAGACTTGTTGAGTATTAAATTCTCCCCTGGGCTTCCTACATCTGCCTTGAAAATAGCAATGCAATCATTTGACTAAAAAATAACATATATGAGTTTCTTTCCAGTGTACCTAGAATGCACTACACAGATTCCACATGGCTACCATGTCCTGCACAGATCTCATTTGGCTACCATGTATTATACAGATTTCATGTGGTTACCGTGTTCCACACATGGTCTATATTGTTACTGTGCTCTACGTAGATTCCTTTGGTCAAAGCAGATTCCTTGTGATTGTTCTTTTGTATAC
Source organism: Orientallactaga sibirica (assembly GCA_036365145.1). NCBI lineage: Eukaryota > Metazoa > Chordata > Mammalia > Rodentia > Dipodidae > Orientallactaga > Orientallactaga sibirica. The sequence continues at coordinate 18,407,604 of JAEOAD010000033.1, forward strand.
TATAAATATACAAGAATTATCTCCTCCTCCTCTTCCTTTCTCTCCCTCCTCCCATTTGGCCATGCTCAAACTAGGTCTGAGATTTTGTAGCCACATTCTGTTACAGTAATTGTGCACACTTAGGCCAAGAAGAGAAGAGGGAATAGCACTGTCCCCCAGACTTCACTTCAGTCACCTCACCTGTGGTCCATTCATTGAAGTAAAGCTTTTTTCCTCTTCCCATACCCTTTAAATTATCTCTTTCTCTTTACTCAGGGTTCTGGAATCCACCCCCCTCCATGCACACAAGCACATGCAAACACACAGACACACACACACACACACACACACACACACACACACACACACACACACTTCAGAGTTCTGGAGCTCTTCCACATCCCTATAACTTTGGATCCTGTCAGTTTCTCCTGCCATTAAATAAAAGTCTTAGACCTAAGAAATAGTTTGTTTCAGGTTACCCTTTATCACAAAAATTAGAACTTGACATACCAGTACTATTTTGCTACTTTAAATTTTTTGATTTGAAAATCTTTCATTATGAATTATTTTGGTTACATACAAAAATGCATTATATGGGTCAGTTTCACATACAATGTCATTAATGTTGTTCTTATTTGTCTCTTTATAATCCATCAGGTTCTCCTCCCTCTCCTGCAAGCCCCCTTTCTCCCTCCAAATAGTCCCTCCTTCTGCTTTTATGTTACAAATATCCCATTAACCTCCCTTGTTTCCCCACCCCTTTTTTTAGAGCATATATGTATACGTGTGTGTTTGTTATATGTGAATTTAAATATAGATTCTGCATGTAAAATAAAATATGTAATATTTGTCTTTAAGTCTTGTTTATTTTACTTAACATAATGATATCCAGTTCTATACATTTTACTGTATGTTTTATAATTTTGTTCTTTGCAGCTGAGCAAAGTTGTATTATTATGTTTTCATTATCATTTATCTATTAATGGATATCTAGGATGGTTCCATATCTTGGCTATTGTGAATAGCAAAGCAATAAACATAGTTATGTCAGTATGCCTGTGATATGATATGATATGATATGATATGATATGATATGATATGATATGATACATTTTTGGTATATGGGTCTAGAGAAATAGCTCAGTGGAGAAAGTGCTTATTGTGCAAATAGGACTAGGGTTCATATCCCCAGCATGTATGCCAACTATACATCTGACAGGGATCAATCCTTAAATTTTTAAGAACACCAAAAATTAACCACTAAAAGAATAAATTATCCAATCAATAAAAGAGCTAATTAATTGAACAGATGGTTCTCAAAAGAAGAAAAAGAGAATATTTGGGTATATACCCAGGAGTGATATGTATGGATCATAGAGCAGAAACATACATACTGATTTCCACACTGATTGCACACCAGTTTAAGCTCCTACTAGCAGTGTATAGGAGCTCCTATTTCCTCACATCCTTGCTGGGATTTGTTGTCCTGTATTTTCTTTTTCTTTTCTTTCTTTTTTTTTGCTGTTTTTTTATTAGTTACTTTTTTATTGACAACTTCCTTAATTGTAGACAATATCTCATGGTACTTCTCTCCCTCACCTCACTTTCCCTTTTGAATCTCCACTCTCCATCATATCCCCTCCCCCTCTCAATCAGTCTCTCTTTTCATTTTGATGTCATGATCTTTTCTTCCTCTTATGATGGTCTTGTGTAGGTAGTGTCAGGCACTGTGAGGTCATGGATATCCAGGCCATTTTGTGTCTGGAGGAGCATGTTGTAAGGAGTCCTACTCTTCCTTTGGCTCTTAACATTCTTTCTACCACCTCTTCTGCAATGGACCCAGAGCCTTGGAAGGTGTGTTAGATATGTTTCAGTGCTGAGCACTGCTTTGTCCCTTTTTCTCAGCACCATAGTGCCTTCTGAGTCATCCCAAGGTCACAACGATCTGAAAAGAGAAACTTCTCTAACCAAAAGTGAGAATAGCATTAATATATGGGTATGGACATTAAGATAAGTCCTTACTGGGAAGTTTGGTGAGCATAGCATATACATTTAGCCAGGCACCAGCAGGTGTTACACCTTTAGGGTTCATGACTACCCCTGTTATAGGTTTTCAGTATCAGGGATGTATTCTCTCCCATGGAGAGCAGTTAGTTTCCTCCATAACAGACATGCCACTATTGCACCCATTGGCTTATTTGGCCTGGCTGGCCAAATTTAAATCTTGCAGTGTTCACTGTTGAGTATCTTCACTGGTGTTTTCTCTGTCCCCTGAAATGCATGCAGCATAGCTTTTTCAAGATTTCTGTCAGCTGGCCCACATGGAGGAGGATTTCAGCTCAGCTCCAACAAGATTTCTCAGTGACCTTGAAGCCCAAGTATGTGAAGTCTTCAACAATAAGGTCTTACCATCTATTCCTGGTGGGAAACCAAGGGCCTCGGCAATGGCCTATAATGTTTTGGGGGTATCTGTGACCTCCCTGGCCAACAACTGACTGGAAGGTATCCAATCCCTGTCACTGAAAATTTTCTAGCAACAATCTGTGGCTTCTGAGTGTTCCGTTGTCCAGAAAAGTATGTTTCCATATGACATATTTATATCCTCCTAGATTTTGATTAGCTCTCCCTCCACCTTTCCTTTACTCAATCTCTTTCCCTGTCCTCACTTAGTCATTTTCACCCCATTAATCTGCTCTTCTACTTATATATATATGAAATAACATACAATTAAGTTGCCCCTAATTCCCTTTCTATTCCCTTTATATCCCCTTTCTAGCTTACTGGCTTCTGCTACTGAGCTTTATTCCTATTCACATAGAAGTCCAATCACTTGCAGCTAGGATCCACATATGAGACAGACATTTTGCTTTCTGGGCATGGGTTATCTCACTGAGTATAATCCTTTCCAGATCCATCCATTCTCTAGCAAATTTCAAAACTTCATTTTTCTTTAGTGCTGAGTAGAACTCCATTTTGTGCCACATCTTCATTATCCACTCATAGTTGAGGGATATCTAGGCTGGTTCCATTTCCTAGCTATTATGAATAGAGTGGCAATAAACATGGTTGAGCAAATATCTCTAAGGTAGTGAGATGAGTCCTTAGGATATATGCTTAGGAATGGTATAGCTGGGTCATATGGTAGATCTATTTTTAGCTGTCTCAGGAACCTCCACACTAATTTCCACAATGGCTGGATCTGAATGCATTCCCACCAACAGTGTAGAAGGGTTCCTCTTTTTCCGCATCCTCACCAGCATTTATGGTCATTTGATTTCATGATGGTAGCCAATCTGACAGGAGGAGTGAGATGGAATCTCAACATAGTTTTAATCTGCATTTCCCTGATGACGAGAGATGTAGAACAATTTTTTAGATGTTTATAAGCCATCTGTGTTTCTTCTCTTGAGACCTCTCTATTTAGTTCCATAGCTCATTTTTGATTGGGTTGTTTTTTTTCTTATTATTTAATTTTTTGAGTTCTTTGTATATCCTAGATATTAATCCTCTGTCAGATGTATAGCTGGCAAAGATTTTCTCCCATTCTGTAGGTTGCCTCTTTGCTCTATTCACAGTATCTTTAGCTATACAAAAGCTATGTAATTTCATGACTTCCCTGTGGTTGATCTGTGATTTTATTTCCTGAGCAATTGGGGTTATAGTCAGAAAGTCTTTGTCAAGACCAGTATGTTAAAGGGCTTCCCCTACTTTTTCCTCACAAGCCACTCCATTGGTCTCTGCCGTCCTCCTTCCATGTTTCTTGAGTTGATATGATTTCAGTATTCCCATTTTTAAAAGTTTTTTTGGTACCTCATAAGGGATATATCCTGGAGAATAATCTGTGTACACTTGAGGAGAGGAGAATGTGTCTTCTGCTGCTGCTGAGGGACATAGCCTGCATGTGTTTGATGGGCTCATTTTGTCCAGATTGTTAAAATCCTCTCTTTTCTTATTGCTTTTCTGTGTGCTCTATGATTGAAATTGAGGTACTAAAGTCAAGTACTCTATCATTGTATTTCCATGTATTTTCTCACTCCCTGCTCTGTCAGTTTCTTTATACTTTCCTTATACTTTTAGGTGTTGTGATAAATACATGTGTACAAGTGCACATACACACCACACACACATACACACAATCATCATATCTTCCTCAGGAATTGAAAATTTTATTATCCTTCTTAGTCTGGTGAGAATTTTCGACAAAATGTCTACACACACACACACATTCTCTCTCTCTCTTTCACATTATTTACTGTGCTTTTGTTTTAATTTGAAAAACTCCAGGTAGCATTTCTTATAAGGCATACCTAGTGCTTATAAACATCAATAGCTTTTATTTGCCTAGAAATATGTTGAATTCTTCAATTTTGAAAGACAGGTACAGTATTCATGGTTGTTGGTTTGTGGAATCCCTTGTATATGACAAGCCATTTTTATCTTACTGCTATTTAAACTTTTTGTTTTCTTACAGTGCAACTGTCCAGACAGAAATTGGCCTCGATATCCATGACCTCTCAGTGCCTAGCAATACCTTCACAAGACCCTCATAATAGGAGAAAAAAAAAGATGATGACATCAAATTAAAAGAGAGACTAATGGAGAAAGGGAGGGGATATGATGGAGAGTGGAGTTCTGAAGGGGAGTGGGGGAGGGGAGGGAAATATCATGTTTATTGTCTGGAAGTGCAGAAGTTGTCAATAAAAATATTTTTTAGTTGCCATACTGAGAGAGAAAGAGGAAGATAGGAAGTGAGTATGAGTACTCCAGGCCTCCTGCCTGTACAAACAAACTCCAGATGTATGTACTACTTTGTTCATCATGCCCTATGTGGTTCTGGCAAATTGAATCCAGACCTCAGGCTTTGCAAGCAAGTACCTTTAACCACTGAATTATCTCTCCAGCCTCCTTTGTCTGTGATTTTTGTCTGTGTGATTACAATGTGTCCCAATAAGAACTCCAGAATTCATCTCCTTTGGGAGCTTTTGGACATGCTGAATCTGGGTATCAATTTTTTCCCAAAATTTTGGAAATGTTCAACCACTATTTACTGGAATAACTTTATTTTCTTTCCATCATTTTACTTCCATAATGCTTACATTGGTTAGCATAATGGTGTTACATATACCTATTCTTTATTCCTCTTTATTTTTCTTCTTTAGTTTTCAATGACCTGTTTTTGAGTTTGATTATCGTTTGTTCCTGATCAATAAATCTACTGTTGAAACCCTTTGGTGAATTTTTCAGTTCAGTGATTATGTTTCAGCTTCAAAGTTTCTATTTGTTTGACATGACAGTAGAAACTTGACTGGTTGGGAAGAGAAAGGGGGTCAGTTGGAGTAGAGGGGCTTAAGAAAGGGGTGCATTTGATCAAAATATGTTATATGTATGTGAGAAAATCTCATAATACAGCCCTTGATTATGCATAATTAATATGTACTAATGAAGACTTAAAAATTATTTCTATTTGGCTCTTTTTGTACTTTGATTATTACTGTTACTATTTTAGATGTGTTGATGCTTTGAATGTGTTGAGTATCTTTATGGGAGGTATTCTGAATTCTCTGTCAAGGTATTCCTATAGTTCAATTTAATTAGGATCAGTTTCTTCAGATTAATTTTTTAAAAAATTGAGCGTGGTTTCCTTTCTTTAAAAGTTTTTATTTTTATATTGATATCTATTCATTAGAAGAAAATAGCCACCTGTCCCAGTCTTCACCAACTAGTTTTACACAGATGTTGTATACTTGTACAATCACCCTAACCAGATATTTTATGGTCTCTCAAATCTTTTTTGATAGATCATTAACAAACATTTTAATGTGTAGTTACTCATTTCGTTTTATCCTTCTCTTTACAAGATGACCAAATAATAGTGCTTATGCTGGTTTGCAATATTATAGTTGGCATTACCTTCAACATATTGTTTTACTTTCTTCACTTTGTTCATAGTCATATCTTCATTTTGTTTTTCTTTTTTTCTGTTTGCCTTTTTAAAAATTTCTTTTAATTTTCCAATTATGTTAGTGCCTCCTGTAGCCTCCTCCTTGTCCTCCCCCCTCTGAAGGGAATGTGGGTTGTGCATTATGGGGGTAGCCAACAGTTATGATGGAGAGGCAAAATCTCTGTGCATAATGACCCAACTTGAGGCTCTAACATTCTTTCCGTCCCCTCTTCTGCAAATTTCCCTGAGCCACACTGGGATCATTTTATGTCTACTTCAGTGATGAGGTCTCGGGAGCCTCTGTGTCTCTGGATATCTGGCTCAGTAGGAGTTGAATGTTCTCTGTGTTTATCTCCTTCAGCCTTGTTGATTTGGCTAACAAATCCACTCAGTGGGAATGGAACTCATAGCTGGAACTGGGAAACAAGTCAAAACCATGTACAAAAAATGAGCTCATTCTCCAATATCAAGATCTCACCAAATAGGGGCTAGAAGAGAGCCTACACATATAAAATTCTCTCTAAAAATAACAATGGCCATCCCATCTATCTGGTACTAACTTCTCTCTCTGTTGGAGAATTTGCTTCTCTTTTTCAGACGGACCCTAAACCTGAGGGGAGGATCAGACTATCGCACCTTATCAGGGCCTCAGCTGAAACCATAGAGTAATGGGGGAAATGGGCAAGAGTGCAGCTTTCTTGGTGAACCTGACACCAGAACAAGATTCTCTCAAATCTTCTCTGCATGTATCTTCTCTGGATTTCTATACATACTTTCCCCTTGAAGGTATTTTTTGGTTACCTTTATAAGTTCATAGTCTTCTTCTATCTCTGGCATCCACCTGCTCTATTTCTGGTCTTCTGAAGTATCACCAAACTGAACTTTGTATGGTACAATGCAAGTCGTTCCCTAGCCAGACCACATGCCAGAAGAAACCAGGAAGTGGCTTCTGCAGACATGGCATCCTGCACAGGCCTGGTGTGACAACAGCTACAGTCCCATGCTCGGGAGCAACCTGCTGTAAGATGATCTGCCCGGAGACAGGCTGTCATTGGTCACAAGAAGGGGACCACCCCATACAATGATTGGCCAGCCAAACCCTTTACCACCCCTACACTTCCTTGAATAAACAAGTTTGCAGCAGCTCACTCTCTGCCTGCTTCCACCCAACTCACCCCCTAGTCGGCAGAGACCCTGACGTCCCTCCTGGGCTGGCCCTAGGGGGGACCCCAACAGAACTTTTTTTGTTGTTGTTCTGTTAGTGGCCCTCGAGTATGGAGAATATGCCAGGTCCTGTCAGCCATCCATGATAGCTGGGGCAGAATTCATTTTCCTTACTTTTTTTTTGTTTGTTTGTTTCTGGCTATTGTGAATAGTGTTCTGATAAACATGGGAGTAAGGATGTGGGTATTGGCATATATAATTTTTTTCCTTTGGATATAAACCTAGTATTACGATTGCTGGACCTAAGATAGTTTTAAAAAACATTTTATTTGGGACTGGAGGGATTGCTTAGTGGTTGAGGTGTTTGCCTACAAAGCCAAAGGACCCAGGTTCAATTCCCCCAGACCCATGTTAGCAAGATGCACAAGAGGGTGCAAGCATTTGGAGTTTGTTTGCAGTAGCTAGAGGCCCTGGCATGCCTATTCTTTCTCTCTCTCTCTCACTCTTTCTCTGTCAAATAAATAAATAAATAAATAAATAAATAAATAAGCCGGGTGTGGTGGCGCATGCCTTTAATCCCAGCACTCAGGAGGCAGAGGTAGGAGGATCACCATGAGTTCAAGGCCAGCCTGAGACTACAGAGTGAATTCCAGGTCAGCCTGGGTCCAAGACTCTACCTCAAAAAACCAAAATAATGATGATAATAATAATAAATAAATATAAAATATTTTTAAAAACCATTTTATTTATTTATTTGAGAGCAGGAAGAGGGAGAGGGAGAAAGAGAGACAAAGAGAACGGGCACTTCCAGGACGCCAGCCACTGCAAATGAACTCCAGATACATGTGCCACCTTGTGTGTCTAGTTGTGTGGGTACTAGGGAGTCAAATCAAGGCCATAAGGCTTTACAAGCAACCACCTTTAACCACTGAGCAATCTCTCTAGCCCACCATAGGATAATTCCATTTTTAAAGTAAAGAATTTCTATACCATTTCCCCTAATGGTTGTATTATTTTAGATTATAATTCACAGTGTACAGTATGGCCCTTTTGTATCCCTCATAAGCACTTTTGTCAATAATATTTTATAACAAAAATAATTTATCTATTTATTATTTATTTGTATGTATTTCAGTGCATGAATGTGTGTCTGCATGTTCATAAGTGTGTGGGTGCCCTAGTATATGTAGCTGGGCAGGTGTATGCATGTACATGTGTGGCGTCCAGAGGACAACCTCAGGTGTTATAGTTAAGAATGTCATTTACCACTTTTTCAGATGACGTCTCTCACTGGCCTAGAGCTTAGTCATTGGGACAGACCAGCTGGCCATCAAGCACAGGATCCTCTTCTCTTCACCTTCTTAGTTCTGGGATTACATGTGTGCACCACCACACTTGCCATTTTTATGAGGGTTCTAGAGATCAAACTTTGGTCCTCAAGCTTGTACATCAAATACTTCACTCACTGCATTATCTCCCAAACCTCTATAATAGCTGTTTTTTTTTTATTAGAGTGAGGTAATATATAATTATGGCTTCTTGTGTCAAGCATTTTATTCACATAAATTTTGGTCATTTTTCAGTCTTTTGAGAAATAGGTATTTAGGCCGTTATTTTTCAAACAGATTCATTAATTTATTGCTGCTGATTTTAAAAAATATTTAATTAATTAATTAATTTATTTATTTATTTATGAGATAGAGGTAATTAGAGAGAGAAAGAGAGAGAGAGAATGGGCATGCCAGGTCCTCTAGCCACTGAAAATGACCTCCAGATGCATGTGTCACCTTGTGCATCTGATTTTATGTGAGTACTGGGGAATCAAACCAGAGTCCCTTAGGTTATGCAGGGAAGTACCTTAACCATTGAGCAATCTCTCCAGCCCCTAATTCTTTATATATTCTAAATATTGGCCATTGTTAGATTCATAGCCTGAAAATAGTTTCTTCTATTGTGCATTCTGTCTACTCTGTCTATTGTGTCCTCTTCCGAGCAAATTTTCACTTTGATGTAATCTCATTAGTTTATTTTTGCTTTTATATCCTGTATTTTTCAGGGTGTTCATAAAACTTTTTGTTCATTCCAATGTCCTAAAGCATTTCCTCTCTTCTTATATAGTAGATTGATAGCTTGGAGTCGTTTAAGTCTTTAATTCATTTTGAGTGATTTTTATACATAGCAAATGATTTTTCCTTGTTCTACATGTGGGCATATGGTTTTCCTAGCACCACTGATTGGAAAGATTGCCCTTTCTACAGTGTGTGTTCTCAGCAGCTTCTGTTTCAGGTAAACTGTTTTCAGCTGTTTGTATTTGCTTGCCTCTCGTTTTCAAGATATTAGTTTGCATGTTCCATGTGACCCCAAGTGTCTGGTGGATCTAAGACAAGTCATTGATTTGTAGTTGTTATAGCTTTTCTCTTCTGAACTTTCAAGCTTGTCTATATTGGAATGCAGGCTGTAATTTCTCACTTTCTTTAAAACTCTTCCCAATTTTATGAGATTTTCCCTTATCCCTCAAACTATCCCCCAGGAAGCTGCATCCCCTGCTCCTATCTGGACTGATCAAATCTCAGACCTTGTCACATCCTTCCTCTCTTTTCTGGATCCATTCTGGCTTATTTCTTGGTTGTCATGTTATCTTGCTACAGTTTATTTTTATAACTGTTAAAATAAAAGGATACTGCAAAGAACGAATCTGAGTTTATTTCCAAAATGTCTCCTAGCACCCAATGTTGCTTATATGAGATTTGAGGCTCTTCTAATTTATTTTGTTGAAAGTACACATTGCTGTGCCTAGTCTTTATTCTAATCTGCAGGAATGAACATGAAATATATACTTTCAAGTACAGATTTATGTACTTTGGCATTAGCATAGTTCCTTGAATACTTTGATAAACTCATTTCTATTTTCTTTAATGTCTCATGTGCTTTCTAATATTCTGGTTTTAGACTGGCTGAATTCTTTGGTTATCTGATTCACATTTTTATTTTTGTTATATTTTCATGTTTTTGAAAAATTTGTTTGTCTTGTGTTTGTATGTATTTGTATGGTGTGATGAGATTTGTATAGTATATGCATGTGTGTGTGTGCAGATGTGTACACCCTGTGCATACATGTGGAGGCCAGAGGAGGACATCTGGTGTCCCTTTTCTAGTTATTGGTCTGTTTCCTGAACACTGAGTCTCTCACTCAACTTAGAGCTTCTATTTTTGTTTTCATTTTTTCCTGAGTAGCAAGTCCCACTGATTCTCCATTCTCTACAACCCACCCCCTTCCATAGGATTGGGGTTGCAGACCCTAACCTCTTTCATGTTTCCATGCAAATATTTTGTTTCTTTAATTTCTACACTCTGTAAGGTCTCAAAATATTGTATGTTACTTAGGGTAATTTTTTCTGTTCTTATAGTCTTCGTTTTACAGCTTCATGATATAGCCTTTCAAAAGTGTCTGATGCTCCCAGGTTATCTACTCACATGTTGCAATGAAGCAAGAACAGGCACAGATGGAACTTAGAGGTTTGTCCCTAGAGAGACTTTCCTCTTAGATAACTAGATAGGCATGCTTGTACTAAAGTGGTGAGTCTCTAAATTACAGGTATAAAATTTCACAAGAAAAGAAAGATATATTCAATTAAATTTGAAATTTTAAAAACAATAAATACTTCTTTAGTGCATTCATATATATTTTTCTTATAACCCTCCCTAAATATTATTTGAAGGCATTTGCTCATGGCTAGTCATTTTCCTTTGAGACTAATCCTCTAAAATGTGTGTTTTGGGGCAGAAATCTTACTATTGTATTTGTGATAGGTATATGTAGAACAGGAGTAGGGTTGAAAATAAAATGCAGTACATACATGTTTTCAAATAGTCTTCTTGCTGTCAATACTATCCCTCATGTCTGCCCTCACATGATGTCTTCAAATACAATGTGTCCGTTCTATGACCTATCTTAATTTAGAACCCCTTACGGCATCTATAGGTTAGAACTTCTGAATCTAGCCATGCAGGTGGGTTACAAATATTGTATTAAAATATTGAAAACTATACTGATTTTAAAGCATTTTACTAGTCCTTAAACTTTGTAATAATTTTTAATTAATTCTTTGACTTCCTGATTTCAGTGCTTGTGATGTGAATGCACATAAATTGATGCAAAGTGCCCATTCATGGAGAACAAATAGAGCATCCTGAGCTTTCTATTACTTTTGCTTTGGTTATTGTTTCAATATGGTTCTATGTATTGAGAGTCAGTATAAGATAGTTAATAATATAGCAAACCACTTCTGTGTGCCATTCAAAGCCCTTTGTCAACCAGATACACATTTTTTTAAAATTGCTTTCACTTAATTGGCCCCAGGGAATGCCCCAATGCTGTAAGTGGAGTTATTGACAGCAATGGCAGCAGAGTGAGATCAAGGATCACATGTTCAAGTGCTCACTCATGCCTTTGGTCCTGCAGAGTCCAGTCTTGTATAGCTCATTTTCACATGCCAGCTTTATGGGTTCCTGCATCACATAACACCCAGTTTATGAAAGATAGTCACATTTCATGTTACCTTGTATTTCAGAGTTGAGCCTCAGTCTCTACCAAGATGCAAGAAGACATATACGGACTGGAGAGATGGCTTAGCGGTTAAGGCGCCTGCCTCTTAAGCTTAAAGAACGCTGGTTCCAATCTCCAGTGGTTCCAATCTCCAGGTCCCACGTTTAGCCAGATGCAGTGATGCAAGGGCGCAATGCCGCACTTGACCACAAGGGGGCAGACCCATCTGGATTTCGTTCACAGCAGCTGAGATTCTGTTGGAACGCCCATCTCTGTCTGTCTTCCTTTCCCTCTCTCTCTGTCTCTCTCTCTCACCAAAAAAAAAAAAAAAAGAATCCATATACTTTGTAAGAGTAGAATATCCTCGAAAAATAGGCTGGCATATCTCCGAAATCCTGGAAGTCTGCCCATGACCCTTCAGTCAGGCCTTAAACCTTTTGATTAACAATCACCCAGATCCCCACTGCAAGTGGTGAGTGAGGAAGGTACTTTCACAGTAGACTGGGTTGGCTTGAATGCCCTGTTGGGTTCTGGATTCTATTTAAATTTAACAGTCTTGCACTTTATTGACTTAATTACTAAAGGAAGACAAACATACAGATGTTGTCTCAAGGATCCATCAAACCCCACCATATAGCCATATAGCTTGTAGAGGATATGCTGCTATGCCTCTGATGCCTGACTGTGAAAGTTCAGAGTCAGAACAACATTTGATTTTCTTGCAAACTATATTTCCATGCACCTAGGTTTCCTACTACCACCTGTTTACCTTCTAGGATAACTATCATTTCTTGCTTACCAGATTTGCCAACATTATGTGACTCGTTTATAGCATCAGAATGATGGCTATAAGGCGGTGAGATAATACAAGTTTTTGCTGACTAAACAATAGCACAGAGCAGTGGATTAAAGAGAGGCAATGACTTTAACCGTCTGATTGGTCTAAACTGTAGTTAGCTCCACAACGCTGGGATTAACCTCCAAACTAGACATAGTTTATGGGAGGAAGGGATTTATTTCAAGCTTAAAGATTGAAGAGAAGTTCAATCAATGGCAGAAGCTGGCTCCCTTTCAGATTTAAGTGGAAAGAAATAACCAAACAGCCAGCACACATCAAAAGCAAGCAGGAAGCAAACACAAACCACTAACAAGTGGGACCCCAGAGTTCAAACTGCTTTTACACCTTTAGGCTGGAATTCAGATCTGCCCCCAAACACACATTTGGGCTGGACCTCAGAATCTGCCCCCAGTGACACCTCCTCTAGCCAGGAGTCGCCCCAAGTTACAAGCTTAATAAAACACCCAAGTCTATGAAGGACATAAATGCACATTCAAACCACAACCACAATCTGCTAAAGATAAATAGTGTGTGTGTGTGTGTGTGTGTGTGTGTGTGTGTGTGTATGTGTGACAGAGAGAGAGAAAGAGACAGAGAGAGAAAGTTGAGTATACTAGATGTCAAATGTCAAGCAGATTTGTCCCACTGAAGAGTCTATATATACATTACCAGCTAGGATTCACTAATAACTAATTCAATTAGCAATCCAGTGATTTTCCTAAGGCCAGCTTGCTTTTTATGCATATCAAATAGGCAAAATAAATGAGAATGGAATGGGAATGATAACCCTACGCACTAATGTCTGTAATTCCTTCAGCAGTACATAACTGATCTTAATTTTAATTTACTTTACTAATTTAGTAAAGAAGACTTACTTCTGAGGCTCTCATTTAGCTGTTTATACCATAATATAATTTTCTTCATAAGTCAGGGTTCTGATATCTGGAAATTTTCCATATCTGAGTATATCTATCCAACTGAACACTTACAAATTGAGGAAATGACCTGAGTTTGATCTGAGCCATACTGGCTCTACTTGGAAGTGAAGCTGAGCCAAAATTCTGATGATCAATTGACCCTGAATTATAAACCTATTCATTTATTTATGATAAATTGACATTTTGTAAAGTAAAGCTGTGATTTATGAATGCAATGTAGAATAACTAGGTCAAGCTAATTGACATATCCATCTTGTCAAACAGTTACCATTTGGCATCTATGAGACAATTTAAAGTATAAAATATACTGTTACTTACTATACTCACAAATTTATCTAATGGATCTTAAAAAAAAAATGAAACCAAACTTATTCTTTCTAAGATTTCACATGCTTTGGCCATATCTGCCAGTTCTCTTGCCCTATTGTCTCTGTAACTACTGTTCTACTCTGCTTCTAAAAGTTTGATTGTTTTAAATTCCACCTATTAGTGAATATTCCCCTGACTTAATTTTCTCCAAATGCATACATGTTGAAGCAAATGACAGAATTTTCTAATTTTGGTTTATTTTTTTTAATTCACTTACTTTTTAGTTTTGTGTGTGTATTGTGTGTGTGTGTGTGTGAGAGAGAGAGAGAGAGAGAGAGAGAGGGAGAGAGAGCCTCTTGCTACTGCAAATGAACTCCAGGCACATGCACCACTTTATGCATCTGGCTTTACATGGGTACTGGGAATCAAACCCAAGCCAGTAGGCTTTGCAAGTAATAATCTTTAACCACTAAGGAATCGTCCCAGCCCAATTTTCTCTTTTTAAAATCTGAATAACATGGCATATTTTCTTTATCCCTCTACTGATCTGTTTATTGACATCTGCATGGAGTCCATTCCTTGGCCATTGTAAATAATTTTGTGGCAAAAATGGGTAGGCAGAAATATGTTCAATAAACTGATTTCAATTCTAAAATACTTAGAATTGTCTTGGTTGTGCCATAAACAATATAGTTTCTATAATGGCTGTGTTAATTTGTGTTCCTATTAAAATGAGTTTTTCTAACTTAGCAAACAAAAGCCTCAGAAGTTTGTGTCATCATAGAATCAGAATCTAATCATGATTTCAAAGTAAGCATCATTCCTTTTTCAAAGCATAGTTAGCCACAAAATTTCTGCTAGTCATTTTCTGGTAGACCAGATGATACTATTGTTATGGTTTATTACAAATTCTTTGTTCAAATCTTCCTGGTTTCATTCATGTGCTCTAAGGTTGTTACTGAGTCAAGCCTAGAAACTGGAAGAGGTACTTTCCCTCTTATTTGTGTGTGTGTGTAGTATGTACGTAGTATGATGTGGTATATGCACATATATGTGCAGATGTGCATGCCCTATGCACATACCTTGGAGGCCGGAAGAAAACACTGACTGTCTTTCTCTTATTCTCATCCTTGAGACAGTGTCTCTTCCTCAACCCAGAGCTGCTATTGGTCAGCAGCTCCAGTGGTTCTCTAGTATCCACTGCCCCCAACACACAGACACACAGAGACATAAGAATAAGCCAGTGGTAATCCTACTCCTTGCTAAGCTAATTTAATATATAACTTTTTTTTTTTTTTTTTGGTTTTTCAAGATAGGTCTTGCTCTATCCCAGGCTAACCTGGAATTCACTATGTAATCTCAGGGTGTCCTTGAACTCACAGTGATCCTCCTACCTCAGCCTCTCAAGTACTGAGAGTAAAGGTGTGCATCATGATGCCTGGCTAACATATTACTTTTAAAAAAGTGTTCCAATGAAGGTCCCCTACATGGTTGGATAGCTCAGATGAGCAGGAAGTCCATGAGAACCCACGCTTCCAAGAATAAGTAGTGACAACTGATGATTGCTATATCGGGGAAGTCATATCCTTCTAGTGGTAAATCCATTGGTGGATTACTTATTCTCCAGGAAATAACCTCCCACCCAAATCATGCCAATAACCCTCATTAACTCAGTGGGTCAAACAAACTGCAGGAAAGTAGGATGGAAATCGAATAGGAAGAAGAAGTGTTCTTAGTGGGAGGGGAAAAGGGAAGAGGGATAAGAAAATGGAGGAAAAAGAATCAAAATGCATTACATACATACATACATAA
Source organism: Orientallactaga sibirica (assembly GCA_036365145.1). NCBI lineage: Eukaryota > Metazoa > Chordata > Mammalia > Rodentia > Dipodidae > Orientallactaga > Orientallactaga sibirica. Next base: position 18,423,134 of record JAEOAD010000033.1, read on the forward strand.
AAGTGTCCGAAATAAAAAAATCTTATTATGAAACAATTTGCCTATAATGCACTGTTTTCAGCAGGCAGATAAGTGAAAAGAATATTTGAGATTTCTCTGCACACTTTCAGTAAAACAAAAAAGTAATCTTTTATTTATATAGCTTTAAAGTCTTGTTTAAAAGCAACAACATAAACAAAATGATTTAATACATCTAAATGAACAATGATTTTTTTTTAAAAATTAAAGATGATAAATATTTCCCTTTCCCCTACAAAAAACACATTATGCAGAAGGAAACTTCTGCTCTGGGGACCCATAGAAAATAATGCTGTTCCCCTCTTCTCTTAAAGAATCCTTTGACACTTAATGGTCTCAACAGTATGCTAGGAGTACATGGCTTCCCCAGGGCTATGGAGGGAAAAGAAAATGTGATGGGTTTTAGGACCAGCAATAAAACTAGTAATACTTAGGCATAAAAGGAAATGTCACTGTGTCCTGGGACTGTTTGTTTTGCATACTTATGCTTTTAGTTATTTATACCCCACTTTGTTTCAAAAAGGGATTGAGGCAATTTACAAAAATATAGAAAGTGAAAAAAAGTAAGTGAAGAACTGAAGCAAAGGAAATATTATGGAAAAAAGAGGTGAAGCAAGAGAATGAGAGGATGGAATAAACATTTGTTGCAGGATTCTGTCTACTTCTGAAATGTGCTGGCTTTTTGGCTCAGAGCTTTCTAGCCATCAGTTGTAAGATGGAAATGCAGTTATAAGATTGACAAATTCATTAAGACATAAGGCCACAACTCAGGAGACCCGTACTATAATACTGGTAATAAAATGCAAGTCAAAATGAAATGATTTGCTTTCTTAACAACCTTAGTAGAGAAAATAAAACAATGACTTTTTAATTATTTTGTTTGTTGTATCTGTATTATTGTAGTGCAGTGTGTATAATGTGGCATATACACACATGTGTGCAGATGTGTGTCCCATACGTGTGCATGTGGAGGTCAGAGGAAAATGTTGCATGTCTCCTTTAATCACTCAGCCATGTGTTTCCTTGAGAAGGTCAGTCTCTCAAATTCCAGCAATTCTCTGGTCTCTGTTCCCCAAAGCATAGGGGTTACCCAGTGCGTAGCCACTTTCAGTTGTTTACTAGGTGATAGAGAATCAAACTAAGAGCAAATCAGACCTTTTCAGACCTCATGCTTGCATAGCAAGGCTCTTACCTGCCAGGCCATTTCCCTAACCCCAAAACAATGAATTTTAAGGGAAATTTCTTGGAACTTCCTTTAATAAGATGCAGTGGCATACATCAAAAAATACCTTATTTAAAATTTTCTTCAGCTGAAGCCAGAATAAATCTGCAGGATCCCACTGTTACTCAAAGGAAATGATAAATCATGTACTCATTGTACAAATTATTACTTCAGTTTTAATAGCTATTAAGTTTAAATATGTCATGTGTATTAAATTTTAAGTAATATGAATAGATAATATAAACACCTCACTTTTCCACTCTAGGAGTACTCCTTATTAAAAGTGCTCTCCCCCCCCACAACATAACAATATATGTGTGTGAATGCACACACCTGCAAATACCAGTGATAAGAGACACACGTAGACTCAGAGACATCTTTCAGTGACCTGTTTTAGCATAGAATACAGTTTAAGGGTCCACATGGACCAATGGAATGCTTTTGGTTGCAGAGAGGACTACTAGCACTGGCCAGCTATTCCCTAAGAAGCGTTGCAGTGGGATAACCAGATATGTTAGGCTCTGGGTATCCAGCAGACTGGGTGTTTATGTCACTCTAAAATTCATAGGTTGAAATCCTCTTCAGTTCAACAGTGATGGTAGTAGGTCATGGAGCTTTTGTGAGATGATTACACCATGAAGGTTCCAGGCTAGAATCCTTGTAAAAGAGGTCTAAGTGCCTTGTTCCTTCTTTTATGTAAAGCATCCTCTAAGGGACCAGGAAAACAGCACCATATCTAATAGTGCCAGCCTCTAGAACAAATGTCAAGAAACACATTTATATTTACCATCTACCCAGTTAATAGTATGATTTTATAGCAGCCTGGAGGAACCAAGGAAGAGTGTCTGTTTTCTCCTATTTCCCAGTCCTCTCAAACAGTCAACAGATATCACATATCTGCTCCTAGACCACAGCAGTGTGGATGAAAACTCAAATATTAGGTAAAGGTAATGCTCTTACTAGAAATACACTAGAGACAACCAGGGAACCAAATGACCAGGCGTGGTTCATGGTTCATTGGTTTTCTTAAGTTATTACTTTTTTTTTTTTGAGGCACGCTCTCATACTGTAGTCCCAGGCTGGCCTCAAACTCACTGTGTTCCTCTTGCCTCTGCCTCTTGGACTGCAAGGCATGTGCCACCATGTCTGAGTTACCTCCTTTAAATTTTGGCAAATTATCCAGCAAAACTGAGAGAGAGCGGCTTTTTTTTTTTTTGTCATAGAAGATGCATTAGTTACTTCCCACATGAAGCAATGGCATCTTCAACTTATTACAAATCTAGTAGAGGTTACTTATAAAACTCAGAGTCTGATTTTTGTTTTTGTTTTTTTGTTTTTGTCTTTTTTGAGCTCAGGGTCTCATTCACTATGGAGTCTCAGTGGCTTGACTCTGAATCTCTGCCTCCTGGTGTGGGATTCATGAGTGGCTGATTTTAAAATTCTTGATTATGGGCTGGAGAGATGGTGGTTAGCGCTTGCCTCCTAAGGACCTCTGCTTGATTCTCCAGGAGTGCAGATGGGATTATCTGGTGTTCATTTGCAATGGCCACTGGCGTGCCTGTTCTCTCTCTCTCTACCTATATGCATCTCAAATAAATAATTAAATATTAAAAAAAATTCTTGATTATTTAAAAATATATTTAGGCTGGGGATATTGCTTGGTGGTGGATCATTTGTCTCATATGCACAAGTATATAGTATATTTGCTCATTATTGGAAGCTGGAGATCATGGGCTGACTATGATAGCTGCCTCCCAGGGTAGAGAGCACTGTGGTAAGGGTGAAAAAAGGAAGATACAAACGTAGAGATTGATACAATCACAGATGAATTGCAGAGGTTAGACAAGAGATAACAAAAAATAATGAATAAATAGATACCAAATTCTAAGGGGAAAATATTGTCATGGGTTGAGAGAGATAGACTCTGGATGAGCTTAGAATTCCCCAGACCAATGGTTCACAAATTATTGTCTTACAATTAGCAGCTAATTAATAAGCATAGACACAAAAAGAAGATTTATTTTAAAAGGGCAGAAGTAAGAAAATAATAGAAGCCAAAAAGCTCCCCAACTGAGAGATTCCTCCCTGGCTGAGAGAGTCCAGAGAGGGAAAATTTTGCATGGTAACTTGGATCATGTTTTCTTATAAACTTAAAGATACAGATTAGGCATCTAGTTGGGATATACCAAATTGCCAAGTTCAAGTATACATGGGGGACCTTCATTGGTTGTTGAGTCAGAGAGGAGAGGACCGATTCAGAAAAAGATTTCTTAGAAGGAGGAAACAGAAGTCTTTCCTTTTCCCTTTTCCCCATATTTATGCAGGCTGGAGTCTTTCAGTCTTACCAGGGCATATAGGCATCTATGTTTATTTGGACTTAAGTCTCTAAATAACTGTTTAAAAAAATACAACCCCCCAAAAAAAACTACCTTGCTCTTAATCCCTATCAAATTGAGAATTTTAATATAGAAAATATTATATAATAATATAACTCAAAATAAAATATAAGCAGGAAAATTAAGTTGAAAGAGATAGAGGCTTACTAAAGAAAGGATAGAAAAATAACAAACAATAGGGCTGGAGAGATGGCTTAGTGGTTAAGGCCTTTGCCTGTAAAGCCTAAGGACCCCAGTTTGATTCTCCAGGTCCCATGTAAGCCCAGATGCACATGTAATTAAAAATAAAATAGTTTTTTTTAAAAAACTGGGCATGGTGGCACACACCTTTAATCCCAGCACTCGGGAGGCAGAGGTAGGACGATTGCCATGAGTTCAAGGCCACCCTGAGACTACATAGTGAATTCCAGGTCAGCCTGGCCTAGAGTGAAATCCTACCTCAAAAAAAAAAAAAAAAAAAAAAAGGAAACAGTCATACAAAGAAAATATCAAGTAAGTAATCTTAAATTTTGGAAACTCAAACAAAACCAAACCTGATACATTCTTGATAACAAATATATCGAAGCAGGATGGGGGAAAAGGGAAATGAAAACACAGGTGAGCAGAGGTAAGACACATGCTCAGAACATATTCTGCATGGCTCTCTCCACAGTTCTCATGTGATACTCTACTTTGGCCCATTACTTCAATCAAGCAGGTCTTGTGGGCGCTCTCTGGTATCTCTTCTTACCAGCTCAGGAGTAGTGGTGTTGCATTTCAAACAGATGGTAGCTAAGTGTGGGGTTCCTGGGTGGTCCGTGCAGCTGCTAGCATCACCTATAAACACGTTTCACATGACCTGTGTTTCAGTGTACTATAAATTTAGGGGAAATCATAAGTACCCATGGAACCTCAAGCTGTTTGGTAATCCAGGGCAAACTATCACATAAAATGTAATATTATGTGTACTGACTCTGGAACTTCCACAAAACATAAGCTCCCTCAGGTCTGTGCCCCCAACAGTTGCTACATGTTGAGCTGGTGGGAGTGGAAGGATGGTGGTAGGAATGAAGTATCTTTATTTTCAAGTGATTTAAGAAACCATAAGGATGTGTATGGCAAACAGTTATGGAATTACACCAGATAGTTGATTATAATATCTAATTATGAAATATTATTTTACCTTTTAGGTAATTGCATTTCCATCATAGCTGTCTGTAAAGTAAATTTTAAACTAATCTGCATTGGATTTCTCAATTTAAAAATGGTTCAACATTTTTTAGTATAAACCAAAAAGGAAAACAAAATCAAAAATAGAAAAATGAAAAGAGTAAAAGAATGAAACAAGAAAAAATGAAGAAAGGAATGAAGCATTAAGCAATATGAGGTACTGGAGGAAAGTGGCCAACATCTCTTGGAGCAACTTGAGATCTAAGCTACTCAGAAGCAAACAACCTGATGAGATGCTCAAACAAGTTCAATAGTGGCACACAGCCATGGTGGGTAACCGACTGCTCTTGGATTGGCTAACAGATCCACTCAGTGGAAAGGAACCCATATCTGGAACTGGGAAACAAGTCAGAATCATATCCTGATAAGGATTTGCTTTCCAATGTAAAGCTCCCATTAATCTTGGGCTACAAGAGAGTCTACACCCATTAAATTGTCTCTAAACTAATAATGGTTATTCCATTTAACCTGTGCTGACTTCACTTTCCATTAGAGAATCTGCTTCTTTTTTTCAGATGGGAGCTTTCTTGGTGAACCTGATGTCAGCACAAGGGTGAAGGAGATAGACACTGAGGACACTCAACACCTACCAAACCAGAGACCCAGAGGCTCCTAAGTAGACTTAAAATGCACCCAACATGGCTCAGGGAATTTTGTAGCAGAGGGGGTGGAAAGATTGTTAGAGCCAAAAGTTGGGACATTATGCACAGAGGCATTGCCTCTCCCCCATAACTGACTGCTGCCTCCACATTGCATAACACACAATGCCCATGGGGATGAACCACATCCCCAAAGAGGAGGGTCTCTTTGGAAAAGGGGCAGGGATGAGGGAAAGGATGGTACCAACATATGCTGTTTACATACTAAGTATGTCCATAACTAATAAAAATATTTTTTCAAAAAGAAAAAAGAAATATGTCCTTAATACCGCTGAGCTAATCTTTGTACATTACTGTAGACAGTAAATGTCATTTTTGCCACAGTTAATCTGTTTGTATACAATTTTGTTTGTTTTGAGACGGGTTCTGACATTGAAGCCCAGGCTGCTCTGGAATTCACAGTGTAATCCATGTTGGCTTTAAATTTGCAGCGACCCTCCTGCCTCAGTCTTCTGAGCTTTGAGATTACAGGCATGTGCTACCAAGCCAGAGCCCTGGAGACAGTATTCTTGAAGGTGTAATAAGAGAAAGTACTGGAAAATTCAGTCAACTGGAAGCCCTGCTAGACTTGCTGCTCTGAATTCCTACTCCCTCTCTGTCTTAAAGATACACAAAATCCCAGCAGAAAATTCAACACAAAAATTATTCCATTTGGACTTAAATGCTATAAAAGTCCAGGCAAACTGCATTACTGACATTTATCATGAGTTGGGCAAACCGAATTGAACTGCAAAGTGATACTTAATGTATGTTGTGATCACACATGTGAGCTTAGTTTCCACTTGAGTATACTCATGTTTTAGGGTCTTTTGCACATCTGCAAAAAATGCTATTATATCTACTTCCCCATAGCTTTCCTCCCTCTTAGTGGGGCGGGAAAGGAAACATGCTTTCTTAACTTCCCGTGGGCTTTCAGTGAAGTTAGACTGTGACTGGGCAAATAGTAATGGGAAACAATGAGCAATAAATGGCAAATTCTTACATATCATGTACTTTCTGTAAGGTCAGAGACTGCATACACTGCGCTGGAGCTAATGATAATACAAAAGAAATAATTAAAGACAATCAGCCCCTTGCTATTTCCTCATTCCACTGTCTGGCTGTCATCTTTATCTTAATTTAGTAGGAGGAAATGTTAACATTAACATAAGCTGTTTTACTTAAATTTGAGTTCCTTAAGGGGAAGGGATTGTACCCCAGACATACTTTCATTTACCAGAGAATGAGGTTTAACTTAGGTTCGCTGGCCAGGAATGAAGGAGGACAACTCCATGTAGTTTGTAACCCATACCTGCACAGCTCTGCCTCACCTGTCACTGAATAGCTAAACCTCATGCCATGACACTAACTGGAACTTCCATAAAGCATGCAGCCTGTCTCTCCAGTTGCTACATGTTGAGTTAGTGGAGGGGTAATAAAATATCTTTATTTCCAAGTGATTTAAGAAGCCATAAAGATTTATATAATAAACTGTTATAGCAATATCAACTATCTAAATCAGGACATACTATTATTTTACCTTTAATATTTTTGTTTTGGAAATTAATGAACAAAATAATTTTAGTAGTACCAAAAAAGGCCCATGGGGCTGGAGAGATGGCTTAGCAGTTAAGGGGCTTGCCTGCAAAGCCTAAGGAACCAGGTTTGATTCTACAGTACCCACATGAGCCAGATGCATGAGGTGGCATATATATCTGGAGTTTGTTTGCAGTGGTTAGAGGCCCTAGCAAGCCCATTCTCTTCCTTTCTCTCTCTGTTTCTCTATCTGCTTCTTTCATTTCAAATTAATAAAGAAAATGTTGTTAAAGCAAATAAAAAATGGCCTATGGGAGGCAGTGAAATATAGCTAGTGAAAAAAGTTAGGAATCATTAAAACTCAACCAGTATTTATTAAATTCACCTTTATGTGTTAGACTGAGCTAAGACAAATATGCCCCCAGTCTGCATACATTGACTTTTAAGAAGAGGTAGGCAAAAAAAACAACCTATCAAGTAAAAAGTACCAACAAAGTAGACAAGTACTTCCAAAGACAGAAAGAAGGGACAGGAACAGGGCAGGCAGTGGTGAATGGGCTGCTGAGGAGAATGTGCCATGGCAACAGAGGCTGTGGGGGGCGTGGGCAGAGCTCCTGGAGGTGACCCTTCTGTGAGTCCAAATGAGGACTCCTTGCAAGAAAAGCTTTAAGATGGGAAACAATCTGAAGTTGAGGTCTAGGTTTGAGAATACACAGTCATTTAAGAGCATAAAGGGCCAGAGTTCTTTTACCTAGGACTCTTGGCTTCATGTTTGTAAAAATCAAAATAATGGCTGTGTTGAAAATTGAGGCAAAAGTTAAAGCTCTTTGTAGCAAAGTGCCCAAGATATATGATAGGCCTTCAGAAAACAAGGTCGTTTCCTTCTCTGCCAGCACCCTACACCTTCTGACCACTTCCCCACAAAAGTCACATCAGCAACGGCAATAAGGATGGATGTCATTGTGGAATCAGTAGCACTTGATAAAACACATTAAGGAAAAGAAGTGAGATGGAAGAGTTCAACAGGATTCAGCTCTATCCTAACATCTGTGAAGGTCACAGATTACCATACCTGGTCTTTTGAATGTGAGTGTGTTTTAGTGACTGCAAAAGAATCAGAATTACTGGGTGAGTTTCAGCAGCAGATTAGTGTCCATTTAATTGGCTTTCAGCCTGAGTTAACTGAGTCTCTTTTACATTGAACAACCTCTTATAAAAGATTCCTCAAGGCTGCTGTATTACCACCAGGTTTATTTTACTATCTATAGACATTTTGCATTTTAAAAGCTCTATGAAAATACATGCCTGTTTATAAGACCTTTCATAACTAATTCTAGTTGGGTTCTGTCAACCAATTGCAATGCTTATTTTCTTAACAAGCAAGTAACCTTGCCTTTCTTGGAGCAAGAATACTTGATGCATTAGGCGATTAGAACAATGTAAGTCCCGAGCTCACGCCGTTCATCAAAACATTTTACTCTGAGTTCAAACCACCGACATAAAATGATTCATAGTAGCACAACCTCCAGGACAAGTATGCATACCTCTGTGTCCTGCTGGAATATTAGTGAGCATTTATGAGCATGCTCTGGAACAACAACAACATGCACACACACTCCTCACCTGGCCTGAGGTTGGAATCTATGTGTGGGTCTCAGTGGCCTAGATTCCCCCCTTGGACTTCTACTTCGCTTATGTCAGATTTCCAAGATGTGGGAAAAGACATGTTGTTCCTCCAAGGAATGGTCATCATACCTCAGCTGTGAACAGCAGGTGACAGCTTTGTCCTGTTGCTGCCAGTGAGACCTCCGGTCAGCACATTGAAGTTACCAGGAGAACGAATAGGGAGCAAAGATGTTCATTGTCCACACTGCTGAGGGTTAGAAAGAGTACTATTGAGAATGTGTGGAAGTTTCTCTGCTGGGAGAATGTACTAGCAATCAGTAAAAGACAAAGTTGTGGCATATGTGATGGGAATCAAAGTGAAATATCTGGGATAAACTCAAGGCTATAGGGAGAGACTGAGAAAAGAATAATTTTGGTTTGAACTCTCCCTAGGATTGTAGACACTTTCTGAGAAGGATACGTGTAAAAAGTTACCTCTGTGTAGAATTAAAGATTTCTTTCACTGGCTACCTGAGAAGACATATAATAACCCAGTAAAATGAGGATCTGTTTGTCTCTGCTTTCTGTTTACTCTTGACATTTCTTTCTTAAAATTCTTGCCTAGAATGCTTTCTTTATTTGTCTATTTCCCTAAATCTCATACTTTTCTATTAAAATCTTACTTCTGTGAAGTTTCTTTTACTCACCCTGTTCTCAGCAATTTCTTTCCCGATTTTCCTTGACTATTCTTCTATTATTGAGCCTTGAAGGTCAAACAGCCACAAGTAAACTGATTGTCACAGAAAGGAAATGGAGTCACGCTGTTAGTGGAATTGGTAGACTCGATCCCTTTAGGACATTACATGAAGGAATTTTCAACCTTCAACTTTGGGTAAAGAGGAAAGGAGTTTTTGGGGAGTTGGTTTGTGAAGCTATAATACCAACAAAGGTAATGTGATTGAGTCTTTTCTAGTATTTTCTAGTATTGAACCCCACTAGAAAGAGAAGTGAAGGCCAGAAGCCGAAGGAATTATATACATGGAAGATCATAGTGAGACACTAGATACAAGCAGATCTGCCTTGGGTTCCATCTAAACACAGATTTGGTGAAAGACCCCTCTCTATCCTACTCTACCTCTACCTGTAGCCAGAGTCCATAGCTGCACTGTCTCCTTAGGACTTAGGATGTCACTGAGGGTGTGAAACATGGCATCCTATGTCCCCACAGGAAGCCTCAGGATTAGTAGTCATGGAGTTGTGTCTACACAGAAAAGCCAGAACACTCCAAATAAAGATTGCCATGGGAAAATGCAAGATTCCTAGAACATTATAGAAGAGGGATAGATGTTAGGTGACATTTTCTGGGCAAGTGAGAAATAATTTCTGCTCAACCCAAATAGGGTACTAGGGTTACATACAGGAGCATGGGTGACTCAAAGGTAACTGCATCATCAAAATGCCCACCTGAACATGGTTGATGACTCAGGAAGGCTGTCTGGGGTTTCTTGCATAACGTACAGGAAGCTCTACTGAAATCTGCTCTTTCACAGAAATTGTTTATTGCTTCTGTTTTATGGGAGGAAGGTACTCATGAGTCTTGTAAGTTTGTGAGTATTGAATATTTATGAATATACCTCTTCCCTCCAGGAGAGAGAGTGTGGCAATGTGGAGGAAATGGCCAAACAATACTTCACCCCTTCCTCTGGCTTTGAATTCTTTCTGCTCCCTCTTAGGGCATGTTCTCCCAACCTTGGAGGTGGTGGTAATAGATATTTATTTTCTTCCATATATGGATAAACATTGGGCCATTATGTCACAGTAATAATCACTTGACATGAAGGCAATTTGACAGGCTTGTCATATTAATTTAGAAAAAATATATAGCAGTGGCTTCACCACTGGGGGTCATGACGCCCCCAGCCACAGATGTTTGCCCTGAGTTTTAATAGTGACGATGAACTCTTTTCTGTGTAGCAGGCATTAAATCCAATCTGAAGGCATGGGGGGGGGTTGCCCCATAATAGTTGTGCCACTTTTTCATTAGGGAGCACATATTGCCTGACATATGGGTAGTATAACATGGAGTTAATAACCAAGAAGGACTCTTGATAATCTACTATTTGCATCCTGCATAGTGCTGCCTGGTACTATGAAAGTCAGCCAAGCAGGGGTGCAGGAGGTTCCAGGTTATTCTTAGCAATATTTCTCCATGTTTAGCCAAAGCCTGCAGTGTCTTCAGCAATAGATACTTACCATATACTTCAAGCATACAACCTACAAGAATGATGTAGCTTTATAGTTTGTGAGGCCTCAGAGGATTCCCTGGCCAGTTTTGATACTGGAATATTAGTCAATACCCTTATGGCATTTGGGGGGACCTTGACCTTGCAATCCACAAAGGGTGCCTTTGTTCAAATTCTTTAACTGCTATCTTTACTGTTTTTCCAGATGCTTTTTCATGGAAGACATAAGGGTTAGCACTATAAAATAAATCCTTTTAAAAGTGGGTGTGCAGAATCTCTCAAGCCCTATTGCTATTTATTCCAAGCAAGTGCCAATTGGTCTTGTGATTCAGCAGCTAAGGTGATACTTAAAAAAACTTAACAAATTCCAATATAGTACAAAATTATCTCTTAACTTGGATGAGTTGTTTCATCAAAATGGCAACATTGGGTCCACAGCAAGGATGACAGTCATTACTTAATTCAGCTTCTTGGAACCCACAGCCATTTATCATGAGCTTTCCTGCTTTCACATCTTGGGGCATTGCTGTGGGCTTTGTGGGGCTGTATCACACTGTTTGTTTCAGCTGGGGGCCAAGAACAAGCAGGCCTGCATTATAGCCCACTACTCAAGAGGATTCCTCCATTCTGGCGGGGCCAGGCCCAGGACCAAGGCCATGACTATTGCTTCGCCAGTAGCGTCACCTGGTTACTGAATAGTCTTAGGGTTGGGTAAACAATTTCCACCCTTAGTATACTTTCTTGCAGGGGAGAAATGAACACAGCATACTCTGTGGGATAGTTGCCCACTGCTAGGACAAGCTTAATCTTTTTCATCTATGCTGCTCTGTCACTCATACCTTCTTTCACCCCTTTGGTGAACTACTATTTGGGCTTTAAAGCCTTCCAGAAGTTCATTAGCACAGCATTTGCCTTTTAATTATTCCCCCTTCCACTAGGAAAATAGACACAAATATTATCACATATGCTTTCAAGTGACCCAGACAGATCCCTCCATTTGCTTTCTCTTTCATTATTTTTTAATGTTTTATTTTTACTTATTTATTTATTGGACAGGTAGAGAGAAAAGAGAGAGAGAGAGAGAGAATGGGCATGCCAGGGCCTCCATCCACTGCAAATGAACTCCAGATGTATGTGCCACCTTGTGCATCTGGCTATTATGGGCCCTGGGGAATCGAACCTGGGTCCTTTGGCTTTGTTTGCAAACACCTTAACTGCTAAGCCATCCTGCCAGCCCTCTTTGTCTTTCATTTTTAACATTTTACAAACTTATTTTAAAGCAGGTCTAAATTATTGAAAACCACCAGAGCATCTTCTACTTTATAAAGACCACGTCCCACTATAGGATTCAACAACTACAGTCCTATGCCAGTCCTCAGGTATCTGCTAAATTAACTTCTTTTCTGTGAACTCAGTTCCAAGCAGCCCAGTGAAATGGGCATCAAACCACAGCTCTCACAGGCTCAGTTCCTGAAGCATTGCCTCTCCTTTCTCTGTTGTTTTCCAGTTCTTAATATGCATGGAGAGCTTAGCCAGGAACAACCAATTGTCCTTAATTGCTCCTTCTCATATTGTCTCAAACTATGCAGCCATTGTTTCAAGGAGGGATAAGCAGATATCTTAATTTCTTTGCTTCAGTGGCACGCAGACTGATCCCATATGCCTCTGTGTCCCAAAAACTAAGCTAGGAAATGTTCTTTCATTTATTTAAAAGTCTTTCCCCATGTCCTCGTGGTCAGCTCAGGTAGTTAGAGCATGTTGCTCATAAATAATAAAAGTCTTTCCCAATTCAAGCAGTTTGGAGACAGGGTACGTCCTGATTATCATAATTTCCTGTAATGAACCATCATTAAAACTGCCCTCTGCATGTTGAACCATGGATTTTCCCTTTCTCAGAATTAAAGGTTGGATCTGAAGGGGTGTCTCTATCACGTCTATGTCATTCTCTCCCTCATCACTGTTTAATTCTTCTTATGGGTTCCAAGGTTTTGGATCCCAGGAAAGGCTCTTTAGGAAAGACCTGATTGTTTGCTCTTTTTCCCTTGTGCCTTGCCAGCTGCAAGTAATGCCAAGCCAACACTTCCATCTCATCTTCCCTGTTTCCACATTTCCTGCCAAATCAGAGATTAATGCAGCAGATAGCATCTGAATTTCTTTTTCCTACAGTGATTCATTCCTGACACAGGCAAATTCTTTCTGGGTTTTACCAACCACAGTAACATCCACATAACTACAACCACAGCCCACTTGTGATCCTGTTTCACATACTCTGCTTTCAGAGATTCTAATATATCTACCTATCCAATAAATATCCAATATATCTGGTCCATCAAAGTTTTGTTGGTGGGGGGAGGATTCTATCAGTACTCGTATGACAGCCCTCATTCATCAAACAGGCATACCGCTTTATACTACACAGAGGACTATAGCCACCCTGGAGGGAGGCCCCACTTCAGTATGCTCTTACATAACTTGGTCTTGGTTTCATGTCTCATTACAGATAGCAGGGAGTATGTAACTGCACTACAGAAAGGAGGTATACCATCCAATGCCATGTGGGGAAAGGCAGGCATATTGGAGTTAGACAGATGCTCTGCCCTTGGATGAGCTTCAGTTGCCTGCCTTATTGCCTAGGCCAGAGTTCATGCAACTGCTCCTCCCCAACTCCTTTTTGGTTCTGTCTGTCCCTGTTTGAACACCAATTGTATTACACCACTTTTCCTGGGGAGATGTAAACAAACTTCTATTTACCCCAGATAGGTACCAAAGGCAGACCAAAGAAATGACTCCCCCAAGTCTAGCTTAGTGAACCAGTGGATTCACTGGAGTTACTTACAGGAGTGTAGTGAGAGGGACTTATGGTCGCATAGGTGTCTCAAAGGTGCTAGATTGCCAAAATGTCCGCCTCAGCATGGCTGACAACTCATACAAGCTGTGTCACTAGAGTTCTGTACCCAACCTACAGATAGCTTTACTGGAAAGGCTTTGCTTCCTCCCTCCACAATGGCAGTTATATACTCCTTTTTTAGCCTTGGGTGGGGAGGAAAGACTAGAGGTTCTTATAAGTTTCATGAGCTTCCTAATGAGGGTTCCTCTTAACTACAGGAGAGTTTATAAGCACCTGTAGGCTAAGAACCTAGTAACTTGAGGGAAATATCAATGTATTTTTATTTCTGCTCATAGCTTGCCACAATCTTTTCTACCTACTTCATTTGCAATTATTCCAGGTTTTATACACAAATACACATACTCATACACATGCATATACACACACCCACATGTGTCAGTACACTCACAGGCACACACATTAAAACTTTTAATCTTAAACAGATACAATTAAAGGTAGGTGTTACTAGCCAAATGTGCATTTCTTTATAAACAGCTATGTCTAAGTCTTCCCCAGACATTTATCCAAACTAGTGATTGCAACCCTTTGCTAGGGCTCCTATTGGATGCCATAAATTAGAAGTCTTCAATAACAGAAATATACTATCTTCCAGTTCTGGAGACTTGAAATTCCAGAATCAAGGTGTTGGCAGGGTTATAGTCTTCTGAATTCTGAAAGGAAGAATATGTTTCACAATATTCTTTAAGGTTGCAGTTGGCTGACAGTCTTTGGGGTTTTTTGGTTTGCAAATTGTTATCTTTATTTCCACATGGCATTCCCTCTGTATGCATGTCTGTGTTTAAATTTCCTTTCTTTTAAGTAAGGGCATTATTTTAGATTAGGGGTCTACCCAAATTCTAATATTATCTTACCTACTTACATCTGCTACAGCATTATTTCAAAATAAAATCTCCTCTTGAGGTACTGGGAGTTAGGTCTGCAGTGTATGATGTCTGGAGCCTTGCGATACAACTCATAACAAAGGGACATGCTGGGGACTTTCAATTAAGTATAGAATCTTTTGTGTGGGGATTGGGGCCTATGTAAATGTGGCCAAATTCTGTCCTTGAGGATCAAATCCTTTAAGCATCCAGTGCTTAAAGGATGATAAAGCTAATCCTTTGTCCCAGGATTTTTGTTCCTCTGTCTGTATTTGCATTTGTTTTCTGGTGGCAAAACAGAGTAATCACGAAGTGACAAATGCTTCCTTGCTATAGTCATTACACTTTTTGAAGCCCAAATAAGAGCACATGGCTAACACATATGCCAAAAATTAATAAGACGTACAAAATTGGGGCTAGACAATCTGAGACTTGACTGGTAAGTTTGTGGTAGAGTATTCATGAGAGAGGACTGATTGTGATCCATATGATTTCAATAGTATAGGTGGTCCCATACATAACCACAGCCTGACTCTTAAACTATGTGCAGCTATATAGTAAAAGAGATTTTTTTTCAGATATGATGAAGTTTAGGGAATTTAAAAGACATTATTTTGAGTTACTAGAGGGCCCAGATTAATCACACAAGCTTTCAAAGCAGAGAATTTTCTGTGGTGAGAGCAACAGAGAAGAGGAAGGTCATGGATATTTGAAGCATCCTAATACTGCTGCCATTGATGATGCAGGGAGCCAGCATAGGTGGGGGGGGGGTATTCTAGATGCCAACAATAATCTCCAGCTGACAGGTGGTAGGGACACAGGCCTCTTTCTAAGGACTAAAGGGAACAACCTGAATGATGGTGGAGTTGGATTTTTCCCCACAGCATCCCAATGATGACTAGCTAACTGATATCTTCTTTTGACCCTATGAAACCAGAACAGAAAGGCCAACTCAGACATTTTGCTCACAGAACTGTGTGATGCTATATTAGTTTTACATTACTAAATTCACTTTAATAAGTTTCAGCTGAAACATCAACAACTAATAACATTGAGTATTCACCTGTGTTTTTCTCTGCTTTTAATATCTGCACACAGGATTGGTTTCAATGACCCTTCCATTGTTCTCACTGAGATTTCTGTAAGGACTTAAGTCAGGTAGTCTAGGTTTTCTCTGGCTCTGAGTCCTCTGCTCTTTAGATATGTACAGTGCTATGCTACTAAGTTTGTTTTTCTTGCTTTATGCCATTCCCAGTTAAAGAACATATCAGGCTGGACCAGAACATGAGATCCATGTGATGTGATGTAATTTGCTTAGTTGAGGCATCCATGGTCTGTCTAGCAGACAGCTGGGCCATGCAAGAAAACTATGAAGGAGCTTTGCAAAGTCCCAGCAGAACTGTTAGATTGTCTCAGCTATGCAAGCAATATCACCAAAATCTTGTGATTACTTGGTACACTCCATTCGGTGAATAAGATGGTTAACTTCTATTGTCAACTTGATCAAGACTAGGAATCAAGAAAGAGACATGCCTCTTGGGAAGATCTGTGAGGACATTTCCAGGAAGAATTAACTGAGGGAGGAAGTCCTTTCTCCAGAGTGGGTGGCCCTTCCAGTGGTGGAGTACATGTAAGGAAGTCCCAAGAGAACACAGATCCTTTTATCTGCCTGCCCATGCTACTCGTTGGTTTGTGCAGCTATCTTGTTTCTGCTAACCTCAGACATCATAATCCAGTTTCATCCGTCTTCCAGAATGGACTGAAGACCAACAGTCCTCCCAGAGTCCTCTAGGTCTTCAGTGCCAGGTTGAGATTGCTGAAGCCTGGTGGACTGAGCAGCTACCAGGTTCACAGACTCTCCAGCCTGTAGACAGCTAGAGTTGGACTGCCCAGCAAGCAGCTTGAAAGCTAATCTAATATACATTCAATCTATTGGTTCTGTTCCTCTTGAGAACTCTGATGAATACAGTCACAATGAATGAGGAACATTGACTTGAAGGGAAGTTTTGCTCCATTGACACAGTAGCCTTTTGTATTCTTTTTCCTCTTTCTCCTGCCTTAGCCCCACATTTCTATTGTTGATTTAACTCTCACTTATATTAACATTAAATAAATAATAGCATCATTCAGTAGCCATTTTAAAAGCACTTACAGGGGCTGGAGAAGATGGCTTAGTGGTTAAGGCATTTACCTACAAAGCCAAAGGACCCTGGATCGATTCCGTAGGACCCACGTAAGCCAAATGCACAAGGGGTGCATGCATCTGGAGTTCGTTTGCAGTGGCTGGAGGCCCTGGCGTGCCCATTCTCTCTCTCTACCTCTTTCTCTCTCTTAAATAAATAAATAAAATATTTTTTAAAAAGCAGTTAGAACAAGCTCTTTGTGTGGTAATCACCTGAGAAATCAAACAAGGGGATTCTGAAGATGGCCTAAGTATTCTTTTGCCCCTATGAGTTTTGGTGACCAGAAAATGGACAGAATGACTGAGTAATCTCTGGAAAAGGAAGAGAAATACATCTGAAGATGGCTTATTAGAACATCATTCAAGTTCACACATATCCTTCTAAACTACAGTCCAAAATGATTGTACATTTTACTTTTTCTCTCTTTCTCGTGTGTGTGTGTGTGTGTCCCTGAAAAGATTATACACCTCTTGAGATTTTATTTTTCTCTATAATCAAAAGACCATTGTATCCTGAATAAAGTAGGACCTAGATCAATGCACATTAATAATAATGATGACAAAAATCAAGAGATTAAAAGAAGGCAGGTTATGTGAGGAAATTCTCTAAAGAGTTTTCAACATCTCTTAAATGTTTTATCTTATCCTGGGAAATTATGTTCTAGAATGAACTCAAGTAAAATTTCCTCAGGTGAACTTTCTTATCTATTAAGTTTAAGTTCATAATATTATATAATAACTTTAAAAATATTTTAAAAGAGAAGTAAATGTGGACTACATAAATCAAAATAAATAATTGACTACAAACTCAAGACTTTGAAACTACCAGAGTCAAGAAGGGCACATTCATAATTTAGGGAGAATTTGTAATTGCAGGGGAATTTGGGAGAGGAGCAAGACTGCTACTCCCATGGTGAACTTGACAATCAGCGCCAGGTTGAAGGAGACAAATCTGAGGATACTTAACACTTAGCAAAGCAGAGATCCAAAGGATCCTAAGAGCTCATCACTGAAGTAGACTTAAAACACACTCACCATGGCTCAGAGAGTTTTGTGTAAGAGGACGCAGAAAGGTTGTAAGAGCCACAGGCTGAGACATCATGCCCAGAGGCATTGCCTCCCCATAAAAATTTCTACTGCTCCCACAACATATAACCCACAACTTCATGTAGAATACCTGTGTGGTAGTTTGACTAGATGTCCCCCAATATATTCAGTGTTTTATTAGTTTGTAGTTTGCAACTGCAGCCACCTGGCTGGAGGCAGTGTCACTGGGTGGGTCTTAAGGTGTGTTGGTGGGTTTAGGATTTCAATCTAAAGAAATGCAAAGTGTGTCTAGCTGGAGTTCCTGAAGTGAGCTGTGCTTTGTGGTTTTTGGCTTTTGGCTTCTTTCTGTGTTTGGTCCTGTGAAGGCAGACCAGTTTCTTCTGCTATTATGGAACTTCCCCTGGATCTGTAAGCTTAATAAATATCCCTTCCTGCATAAAAACTTTGTCTGGTCTGGAAGTTCATCTCAGAGAACCTGATGCTGTCTGTTACAACCTGTAACCCTACAGAGGAGGGTCCCTAGTGGAATGGGGGCAGGGATGAGGGAAAAGAGGATACCACCACATGAGGTGTCCAAATAAATTTGTTGTTAATAATAAAAAAGGACACATTCAAAAACTACTTGCCTATGGTAGACAAGGAAAATAGAATTCAATGAAATAAACACAGTTTCTCTATGCCCTGGGCAGAAGGTTTGCCAGAAGGCAACTGTTGATTTGAAATCATTGCTTAATGTTAAATTTGCTTTTAATAACTCCTTGGCAGAATATGCTACCAATTTTACACAAAGCAGAATATGTTGAAATAGCATGTGTGAAAATATTGAGTCTGAAATTCATTTTATTTAGAAAACTAATACTTGGAATTTCCTTATATTTGGAATTTCCACTAATTGATATATTCATTTGAAATTCATACAATTTCCCTAAACTGGTAATAAAGTTTTGTTATAAGTTTAAGGACTTTTAGTTACTTTAAAAATGGCTCTTAGCTGGACATGGTGGCACATACCTTTAATCCCAGCACTTGGGAAGCAGAGGTAGGAGGATTGCCATGAGTTCGAGGACATCCTGAGACTAGTGACTTCCAGGCCAGCTTGGACCAGAGCAAGACCCTACCTTGAAAAACCAAACCAAAACAAAAAAAGGGCTCTTATTTTCTTTTTAATATAAAAGTATACTAGTCTACAATAGCTTTTTATTAAGTTATTTTATTGATTTATTTATTTGATAGAGAGGCAGATAGAGAGCAGAGCAGAGAGAGAGAGAGAGAGAGAGAGAGAGAATCGGTGCTCCAGAACCTCTAGCCACTGCAAACGAACTCCAGGTGCATGGGCCACTCTGTGCATCTGGCTTACATGGGTACTGGGGAATCAAACCTGGATCCTTAGGCTTTGCAGACAATCACCTTAACCACTCAGCCATCTCTCCAGTCCTTTCTAAATTTTGTAGCTGACATTTTATATGATTTTATAATTAGCATAATACCGGACCTTAATATAATTGCCTTTGCAATCATGAAAAAATGACATTTGGTTGAATGTCCAAATAGCTATTGAGGAGTCCAGTTAAACACACCTATAAACAAAAGGCAACTCAGAGAATAAATAGCCTTTAAATGTTCAATCATGTATCTTTGTATATATGTGTGTGTGCATGGTGGTGTGGGGTGTGTGGTGTATATACATGTGTGTGTTGATGAGGTGCCCTGTGCACTTGCCCATGGGCTCACCTGCAGCTGCTGGCAGAGAACATTAAGTGTCCACATCCATCATTCACCCACCTGTATTTTCCTTGTGAAGTCTCACTGTCAATCACGTAACTTAACACCTGCTCTCATGTGTTTCTCATGATACTGGTTATGGTAGTTTGAATGTGATCTTTTAAATGTATGGCTCCATAGACCCAGGTGTTTTATTAAAACTGTGCTTACAACTTCAGCCCTCAGTAGGCAGATCTCTGCTAGGAGGGGTGTATTACTAAGGGTGAATCTTGGAGTCCAGCCCAAAGGTGGGTTTGGGGGCTGATCTCATCCTAGCCCTATTATGTGTGTTCAGAGCAGTTTCAGCTATTTAAGCTTGCTGGTTGTGTTGGCTGTTTGGTGGAGTCTCTCTACTATTCTATATGATCTATGGAAGTGAGCCAATTTCTTCTGCCATTGATGGTGTTTGCCTGGATTTTGTAAGCTGGAAATAGATCCTTTTCCTTCCCAAGTCTGTGTCTTGTTGGATGTTTGTCCTGGCAATGAGAAGCTTACTGCAACACCAGGGATGGTAGATTGAATGTGGATGCAAATATGATGCAAATATGTTGTTTTTCCTGTGGTGAGACGTGGTGGAAAGGAGCTTAATTTCTCTTTTGTGAAATCTGTGTTGGCTTTAGTGACTTGTTTAAAATCAAATGCAGTGGGAGATACTTACTGGGACTTGTAAGGCTTAGAACTTTTTCCTGGGTCCACTAGAATTCTCTCCTGAATCTCTGAGTTGTTCCATAAGAAATCTTACTGACCTAGGTTTTTATTCTGCAGGCTTCAGTTGAGAGTTCCAGCTAAGCCCCATGTTTAGGCTTCCACAAATCTGTGTGTGGACATGAAGTTACTTTGGGCTTTTCAAAAGAGCCACAGTCACCAGTAGACTACCTCTGAGTAGGTAATGCTATGAGGAACAGCAGAACTATCCAGCCAAAGTCTGCCTGGATCCTAGGTTCCACAAAACAGTTACATAAAAATAGTTGATTTAGGGCTGGAGAGAAGGCTTAGAAGTTAAGGTGCTTACCTGCGAAGACTGAGGACTCATGTTCAATTATCCAGGTCCCACAGTAAGATAGATGCACAAGGTGACACAAGTGTTCAAGGTTGCACATGTGCACAAGGTGGCAGAAGAATCTAGAGTTCATTTACAGTGGCTGTTGGACCTCATACACCAATTTTCTCTCTCTCTTGCATAAAAAAAATAGTCTCTAAATTTTGGGAAATAAGTTCATTAAGGAATAGATATTCCTAGGCTCAGTGGTTAAAGGGGCTTGCTTGCAAAGCCTGCCAGTCTTGGTTCCATTCCCTAGTACCCACATAAAGACAGATGCACAATCTGGAGTTTATGGAGGCTGATTGGTGACATTGTGTGGAGGGTTTTCTGATATAATCAAGCCTGCCTAGAATAAGGAAACAGCAGGATACCAAATCTCAGAGTATTGACCCTGAGACTGAAGAGTTTCCTGAAACGTGTCTTTGAGTGCTAAAACTACAACAGTTTCTAAAAAACCAGAATGAGTTGGCCATCTTACTAAACCCCATGCTCTGGAGGAAGATGGAAGGCACATTGTATTAAGAGTATGTTGTCAGAGGGGCATGGTGGTCTGGAACGAGTAGGCCAGACCCCTGTTCTCAGGCTCCTCCTACCTTCCTGGCTGGGTTCCCTGCATGGACAGTGTGCAGGCAGGCACAGTGGTGTGGAGTGAGGATGTCAGAACCACCCTTCCTGTCTCCTCCCAGTTCCCTGGTCCAAGTTCCCTGAGCTGGTCTGTGTGCTGGAGGGCGTGGGCCAGAATAAGTAGGTCAGATCCCTATTCCCTTGCTCCTCCCAGTCCCCTGGTCCTGGTAGATCCTATTGTGCCTTGCTTGGGGAGGCCTGGTCCCTGTGTGAGCTGTGGAATCAGGACTTTTACTCTGGTATCCTGACTGGCCACTGGGTACATCACTGTTCACCTGAGTCAGAAGGTGCAACAGATAAAGGACAAAAACTTCCTTCCTCCTCAAGTAGGCTTCATCTCAGGGATGCAGGGATGGTTTAACATTCAGAAATTGGTCAGCATAATACACCATATAAATAAACTGAACCATAAGAACTACATGATCATCTCAATTGACGCAGAGAAGGCCTTTGACAAAATACAACACCACTTGATGAACAAAATACTGGAAATACTAGACATGGAGAGTTTGTATCTCAACGCAATAAAGGCTATATATAAAGCTCCTAAAGCCCAAATAATACTTAATGGGAAAAAACTCAAGGAGTACCCACTGAGATCAGAAATAAGACAGGTGTGCCCACTCTTACCACTGCTCTTGAATATAGTACTAGAAGTACTAGCCCAAGCAATAAGACAGGAGAAAGAAATAAAAGGGAGTCAAATTGGAAAGGAAGAAGTCAAGTTAGCTCTATTTGTAGATGGCATGCTCCTATATATAAGTGACCTGAAAGTCTCCATCTCAAAACTTCTAAAGGTGATAATTTCCTTCAGCAAAGTGGCAGGATACAAAATCAATGCAAAAATATCAGTAGCTTTTCTATATGCAAAGGACAAACATACAGAGAAAGAAATCAGTGAGGCTGTCCCATTTTCAATAGCAACAACAAAAAAATTGAATAACTTTGAATAACACTAACCAAGAATGTGAAAGATCTATATAATGAAAACATGAGTATGTTGGCTAAGAAATAGAGCTGGGGACAGTCTTATGAAGTAGAGTGATTACTCGGCAGGAACATTTTTTCTTATTTTTTATTTATTTATTTATTTATTTATTTATTTATTTATTTGAGAGTGGCAAACAGAGAGGGAAAGAGGCAAAGAGAGAGAGAGAGAGAGAGAGAGAGAGAGAAAGAGAGAGAGAGAGAATGGGAATGCCAGGGCCTCCAGCCACTGCAAATGAACTCCAGATGCATGCACCACCTTGTGTATCTGGCTTATGTGGGGCCTGGGGAGTTGAGGTTTCAAACCAGGGTCCTTAAGCTTCACAGGCAAGTGTTTAACCACTAAGCCATCTCTCCAGCCCTGGCAGGAACATTTTTATGGGGATACAGTGATGCAGCATCAGCAAGCAATTTGTAAAGGTGGAGATTTTTCTCTTGCTTTTTGTTATTCTATTTTTTTATGAGAGATGAGAGAGATAGGCAGAATTGGCTTGCTAGTACCTCTAGCTACTGCAATCAATCTCACATGCACTAACTCTGGCTTATGTGGGTTCTGGGGAGTTGAGCATGAGTCCTTAGGCTTTGAAGTAAAGCACCTTAACCACTAAGCCATCTCTCCAACCCTTTCTTTTGATCAGTGGTTCTTGGGAACTAGACTAGTGACTATTGTTCATAAATATCTATGGAGTGACTTACTGAGTAAACAATTAGTCCTATAACATTCCAGTCCATAAACTGTAGCCAATCCTGGATTTATGCTGATGAATCACCTGAAAAGAGACTGAATGCTATTTACAATGGAATGGCAGCCTTCCAGGGCACGAGCAGCTAGGAAAGTAAGCAAAATAAATATACTTTTTGAGGATGTCATTTTGCCCTATGGGAACAGCCTCTGACTTTGCACTTATGTGACTTCACAGGGTGCCTCTTGAATAACTCTACTGTGGGGACAAGATGAGGAAGTGCCCAGAGGACCCCACATTGGCTGGAAATATATGTTGTTTCTGCTGTAACAGGGTCCCCTTGGCTGAAAATTATACCCTTGCCCTCTGTGAAGTCAATGAAGGGTAGAAGAACAGTATTTCTGCCTTCATAAAATTCACAAAGAGGAGAAGAGGAAGAGGGCAAATTCTAAAATTGGAATGCAAGCATTTGCACAGCAAAAAATGATAGGAGACAGTATGAGAGAAGTTATATGCATTGGATTATTTTAAAGACTTAGTGTAAACACTGACAAAAGTGAAGAAGTAAGAGAATACCTCATCACATAATGCAGAAATATACTTTGTAATGCCCCTGTGCACACAAATACTTGCCTTGTGTTTTATTTATTTATTTATTTTTAAAGATTTTGTTTTCATTTATTTATTTATTAGAGACAGACAGTGGGGGGGAGAGAGAGAGAGAGAAGAGAAAAGAATGGACCTGTGAGGGCCTCTAGCCACTGCAAATGAGCTCCAGATGCATGTGCCATCATGTGCATCTGGCTTATGTGGGACCTGGAGAATTGAACCTGGGTCCTTAGGCTTCATAGGTATGTGCCTTAACCACTAAGCCATCTCGCCAGCCCTGTATACTTTTTAATCATTTTTATTTATTTACACACGTGTGTATATGTGTATGGGTGCACCAGGGTCTCTTATTGCTGGCTGCAAATGAACACCAGATGCTTATATCACTTTTTGTTTCTGGCTTTACATGGTTGTTGAAAATTTGAACCCAGGCTGTAAGCTTTGCAAATAAGTACCTAATTTAACTACTGAGCCATCTCCACAGCCCCCATTTTTATATTTTAAAAAAGTATCCTCAGCCAGTTTCAATTAATAAAATTTCCCTTTAACATTCTATATATCGAAGTCTGATGTAATATTATAATTCTATTCTCATTCAATATCATTATAAAATATAATTCGAATAATAGATTCTGAACACTGAAAATACTTTTCCTTTGTAATACTTAGTGGAAATATTTAGGCTTCAGATTCTTTCCATGCACATCACAAACAGAAACCTTCTGACAAATTCACATTTTCCTTGAAGAGTAGGGATGTGTTGTAATCACATCTGGCAAGGATTTGCAAGAGTGAATAACTCACACCTCTGAAGGTTGCATCAGCAATCAGATCACTGTTTCAGAACAGATAGGAATCTAGCAGTTACCAAGCACCTACGAGGTCTATGCTAGGTGCTTCCTTTGCATCTGCTGTGATTCGGCATCTAATCTCTATTGGTGAGTAATATGAGCATCACAGAGATAATAATGCTATACCAGAAGCAAGGAGAAAAGCCAGAATTTGAACCAGTAATTTTCAGACTCCCACATTATATTTTAGGATTAATTTCTAAGAGAAATCCTCTCACTGAATACTACTTACCATATCATTCCATATAGATTATAAATTCTTCTGTGAGAACTTTTTATAATGTTAAGTAATTCTGATGCAAATTATTGACAAGTCATAGGAAAGACTATAACTTAGTTATCAAGTGAATTAAAGACACTTGAAAATAAACATCTTCAACAGTGTCCTACTAATTAAATTAAATTAAAATTTGGAGTATTAAGTAGTCTGTAATTCACCTTTAAGCAAGTATAATTATAGTGAATATAGTGAATTCTTTGCTATGAAAGATGACGAAAAGAGTGTGGAATGTAGCCAGCCAGCATGATGGCCTCCCATGCTTCTCACCACCTGGCATTTATGCCTGGCATAATCCTCTCCCTCATTAAACAGGGTTGGCTGTGTGACACACAGAGACTGGGTGATAAGGAATGTTTTCTGCTGTTTGGGGCGACTTTTTACATAGAAATAGGTAACAGATATATACTATGTAAACTTTTGCCTTCTCTCATATGTTTCTAAGTATTGTTAGATAATTTGACATTAATACTTTGACATCCCAGGATTTATAAACATGTCTAATATTTGTGTGTAACATCTACTTTTATCTTAATGTTGAGTTATTTCAGTGGAAACTTAGAGCTTTCATAGTTTGTGAATACTCTTTTCCACCCTTTTTCATACTTAAGATGTGAATTGTATTTTGATTGCTGAATTTCATGATGTAGGATTTAAAATAAAATAAGTTCATATGTATTCTATTCCCAGTTCTACCATAGATTAAAGCCAGTATCATATTTTGTAACTTGCTTAAATTTTTCTGTTAATATGCTCATAATTTCTTTTCTATGCATGAATTTAATCATAAAACATATCAGTAGATAATCATTTCTTGTACATTAGGTCTCTAGTTTGTGTACTATATGGCTGAATATTTTTCTGATCTATAATTTCAATTACTTCTTCAGAAATTTAAGGACAATGGATGAGTGTATGTTCAAGACATCAAGGATGGTGTGACTTCTGGGGGCGACTTAAAGATGGCTGGCTGCATCTTCAAAAAACCCACCCTAGCATGGCTGAAAGATCATGAAAACTGCCTCCCTGGAGTTTACTTCATGACTTGCAGGCAGTAGTTGTATTTCATCTCTGCAGCAATTGTTACCATTTCTATCTTGCGGAGAGGCCTGGTGAATCTGATAACTCTCAGGAGCTTGCTTAGCCTTGTAAGTTACAAGAACTTCCTCGGAAGTGGCTTATGTATTTTGTTTACTTACTGAGTTTTATGAGCCCCTCCCCTCCACACTCCAGGAGGGATTATTTCATCTCAGTGATCATAGCTCCAGAGTACAGAAGAATGTTGAAAAGCACGGTCTCTGGAGTCAAGATGCCAGGTTCAAATCACAGTGTGGGTATTCATTAGCTTTATGGCCTTGTAGAAGTGCTGTAGCGTGTGTGTGTGTGTGTGTGTGTGTGTGTATCAGTGCTCTAAACTAGAAGGAAGATAACAATATAACCTATCTTTTGACGGTTTTATAAAGATTAAACAATGCACATTAGACATTTATGACAAATGAAAGCATAGGCTTTTTTCATTTATTCTACTACTCATTGAACATTTAAAAAATATTTTATTTATTGATTTATTTATGAGAGAGAGGGAGAAAGAGGAAGAGAGGGGAGAGAGAGAGACACTGAGAGACAGAGAATGGGATACCAGGGCCTCGAACCACTGCAAATGAACTCTAGACACATGTACCACCTTGTGCAAATGGCTTTATGTGGGTACTGGAGAATTGAATTGTGGTCCTTAGGCATCACAAGTGAGAACCTTAACTGCTGAGGCATCTCTCCAGCCCTCATTGAGCATTTGTGCATTTCTTTATTTCATCAAACTTAGGACATTTTCAGTTGTGTTTTATACAGTTGGTCAATTATATTATATCCTTTTCTTCTTTGATTCATGTATGTCAGAAACAGATATATTATTATAATTATATGTTATACATATCTCGAGTCTTTGTTCTATTTTTATGATCTTGTTCTCTCTTCTCTTCACATTGGATAATTATCAATGATCAAAATTGAGTTTACCTACTCTTTTCCACTATTATCACTTTCTTGTGTGCTTAGGCTACTAAGTTCATCCTGTAAAATTTCTAGTTGGTATACTGTATATTTCAGTTCTCAAAATTTTGTTTTATTAATTATAATTTCTATTTATTTGCTGAGATTCCCTGTGTCTTTTTTAATTCTAAGCATATTTAGTTTTACTTTATTAAGAATAATTATTATAGGTGTTTTAAAATTCTTTGCCCAATGGGACCATAAACTGTTCCATCTGAGTAATTTTCTTGTTTAATTTTCCATCCCGTTAAAATGCCTTCCACTTTTATGCATACCAACAAGCAATTTTAGATTACATTCTAGAGTCCATGCCTATTATGTTATGGGGAATTTAAAATGTGTAATTTTCCTCCACTGAGTGTCCCCTTTGTTTGATTTGCCTGTGGCCTGTACACTCTGTTTCACAAACGAAAGCTCTTGTGTTCATTCATCCCTTTTAAAACTTTTTTTCCTGACCTGCTTTGAATCTGCTCCACAGATGCATGGTTTAGTGGTGTGATTATAGGACATGTTCCCCCAGTTCAAGCTTAACCCGACACAGCAGTTTTAGAGCATGGGGCCCGATGCTCAGGGTGTTTAGATCATAAGGGCTGCACCTGTATGAATGGATTCATGCTGCTGTATGCAGGGCTTGCAGACTTGCTCTTTGCTTTGCCCTTCTGCATGCAAGGATGCATCATTCCTTCCTTCTGGATAATTCAGCATTCAAATTTTGTATCCTGTGTCAGCATTTCATCTTAGCAAAAGAGAGTCTAGTTTCACGTGCAGCTGCCCTGTTCTTAGATTTCCCAGCCTCCAAGATTATGAGAAATAAATGTCTTTTGTATATAAGTTTGCTAGTTCATAGTGTTTTATTATGACAGTCTAGAGGACGACCGTATTGTTATTTGACCATCTTTAATTAGAAGCTTTTTCAGTTTGATTTCCTTTAATGAAGGACCAAAATGTATCAAGTTAATATTTTCTCTCCTCATTAGTCTTATAGTAAACCCAAGCATTAAAAGACAGGGTTGTTCTCATTAAGCTGGTTCTTGAAAATGCAGCCTTTCTACTATCACATGCTTTAGAATGTATTTCCAAGAAGTAATTGGAGCATAGATTCAGGAAAAACTAGGTCACTGGTAACTGGGAGATGTTGGGCAAGTTAATCACTCTGTGCCTCGGTTTGTCTGTTATGATGGTATTTACTCTAAAGGATGGTGTTGAGAATTAACTGAGATGAATGCAAAATGTCTGCAAAAGAGATAAGCCAAACATGCTTCCTTATTGAACTCCTTCCTCTCAGATTCTGATAATTCCTAAACCTGTTAGAGAATCTTTCATTATTTACTTGTAATGTCTGCCTTCTTTTCACAATATGTACTATTCTGTTCCTAATTCTGTGGCTGCTTCACTTACTACCTGATGCCAGTCACGTGAGGTTTTAGCTTACCCTTACTATAATGTTCTAAGTCCCTTAAAGATGGGGAAGTTTTGCTTATGTGTGGATTTCTAAAGTGGTTTGCACAAAGTAGGAATAGGCAAATAGAGTTTTCAGGAGGAAATTTTATTTCTTGTGTCAGCATTTCATCAGCATTATAGCAGTTTTCCCAAGAGACCTGGTAAAAGTTGCTATATGTTCTCAAAATGCATGAAAACTCTCTTAATTGAATGTTCCTTCCCTTTGATCCTTCTCCAGTGTTTAAAGACATGCTTAAAAATTTGACTTAAACCTCTGAGACTTAAAAGTATGCGCACATCAGTTTTATCTTGAATTCATAATGGCAAATGTCTCTCCACATTAATTTCAAACATTGCAGGAGATTCATAAACAAGGGCTGAAAATGTCAGCAGTTATTTTTATTTAATCAGATATTTTTAATCAGTTTTTTTTTTTGTTGAACCAGGTATTTCTGATGATTGATAAGATAATTTGACAGTAAATTCATGCATTTTAACTTCACAGATATACTTCAGTTTGGTTGTCTCAATGTCTTCCTCTTCTTTCAATATGTAGTAGCTTCTCTTTTGCCCACTTGGCATAAAGTGTGCCCACACAGAGATGAGAGGAGTGTGGAAAATGACCACAGCAATGCTAAAATGGCCTCAGCTTTGCTAAAATGGCCACAGCTTTGCTAAAATGGCCTATCTCAATGATCTCCATCTTGAATGGTTACATAGAAGAAAACTGTAAAGAGTCCTTTATGGTAAGTAGAGTAACTAATGAAGTCTATGAACATGTCTACTAAGTCTTGCTTCTATATTTTTTTCTAGGTAGGATCGCATTGTAGCCCAGGCTGACCTGGACTTCACTATGTAGTCTCAAGATTTGCCTTGAAGTCACAGAGATACTCCAGCCTCTGCTTCCAGAGTGCTGGGCTTAAAGATGTGTGCCACCACACCCCACCTGGGGGTGGGGGGAAAAAGAGAGAGAGAGAGAGGGAGGGAGAAAGAGAAAATGGGACACCAGGGTCTCTAGCTGCTGCAAACAAATTCCAAATGCATGTGCCACTTTGAGCATCTGGCTTTTCATGTGTAGTGGGGAATTAAACTCCAGTCATTAGGCTTTATGGGCAAGTGCCTTAATGACTGAACTGTCTCTCCAGCCAGCTCTTGTTTCCACTTTTTTTTTTTTTTTGAGCGAGACAGAGAGATTGAGAGAGAGAGAGAATGGGCACACTAGTGGCCTCTCAGCTGCTGGGAACGAACTCCAGATGCATGCGCCCCCTTGTGGGAAAGTGTGGAATTGCACCTTTGTGTCACTTTTTGCATCTGACTAAACGTAGGACCTGGAAAATCAAGTGAGTGTTCCTACCTTCACAGACTGGCACCTTGACACTAAGCCATCTCTCCAGCCCTTTTGCTTCCACTTTTAATTGTGACTCTTGAACTCTATCTCAGATGCACTGAATTACTAGGAATCCTCCCACATATTTTAAGTCTAGTTAAATTATTTGGCTTTCAAATATATGTGTGTGTGTGTGTGTGTGTGTGTGTTTCCTTTTTGAATTACTTTGGCATGCTCTTTATTCACTAATGCCTTCCTGTTTGGTTCTAGTTCTTGAAAACCCATCCTGTTTCACTTCCACTTCTTTCTTCTGCCAGTGAACTTATGAAATTTTCTCAAGGAAAGGCTTTTACTATCAACTGTTCTAAAATAGGGATACTTGAGAAAAAAGAGGATCAGAGGGAAATAACAACCTGGAAATCTGGTGACACAAGAAGTTGGAGGAAAATGCTCCAGCACTGTGTTAGGAAGCAGATCTGGGAAAGGGTGGGTATGGATGTCCCTCTGTGAGTCAGTGCTTTGAAATGTATGTGACCATGCACCCTGATGTGATTTTTCCATAGGCTTTTTAAAAACAATTTTTTACTTTTTATTCTGAATAGGCTTAGGAAAAATTTGCTTACTTCTACAAGGAAACAATGTGTGGTTTATTTTAATGAGTTGCTCAACTTTTATAAGGCATGAATGATCAGTTTTACAAGGAAAATGTTTCTCTGCAGGTATGCTGTACTTAATTGAGAACACTGGGTTCCCAACAACCTATAATGAAAATTTCTGATACTTGATCTGTCTCCTTTTGCTTGTCTTTCCTGTATGTGTAATGTTTCCAATTACAGGCCTTAGAATCCTCCAAACTGCTCAACATGCTCCCAGTATATTAACTATTGAAACCTATTTGATATTCATAAGAGATGTTAAGTGGCTAAGCTTTTCTATGCACTGAGTAACTGAAGATTCATAAAGGGTTGAGAAAGGAGCCTCAGAGAGGCCAACTCTGGATATTTCTCAAAATTTATACACAGACTGAGGTGAACAGATTGGGACAGTTCAACTACTACGGAACTTTCAGAAAATATTAGAACGAGACTTTCAAATTCAATAATTTGATAACTTAGATTACCACAAATGAAGAAAACTATACAGACAATCTCTTCTGAAAGTTTGACACTTGACTAGCTCTCAGTCATTTTAAGTTGCTGAAGTCTATCTTGAACAAAAAGGTTACTTAAGTATAACAATAATTTGGAGTTAGTATTTGGTTACTTTTTAAAAAATTATTTTATTTATTTTTTTGGAGAGAGATACAGATAGAGACAGACAGAGAGGGAGAGGGAGACAGATAGAGATGGGCGTGCCAGCAGTCTCTCAGCTCCTGTGAATGAAATCCAGATATGAGCACCCCCTTGTGGGCAAGTGCGGCATTGCGCCCTTGTGTCACTTGGCATCTGGCTAAACATGGGACCTGGAGATTGGAACCCGGTTCTCAGGCTTAGCAGGCAGGCGCCTTAACTGCTAAGCCATCTCTCCAGCCCTTGGTTACTTTTTTAATTGTTATCTGCTAAAGATATTTTTCTATTCCAATGTCTGGCTCCAGAGTAAGATTCAAAACTCAAGCTGTGCACACAGACAAGTAATGGCCTTTCTAGGTTATTATACCTTTTATCCAAGTGCAGAAAGTGTTTCTAAAACTTTAAGCAACTCACATATTTTGGATGCTACCAATGTTATTTTCAGTTTTCAATGTTGACATTACTGACAAACATACATGAATTTCACTGATGAAATCCCATTGTTTATGATTATTATTTTAGTTTTCAAGGAGCTAGCACTGATCAGAGATAAAGACAGATGCAGATCAAAGATGACTTTCAAATATGGCCTTTCTGCTAGAATGTTAGCTGACTATCCCTAGAATGTGAAATGTCAAGGAAGCTGATTGAATCTAGAGCACAAGTTAAGCTACACACACACACACACACACACACACACACAATTTTTATACTGTCCTGGTTAAGGTAACTTGAAATCTTCATTTATTATTCTGAAGTTTTTGGAGATTATAAATGTTCATTGTTTAAAACATTTAGGTTTGGCAATTCAAGAATCAACTATTAATTACATTTTACCTATATTGAGATTTAAGTAATTTTGGGGAAGTAGGGGGGTTCTGAGGCAGGGTCTCACTGTAGTTCAGGCTCACCTGGAATTCACTATGTATTCTCAGGGTGGCCTCGACTGAATTCACAGTGATCTTCCTACCTCGGCCTCCCCAGTGAGTGCTGGGATTAAAGGCATGCACCACCATGCCCAACTCTACATTTAAGTAATTTTGAATCACAAAAGTGGAAGCAAACTGCCTTGGAGTGGTCCTCCAGAATGTTGGACTTTATTTGGAAGAAGGGTCTAGGAAATTTGTCCTGCAGCTATGTTTGTATTACAGGCTTTTATTTTACCTGGATATTCTTCTTATTTAGATAACTTTATTTTAATTTTTTGTGAATTATGTGTGGGTGGGTGTTCATGTGTTGTGTGTTCGTAGTTGTGTGTGTGTGTGTGTGTGTGTGTGTGTGTGTGTGTGTGGAGGCCAGAAGATAACTTTGAGTGTTCCTCCTCAGGAATGCTATCCAATCTTGTTGAGACATTCTCTCTCATTGGCCTGGTGCTTGTTGCGTAGGCCCGACAGGCTGGTCAGTGATCCCAGGGATTCTCTCTAGTGCTGTATCTACAACTGCAAGCTACCATACTTAGCATTTTTTAAACTTTCTTTTTTTTTTTTTTTAAGATTTTTTATTTTTATTTATTTATTACAGACAGAGGGAAAGAGAGAGAGGGAGAGGGAGAGGGAGAATAGGTGCACCAGGGCCTCAGCCACTGCAAACAAACTCCAGATGCATGCGCCCCCTTGTGCATCTGGCTGACGTGGGATCTGGAGAATGGAACTGGGATCCTTAGGCTTTGCAGGCAAATGCCTTAACCACTAAGCCATCTCTCCAGCCCCATACTTAGCATTTTTTTATGTAGGTTCCAAGATCCAACTCAGGTTCTCATAGTTATATGGCAAAGGCTTGACTGACTAAGCTATCTACCCCACCCCTACATGACTTTACATGTGCCATTATGAATGGCCCAGTTTGGGTATTTTTATCGGGCAAATTTATGAAATTCAACTTTATAAAGTTGGAATAGACAAATATTTTGTTTAAAAAATTCTGTTTTGAATGTCTGATAAATCTAATTCATAACAGAGAAAGAATTGTTCGGTAGATAGGAAAGAATTATTACAGAATCTGATTTGAGTTCCACAAATAACAGTATGATTGTGAAAGTTCCATTGCTGTAACATTAGGTACTATTGTACACACCAGGGTCTGAACATAATAACATGGTGTAGGTCTAATGAGAAATAAGTTCCTGAGATGGAGAGATGGCTTAGCAGTTAAAGCACCTGTCTGCAAAGCCAAAGGACCTGGGTTCAATTCCTCAGGCCCCATGTATTGCAGATGCACAAGATGGCGTATGTTTCTGGAGTTCATTTGCAGGCTGGAGGTTCTGGTGCACCCATTCTCTCTCTCTCTCTCTTGCTCTCAAAATAAATAAATAAAGTTTTTGAAAAAAAAAAAAAAAGAAAATAAATTTTTGGCTTAATAAAAAGAAGTTCAATTTTATATAATATTTTCCCTAAGAAATTAGAGAGAAATGTAGCAAATACCAAAATGTTTCCATGGTTCAATTATAATTTTTGAGAGCTATTTGCAAAGCTATCTTTACCACAACAAGATTTCACTTTTTCATCTATAAAACTATGCTTTCCCTCTAGAAAGAAACATATTTGTAAATCATCTGATGATGAAAGAATCTGTAGAAAATTTGAATTTCTTCCTTAGGCTGGAAATTATAGTGATGTTTGTAAGCATATGGTTATCAGTTAGCATGTTTTTATTCTTTTAAAATAAACATTCCTGCCCTGTTTTTTTCCTGTTCTTTAGAAATTGAAGATGTTTGCTCTTTGTTCTTAAAGGTCTCTAATCTCAGAAGTGATCACATATTTCAAAAAGGCTTAAAGCCATTATGTGGTCCCTTGAGCTCCAGGAAGAAGCAGATTTTGGGATCACTAACATATGGTAGAGAATGGTTAAGATCATCTTGAGAGAGGAATATAATGGGAAGGAGTAGGGCAAAGGAAAGAGCCCTGGGGAATGCTTGCTGTTGAACAGAGGAGGAAAATGCAAGAAAGGAGAAAGGAAAATTGGATAGAAACATGAATATTATTACATCCTGCATGCCAAGGAGACAGATGATAGAGCAGCCAGTGTGTCAGGCAGTGCCTTACACTTCGGATTAGGTTGTAGTCATTGAAAAGACACTGGGACCCTGGGAGCTATAAGAAACAAGTTAAAACATTAATATTGAAGAATTAATTAGGTTAAATCCAAAGAAGCTGATTCCATGCATAGACACCCTTTCCTACATTGACATGCCAGGCCCCTCTGAGTGTTGTCTGGGGATCTCACACAGATCCAGCAAAAAACTCACAACTGGCAAAGGAAATTTTTAGGAAAATGGGAAAACAGCCAAGCTGGCCTGCTTAATGCAGGGAGGTAGAAGCTGGAACACTCTAAGAGGTTTCTCTGTCCTCCCACCAATTCTCCCTGTGGGAATTCTGCTGAATGAACTCAGATTTGCTGTGAACTTAAAATTGCCCTACAAGAGAAGGTCTATTGATTAAAGGAATATATATATCATGCAGGATGTTTTATAGGATTATTGGCAAGGTGAATTAAAGTTATCATTAACAAGTCAATAGAAAAATGAAAACTGAAGCACATAGAAAAAGATAACTTGAATATTCTTTTTCGCTTATGCATGTGTGTGTGTGTGTGTGTGTGTGTGTGTGTTTGTATATGTGTATATGTCCTTGTAGTGACCCATACTCTAGCCTGTGGTGGGAGTTACTCTCCAGTGGTGACCAGAGCAGAATTCTGGATGACTCGCTCTATTGCTTGGTCTTGCTTTTGAGCCATAGTCTCCTTTGCCTGATTTTAGAGCTTAGGGACTCAATTTTCTTATCTCTACAACCCTAAAGGACTGGGGTTACAGGTATGTGTGGTCTCACCCAGTTAGTGGGATCTGAAAATTTGAACTTGTAAGTTTTAGGCCCCCTCAGGTTCTCATCCTTCCTCAGGAAGTGTACTTAACCCCTGAGCCATATCTCCAGCCTGAATATTGTCCTTTTAATGGAATCAAACAAATGACAAATGTTCAAATGAAAATATAAGATGGACATGCATGTAATTAATATCTCAAGAGAGAAAAAGGAGAAATGGACAAAATAAATATATAGAGAAATAATAGAGAGATGGCCCAACAGCTAAAGTGCTTGCCTGTAAAGCCAAAGGACCTAGGTTTGATTCACCAGGACCCGTGTAAGCCAAATGTACAAGGTGGAACATGAGTCTGGAGTTTATTTGCAGAGCTGATGGCCCTGGTGTGCTCATTCTCTTCCTCTCTCTCTCTCTCTCTCTCTCTCTCTGACTTTCCCTCTCTCTCAAATAAATAAATAAAAATAAAATATTTTTAAAAATTGATTTAAAATTTCAAAACACAAAACCAGTAAATTTGGTGAACTCCAGTCAGGATAAATTCAAAGAAAGACCTTCCCTAGACATTAAAGAGATAGCTTTGCAAATAACATGCTTTCTGTACAAGTGTGAAGACGTGTGTTCAGATTCCCAGGTCCCATGTATCAGGTGAGCAGGCATGGTGGCCACACCTGGTAGCTCAGGTGACATAGATGGGATCCTAAGGGCAAGCTGGTTAGCTAGACTAGCCAAATGGGTGAGCTCTGGGTTCAAGTGAGAGACCCTGCCACAGTAAATCAGCAGAGAGGGATCAAGAAAGATACTCTAATTCAACTTCTGGCCTCCACAAGCCTGCACATACATGTGCATCTGTACACACATGTGCCTATACACATGTGAATTATGCACACATGCATCCATGCCTATCACATACATATACATATGGAAAAAAGTCAGCCCTGCATAGACACACCTAAGACAACCTTCTCAAAACTAAACTAATGGCAAAATATCCTTGAACACAGCCTTAGATAAAAACAGTGGATGTATGACGCAATGTAAGACATGATGGACACTGCTGACCATGGAGAAACACCTTTCAAATGCTGAAGGAAAGTCAATAGAACTGCCTTTTCTTTCTTCTAATAAAAGTGTTTACCAACAACAAGAAAAAATGAAAGTCTTTTCAGATAAGGTAGGTGTACTCTTTTTCAGAAGCAGGCACACACACAGTAAGTTAAAGAAGTTGCCTCAGGAAGAGGAAAATAACCCGGATGGAAGACAGGCTCTATGGAAGGAAATGAAGACCACAGGAAAGGGGAAACTTGCATAAGTACAAGAGAAATTAAATTTATCCCTAGTAGGCTTTTGGCTGTTAAAAGCAAATACAATACAATAAGTTATGCAATTTAAAGTATGCGGAAGTAACCACCTAACAATAGCATAAGGAGAAGCAAGGGGAGCTTACATAAAGACTGTGTACTAATAATGCACCGTGGATAATAAAATTAGTGAGTAGTGTAATCTCTAAATAATCGCTAAGAAATACTATACAGAGGAAAAAGTTGACAGAATGGGGAACAGTAAAGTATTCAGATCATAGTAAGCATACAGCCAAACAAGCAAGCACTCAACAGGTCTGCGTGGAGTCAAGCAGGTTAGGGGACGCCAGCAAGGGCCAGCACAGCTGCCGGCTGGGAGCGGCTTGCAGAACAGCTGTTTGGGTGGGCGGCAGCTTTGGCTGCTACTGCCTTGTGCCCATGCTAGGGAAGACCTCACTTCCCTGGGGTGCAGTCATGTTGACGGCACTCTTGCAGGAAGAATGAGGAAGAGACCAAGATCTGTGTTGACTCTGTACCAAGTTCTTAGAACAATCTAGAAAAGACCCAGCAATTTCACTCGTAAAAGAGCGAGAGGGGAACCGGGAGCCGCTTCGACAGCCAAGGGATGGCAGGGAAGGTAACGAATGCTCAAGTTTCTTCAGGACTTCGCTCAGATTCCATGAGGATACACTGGGATCTGCAGTCGAACGGGTTCTGCATACTCTGTGCCCTCCTGCTGTGTGTGTGCTGAAAATCTCTCTGGACTTCCTCTAAAAGCGGATGGAAAGGGGCTAGAACTATCATGGTGATCCTCTATCCTAGATGCTGGAGCCATGTATTTAATACCCACAGAAAAAGTAGCAGTTCAGAGAAGAAAAGCAAAGGACAATCTACTGAAAAAGGTAACTGAGCTCAGGAGCAATGAGACATTTGTCCATAATGCTGTTGCTGAGGAGGAAAAAAAAAAATTACTTCTATAGAACTAAGCTGCTGATTTTTTTTTTTTTTTTTTTTTTTTTTTTGGTTTTGCGAGGTAGGGTCTCACTGTGGCCCAGGCTGACCTGGAATTAACTATGTAGTCTCAGGGTGGCCTCGAACTCTCAGCGATCCTCCTACTCTGCCTCCCAGTGATTAAAGGCGTGCGCCACCACGCCCGGCTTCAGACTGCCTTTTTTTTTTTTTTTTTTTTTTAATGTGAGAGTGATAGAGTAAGAGAGAGAGTAGGAGAGAGAGGGAGAATTAGTGCACCATGGCCTCCAGCCACTGCGAAGTTATATTTTCATTCATTTGTTTGAAAGAGAACAGAGGGAGAGAGAGAGAATATGAGAATATGGGTATCCCAGAGCTTCTTGCCAATGCAAATGAACTCCAGATGTATGTGCCACATTGTGCATCTGTCTTTACTTGGGTACTCAAAAATACAAGCAGGACCCTCAGCTCACTCTGTTCCCAGCTCCTTGGACTTGATTGTAATTTCTGGTTGTCCACTTGAAAGGATTTAGAACCACCATGGAAACAATTCTGTTTGGTAAGTCTGCAAGGGATTTTTCTAGACTAGGTTAACTGAGTTGGGAGGACCCAGCTTAACTATGATTGCATGGGTTGGGCATCCTAGGCTATAAGACAGAGAAAATGAGCTGAGCAGCAGAATTCATGGCTTCCTGCTTCCTCACTGTGGACTGAATGTGACCTGCTGCCTCACACTCCTGCTGCCATGCCTTTTCTACCGTGATGGACTGTCACTTCAAACTATAAGCCAGAGCAATGCGACAGTAAGTAATATACAGTTTCTCCCATCCCTGTTCCCACAACAACTCTCACTATGCATGCTGCCTATCCCATAATTGACAGTTTCCCTCCTCACCTTGCAGACTCCCTGAAGGGCCAAGATCAAGTCTTCATTATCCTATTTGCAATCTCCACTGCTCATAACACACAACAAATACTCTGAATGTTGTGGCTTTTGAAATATGGGAAATCCATACTTCTCTCCAGGGTACCCAAACCCCAACATATCCTGCACATAACGGACAAATCAATTTCCACAAGATTCATTTTCTTACGGTTCCTTATGTAGTCTGATTCCTTGTTCTTAGCTTGGCAGTGTGCTATTAAAGTTTCCCAGGTCTAGTTTCTGTTATTGCACAAGATAACTCTGACATCAGTAAGGCCATTGTTTCCTATTAGCAGATAATGGACCTTCTTGCTCTGTTTATCTGAGTTAGCCACACTTTAATTTTACCTTTTGGACACCTCCTCACTCCAAAACTCATTCTAGTGAAGGTGAGGCTTCCATCTATGGGGTAGGGCTGGTGTGGACTTTCCACCCAGGAGCAAGCCTGAGCTGACTGATTTCCTCAATACTCAAGATTATTTGTGGATGGGAACCTACCTTATGAATAGGATGCAGAGAGGCTTTTACTGGTATCCGCCTTTACAATGAATCCATTTATTTATTTATTTATTTATTTATTTATTTATTTATTTATTTATTTTTTAGGAAGTATGTCACTATGTGGCCCAAGGTGACCTCAAACTGTCAGTAATCCTCCTGACTCAGACTCCTAAATGCTGGTACTAAGACATGTGCAACTTTACCCAGTTATGTTTCCCAGTTTTGAGTGGATATTGATTTGGTTAAGACTAAAGTCAAGTTAGATAAGTGAGGTGGAAGGACAGAAAGAAACTAACCCCTTCATCACTGAAGCTAGACCCCACCACAGGCCTGTCTGTTCACATCAAATATTACATTTATTATTTTTCTTAAAAAATCAGCATGTGGAAGATGCAATTTCAATAACAGTAATTACATTAAACATAATGCATAGAAAATACCAATTATAATGCAGAAAATGTTGGGCTGGTCTTAGACAACAATTAGCACTTCTTTTACAGTCTAGCTCAGCATTGTCTAGACA
Source organism: Orientallactaga sibirica (assembly GCA_036365145.1). NCBI lineage: Eukaryota > Metazoa > Chordata > Mammalia > Rodentia > Dipodidae > Orientallactaga > Orientallactaga sibirica. The sequence goes on from JAEOAD010000033.1 coordinate 18,461,966, forward strand.
TTAAACATAGTAATGCAAAGAGTTTGGATATAAAAGAACTGGGAAACAATAATAAAAAATGTAACATAACTGCATCAGTATCAGAATAAGAACAAAATTTTACAAGGAATGAAGAAAATACTAATAACCAAAGGGTCAACTCACCATGTACAAATCATTATTCTAAACACAAATGTCCCTAATAATGTATTTTCAAAATACTTATAATAAAATCCAACAAATGCATAGGGAGACTATGCAAACTCATAGTCTTGGAGATTTTGACACTCCTCTCTCAAAATTTATAAATGAAGCACACAAAAATATCAAGGGGTATATGATGGATTTGAATAAAACTATTACCAGCTTATCTAATTGAAACTTCTAAACCATCACATTGAGTAATTGCAGAATTCACACTATTTTAAACATTCACCAAAATAGACCAGAAACCAGGGCATTCATTAATCTGTAAAACATCTCAGAGCCCTGAAGTCATGTAGTCATGTGTTCAGAATGAAAGGGTTGAAACAAAACTCTGAATACTGACGGGGAAACCTCCAAATATTTGAAAATTAAGACATTAATTAAATATCAAATAGAAGTCATAAGGAAAACTAGGTATTATTTTAAATGGAATAAGTATGAAAACATATCAGCATTTGTGGGATGCAGCTAAACCCTTGGTGAGAGAAATTTTAACATTCAGTGAAAATATTAGGATAATTTTAATTTAAAATCTTTAAATGTCAATGTCAGAAAGGTATATGGAGAACAATTTAAATCAAAATATGGTAGAGGGGCTGGAGAGATGGCTTAGCAGTTAAGGTGCTTGCCTGCGAATCGTAAGGACCCAGGTTTGATTCCCCAGTATCCATATAAGCCAGATGTACAAGGTGACACATGCATCTGGATTTTGTTTGCAGTTGCTGAAGACCCTGGCACACCCATTTTCTATCTACCTCTTCCTCTCTCTGTATCCCTCTCTCAAATAAATAAATAATTTTTTAATTTAAAAAATATGGTAGAAAGAAGGTAATAATGATGAAAGCAAAAATAAGTTAAGACCATCATAATAGAAGGAAAAAATGATGACATCAAAATAAGAGAGACTGATTGAGAGGGGGAAGGGGTATGATGAAAGTGGAGTTGCAAAGGGGAATGTTGGGGAGAGGGAATTACCATGGTTTATTGTCTATAATTATGGAAGTTGTCAATAAAATAAAAACTTTAAAAATAGTGAAGTAAAAAAGAAGTGAACAATAGAGAAATCCAATAAATATAAAAGTCAGTACCTTTGAAAGTGATGGAAGGGCTCAATGTTGCACTTGCCCACAAGGGGGCACATGTGTCTGGAGTTCGTTCACAGCAGCTGAGAGGCTGCTGGCACGCTCATTCTCTATCTGTCTCTCTCTCTTTCTCTCTCTCTCCAAAAAGAAAAAAAAAAAAAGAATATTAGGAAACATTATAAACAATTTCTTTCCAATAAATCTGACAACATAGGAGGATTGAACAAAAATTAAATAAAACACATTACACAGAATAAATAGAAATTATGAAAACCATTAATTAAAAGCATTTCCATTCAGAAAACTGTTGGTCCCAGGAGGTTTACTAGTGAATTTCAACAAACAACAAGTTAGAAAAAATACAATCCTGCAAGAATTTTGACATAAATGTAGTTCTTTCCAATTAGCTTTACAAGGCCATGAAAAACCTAATAGCAAATTTGGTAATGGCAGGTCAGGTTCCTGATGGCCTTAACCAGCTGGGCCTTCACCCTCTTGAGTGCAATTCTCCCACAGAATGTACTGCATGGGCCTGGGAAGATTGCTCAGCAGTTAAATCTAACTGGCCTGGATTTGATTCCCCAGCCATGCAAGTAAAACTAGACAGACATTCAGATACACACACACACACACACACACACACACACACACACACACACACACATCTTAAGCTAAGGAGGAAATGTGCACATTCTTAGATGAGAGCCCACCCATCCTGGACAACTTTTCTCAGCCTGAACTTTTCTGAGCCTGGAGATACTGACTTGCCATGGACCCTAGCCTTCTATTCATCCATGTTCCTACTTTACTTGCCTTGATGTGCCATGTTCTGTCGCATCTGGACTCATCAGATTGGTAGAGAACCTTTGCACAGAAGAACCATTTACAATAAAGAGATTTGCAGACATGTGTCTCCCATGAACATATTGTAGTTTATTCCTATAGACATGTTACTAAGCAATGAAAGGGAATAAAGCCACAAGTGCACTCAAATATATTAAAAGATGTTAACATATTAGTTGAGTGAAAGGGTGTCAGTCTAAAGGGAGTGGGTGTCACAACTTTGTCCCCCCACTAGAATATTCCTTCTTTTCCCTCCATGCTCTACCTCCTTTCCCTAGCCTGACTTGTCCACATTGATTTTGTCTGTTCTAGAATCTCATATAAATGGAATCATATGGTGTATTCTTTTATACCTACCTTCTGCAAGTTTTAAAGGTGTGCAATGTCATACGCATACCATAACAGTTTCAAGCAGAAGTTAGCATTACAAAAATCCTCCGTGTTTGTCCTGATCATCCTTTTCCACTACAAATTCCAAAATAAAATAAAGCAAATGCTATTGTTACAATTTCTGAGTCTTTGAAGTATTCTTCTGGTTAGTGCTCAGGTTTGCTTACTTCTTATTTTGGGTTAAGTATCTTTATATTTTAGATTCTAAAAGTTTGTTAATATTATTATCTCTTATTGTCCTTGTGAATTTTTGTGTTTAAAAAACATGGTCATAGAAACTTCTTAAAAATACTGCTACTGTGATTGTCTTGGAGACAAGGCCTCAGTGTATAGCTTGAGCTGTGCTTTCACTGGTGATTCTTCTGCCTTGGCCTCCTGGGTGTGCTGGGATTTCAAGTCTGAACCATCACACCTACATTTATAGTAAGATGTTGAGACAGTGAAATTGAAATGTGTTTGCTAATTCTACTTATCTGAGACAATTTCACTCATGTTCAGGTGATAGGCAAGGCCTGTCCTAGCTCTTTACTGTGATGAGAATAGTTATTATGACAAGTTAACTATATAAAATTTAAACATAGTAAACTGCATGGACAATGTCCTTAATTTTAGTCATTATTTATTTTTAAGAATGTAGACTATTTTGAGGGCAAGAATCAACTACCTTTATCAATGAAATTCTTGACCTTAACTATGTATTATTCTAATGTGTTCAGCTATTCTCAAGAAACATTTAGAATTTAGCCACATTACAGATGGGATCCACTTTATTTATGTTCTTTTAAATATTTCAAATCTTTTTGCTCAAATTATTATTACCTTCATATGAAAGTATGTGTGTTTTTCACAATTGCAAATGCCATATATCCAACACTAAGACTATAGTTGCTCTGGGTATTCCCATATGTCTGATAAGAGCTCTTATTGAATTTTGTATGTGTTTAAATGATAAAGTTATCAGGACTGAGAATATCATGATGAATTACTTGCATTTTTCATAATTTAACAATTGATGATAGATAATCAAGAGAAGTCATATGGCATTTTAAAAGTTAGTCAAGTTTCAGCAGACCTTAAAAGAGCATATTTCAGTTTTCTCTTATGGAAATTCTTGTTAAAATAATCCATCTGATTATCATCTATGCACTTAGGCAAAATAAGCACTTCCTGGCACAATGAGTGAGCTCTCAATTTTTCCAATTCTGTTGCCAAAACTATTTTGAAATGGTACCTGAAGCCTAGTATTGCTTAATATGTTCCTTGGGCCTTACTTGGTAAAAGATAAGTTTATGTTTTCAAGACTGTCCTGTGATTTCTGTTTTTAGTTTATTTTTATATGAAATGTTTTAAGTTTGCATCATGACCAATTCTCACAAGAATACAATGTTAAAACCTGGTAGGGAGTGGCTGTGGGCTTTACAACTGAAACTAAAATAAATAATGCGAAGGGACGAAGAACTCCTACTCTGTACTCTAAGTCAGGTCCAAGGATGTATTACAGGTTCCCTTTACCTTCTTTATACTTTGAAATTGTTTTCTCTGTAGATCTAGCTGGCCAACATGCACTATATAGCCTAGGCTGTCCTTGAACTTGTAATAGTTCTGACTTACCCTTCTGATTGCTAGGATTACAAACATGAGCCACTATGCCTGGCTACTCCCAAACACACATTATTTAATTCTTAGATGGTGGATTAATTTTTTTAGGCAAATTTGCTATAAAATTTATTCTTCAAAAATATTGTGTGTCTTCTAAAATATCAGGTTAGTGACTTATTATAACAACTTTAGGGTGAATGAAAATACAGTTAATAATAAACATAATGTCCAGCTGAAACAGTTGGAACATGTGATGAGAGTGTCAGCTGCTGCTGTGGTCAGTGTGCTGAGACAGGGCAGTGGTTGAGTGGAATAAGCAGGGTCATGGGAATGCCTGTGTCAGATGCTCCTTTATAAACTTCATATGGATTCAGTAATCTCACAAAGGCTCTGAAAGGTAGAAAATACCATCATTATTTCCATTCTACAAGCTTCACCATCCTAAATTGCTGCTCCTAGAAGAGAATCCCCCAGGGGAAAAAAAAATGAGAATAATTACCTAAGGGCCAGATTTATTCTAAATAAAAGAAGGAGAATTGGGGACATGTCTCAGCAGATCATAGTGCTTACTTTGCAATCACTGAGTTTGATCCCCAGCACCCACATAAGAAATCCAGGTATAGCTGATGAGCCTGTACCCCAGTGCTGAGGAACATAGGCCAAAAGATCATTGGGACTCCCTGGCTAGCCTGTCTAACCAAAAATAGGGGTGCTCCAAGCTCAGTGAGCGATTCTGTTTCAGGAAAAGGTAGAAGATCAATGGACATCTTCCTCTGGCTTCCATATGTGTGTGCATACATGCATACCACACACAAAAAATGAGAAAAGAATAAAATATAATAATTTGTCTCTATACATTCCCCTTGAGCTATGTCTTAAGAACAAAAAGAAAAAAAAATGTTTAAGAAATAAGTATAGGGCTGGAGAGATGGATTAGCGGTTAAGGTGCTTGCCTGCAAAGCCTACGGACTCATGTTCCACTCTGCAGCTCCCAATTAGCTAGATGCCCAAAGGTGAGGCAAGCGCAAGGTCGCACATGCTCATTAGGTGGTACAAGCATCTGCAGATCGACTGTAGTGGCTGAGGCCCTGGTGGACCAATTCATTCTCCCTCTCTCTCTCTCTCTCTCTAAAATGAAAAAAAAAAAAAAAAAAAAGAAAAAAGAAAAAAGAAACACCCTGAGGCTGAATCAAAGTTAGATTCCAGGAAAGCCTGAATCACAAAGAAACAAACAAACAAAAAAAAAAAAAAAAAACAAGTGGAAGGATTAGGCTGAGGATATGGCTCAGTCAGTAAAGTGCTTCCCCTGCCAGCATGTTGACCTTGTTTCAGCCTCTGTCTGTAGTCCCAGAGCCAAGGATGTAGCAACAGGAGAATCCCTGGTGCTCACTGGCCAACCAATTTAGCCTATTTTGTAGAGCTGCAGGCCAATGAGAATCCTGTCTCAAAGGAGGTGGGCACCATTTCTGGTTATAACACCTGAGGCTGTCCTCTGTCCTGCATGCATGCACGTACACACACACACGCACGCACGCACGCACGCACGCACACGCGACATCCATCCACACATATATAAAAAAGTAAAAACAGAGAACAAAGAAACAAAAGAAGGAAAAATATCAGGCTATGCCTGGTGGCGCACAGCTTTAATCCCAGCACATGGGAGGCAGAGGTAGGAGGTACGAGGATCACCATGAGTTTGAGACTACATAGTGAATTCCAGGTCAGCCTGGAGTAGAGTGAGACCCTACCTTGAAAAAAAAACCAAAAAGAAGAAGAAGGAGGAGGAGAGAGGAGGAGGAGGAAGAGAAAGAGGAGGAGAGAAAAGATCAAAATAAATATAGTAACTACAATCAACCAAAGTACGGGGAAAATTCATCTTTTCTATGTAGTTATTTGTGTGTCATGTATTTCTCTGCTTTAATCTTTCATCTGCTAAGGTTATAAGCTCCTCTAACATTCTTGCCCGTTTTTCGAATGTTATCTCTCCTGCCTTGCATTACCTTCACCTTGCCTGTGGGTGGTGCTTTCCTGGCCGTGATCTTGTGGAATGTTTCTAGGGTTTCCTTTCACTTGCCCTAGGGGCAGGAATGGGATCCTTCTTTGTCCTCACTGTGGTGGTCTCCAGGCAGTATTTCAGCTCTATTTGAGGGTATATGTCCTGACCATATCTACACATTCCTTTCCTTATTTCTAAATTCATTGATTTCCTTATTAATCCTATAAATTCACCAGTATTTTAAAAACATGAATAATTTTCTTATTTTTAAAAAAATACTTTATTTGTTTGTAAGCAGAGAAAGAGAGAGAGAATGAATGGGTGCACCAGGGTCTCGTGCCACTGCAAATGAACTCTAGAGGCATGTGCCATCTTTGTGAATCTGGCTTTAGTGTCAGTTTTAGGGAATTGAATGCAAGACATCAGGCTTTGCAGGCAAGGACCTTTAACCACTGACCAATATCTCCAGCCCCTTTTAAATCTTTTTTGAAAAATATTATTTATATGTGTGCAGGGAGGGTTAGTGGACAGCTTCTTTGAGATAGGGTCTCTGGCTGCCAAAAATGAGCTGTCAGACTACAAACTTTCCAGAGTCTTTAAGATTTGGATCATTGATTCAGTTATTGAAGCCTTCAGGTTGAGAAAGTCTGTAACAAGTTGTTGATTGGAAGTCAGGGTAAAGTTGGGAAGTTCTGAGAGTCTCACATTTAGATGTAGCTGTTTACTGTGACACTCTTACTTTATTTTTCTCCCAGAAATATTATTTGGGATCAGAATAAAACACAGAAACATTTTTTTTTTTTTTTTTTTTTTTTTTTTTTGGTTTTTCGAGGTAGGGTTTCACTCTGGCTCAGGCTGACCTGGAATTAACTATGTAGTCTCAGGGGGGCCTCAAACTCACAGCGATCCTCCTACCTCTGCCTCCCGAGTGCTGGGATTAAAGGCGTGCACCACCATGCCTGGCTTAGAAACATTGTTTAGCTACATCTAAAGTAATAATTTTGGTTATGAGATCATTAGCTCTTTATGGATAGTACCTTTGAAAATGAGATTTTAGTATAATTTTCTAAATATAAGACACCAAAAATAGGTATGCATGGAAGAATAAGGTCACATGGAGAAAATTTGTGGACAAAGGCAGTGCATGTGAAAGACAGATGTTCTGTTGCAACTTTTTAATTATAAAACTACTCCATTTAATTATTCTTTTCAGTTCCAGATTACAGGTATCTTGACAGAGCAAGATTTTTTCTGAATTTATGACATATTTTTGCTGCAAGATAGATTTGTTTCTTTTAAAATCAACTTTTACTCATAAGAATTATTTCAATTGGTCTCTTTGGGCAAGACTTTTCTACTTTAAATGATGAATTGTGAGGTTTTATACCAATTTGATTAAAAAGATCAAGCACCACCTTGAGACTGATCCAACACTGAAAAAAATCAAGTTGTAAAGTAGTTATATAATGTAATTTTTAATAACCTTTTAATTGTAAATTACTTTTTTATTTTATATGGCCATAATTAAATCCACAATTCAGCAAATGATCATAATCTCTTACATTGTCATTCATTCATTATCTCAAATATCTTTAGGTAATTTCTTAGCAAAGGTAAATGATATATTTGATTATATTAGCATTACAAAATTTAGAATTAAATCTACTTTAAGGATTATTTTTCTCTTCTGGCCTCTTGAGTCCCAAAGGAGACAGACAACAACCCTCTTCATACCAGTGAGATTAATTAGTGAGCTGGTTATTCAAGGCTCTGCCATCGGCTCCCAGCCCAGACCCTTGAAAAATTCATTCAGCTAAAACCTTTCTCTATTCTGTGAATGTCACATTCTTTATATTTTACAAAAATATTCACAAATCTCAAGAGTAATTTAACTATTTAGCCATTTTACTTTCTACTCTGTGTATGATAATTCAACACAGAGACTAATTCATAAGCTAGGCTCTGTAATTTCTGTGTGTGTGTGTGTGTGTGTGTGTGTGTGTGTGTGTGTGCACAACACATGTGTGCAGGTCAGAGGACAATCTCCAGTGTCGGTCCTTGCCTTCCACTTTGTTTTGACACATGGTCTTTTTGTTCTCTGCTACCTGTCCCAGTTGCATCTGGAAGTTCTTCTGTCTTCAACTCCCATCATACTGTAGGAGCTCCAGGGTTGCAGATGCCCCCTGCAGGATCTGGCTTAACATGGGTTCTGGGGATCTCCATGCTTGTGCAACAAGCCATTTATCCCCTGAGTCACCTCCCCAGCTTGGATGCTGGGCTTCTTTACCCTGATAATGATACCATTTTAAAAACATCAAAAAAATCTTTCTTAGCTAGACTTTGTGCTGTGGACACTCAAAGATAAATAAAACATTACTTCTATTCACAAAGAAGTCAGATTCTAGGTAGTATGTTTAAAATTATAGGAAAAGCATGATCGTACAAATGCAAATATTAAATTTTGGTTTCCACTTCCACTCTCATCCCTGAACCCATTTTCCTTCATTGAAGTTAGAAGGTATTCTCCAGTGAATGTTAAACTCTTGTGTTTCCATGAGGCATCTGTGAGTTAGATAGACTGTTAGAATTTTTTGTTGTACATGAAAAATGACTGTAAAAGCTGTTTGTCTTTTAAATTTTTCTAAGAAATGGTTGTTTCTTTTTTAATTTACAACTGGCTTTCTCCAGAAAATAGCCTTGACTTTTGACACTTTTGAAACTTTGGTATTAAACATACACACACTTCATATATCTTTATTTCATATGAATAATTTACTTCCTGTATTTTCCTGCTTGTTAAAAGCAAAAACACACTAATTGTTCACATATTGAACAGGAGCTATTTTCCATTTTCCTACTATTCTAATGATAAAATTCCTTAATCACCATGCAATACAGCCATGGAGACAAATGAACTTTCTTCTTCGAGTATGAAAACATAATTTCTTAGAATCTGTGTAAAGGCATCTTTACCTTGAATTATCTATATTTATAAAAGAAAAGTCAGCTGTTTTGGAGGGCTTCCAGGTAAGATGGTGGCATTGGAGTCACACCAAACCAGCCATGTTTATAGCTGCTCAATTCATAACCGCTAAAATCTGGAATCAACCCAGAGGTCCATCATTAGATGAGTGGATAACTAAGATGTGGTACATCTATACAATGGAATTCTACACAGCAGTAAGGAAAAATGACACAAAACAATTTGAAGAAAAATTGTCAAACTTGGAACAGATCATTCTTAGTGAACTCACCCAATCACAGAAAGATAAGCATCACATGGTCTCACTCATCTGTGGCTTCTAATTTGTATTTTCCTGAGATGCTGACATACCTACTCAACATCTCAAGGACTGGGCAATAGGGATGGTGGGGTGGGAGGGCAGGGAAAGGGTGTGGGGGGGGGAAAACAGGACCCAAATGGAAATGGTACTATAAAATCCTATATCCTGAAGGACATACTAAAAGGTCGAACCTGCATCAGGTGCTTGGAGAGAACACCTGAATCATTGGGGCCAGGAGAGGGTAGGATGAAAACTAAATTCAATCTTCTCCTGTTTCTCTCTCTCCATCACTCCCTCTTCTCTCGCCTCTCTCTTTCTCTTTCATATTACCTATATTTTCTTCTTTCTTTTCCCTTGGCACTGACCTGTAACTCCGAATACCAGCATTTGGTTAACATCCACAATGAGCTGTTAATCAGTGAGACCTACAAGGTTTCCCAAAAGAAGACAGATTTCCGTCAGAATACTTGGTGACTCACCAAAGGTTATTGGTAAGACCCTACTGCTGAAGACACAATATGCTGTTAGAACAGAACACAGAGAGACCTGGCTAGAATCTAGAAGAAAGTCAGTCCCTTGACAGTTAGCTTGTCTAGTGCCAGAAGGCACTACATAAGTGACTGGGGGAAAATAACCAACATTTGTCTAAGCAACTCGGGGTCTAAGCTACCCAGCAGCAAACATCACCTAACATGATGCTCACACAAGTGCAGTAGTGGCACACACCCATGGTGGGTTACCAACTGCTCTAGATTTGGCCAACAGATCCACTCAGTGGAATGGAACCCATACCTGGAAATGGGAAACAAGTCAGAACCATAACCAAAATGAGCCTGCTCTCCAATATCAAGCTCCCACCAATAGTGGATACAAGAGAGCCCACACCTATTAAATTCTCTCTAAAATAATAATGGTTATTCATGTATCTTGCACTGACCTCACTCTCCATTGGAGAATCTATTTCTCTCTTTCAGATGAATGCATGTCCTGAGGAGAGAATCAGCCCATCACACCACAACAGGGCACCAGATGAAGCCATTGAGTTATAGAGGAAATGAGCAAGAGTACTGCTTTATTGGTGAACCTGGTACCAGCACAAAGGCAAAGGAGATAGACACAAAGAACACTCAACCCCTGCGAAATCAGATATCCAGAGACACAGAGACTCAGAAAACCTTGTCACTGAAATAGACCTAAAATGAATCCAACATGGCTTAGGGAAACTCATGGAAGAGGGGGCAAAAAGATTGTTAGAACCATGAGTTTGGTTATTATACACAGAGACATTCCCTGTCCCACATAACTGATGGCCCCACATAAGGCAAGACCCATATTAACCATGGGGGGAGGACAGGGAGAAGGCTAATGATGGTACCATCATGGCTGTATATATATGTTGGGGTCCCCTAAGGCCAGCCCAGGAGGGACGGCAGGATCTCTGCCGAGTTGGGGGTGAGCAGCGTGGAATCATGACACAGACTCCAGGAGTTGGATGGAAGCAACAGAGGGTGAGCTGCCACAAACTCATTTATTTGAGGAAGTGCAGGGGGTTTTAAGGGGCTTGGTTGGCCAATCATTGTTTGGGGTGGTCCCCTTTTTGTGACCAATGGCAGCCTGTCTCTGGACAGGTTATCTTGTAGCAGGTTTCTCGCAAGCATGGGACTGTAGCTGTTGTCACGCCAGGTCTGTGCAGAATGCCATGTTCACAGAAGTCACTTCCTGGTTTCTTCTGCCATGCAGTCTGGCTAGGGCCAGACCTGCATTGTGCCATACATATCCTCCTTTTTGTTTTTATTATTGGCAACTCTGGGAGTTATGTTTTTTTGCCAAGCCATTGTTGAACCCAGGCCCCAAGGGATCATCACATGCAACAGTGCCTGTCTTAGGTTGCCCCATCTTATGGAGTCTTTCCATCATTGGCAGTGAGAAAACACCACGGTGTAGCCTAGTGAGAAAACCCAAGTGGGTATGGTCATCATTGTTTCATCACCCTAGTGAAAACCCAACTGGGTATGACATGCTGTCTGGCTAGGGCCAGACCTGCATTGTGCCATAAATTTATACATATAAATAACTAATAAAAATATATTTAAAAAATAAGTATATAGGCTTGGATTGGAAGTGCTAATCTCTCTTTTCATGTCAGGGCAGGTTATGGGTTACTTATTTTCAGTTGGCTTTACCATTTTTAATTAAGCTGCATTTGGAGGTTGAATATTGTGGACTTTGATCCTTTCAGACTTATAGGGCCTTTGTCTTTGGCTTTGGTCATTATTGGGGGCAGGGTGTGATCCAGATCCAGGCTGACCTGGAACCCAATTCAGAACAGAATTCTCTACCTCTCACTGACAGGATTAAAGGTGTAGAGCAACACACATCCTTATAGATTTTGGCTTTATAACACTATCTGTTTGTTTTAATCCCCAAACTTGTATGCTCTGTGCTGGTTTTTATTGAATGTGTATATTGTTCAGCTGAAGTTTAGAATTTTCCAGTAAATTGTTACACCCAGTCCACTAGAATACTTGCTTAGCAAGCAAACTCAACACCTAGGATTACTTCTGCGGTTGGATTGGGGTACAAGACCTACACTTGGCACCTTAAACTCATATCCTGAAAGTATATAAAGGTAGATCACTACATCTAAGAACACCGCAGATAAGTAGAAAGCCCAAGCATCAAATCAAATCAATTCAGGAAGACACAAGGAAATGGAAAGATAGCTGATGTTCTTGGACTGGAAGAATCAATACTGTGAAAATGTCAATCTTACCAAAAGCAATCTACACATTTAATGCAATCCCCATTCAAACTCCAATGGCATTCTTCACAGAAATAGAAAAAACAATCCTAAAATTCATTTGGAAGCACAAAATCCTCAAATAGCCAAAACAATTTTGAGCAACAAAAATCAAGCTGGTGGTATCACCATACCTGATTTTAAGCTATATTACAAAGCCATACCAACAAAAATAGCATGGTGTTGGCACAAAGACAGACATGTAGATCAATGGAACAGAATAGAGGACCCAGATGTTAATCCAGGCAGCTATTACCATCTGATTTTTAAGAAAAATGTCAAAAATATTCATTAGAGAAAAAGATAGCCTCTTCAACAAGTGGTGCTGGAAAAACTCGATATCTATATGTAGAAGGATGAAAATAAATCCTTGTCTTTCTCCACGCACAAGAATCAGGTCCAAGTAGATGAAGGACCTTAATATCAGACCTGAAACTCTGAAACTGCTAGAGGGAAAGATAGGGGAAACCCTTCAACATATTGGCATAGGCAATGACTTTCTGTATATAACCCCAATTGCACAGCAAATAAAACCTCTAATCAACCACTGAGATTTCATGAAACTACAAAGCTTTTGAACAGCAAAGGACACTGTGAATAGATCAAAGAGAGAGCCTACAGAATGGAGAAAATCTTTGCCAGCTACACATCTGACAGAGGATTAATATCCAGAATATACAAAGAACTCAAATAATAAAACAATAAGAAATCAAATGACCCAATTTAAAAATGGGCTATGGGGGCTGGAAAGATGGCTTAGTGGTTAAGTGCTTTCCTGTGAAGCTTAAGAACCCTGGTTCGAGGCTCGATTCCTCAGTACCCACGTAAGCCAGATGCACAAGGTGGCACATGCATCTGGAGTTCGTTTGCAATGGCTGGAGTCCCTGGCATGCCCATTCTCTTGCGCTCTGTAGATCTCTGCCTCTTTATCTGTTGCTCTCAAATAAATAAATAAAAATAAACAAAAATTTTTTTTTAAAGGGCTATGGAACTAAATAGAGAGTTCTTAAAGGAAGAAATATAAATGTCTAAAAAAGTGTTCTACATCCTTAGCCATCAGGGAAATGCAAATTAAAACTACTTTGAGATTCCATCTCACTCCTGTCAGAGTAGGTACCATAATGAAAACAAATTACAAAAAATGTGAGCAAGGATGTGGAAAAAGGGGAACCCTTGTACACTGTTGGTAGGAAAGTAATTTTGTACAGCCATTGTGGAAATCAGTGTGGATGTTCTTGAGACAGCTAAAAGTAGATTTACTGTATGATCCAGCTATAGCATTTCTAGGTATATATCCTAATGACTGTTCTCACTACCTTAGAGATACTTGCACAACCATGTTTATTGCTGCTCTATTCACAATAGATAGGAAATGGAACCAGCCTAGATGTCCCTCCACAGATGAATGGATCCTAAAGATGTGGTACATTTACACAATGGAGTTCTATTCATTAGTAAAGAAAAATGAAATTATAAAATTTTCAGGGAAATGGATGGTTTTGGAAAGGATTATATTATGTGAGGAAACCCAGGCCCAGAAAGCCAAACGTTGCATGTTCTCTCTTATATGTGGATCCTAGCTACAAATACATAGACTTGTGTGTGAGCTGGAACTAAAAATTGGTAGCAGAGGCCAGGAAGCTAGAAAAAGGCTATAAGGGAGGGAGGAAAGGGAAGGACTTAAGGGGATGGTATTATTATATATGTAAGTAGAAGAACAGATTACAGGGAGGGGAAAGGCCTGAGGGAGGCCAGGGAAAGAGACTGTGTAAAAAAAGGACAGTAGGGGGAGGGTCAATAAAAATTCAAGATATTCTGAATAAGACATATGAAAACCTACTTTTTTGAATAATGGCACATCCAGAAGCTATAGATTGTTACTAGAAAATTTTCAGTGCCAGGGATGGGATACCTTCCAGTAAGCTATTGGGGGGTCCCTGTGGCCTCCAAAACATTACAGGCTGTTGCCAAGGCCCTAGGTCTTCTTTGAGAAACAAATGGTAAGACCCTATTGCTGAAGATTTCACTTGCCTGAGTTGCAAGGTCACTGAGAAATCAAGCTGGTGCTGAGCAGTAAACCTTCTCCCTGTAGACCAGCCAGCTGAAAGCTGAAAAAAGCTGCACTGCATGCAATCCTATGGGAGACAGAAATCATCAGTGGTGAAATCAGTGGGCACTGGAAACCTCAAGTTTGGCCACACAGGCCAAATGACCAAACGAGTGCAATAATGGCATGTGTGCTTTGGGGGAAACCAGCTGCTCTCTAATTGGACTGAAGGCCCGGTCTACGGGAGGGAATACATGTCTGATACTGAAAAAGCTAATCAAAAGCCTATGCCAGGGGAGGTCATGAGCCCTAGGGGTATAAAACCTGCTCTTGTATGAATAAACGTATGTATTATTCCCACCAAACTGCCCTTAAAGGACTACACTTAATGTTCATATTCATGTATTAATGGTACTCTCATTTCTGGTCAGAGAAGCTTTTCTTTTCAGATGGTGATGACCACTGGGATGACCCAAAAGGCAACATAGTGCTGAGAAAAAGTGTCCAGCACTGAAACATCTCTATCACATCCTCCAAGGTTCAGTATCCATTGTGGAAGAGGTGGCAGAAAGAATGTAAGAGCCAAAGGAAGGGTACGACTCCTTACAATGCAACTGTCCAGACAGAAATTGGACTTGATATCCATGACCTCACAGTGCCTAGCAATACCTTCACAAGACCCTCATAATAGGAGAAAAAGTGATGACATCAAATTAAAAGAGAGACTAATGGAGAGAGGGAGGGGATAAGATGGAGAGTGGAATTCTGAAGGGGAAAGGGGGAGGGGAGGGAAATATCATGGTTATTGTCTATAAGAATAGAAGTTGTCAATAAAAATAAATAAAAATTTTAAAAAAGAAAAGTAAAATAGGCAATCAGATTAAAGAATACATTCTTTAAATCCTGATTTATTTCTTCAGCCAATTTACTTATCTTTAGGTAGACCATGGGCTAAGGTGACTCAAAGATGAATAAAACATTACTTCTATCCTCAAAAGTTAGAGTGCAGGTAGTATTTTTAAAATTATAGGAAAAGCATGACCGTACAAATGCAAATGGTAAATTTGGATTTCTACTTCCGCACTCAGCCCTAACACCTTCTTCCTTCATTGAAGTTAGGAGGTGGTCTCCACTGAAATCTAAACTTTTATATTAGCATTACCAGTTCCCTGTGACATTTGCTTCTGAATTCATCAGCTTAATGAGGGCATTTTACTTTTGCTACTATTTCAAAAACATCAAAAACAACATGGAGCCAGGCATGGTGGCACACGCCTTTAATCCTAGCACTCGGGAAGCTGAGGTAGGAGAATCCCCATGAGTTCAAGGCTACCCTGAGACTACATAGTGAATTCCAGGTCAGCCTGGGCTAGAGTGAAATGCTACCTGAAATATATATATATATATATACATACATACATACATACATACATACATACATACATAAATGGAATCTGTGGGTTAGGTGGGCTGTTGTTCTAGGCTGGCACTTATAAAGTGGCTGTTATGGACAAGATGGATAATGTGTTTTTTAAAAGAAAATTTAGGGTTAAATTTAGGTCACAATTCTCATTATAATTCATTTCTCACTTGTTTACTTTGAAGTTTAACATATATGTAGTTAAACTTGAAGCCCCTTTTGCCCAAGAAATTTTTTAATTATTATTATTTTTATTGGCAACTTCTATAACTTACATACAAAAAAACCCACCTGATATTTCCCTCCCCTCCCCCCATTCCACTTTAGACTCCAATCTCCATCATATCCCCTCCCTCTCTCGATTAGTCTCTCTTTTAATTTGATGTCATCATCTTTTTCTTCTATTTTGAGGGTCTTGCGGAGGTATTGCCAGGCACTGCAAGGTCATGGATATCGAGGACAATTTCTGTCTGGGCAGTTGCATTGTAAGAAGTCATACCCTTCCTTTGGCTCTTCCATTCTATCTGTCCCCTCTTCCACAATGGTCCCTGAGCCTTGGGGTGTGACAGAGGTGTTTCAGTGCTGCCCACTCCTCCATCCCTTCTTCTCAGCACTATGTTGCCTTTTGGGTCATCCCAGTGGTCATCGCCATCTGAAAAGAGAAGCTTCTCTAACCAGAAGTGAGAGTAGCGTTAATATGTGAATATGAACATTAAATGTAGTACTTTCAGGGCAGCTTGGTGGGAATAATATATACATTTAGTCAGACAAGAGCAGGCTTTATACCCCTAAGGCTCATGACCTCACCTACCATAGATGTTTGCTTAGGTTTTTCAGTACCAGGTATGTATTCCCTCCCGTAGAGAGGGCCTTCAGTCCACTTATGGAGCAGTTGGTTACCCCAAGAGTAGACATGCCACTATTGCACCCATTCAGTCATTGGGCCTGTTTGGCCAAGCTTGAATATTCAGCGTCCACTGTTTTCACTGCTGATGACTTCTGTCTCCCATACGCTGCATGCAGTGCAGCTTTTTCCAGCTTTCGGTTGGCTGGTCTACAGGGAGAAGGTTTTCTGCTCAGCACCAGCTAGCTTTCTCAGTGACCTTGCCTCTTAGGCAAGAGTTGTCTTCAGCAATAGGATCTTACTATCTGTTTCTCAAGGGAAACCAAGGGCTTTGGCAATAGCCTTTAATGTTTTGGAGGCTATTGGGACCTCCTTGGCCAACAACTCACTGGAAGGTATCCCATCCCAGGCACTGAAAATTTTCTAGTAACAGTCTACAGCTTCTAGATGTGCCATTATTCAAAAAAGTAATTTTACATAAGTCTTTTTCACAATATCTTGAATTTAGATTGACCCTCTCCCTGCCCTTCTTTTATGCATTCTCTTCCCATAGCCTCGCTTAGGCCATTCCCTGCCCTGTAATCAGTTCTTCTACTTACATATGTGCAATACCATACACTTAAGTCCTTCCCTTTCCTCCCTCCCTTATAGCCTTTTACCAGCTTACTGGTTTCTGGTACCTATTTTTGGTTCCAGTTCACACACAAGTCTATACATTTGTAGCTAGGATCCACATATGAGAGAGAATATGTGACGTTTGGCTTTCTGAGCCTGGGTTACCTCACTTAGTATAATCCTTTCCAAATCCATCCATTTCCCTGCAAATTTCATAATTTTTTTCTTTACTGCTGAGTAGAACTCCATTGTGTAAATTTTACATGTCTGCAGGTATATAAGGTATATAACATAGGCAAACAAAAAAAATTGTACCTGAGAAATATATTACTTTTAATCTATTTTAAAAACAACTCTGTGATTTACATATAATTTGCAATTTATTAATAAAAAGCAAATTTGCATTCTAATGAGATGGATATGCTCATTTATTTTTCTACAAAAGAAATAAATCTTAGGTGAATATTTGACATTGTAAGATACAGAGTATCTTTATAATTTTTCAGAGTTGATAGAAATTTTATTTTATATTAACTAATGCTAAGAACAATGTTTGGTCAAATATATGGTACCAAACGGCAGGCATATGTTTGGGGTCATTCAGAAATTGCTGGAATGCTGTTCTATATTCAACTTAAAATTCATCTAACACTTTTATGAAACTCAAGTCAGTGACTCAAACAGCAGTTCTTAATATCAAACATTCTAGAACAATCTAGTCCCAAAATACACTAATCTGACCCTTACTTACTGAGACTTGAAAGAAAATCCTATCTTTGTTTTCTGTAATTAAACCATTATGTTTCTGTAGGAGAAGAAACCTTCATATGTGCACCAAAGACACTGCAATTCATAAAAGAGGCATCTGAGCTGAGGTGTTTCAGGCAGCGTTTGTTGGCGCTGAGTGGCCTGAGGCATGCATAGTGCAAAGTGTGTGTGCTGCGTGCTCAGAACCCAGGCTACAGTGAAGTCACATAGTGCAAAGCAGGTGAGCACAGCCAGAAACACCTCAGATTTATTAGATATTTGATTAATTAATTTTTAGTTGTTGCACATTCAGAAACCTGTAAAAAGTTTGTGAAATTTTTCAAAAACACCACATTCAGTTAGATTTATGAAACTATGGTGTGGAGAATTCCAGTGTATACTCGATCAAGGAGTTATTACCAAATGAACAGCTGTGTAACACCTACCTAAGTCAATAAAAAATATCATTGGTCCACTTAATTTCTACTTGTTCTGTCCTTTCAAAATGCCCACTTCCAAAATGCCTTTCCTGCTCACTTCTACTGTGGCCCAGAGGGGCTGCCAAAGTCTTTTCTCAGCTTCTCAGCCAGGAGATTTTATCATGGGAATTGCCAGGCTCATTTCTCTGTGTTTCTATTCCTGAATCTTAACCCTTATTACTTAGTCTGTCATAACTTAAAGACCATAGTGAAATTTTATTCCAAGGCACAGAGGTCATATTGAAAATAATATGAACTATAAACAGTTACACTGATTTATGGGTTTTCAAATTATTCTTTCTTCTCCTTTAATAATATCTGGTGTTCTCTTGTGGTCCTTATACTTAAATGCACAAACTTCATCATATATCCAATGTCATGTATGCCCATATGAATAAAAATTATATGACAGAGAATAAGTTTAAGAGTCAAGGAATAGACCCAAGAAGATGGCTCAGTGGTTAAAGGCACTTGCTTGCAAAGCCTGCTAGCCTGGGTTTGATTCCCCAGTCCCCTCATAAAGCCAGATACAGAAAGTGGAGTTTGTTTGCAATCTCAAGAGGCCCTGGTGTGCTCTCTCTCTTTCTGATTGCAAATAAATAAATAAAAATACATTTAAAAATGAAATAATGCTTTTCAATCATAATTTTAAAGTATTTATTTACTTATTTGCAATAAATAATAAGAGGGAGATAAAAACAGAGACAGAAGAGATATTGGGCATGCCAGAGCCTTCAGTTGTCACAAACATACTCCAGATACATGCACTTTGCATATCTGGCTCTACAAAGATACTGGGGAATTGAATCCGAGTTGCTTTGCAGGGAAAGTTGAGCCATCTTTCCTGCCCCAATCATATTTTTTATAGAATTAATTTTTCTTGGTCTCAGAATACATTATAGAAGATAGATATTTAATTGTGAATTCAGTTGCAATTTTAATTTTAAGATGAAACATCATTTTTATCTTAAATATTATCAGAAAATGTATGATATAATCATCTCAATATGGTGTATATTTTTATATCCTAAAAATTAATATTCATAATTTTATCTAGTTAAGTATGTCTCCATAGAATATTTAAAATGTGACTCAGTTTGATAAAAATGAATTCATATATATCTTTTCAGAGCCATAAACCCTAGAAAAACCTATTCATAACTGAACAATGATTTTAATTATTATTTTGTTTTCACATTTGTAGGAATTGAACTGATACAAGTTAGATCCTGAGATATGCAATCACACTAAAGAGTGGGTTGTATTATCATTCTCAAGGTCTCATAGTTATGAATAAGACTGTGTTCTTTGTCACACAGAACAATAGCAGTGATAACCTATTTTTTGTTACCATTCAAGTAAATTGATATCCATAGTAAGATGGTTGACACAAGCATAAATATTTAAAAAACTGTTTCTGTGTAGTCTTTCATCTTTTTAAGATAATTTGAAATACATATCATTTTGGAGATATTTTAGTCGTCATTAATCCAAACTAATAATAATTCTTTGCAAACTACACTCTGCATGAGCTGAATGGTTTGGGGAAAGTAGGTGCTCTCACACCTGGATTAGGTGTACTGATTTAAATTCCTATTACATAGCCCGCAACCATGTGTACAATAAAGATTTATATATTAAAACTGAACATTTTTCTTACTGAATTACTCCGTTCATCTCTACTCTTTCCTCCTTTTCACACATCTGAAGCCTGTCTAAATCACCTGTCATTTTACGTTATTAGTAATCTACATGAAAGTTTATATTTAATCTTTAGGTTTTTTTTTTTTTTTACTTATTTGAGAGAGAGAGAAAGAGGCAGAGAGAGAGAGAGAATGGGCACACCAGGGCCTCCAGCCTCTGCAAATGAATTCTAGACACATGTGCCATCTTGTGCTTCTGGCTTATGCGGGTCCTGGGGAATCAAACCTGAGTGCTTTGGCTTTGTAGGCAAGTGCCTTAACTCCTAAGCCATCTCTCCAGCCCTGTATTTAATCTTTACATTAAAAATCTTCCACCCTGCAAGCTTCTTCCTTCCATGTGAAAGAAGTATTGGACATTAGGAAGAGCAGCAAGCCTTTACAGTGACATTCCAATGGCTTCCTGTGTCCCCGGAATTTGCATAATCATACTTGCCCTCAGTTTCACAACCTAGTCTAGTGTTGATGTGTGCCGTATATATGGAATGTGCTCCTTTCTGTCAATCCTTGAATTGGCTATTTCTATTCTAAAAGTCTCAACTCAGGACTGAGTTTTTTTTTTTTTTTTTAAACCGCTAAGCAGGCAAAGGTCCTCTCTACAGTGTACCACAATCATTCTTCCGCTCAGATTTCACTGACCATGTGAACTTAGTTACTGTACCAGACTTGAAGTTTTCTGAGGAAAGATTCAGCTTGGTATTCATTTTCATACTCACCACCAACTATCTCCATAGCTGATTAAGAGCAGGTGCTCAATAACTTCCATCTGTTGAATATTTGACAGTACTAATGAAAGCAGGCTGCATCGAGGAGATCTCTGAAAGGCTAACTGCCCCTCTGATGACTTTCTGGCACTTAAAACATGGCTCAGCAGCATGCTTTTTGCAAGACAGGCCCAGAACCCTAAACATCAGAGTCACAGTTTTCCAAGTGAGCACAAGTGACTGGGGACATCTTGATTTATTTTACTTTTCCCTGTCTGTTTATATTTCTTCCATCCATCTTGAATTCCTAAGTAGCATAGCATACAGAAAAAAAAAAAAAATGAAGTGGGTCACATAATTTCCCAGTTGTTTTACACTTTCTATTACATTTTAACCAAACAGATGTGTCCTATTTTTATGGAATTGAAATAATTTCATGACAAAGCAGAGAAGGAAATGAAGCAGTACTCCCACCAGCTACTATGCCTTAGGCCCTGAGTCAGACCCTCCCTTAGTTCTCATAGCTGCTCTGAGAAGGAGGGAAAATTAACACTATTTTGAAACAAAACCAGAAAAAAATATGCAGCACATTGTGATTGTTGTCTCCCAAATTAGAGAGCCATGAACAATTGCAGTCATGTGTTTTGCAACTACCCCATTGTTTCAGAGCAAAGCAGTGATATTTCCTATTGCCTGGCTGGAATTGCCACAGAATGGGATTTATCTCAAGGTCATGTCTCTATGAAGTTTCAGTCACTTATAATAATGGGAAAGTTTCACATTTAAATACTGCCCAAACCAAAAGATTGAGGAAAAACAGAGATAGATGGAGAGGAATGTAAACATAATCCATTTGAAAGGGAATATTCCAGGGGAGATAAAGCACAATGCCAGGTGTTGTAGACAGCTTCACGTTGTGGTGTGAACATACAAATCAGGCACAGTTTGTGGGAGGAAGGAGATTATTTCAAGCTTGTAGATCCAGGGGGATGTTCCATCAGCAGTGAAAGAAGATGCTTCCATATATCCAAGCAAAGAGAAACAACCAAAGAGCCAGCAAACACCAAAAGCAGCAAGCAAGAAAATGGGCAGCAAACAGCAGGGACCCAGGCAGAGCTCAAAACTTTCTGCATACCTTTTGGCTGGAATTCAGATCTGCCCATGATGACAGCTTAGCTCTAGACTCCAGGATCTGCCTCCAGTGACACTTCCTCCAGCCAGGCTGCTGGAGACCCAAGTTACAAGCTTTAATAAAGTACCCGAGTCTATGGGAGACACACATTCAAACTACCACATCAGGTATTCATTTAGTTTCAGATTTGAAATTTTGGAGTATCAGTAATTAACACACATTAGCATACATATACTGTGGGAGTATCAATGATCTATTTATCCATCTATCATATATCTATTTGTCTATGTATCATCTACTATCATCTATCACTGAAAAGTAACATAATAAAAGAAATTAATAAACAATTGCTGTGGGTCCTGGAGTAGAAACCTTCAAAGAGTAGAATAAATTGCTAAGTGGTTGTTGGCTATCATCTTTGGCATATTTTTTATTTCATCTTCCATCATTTGTAAAAATATCCAATTTTAATTACTTTTTGAGACTTTTTCAATTATCAAGGTTATGACTAGAGAACAAATCAGGAGAAGAATTTAGGCACCATCAGCATCTACAGGTTAGAAACATCAGTCCTCTGAAATAATAAACTTATGACTTCTTAGGAAGTCATTTATATTTCTCTGATCTATACATGTATTTAAATGATATTTGTGTTTATGTTTCTGAACAAATTCAGTCATCTGAAAGTTGTGTTTTTAGAAGTGTGCAAACATTTAAAATAAGTTCTTTGTGCAAACTTAAAACAAGAATTGTTAAACTGAATTTTAAACTTCTGAAGATATATTTCTAAGCAGATGGGAGAATATTTAGGATATTAAATCTAATTCATAAATTATCCATAGTATAATGAGACTATAATGATATTTTCAATTTTCTCATCAATGTAAAATGTCCAGGGTTTTCAGGTAAGTTATTTTGGTACAATAACCATGGAACAAATATTTTGTTGTTATAGAAAAAAAATTCCTTAATACTTTCTGTATGGAGACCTCAAATTCTTTTCTCATACTTCCAGACTCTTTCATACCAAAATATGTAAAACTTTTAAATTTCATATTTTATTATGATTATTCACATATAAAATATATCAGAGATGATAGAAAAAAAGAAAGATAAATCAAACTTTATATTTGCTTAAGATGTCACATTATATTGTACCTTTGAAGGACCAAGCTCATCATTAATTCTATAAACTACTAAATCTTTTATACATCATGATCCAAATTTGATAACTTGATGAAAAATTCAAAAATTTGATCTTTAACTATGAATAAGATAAACAATAGCTGTGAATGTCATGAAATGTTTAATATCAAGTGCTACTACAAGGAGATAAATGAAAGATTCTTTCATTAGAATTCAGCATATGCATCATATAAAAGTTCAACAATTATGAAAGATGCTTAATCTAGTTTACTAACATATTTTGCTAACCTAATCATGAAACAGTTATTCTCAAAATTAACATATTAGTGTATTTTGGAAATCAGTCTATGAAACTCACTTTGAAAAATATTGCATCATCCCAACTTTTATAGTGACAGAACATTCACCTGACTTCTGTATCAACATGTAAATATTTTGATCAGAGTTGAGCTCATCTTTAAAAGGTGAACAAAGAGAATCATACCTGCATACCAATTAGACAGTACCAGTTGTTTCCAAAAATGATGCCAGAAATCAATAGTGTGAAAGGTTTTGGCAAATTCACATATTAGCCTAGCCCATAGCCTGTAATACAACTTAGTCCTTTGTACCGGAAAATTCCTTCTTGCCACTTCCCAGTCAAGCCTCATTCCCACCATAACCACTGTTTTGAAATCTAACACCATTGAGTGGCTTTGCCTGCTGTTGAGCTTCAGATGAATGACAGCACACAAAGGGTACTGTCGCGTCTGCTTCTTTTGCTCAGTGTTATTTGTTAGAGATTCATGCATATCGTTGTACATATCAGTTGTTCATTCCTTTATACTGCTTAACAGTATTTCATGACCGAGGGTTTTAGGAATTAATCACTCATTTTCCTTTTGACACGCATGTGGATTCTTTCCATTTTGGACTTGCTATAAAGAAATAATATGAACTATAGATATTAAATTGAGAGAAATGTATGAATAGAGTTGCTATGAACATTCTTATGCTAATCTTTTTTACATATTTTTAACTTAATTTTATGTCCAAACCTACAGAATTAATAAGACATATGTATTAGTATAATTTTATAAGATTCTATATAATTATTTCCCAAAAGTTGTGATAGTTACTTCTTACTGGCAATGTGTGAAAGATTTCTGATTCGTGGATATGGTTTATCTCTATTCAGGTGTATATTGACCTTAGCAATAAGTTCAGACTTTTCATTGAAGAAGATATATAAAATGAATTCATTCCTAGGAATTTTTCTATGATTTTATAGTTTTAAAATCTTACTTCAGGGAGGGTGTGCAGTGGGTGCAGAGTGAGTAGGCCAGATCCCTGTTCCCTGGGGCTCCTCCCACTTTCCTGGTCCCAGTAGGCCCCCCTACAGCTGGCTTGGATCTGCTTGGACCTTGCAAGCTTGCTGCAGAAGCAGGCCCCTTGCTCTGCCTTTCTGATAGAAGTGCCCCTGGGCCCCCAATTCCCTGACACCCTGTGCCAGAGGGTGCATGCCACAGGGTGTGCACAGTACAGAGTGAGTCTGCCAGACCCCTGTTCCCTGGCTCCTCCCAGTTTGCTGGTCCCTGTAGGTCCCCCTGCACCTGGCTTGGGGAGGCCTGGTCCCTATGTGAGGGCTGTTGAAACAGGCCTTTTGCTCTGGTATCCTGGCTGGCCCCTGGATACTGTCATTCCTATTACCTTGAGTCAGAGGGTGCAGGGGCCACTGTAGGAGCAGGCCTCTTGCCTCTGGCTCTCCAGTTTCCTGGTGCCTGGTTCCTCAACCTATGACTCCTATGTGCTGAAGAGTACATGTAAATGGAGTGAGTAGGCCAAAGCTCCCAGTTTCCCTTTGATGTACCTTTGGTGTACCTGAAATCTCCATAATCTGTGCATCTGTGGTTATAACCCCATCATACACCAGTATACCAATCCAGTTCACATTTTAAAAAGAACACCCTCTGAAGAGCCTACAAGGACAAAACTTGCTTCTAGCTCAATAGAATAAAGTATCTCCCCAAGATGAGTAAACAACAATCCAGAAAAGCCAATGAAAGTCACAAAACTGAGAGATCTCCACCAAGAATGCCTAGTCCCACAATGGAAACCTCCAATGAAATCATAAAGAAATCAACAGAAATTTAATCATAGCCTTTCCACCAGAACTGCCATCTTCTTGCAATTTGCCAAAATGACACACACAAATGGACAGAGGAGGGAGGGGCACCTGGTACATGTTCTCTGGGCCTTTTAGAAAACATGGAGTTGTTCCATTGGCTATGTATATGCAAATCTACAAGAAGGGTGATATTGTAGATATCAATGGAATGGGTACTGTCCAAAAAGGAATATCTCATAAATGTTACCATGGAAAGACTTGAAGAGTCTACAATGTCACTCAGAATGCTGCTGCCATTGTTGTGAACAAGCAAGTCAAGGGTAAGATTCTTGCCAAGAGAATTAATGTGTGTATTGAGCATATTAAGCACTCTTAGAGCCCAGACAACTTCTTGATATGGGTGAAGGAAAATGATCAGAAGAAGGAAGCCAAAGAGAAAGGAACCTGGGTGCAGCAGAAGCAGCAGCCTGCTCCACCCAGAGAAGCACACTTTCTAAGAACTAATGGAAAAGAACCTGAGCTGCTGGAGCCTATTCCCTATGGTGTCATGGCTTAATATATGTTGTAAATAAATAAAAGACCTAGATTGTTAAAAAAGAAAGAAAGACACAAAGAAATCCAATCTCAAAATGAAAACACAACAACTAATGACACCCTGATCAAAAGAATTGCTGAACTGGAAGCAAACCATCAAAAAAAAAAAAAAAAAAAAAAAAAAAAAAAAAGCCCTAACAATTATATCAAAGAAATTGAACAGAATCATCTCTTAGAGCATTCAGCTTTTGACAGTAGGCTTAACTTGATTGACAAAAATGTTAGAGCCCTCCAAAGAGATATCAATGAGTTTAAGGTGAGTCAAGATATGGAAGATCTCAATAGCCAAGTGATTAAGCTTAATGAACACTTGATCAAATTTAAGAATGAACTCCAGGAAGCATCAAGAAAATCAGTACTTGAACTGAAATCATACCTCAAAGAAGAGATGGACATGATGCAAAATAATACAACAGAAAACAAAAATCAAATAGAAATTATCAAAACCTCTCTAGAACCCCTCACCAACAGAGTTACTCATGTGGAAGACAGAACTTCTTACCTGGAAGACAAGACAGAAGAAATTGATCAGCAGGCCAAAAACTTTGCTAAGTTCAAAAAATCAAGTGAACAGAAAAAATGCAGGAACTGTGGGATACCCAATCACAAACATTCAGATCATGGGTATACCAGAAGGAGAGGAAATCCAGGCCAGAGGCATAGAGTACATATTCAACAAAATTATTGAAGAAAATTTTCCTAATCTCTCAAAAGAGCGGCCCATCCAGATATAAGAAACCCACAGAACACCAAAGAGACAGGACCAAAGAAGAAACTCTCCAAGACACATCATAGTTAAAACTCTTAATGATGAAAATAAGCACAGAGTGCCAAAATCAGCAAGAGAAAAACAACTCACTACATAGAAAGGCAGAACTATTAGAATCACCTCAGATTTCTCAATGGAAACCATGACAGCTAGAAGGGCCTAGAATGGAACACTTCAAAGCCTAAAAATCTATGGCTTCCAAACCAAGCTACTCTACCCAGCAAAAGTATCCCTTATAATAGATGATGAAAGAAAAACTTTCCATTAAAAAAGTCAACTCTATGATTATATGAACACAAAGCCAGACCTACAGAGAATACTTGAGGGAATACTCCACACAGAACAGTCAAACAACCAATCTCAAAAGCCAACAAAAAGAAGATCACAAGAACCAAAATAGACCAGGGTCTACATAGTACAAAATACAAGGAAGCACCAAAACCAATAAAACACCTCATCATGGAGGGATTATTTCAAACCTCACAATAATAACCTTAAATATTAATGGTCTTAACTCACCCATCAAAAGAAACAGGTTATCAGGGTGGATCAAAAAACCACTAAAGATAGAAAGACATCTCCTCGGTGTGCCCCCATTCTATTGGAAATGCTCCTCAGTGGCATTGCAGGTATTCCCTATGGGGTTGTGGTTTGTGGTTTATGCTTTGTGGGAACAGCAGTCAGATATTTTTGGGGGGAGGGAATGCCTCTGGGCATGATGTCTCAACCTGTGTCTCTTACCTTTCCATCCCCTCTTCCTCAAAATTCCCTGAGCCATGGTGGGTGAGTTTTAAGTCTACTTCAGTGATGAGCTCTTAGGAGCCTGTGCATCTCTGCTTTTGGTGTTGAGTATCCTCAGGGTCTGTCTCCTACACTCTGGTGCTGATTATCAGGTTCAGCATGGAAGCAGCACTTTTACTTCTCTCCCCATTCCTCTGTGGTTTCAGCTGTGGCTTGGCTGATGTGCGAGGGGTAGTTTATCTCCTTGGGTCTTGCTTCTCCAACAGAGAGTGAAGTCAGCATAGTTTAAATGGGATTAGCACTATTAATTTAAGGAGAATTTGATGGATGTAACTCCTCTTTTAGACAAAGTCTAGTGAGAGCTTGACACTAAAGAGCATAATCTTTGTCTCCATGGGATTCTGATCTTGTTCCCAATACCAGATATGGGTTCCTTTACACTGAGTGGATCTCTTAGCCAATCAGAAAACTATTGGTTACTCATGGAGGCTGTGTTCCACTATTGCACTGGCTTTTACATTGTGTCAGGGTGTTTGCTTCTGCATAGCTTAGACCTCTGGTTTCTGAGACTGTTGTTGGCCATTTTACCTCCCTCCAGTAGCCCATGTAGCACTTTCCAGCACTAGATAGACTGTCTGGGGACTGAGTTTCTTCTGAATTCCAGCCAGGTCTCTCCATGGTCTGTGTCAGCAGCATATGGTGTCTTCAGCAATAGGGTCTTAGCTTCTGCCTCAGGCAGGGAATCGAGTGCTTTGACAGAAAGCTGTCTTGACTTGGGGACTTTGTAGTCTCTACAATCAACAGCTCAATGTGGGTAGCAACCAATCTCTGGAACTGAGACATACAGGGCAGAGACAGAAAAAATATTATTTTACTTCATGCCACCCTCACAAGAGTGCTACTTTTCAGGTGCTCCCCGCTTACTCCTTTTGAGGGTTATATATTTTAGGCTATTTCCAATGATAAAAGTTTCTATGGTATCAGCTCATTCTGGATTTAATTTTGAGTTTGTTTTCCTGCCTTTGCCTTCCCCTGCCTCCAAACCCTCCCATCCCTACTGTCTGGGCCTTGACTTGCCTGTTAGGTATGACAGCAACTTGAGCAGGTCCAAGTTAGGAACTGCAGATAAATGACACCATGTGGCATTTGTCTTTCTGTGATTGTGTGAGTTCACTGAGTATGATCTGTTTCAAGTCTATCCATTTTTCTACAAATTTAATTGTATTGTTTTTTCTTACTGCTGAATAGAATTTCATTGTGTAAATGTACCACAACTTTGTTGTGAAGACTAAGGACCCAGGTGGATTTTCAAGGTCCCATGTAAGCCAGATGTACATAGTAGCACATGCGTCTGGAGTTTGTTTGCAGTGGCTAGAGGCCTTGGCACACCCATTCTCATTCTTACTCTCTTTCTTTCTCTCTCTCCCTCTCTCTGTCTCTAATAAGTAAATCAATCAATAAATAAAACCTTTAATTAAAAAGAGGGGCTGGAGAGATGGCTTAGCGGTTAAGGTGCTTGCCTGAAAAGCCAAAAGACCCATTCCCCAGTACCTACATAAGCCAGATGCACAAGGGGGCACATGCATCTGGAGTTCATTTGCAGTGGCTGGAAGCCCTGGCATGCCCATTCTCTCTCTCTCCCTCCCTCATTCACTCACTCTGCTGCTTTCCCTCTCTTAAATAAATAAATAAATACAAAAATTAAAAAAATAAAAAAGAATGTTCAGTCCTATAGTAGAGCCCACACTTATGAGGTAATTCCAGGCAAAGTATGATTACAAATACATTAAAAGTACTTAACGAGGACACAAAGAGGACTGAATGAAATATGAGAACACGAACATCTTAATTCCTTCAAATATGGCATGGATAGACACCTAAATGAATTCCAAGAGTTCACACACTAACAGCTAAATGAACAGTCAAACGTTAAACAGCTAAATGGATGTCAAAATGGAATTCAATAAAGAGATAGAAATGCTGAAGCAAAACCAAATTGAAATGTTGCTAAAAATGAAAAATTTCCTAAGTCAAATAAAAGGCTCTATGCAAAGCCTCATTATATAGAGGACAGAATAGCAGGGCTTCAATACAAGGTAGAGAAATAGTCTAGTTATTGAATATTAAGTTAAAAAAGACATGAGAGATATTTGCAACACTATGAAAATACTAAATTTATGGATAGTTGGCATAGAAGAAAAACTTCACGACAATGGAATAGAGAATATTTGCAACCCTATGGGGAATACCAGCAACCCCCCTGAGGAGGGCCCCTACAGAATGGGGGCAGGGAGCAGGCAAAAGGTGGTACCAACACATGATATATCCATACAAATTATGTTCTTCTTAAAAAACAAAATTAAATTTAAAAAATGAAGAACATTAACAAAATAATAGAGAAATATTGGAGCTAAAATGACATTATAGAACAAATGGACCTAACATTATATAAATATAGAACATTCTGCTCAAAACTATAGAATTCACATTCTTTTCAGCAGTTCATGGCTCTTACTTTAGAATAGATCACATATTAGAACACAAAGCAAGTCTTAACAAATTTAGGAAAATGGAAATAATTCTTTGTACTTTCTCTGACAATCATTTAATAAAGCTAGAAATTAAAACAAAATAAGCTACAGAAAATAAACAACCTCTTAGAAGCTAACAAAACACTATTGAATAATTATTGAGTTTTTGAAAGAGATCAAGAAGAAAATCCAACACTTCCTAAAATTGAATGAAAATGAAAACACAAAATACCAAAACTTATGAGGCACTATAAAGACAGTCCTAAGATGGTTGTTTCTAGATCTAAATGCTTACATTACAAAAACACAAAAATTTCAAATAAATAACTTAATATACACCCAAAGGTGTATATTACACTGCTCTTTAACATAGTATTAGAAGTCCTAGCACAAGCAACAAGACAGGAGAAAGAAATAAAAGGGATACAAATTGGAGAGAAATAAGTCAAATTAGCCCTATTTGCAGTTGATATGATTCTATACATAACTGACCCATTTCAGAATTTCTAAAGGTGATTAATTCCATCAGCAATGTGGAAGGATATAAAATCAACACACAAAAATCAGTAGCCTTTAGTGGTTAAGGCACTTGCCTGTGAAGCCTAAGTACTCAGATTTGATCCCCCAGTACCCATGTAAGCCAGATGCACAAGGTGGCATATGCATCTGGAGTTCATTTGCAGTGGCTGGAGGCCCTGGAGCACCCATTCTCTCTCTCTCTCTCTTCCTGCCTCTTTCCTTCTCTTGAATAAATAAATAAATAAATAATATTTTTAAGTAAAAAATCAGTAGCTTTTACTATGCAAAGGACAAATATACAGAGAAAGAAATCAATAAGGCTATTCCATTTTCAATAGCTAGAGAGAAAAAAAATTAAATACCTTAGAATAATACTAACCAAGGATTTGAAAGATCTATATAATGAAAGCATAAAAACATTCAAGGGATAAATCAAGGAGTACTTGAGAAGATGGAAAGACCTCCCATGTTCCTGTATAGGTAGAATTAATATTGAGAAAATGGCAATTCTACCAAAAGCAATATACAAATTTAATGCAATGCCAATAAAAATTGCAGCATACTTCTTCACAGATATAGAAAAAAATGATCTCAAAATTCATATGGAATGGTAACAGGCCTTGGATATCCAAACATATCCTCAACAAAACAAACACCTCTGGAGAAATCACCATACCCAATCTAAAGCTATATTGCAAAGCCATACTAACAAAAAGAGCATGGTACTGGCATAAGAACAGAAACATAGACCAATGGAACAGAATTGAAGACTCAGACCTTAGGTCAAGTAACTACAGCTGCTTGATCTTTGACAAAGGTGCCAATAACATAGACCAGAGAAAAGACACATCTTCAACAAATTGTGTTGGACAAATTGGATAAACACGTGGAAAAATTATATTAGACGCACTCATCTCACCATACACAAAAATCAACTCCAAATTGATCAAAGACCTCAATATAAGACCTGAAACTCTTCAACTACTAGAAGATAAAAAGCAGGAATTTTCCACAATATAGGGCTGGGGAAGGACTTCCTGAACAATACCCCAGTAGCCCAGGAAGTTAAACAATCTCTCAACCAATGACATCTCATGAAGCTAAAAAGCTTTTGTAAAAACAAACATACCATAAGCAGAATCAATAGATTACCCACAAAATGGGAGAAAAAATTTTTCCAACTATACCCCTGACAGAGGCCTAATATCTAGAATCTACAAGGAACTCAAAAAATGAAAGAATTTTTAAAAACCTGAAAAAATGGGGTAGTGAAATGAATATGACATTCTCAGAGGGAGAAATACAATGGCTAACACACACTTAAGAAATGTTCAACATTCCTGTCAGGGAAATGCAAATTAAAACAACTATGAGATTCCACCTTACTCTAATAAGGATGACAATCATTAAAAAATCAAACAACAGGGCTGAAGAGAGGGCTTAGCAGTTAAGGCATCCGTCTCCTAAGCCTAAGAACGCTGGTTCCAATCTCCAGCAGTTCTAATCTCCAGGTCCCACGTTTAGCCAGATGCAAAATTTGACACAAAGGTGCAATGCCACACTTGACCACAAGGGGG
This sequence comes from Orientallactaga sibirica, assembly GCA_036365145.1. NCBI lineage: Eukaryota > Metazoa > Chordata > Mammalia > Rodentia > Dipodidae > Orientallactaga > Orientallactaga sibirica. The sequence continues at coordinate 18,493,821 of JAEOAD010000033.1, forward strand.
CACACACATGTGGATTTCATTCACAGCAGCTGAGAGGCTGCTGGTGTGCCCATCTCTGTCTGTCTTCTTCTTCCTCTCTGTCTCTCTCCAAAAAAAAAAAAAAAAAAATCAAACAACAACAAATGTTGTCAAGGACATGGGGATAGAGGAACCCTCATCCTCGTTCATGGGAATGTAAACTTTTACAACCACTATGGAAACCATTATGGAGATTTCTGCAAAGGATGGAACATAGACCTACGAACAGACCCAGTTATTCCCTTACTGGGTATTTATCCTAAATGCTCCATGCATCAATACAGAGAATGTAAACTGTTGTAGCCACTGTGGAATTCAGTATGAAGGTTCTTATAAAAATTGAAAATAGAACTACCATATGATCTAGCTATACCATTCCTGGATATACACCCAAAGGATTCCAAGTCAACATACTACAGACATAATACTTATCATATTCCTTGTTGTTCTATTCACAATAGCCAGGAAATAGAGCCAGCCTAGTTGTCCATCAACTGCAAATGAATAAAAGAACTGTGGTACATGTACACAATGGAATTTTATTCAGATGTAAAAAAGAATTAAGTTATAATTTTTGCAGGAAAATTGGATGGAGATCATTATGTTAAATGAAATAAACCAAGCTCAGGAAGACAAATGTCACATATTCTTTCTTACATGAAGAGAATGTACACACACACACGTGTTTCATAAATAAAATAAGAAAAAGGACTATGTGTGGGAAGAAGGTATCTAAAGAAATGAGGGGGAAAACACAAGAAGGTAATAGAAGGAAATTTTAAAAATGCATTTTTCCTCACCTATGCAGAATCTAGATTGAACTACATGTGTGTATGACATGAAAGCAGATTGGGGCTATTTGGGAGGTGAGAAGTGGAGAGAAGGTGGAAGATGGACAGGCTGGGCAATGAAAAGTGAACATGAGCAAAATACAATTGTATATGTATAAAAATGTCATAATCAAACCCATTACCTTATATGCTAACTTAAAATTATTTTAAAAGATCATAAAAGTGTATGTTAGAGTTGGTTAGGACTATCAAATAAGACTGTAGCAGATTTACTGTGGACAAATATGGAAGACTTTAATTATCTGCATGGATCCATAGTAAAAATATTATTGGTAAAATTAAGCAATAGAGTTTAAATTGATAAAAAAAATAAAACCATAGTAGAAAAACTGTAAATCTGAATGGAGAAATTTGAATTCAGAAGATTTATAACTGAAAAAAATGTACTAAAAAGCAAAAATATATGAAACATAAAAGTGATATATAAATGGACAAGTCAAAGAAAATCTGCAATGTAAAATGTCTATAGAAGGTAACTGATATTTAATGAATGTATTTCAGTGATATATATATGTGTGTGTGTGTGTGTGTGTGTGTGTGTGTGTGTGTTTGTAAATTCCTATTTATATATTTACCTTTATAAACAAAATACAAAGCATCCTTGGGATTAAAACAAGAGGGTAAAAAGAAGCAGGCAAAGCATATTATACCTATGTGAAGTTAATATGAAACAAATCACATTATTAGTTGCTTTTCTTGTTATTGTGACGAAATACCTGAAAAATAACTGAAGGATGGGGAGTTTGGTTTTGGCTCTGAGGGCACAGTCCATCATGGCAGAGAAGGCATGGCCGCAGGACAGTGAGGCAGCTGGTTGCATTGCATCCCTGGTGAGGAAGCAGAGAGAGATGGATTCTTGAGCTCAGTTCACTTTTTCCTTTTTATTTTTATTTGGGTACCACAGCCCAGTTGGTTGGTGCTGCCTATATCTAGGATAAATAAGCCTTTCTTCCTCAGGAGTCCCTAATGTGCTTCCATGGTGATTTAAAATCTAGTCAAACTGACAGTGAAGATTAACCATCACAACTATTTACATTTGTGATCATTTCCAATCTTTATTATTCTTATTTTCTAAATCTCCTTGGTGATAGTGAATATCTAAGATGCTACTAACTAAAAAAGTTGCAGCTAATTTACAATTGAGTTAGTAGTTACAGCAGAAAGCAACCTTTTTTTTTTTTCTTTTTATTTCTTTCTTTTTTAGCATTTTTTCCATCTCTGGCTTGCCATTACATTTTACAGCGTCATTTATTCATGAATATTCACTTGAGAAACATGTGAACCAAAGACAGTCTTGCCAAGTTGGTCCTCAGGAGACAATATTTAGGTTCATTGATGCAAGTGTGACCTGATGCCAGCTTAGCTTGAATCCCATTTTGGAAACTTGTTTCCCACCTTTCCCATCTCCTGCCATCTTCCACTAGAGTGAATGCAAAAAAAAAAAAAAAAAAAAAAAAAGAAAAAAAGAAAACAACAACAACAACAACAACAACTCAGTTCCTATAGAATTAAAGTCATGTGGGTAGAAGGTACCAACAGTCAGACCTGTGAGAATGAGAAGACTCTAAAAGCTTTGATGTACAACTGCTTCTAGTGCATTTGTTGAAAATGGAATCCATCACTTTGCCTTTCCTCACAATGCTGAGCTCTCCTGAGAGCATTTTTTTTTTTTTTGAGGGATTTGGCAATCACACAGTCCAGAGAATCACTCATTTGAATGTTTAAATGTTTCACACCCTAACATACCCAAGAGAAATAAAACCATGCCATTACACCAAAGTATACTTACTTCATCCTTGTTCCTGTGCCAACTTCTTCATTAAGAAACCAAGTTACAAAACCTATTGGAAAGCTCTTTGCATTACACAATGTATATTATCCAGCTTACAGATGAATAAAATCTTGCTATTTGCAGGAAAATGGGTAGAAATGGAGACCATCATCTTGAAAGAAATAAACCACACTCAAAAAGTGTTGCATGTTTTTGTGCATGTTTTGTGAGATAGAATTTTTTTCAAGAAAAGCATGTAGATGGGAGAGTACTTGGTTAAAGGGAGGAAGATAAAAAAGTAATGGCTATGAATATGATAAAAATGTAATACATGCATGTATGAAAATGTCATGATGATGCCCACTATTTTATATGATTAATTATGCTAATGTTTAGGTTCTTAGCAAAAATAACACAAAAGTTTCAAAAGAGCAAATTATTCTATTACTACAACAAATGTTGTCAAGGACATGGGGATAGAGGAATCCTCATGCTCGTTCATGGGAATGTAAACTTTTACAACCACTATGGAAACCATTATGGAGATTTCTGCAAAGGATGGAACATAGACCTACCAACAGACCCAGTTATTCCCTTACTGGGCATTTATCCTAAATGCTCCATGCATCAATACAGAGAATGTAAACTGTTGTAGCCACTGTGGAATTCAGTATGAAGGTTCTTATAAAAATTGAAAATAGAACTACCATATGATCTAGCTATACCATTCCTGGGTATACACCCAAAGGATTCCAAGTCAACATACTACAGACATAATACTTATCATATTCCTTGTTGTTCTATTCACAATAGCCAGGAAATAGAGCCAGCCTAGTTGTCCATCAACTGCAAATGAATAAAAGAACTGTGGTACATATACACAATGGAATTTTATTCAGATGTAAAAAAGAATTAAGTTATAATTTTTGCAGGAAAATTGGATGGAGATCATTATGTTAAATGAAATAAACCAAGCTCAGGAAGACAAATGTGACATATTCTTTCTTCTATGAAGAGAATGTACACACACACACACACACACACACACACACGTGTTTCATAAATAAAATAAGAAAAAGGACTATGTGTGGGAAGAAGGCATCTAAAGAAATGGAGGAGGAAAACACAAGAAGGTAATAGAAGGAAATTTTAAAAATGCATTTTTCCTCGCCTATGCAGAATCTAGATTGAACTACATGTGTGTATGACATGAAAGCAGATTGGGGCTATTTGGGAGGTGAGAAGTGGAGAGAAGGTGGAAGATGGACAGGCTGGGCAATGAAAAGTGAACATGAGCAAAATACAATTGTATATGTATAAAAATGTCATAATCAAACCCATTACCTTATATGCTAACTTAAAATTATTTTAAAAGATCATAAAAGTGTATGTTAGAGTTGGTTAGGACTATCAAATAAGACTGTAGCAGATTTACTGTGGACAAATATGGAAGACTTTAATTATCTGCATGGATCCATAGTAAAAATATTATTGGTAAAATTAAGCAATAGAGTTTAAATTGTTAAAAAAAATAAAACCATAGTAGAAAAACTGTAAATCTGAATGGAGAAATTTGAATTCAGAAGATTTATAACTGAAACAAATGTGCTAAAAAGCAAAAATATATGAAACATAAAAGTGATATATAAATGGACAAGTCAAAGAAAATCTGCAATGTAAAATGTCTATAGAAGGTAACTGATATTTAATGAATGTATTTCAGTGATATATGTGTGTGTGTGTGTGTGTTTGTAAATTCCTATTTATATATGTACCTTTATAAACAAAATACAAAGCATCCTTGGGATTAAAACAAGAGGGTAAAAAGAAGCAGGCAAAGCATATTATACCTATGGGAAGTTAATATGAAACAAATCACATTATTAGTTGCTTTTCTTGTTATTGTGACGAAATACCTGAAAAATAACTGAAGGATGGGGAGTTTGGTTTTGGCTCTGAGGGCACAGTCCATCATGGCAGAGAAGGCATGGCCGCAGGAGAGTGAGGCAGCTGGTTGCATTGCATCCCTGGTGAGGAAGCAGAGAGAGATGGCTTCTCGAGCTCAGTTCACTTTTTCCTTTTTATTTTTATTTGGGTTCCACAGCCCTGTTGGTTGGTGCTGCCTATATCTAGGATAAATAAGCCTTTCTTCCTCAGAAGTCCCTAGTGTGTTTCCATGGTGATTTTAAATCTAGTCAAGTTGACAGTGAAGATTAACCATCACAACTATTTACATTTATGATCATTTCCAACCTTTATTATTCTTATTTTCTAAATCTCCTTGGTGATAGTGAATATCTAAGATGCTACTAACTAAAAATGTTGCAGCTAATTTACAATTGAGTTAGTAGTTAGAGCAAAAAGCAACCTTTTTTTTCTTTTTCTTTCTTTCTTTTTTAGCATTTTTTCCATCTCTGGCTTGCCATTACATTTTACAGCATCATTTATTCATGAATATTCACTTGAGAAACATGTGAACCAAAGACAGTCTTGCCGAGTTGGTCCTCAGGAGACAATATTTAGGTTCATTGATGCAAGTGTGACCTGATGCCAGCTTAGCTTGAATCCCATTTTGGAAACTTGTTTCCCACCTTTCCCATCTCCTGCCATCTTCCACTAGAGTGAATGCAAAAACAACAACAACAACAACAACAACAACAACAACAACAACAACAACTCAGTTCCTGTAGAATTAAAGTCATGTGGGTAGAAGGTACCAACAGTCAGACCTGTGAGAATGAGAGACTCTAAAAGCTTTGATGTACAACTGCTTCTAGTGCATTTGTTGAAAATGGAATCCATCACTTCGCCTTTCCTCACAATGCTGAGCTCTCCTGAGAGCTTTTTTTTTTTTTTTAAGAGGGATTTGGCAATCACACAGTCCAGAGAATCACTCATTTGAATGTTTAAATGTCTCACACCCTAACATACCCAAGAGAAATAAAACCATGCCATTACACCAAAGTATACTTACTTCATCCTTGTTCCTGTGCCAACTTCTTCATTAAGAAACCAAGTTACAAAACCTATTGGAAAGCTCTTTGCATTACACAATGTATATTATCCAGCTTACAGATGAATAAAATCTTGCTATTTGCAGGAAAATGGGTAGAAATGGAGACCATCATCTTGAAAGAAATAAACCACACTCAAAAAGTGTGGCATGTTTTTGTGCATGTTTTGTGAGATAGAATTTTTTTCAAGAAAAGCATGTAGATGGGAGACTACTTTGTTAAAGGGAGGAAGATAAAAAAGTAATGGCTATGAATATGATAAAAATGTAATACATGCATGTATGAAAATGTCATGATGATACCCACTATTTTATATGATTAATTATGCTAATGTTTAAGTTCTTAGCAAAAATAACACAAAAGTTTCAAAAGAGCAAATTATTCTATTACTGTCCTACAGAAACTATTGGAAAGCAATAAAGAAAACATATGAAACTCCTTACATTTGAAAGAAAGAAAGCAGAAGAAGCAAAAAGAAGTTGCAGAACTGTTCTTTACAAATAATAACATAACTTTTTTAAAAAATATTTTATTTGAGTCAGGCATGGTGGCGCATGCCTTTAATTCCAGCACTTGGGAGGCAGAGGTAGGAGGATCACTGTGAGTTCAAGGCCACCCTGAGATTATACAGTTTATTCCAGGTCAACCTGGGCCAGAGTGAGACCCTACCTCGAAAAAAACCAAAAAAAAAAAAAAAAATTATTTGAGAGCAACAGGCAGACAGGGAAAGAGGCAGAGCGAGAGAGAGAGAATGGGCACACCAGGCCCTACAGCCACTGCAAACAAACTCATGCATGTGCCACCTTGTGCATCTGGCTTACGTGGGTCCTGGGGAATGGAGCCTCAAATCGGGGTCCTTACGCTTCACAGGCAAGCACTTAACCGCTAAGCCATCTCTCCAGGCCCAATAATGTAACTTTTTTTTAGTACTTGGGATCAAACCTAGGCCCTTGCCAATAGTAGACAAGTGTTCTATGTTTGAAATATGTTCACAGTACCTACAACATAGCATTTTAATTCAATGCTAACTTTAATGTATGAACAAGTGAAAATTCAACATATTTTGTTCCGTGATTTAATGTTTTATAGTTGGTAGTGTTAATTTGCTTATATTTATTATTTTTTACATGTATTGCTAATTCAAAATTGACATTTTAATTGTCTAGACAAAATTGTTTTGTACCTTTTATGCGTTCCCCCCCCTTTTTAAAAAAGTTTTTCAAGGTAGGGTTTCACTGTAGCCCAGGCTGACCTGGAACTCACTATTTAGTCTCAGGGTGGCCTTAAACTCCTGGCAATCGTCCTCCCTCTGCCTCCCAAGTGCTGGGATTAAGGTGTGTGCTACCATACCCAGCTTTTCCTTTCTTTCTTTTTTTCTTAATTTATTTATTTATTTATTTGAGAGAGAAAGAGGCAGATAGAGAATGGACACGCCAGGGCCTCTAGCCACTGCAAACAAACTTCAGACATATGTGCCTTGTGCACCTAGCTTACATGGGTCCTGAGGAAGCAAATCCAGGTCCTTTGGCTTTGTAGGCAAATGCCTTAACCACGAAGCCATCTCTCCAGTATGCGTTTTCCTTTCTTATTCCAAGTAATTGTTTCTATGTGTAAAACCATTTGTGCTTCTATCCCTCTTCCACTACCCAAGAAACTTTTATATATATATAAAATTTTATTTATTTTTGGAGAGAGACAGAGAGAGAGACAGACAGAGGAGAGGAAGACAGATAGAGATGGGCATGCCAGCAGTCTCTCAGCTGCTGTGAACGAAATCCCGATGTGTGCACCCCCTTGTGGCCAAGTGCAGCATTCCACCCTTGTGACACTTTGCATCTGGCTAAACGTGGGACCTGGAGATTGGAACCGGGTTCTTCAGCTTAGCAGGCAGGTGCCTTAACTGCTAAGCCATCTCTCCAGCCTGCAAGAAACTTTTATTTTGCCTGGCTAGTTAGTCTATATTCTAAGTAGAGGAGAATTATACCCATATTCCAAAAGCTTTGCAATTTTAGGAAAAGTATGTTTCCAATTCTCTTGAGAAACAGCAGCTGAGATGTATTACAAATAATCAAATGAAATTCAAAAACACCTGTAGGTCATTTGGCATAGGTACGCAATGGCCACTTTAGCTTCGCCTCTCTTAGGCAATGGAATTGGTTACACAATGCTTTAATAATCCCAAGTGGAATACTGGTTGGTCTTCCAAAATCTAAACTTCCAAGATTTAAGACAGTAATGAAAGGCGAATGGTAACTTGGCTGACCTCTTTGCTTTTTGGTAGGAACATAGTACTTTATAACAAGAACATACTCAGTGGGAACTTTTATGGGGATTGGTTTTCGTCAGTGTGAGACAGAGTCTGAAATCCTGAACTCCATATGGGCTGGCCCCTGTGTTACTTTGCTCTATGCAGGACAAGAAGGTGCTCTCAAGAGTAAAACAGTATTTTAATTTCACACTTTATACAAATTAGTCCACTGGTCTTGACCTCCAGTTTTATGAGAAGCCTTTAAAAATTAAGAATTGCTGTTAACTATGACAAAATGAGACTTGAAACAAAGAATTGCTTTTCTGAGTCATGACAGTCTTACTGTCATGGCTGTTACTACTAAAGCCCCAAACATGGAGATTTAGGGCCCTGGAGAGGCTGGGAATGCTTCTACATGACCCATCACCACAGGAGGAGTGGAGCGGGGCTTGGGAAGGATACTTGTACAGTCCAGTCCCAAAGTCATGTGTTCAGTTTGAGCTGTGTCCACACCATCTCCTAGACTCTAAGCAGTCCATCTCCACTGGCCTAGAGAAAACAAATGGATATTCATTTGACCATATTGAAGTAAAGCATGGCTAGGAAGCTATATTATACTAAAAACGTGCATGCAAAACAAATTTAGCCATGTCTTTCAAGTTATAACTTTTTGCATTTACTTCTAGGCAAGACTTATTTGCATGAGTGCCATCAACATGCCCATATCAACAAACAAAGCAAACATTTTTGGTTCCACAAAGCTTTCATAAAACAGTAATCCAGAGTGTTGTGCAAGTTAAAATCCCCTTGCTATCTCTGATATAATATCTCTGATACTGAATTTCCATGGTTGGCCCTGGAATAGGTTTCACAAAAATGCACTGAGTTTTTAATAACAACCCTATAGTATAGGGTTACATGGGATCACAGTGAGGCTGTGTATCTAATAAGTGTATCTGACAGAACTTTTACTCTTTAAGGAGAGACTAGACACAGGCTACCATCCTAAGGTGTTAAGGCTCAATTGAGTGAGATGACCGAGGGGACAGACTGAGTTTGTAGATCAGAAGAGAGGCCTTTATGAGATCAAAGAAAAAGGAGCATAAAAAACAATAGAGAATTTTGCTAAAATGGGAGAAGTAGGGAAACAAAGTACAGAGTGGGAGAGGCAGGAGAACTGCTGCAAAGAGCTCTGATGTGACTGCTCCCTGATCCTGAAAAGCAGACTTTCAGTCTCTGCCCCCTTTCTTCCCACCCACAGTACCTTCCTGCAATCACAAAGCAGGAGAGTGATATTCAAGCCACTGTGACTTTGGTGATTCTATAAGATGGAGTAGTATTGTAGACTTATTTGGATTATTTGTAGCTGTGTTTTTAAATTTACTTTTTATTGACAACTTTCTTAATTGTAGACAATATCCCATGGTATTTGCCTCCCTTCCCCCACTTTCCCCTTTGAAACTCCACTCTCCGTCATATCCCCTCCCCCTCTCAGTCAGACTCTCTTTTAATTATGATGGTCTTGTGTAGGTAGTTTCAGGCACTGCAAGGTCATGGATATCCAGGCCATTTTGTGTCTGGAGGAGCACGTTGTAAGGAGTCCTACCCTTTCTTGGCTCTTACATTCTTTCTGCCCCTCTTCTGCCATAGACCCTGAGCATTGGAAGGTGTGTGAAAGACGTTTCAGTGCTGAGCACTCCTCTGTCCCTTTTTCTCAGCACCATAGTGCCTTCTGAGTCATCCCAAGGTCACCTCCATCTGAAAAGAGAAGCTTCTCTAACCAAAAGTAAGAATATCATTAATATATGGGTGTGGACATTAAGAAAAGTGCTTACTGGGCAGTTTGGTGAACATAGTATATACATTTAGCCAGATACCAGCAGACATATACCCCTAGGGTTCATGACTACCCCTGTTGTACATTTTCAGTATCAGGGATGTATTCCCTCCCATGTAGCAGGCCTCCAGTCCAATTACAGAGCAGTTGGTTTCCTGCATAACAGACATGCCACTATTGCACCTGTTGGCTCATTTGGTCTGGCTGGCTAAATTTAAAGCTTGCAGTATTCCCTGTTGAGTATCTTCACTTGTGTTTTCTCTCTCTTACACTGAACTGCTTGCAGAGTACCTTTTTCCAGCTTTCTGTCACCTGGTCCACACGGAGAAGGCTTTCAGCTCTGCTTCAGCAGGATTTCTCAGTGACCCTGTAGCCCAAGTATGTGGAGTCTTCAGCAATAGGGTCTTACCATCTACTCCTGGTGGGCAACCAAGGGCCTTGGCAATGGCCTACAATGTTTTGTGGGTATCTGTTATCTCCCTGGCCAACAACTCACTGTAAGGTATCCCATCCCTAGCCCTGAAAATTTTCTAATAACAATCTTGCTTCTGAGTGTTCCATTGTCCAGAAAAGTAGGTTTCCATATGACTTATTTATATCCTCTGAGGTTTTGATTAGCCCTCCCTCCACCTTTCCTTTACTCAATCTCTTCCCTTGACCACACTTAAATCAGTGTGGAGGTTCCTGAGACAGCTAAAAAATAGATCTACCATATGATCCAGCATATATCCTAAGGACTCATCTCACTACCTTAGAGATACTTGCTTGACCATGTTTATTGCCACTCTATTCACAATAGCTAGGAAATGGAACCAGCCTAGATGTCCCTCAACTGATGAGTGGATAATGAAGATGTGGCACATTTACACAATGGAGTTCTACTCAGTGGTAAAGAAAAATGAAGTTATGAAATTTGCTAGAAAATGGATGGATCTGGAATGGATTATACTTAGTGAGGTAAACCAGGCCCAGAAAGCCAAATGTCACATGTTCTCTCTCATATTTGGATCCTAGCTACAAATGATTGAACTTCTATGTGAGTAGGAATAAAACTCAGTAGCAGAAGCCAGTAAGCTAGAAAGGGGCTATAAAGGGAATAGAAAGGGAGGGAGGGGGGACTTAATAGAATGGTATTGTATATATGTAAGTAGAAGAACAGATTAATGGGGATGAAAAAGCCTAAGTGTATCTGTGTTTTATGGAGAACAAACAGAAAAATGAAACCCACTCTTGTATATGTTATTATAGGATTGAGGAACACTAAGACTGAATCACATATAGACATAAAAGGGTACCTGTGTAAAATGTGCTGTTTAATTAAGTAAACAATGTATTTTTGTGTGTGAGTGTGTGTGTGTATTTTTTTGAGGTAGGGTCTCACTCCAGCTCAGGCTGACCTGGAACCCACTATATAGTCTCAGGGTGGCCTCAAACGGTGATCCTTCTACTTCTGCCTCCCAACTGCTGGGATTAAAGGCATGAGCCACCATGCCTAGCTTTGTATGTGTTTTTAAATTCACCTGAATTACAGATTCTTATTATGCACTTATGAGAGGAAATTAATGGTTCCTTCTGTATTTTGTAGAAAGAAAATAAATTTTGTTATAGAACGCTTCATGAATTTATCTTCTCACTTTCTACTGTAGCTCATTCTGTGCTACATATAGATTATAAGGCTCCATTTAATACAGTGTAAGTAGGGTTATTTCAGTTCTGAGAATTAACAATATGAAGGAATAATGCTATGTTAATTAAAGTTAATAAGAAATTCTCAATGTGCCTAGGAGATTGCTCAGTGATCAAAGATACTTGCTTGCTAGTCCAGGTTCAATTCCCTAGTGCCAATGTAAAGCCAGACACAAAAAGTGCTACATGCATCTGGAGTTCATTTACAGGGGATCTCTGGCACACCGATTCTCTCTCTCCTTGCAAATAATTAAATAAATAAAATACTTTAAAATTTTTCTCTGCATTGTGTCAACACTAATTTTAATCTTTCTTGAGCTGAACTTTCCACAGGCTCTATTTACTAATATTGTCAAACTCACCTTATATTTTACCAAACAAGAAAAATGTTCAGTAGCATGAAACTGGATATAATCTTCTGAAGGGCTTACGTAGGTCATTCTCTGCTTGAAAGTCAATTCCTCTCAATAGAGCTAAAATTTCCCTTGGATTTCATTTTAAAATAGTTGAAAACACAAAGCACTAGGTGAGCTTTGAACATTTTTTTTTCTTCTGAGACTCTGAGCTTAAATGCAGGACTGAGATTGCAGATGGCCAGCCCATAGGACAAGGCTTATCAAGTTACTGATTTCTTCCTAGGCCAGATGGCAAGGAGGACACGGCTGGCAGACTCCATTTCAAGTGTGTGTGTGTGTGTGTGTGTGTGTGTGTGTATAAAACAGCTGAAGAACAAAGCTCTTTTGCTTCAAAAGACAAAAATAATTGTGTACCTCATCTAGGTCATCTTTGGCAGCAAAATATTGGAATTTAATTCCTGAGTCTTGAACTTATATATGTAAGGAGTACTTAACTAGAGAAAAATTATGAGAATTATTTAATCTAACCTGTTATGTATATTTTTCTGTACAAATGCAAAATAAAGAAATGATCAACACCTGAAAAAGCTCATAATTAATTTGACTGATAAAAGTTTGAATTTTAATATTAATATTTGCTCTTTGTAAATTGGAGACTTGTTTTCTTGGATAGCAAAAGAAAATTTATAATTTTAAAATGATAACCCATGCCTTTACATTTATAAAATTTTAAAATATTCCCTTTTAAAAATTCCTTGTTATTTGTCTTTTTAAGAAATACAATTATTTTTATTCAACAGGAAGTCACTTCTATTGAGAAAGAAATGAAAACCTTTCACTGAATTGCTATCCATAGAGCTACTCTAGGATGAGCAATGTCCCTGTCTGTTGTGACTCCTAGAACTGGCTTTCCTTGAAAAAATTATACATTCTGACAAACTGCAATCATTTATTATGATAACAGTCAGAGATGAAGGCTTTCTTCCTGACTTTTTATGACTCCAAAACTCAGTGAGTGAGCAAGCAAATTTCTCATATAATTTCTGGTGGAACCTGTCCCAGGAAACAAGATATTCCAAGAAGACATGAGCTGGAGTTTGCCTGAGGCTGGATGTAGAGAAACCATCCATTTCCTCAGGAACGGAAGGGAGCCACATATTTGGCAGGGAAAACTCAGTCAGCTGGCACAGCAAGCAACTAAGCAAGCTGAAAAAGGGCATCTGGTGCTTGATTAAGTATCAGGAAGATGGACCGACTGAGGTCATAATTAAGTATCAGGATGACGGACCGACCAAGGTCATAATTAAGCTTGCACTTAGCAGCTCATTGCCTTGAATAGTAATAACGATGGTTTTATGAGAGGACCCTCTTTTCCTCTCTCTGATTGCCTTCACAAAGATATTTAACAATGTCAAAGTTGTCATTTCCAGGAAAACTTATCAGCCCTCTCCTTAATTAGAACCTTCCATATAGTTTCCATATTAATTTGTTTTATGTTTAACATTCTTTAAACAATACTTCAATTGCTCTTTGTAGAAAAACCACTATACAAACAACTCAGATTAATTACATGCTGCAAGACAGTTACTTCATTTTTGTATGTCTATTGAAATTAATAAACCTAGGATAAAAGTCTTAATTTCTGCCTCAAGCTTCTATAGACTCAGAAATGACATCTCCATTCTTCTCATTGTTCAGGAAAAAAAAATCTTAGTGAATCCTACTGATTGCATGTTAAAAAAAAAATACATCTGGAATGCAACTGCATCTCACCATCTACTCAGCTGTCACTCAGACTGGATTCTTTAGCCATTTCTCGTGCATCTACTGTGATGGTTAATCTTGACTGGATGGAAAAGTGCCTAGGAGATTAGTAAAGCACATCTCTGGGTATGTCTGTGAGCCCATTTCCAGAGAGGATGAACTACGTGGTTTAGACCCACCATGATGTGTTACAGCATCTCTTAGGCTGGGATTCACATTGGTCAAACCAGGAAAAGGAGAAAGGCAGCAAGTGCTCTTGCTCTTCTGCAACCTATTGTCCACATACCAGCCAGGGCAATCTTAGTAAAGGCTGAATCACATTATGCAATTCACCGCTTCGTTCCTGCCTAACACTTAGAATCAATGTATTTAACTTCCTACCATGTTAACCAGGGATCTTCATCATCTGGTCTTGATCTACCTTAATTAACTAACTTGCTATTCCTCCTGCTCTTTGTTATCCTACATCAGCCATAGCAAATTTCTTCTTTTTCTCCCAAATAATAAGCTTGTACAAAAATTACCTTGTAACACACAAATGCACCTGAAAGTGTGAAAGTAGTGTTATTATAAATTAGTTTTCAATGGCTGGGAGGGTGGTCCAATCACAAAGAATAAACATGAAGTAGTGACCAGAACTTGTTTCAAAATGATTTGATATGAAAATGACCACTAATGGCTTATGAAGAATAAGATATTATTAAATTATTAATAGATTGGAATGTAATATCAACCCAAGAAACTAGTATAAAAGATGACCTCAATTACTAACATAACTTCAAATAATTATCACCAAGATAATTACAAAACTCTTAAGAACCTCCAATGATAACATTGTTACTGGAGAGAAACTTTGACTATAAAAACATGAATAACTAAAACTTTAATTGTTCTCAAATCACAAGTACTCAAATGTCATGCTACCATTCTATAACTTAAGATAGTCATTCAATAAAAAATACATCAGGGCTGGAGGGATGGCTTAGCGGTTAAGGCGCCTCCCTCCTGAGCCTAAGAACACTGGTTCCAATCTCCAGGTCCCACGTTTAGCCAGATGCAAAGTGATGCAAGGGCGCAGTGCCACACTTGCCCACAAAGGGGTGCACACATCTGGATTTCATTCACAGCGGCTGAGAGACTGCTGGCACGCCTATTCTCTGTCTCCCTCTACTTCTCTCTCTGTCTGTCTCTCTCTAAAAATAAAATAAATAAATAAATAATTTTTTAAAAAATACATCATCATTCAAAAAATATTTGTTGAGTATACATTAAATACAAAACACTCCTGTAGAGACATTGAATACTGTGAAAAGGAGGCCCAAATCTCTCACCTACTAGACATAAACATGTAGATAGATTAGATACAGCAGTAAGGACAATAAATACAATGCAAACAGATAAGGGCATGTTAGGACTGAGGTCTGGGGACCTATTTTTTAATTTGTGCACATGTGTTTGTGTGTGTGCACATTCATGTGTGAGTGTGTGAGTGCAGGTGTTTGTGTGCCAGGTCACAAGCATGGAGGTCCGAGGATGACTTTTGGGTAAGACCTCTTCCTTTTCACCTAACTTAAGGCAGAGTTTTTGCTGTGGATCTCCCTCTCTCTGCTATTGTTGTTGTTCTTTTTGCACTCACAACAAGCTTCCAGGCAATTCTCCTGTCTCTGTCTCCCATCTCTCATTCAATGTCAGTGTGTTGGGATTATAGAAACCCACCACAAATTCTGGCTCTTTACAAGGGACCTGGGGCTTGAACTCAGATGAGCACTTTATACACTGATCCACCTCCCCAGATCTGGCCGACTACTTTTAAGAATACATCCATGACCTTGCCATGCCTAGCAATACCTTCGCAAGACCCTCAGAATAGAAGAAAAAGATGATGACATCAAATTAAAAGAGAGACTAATGGAGAGAGGGAGATTGGAATTGTAAAGAGGTATGGGGACAGGGGAAGGAAATATCATGCATTTTTGTATGTAAGTATAAAAGTTGTCAATAAAAAAATTAAAAAAAGAATAGGCCTCATTAAAAGGATTTTTTGAGACACAGAAAGACACACACATATACACGCAGAGAAAGAGAGAGAGAAAGAGAGAGAGGAAGAGGCAGAGAATGGGCACGCCAGGGCCTCTCAGGCTCTGTGAACAAACTCCAGACACATGTGCCCCCGTGTGCACATGTGCAGCATTGTGCACTTGCCTCACTTTTTGCGTCTGGCTAAACATGGGACCTGGAGATTCAAACAGGCGTTCTTAGGCTTTGTAGGCAGGTGCCTTAACTCTCCAGACCCAAAGACATTTTTTTTTGTTCAAAGACTTAAACGTGCTGAAGAAGCAAGTCATGGTTAGTGAAGAAGAGAATGTTCCAGACAGAGAGCACAGCCAGTGCAATGGACTGGGGATAGGAGAGTACTTACTATGTCAGTGGTAGCCAGACAGTGACCAAGGGCAAGAATAATTGAAACAAAGGGCATAAGGGCAGAGTGATGGTAGAGGGCCTTTTATTACATGTCATGTAGGTCCTTGTAGGCCATTAGAAGTAACTTGGATTTCATTTTGAATCATATGGGAAGTACTGAAAGACATTGAGAAAAAAACTCCATGATCAAAAGGATCATTCTTGTTCTGTGTTGAGAGCATAAGGGAAAGTAGAAATAGAAAGAAAAGGGAGAAGGATATTGTATTAGTGTAGGTGAAAGATATAGTGTTGCAAGTTAGAGCTGAATTGAGATGGTGAGAAGTGATCAAGTCTTTGGAAGGAAGCAACAACAGGATATCTCAATGAAATGGATGTGAAGTAGGAGAGAAAACAGACAGAAATGCTGTGTTGGAGTTGCCTCTGCATTTCTAGGACAAAAACCTGACCAGAAGCAGCTTATAGGAGGAATGGATTTATTTTAGTATTACAGGTCCCAGGGGAAGCCCTGTCATTGTGAATGAAGCCGGCTCACTTCTGTGCATCTACAGTAGAGAGACAAAAGCCAGAAACTGAAAGCATGAATAGCTAGAGCTCAAACTGGTTCTTGACAAACAAAGTAGGGCTGGACTCAAAATCCACCCCCAGTGATACACCTCCTCCAGCAAGACTCCACCTGCTGAAGACTAAGTACAAAGCTTAATCAAAATGGCCTGGCTAGAGAGATAGGTTAGTAGTTAAGGCACTTACCTGTGAAGTCTAAGGACCCATGTTTGACTCTCTAGATCCCACATAAGCCAGATGCATATAGTGATGCAAGCACAGGTGGTGCATACACCTGGAGTTTGATTACAGTGGCTAGAGGCCCTGGTGTGTCAATTTCTCTTTCTCGGGTGTGTGCATGCACACACACTGTCTCTCATTTTAAAAAGCCCAGCTGTTGGGCTTACCTCAAAAAAAATAAAATAAAAGACTTGAGTCTATGGGGGACATACATTTGCCTTCAAACCACTACATGCTGTAAAAGTGTTTTTATTATTATTCCATGTATGTGCATGCACATATGTGTTAATGTGGGCCTGTGCATGCCACATCATGTCTGAAGATGAGAGGACAACTTTGGGTGTCAGTCCTCACCTCCCACCTTGCTTGAGGCAAGGCCTCTCTTTCTGGTTGTTCACAGCTGCATTCACCAGGATGATCCAGGAGCTTCAAGGAAATTCTCCTGTCTCTACCTCCCATCTTTCTGTTGGCATGCTGAGATCCAGAATTGCAGAAGCCTGCCCCTTCTTCTGGCTTTTATATTGGTCTGGTATCTGAACTTAGGTACTCAGGCTTGTACTATGAGTGCTTTATCCACTGAGCCATCTCCCTAGCACTGTAAAAATTTTTGACTGAGTAAGTTACTAAAAGGATGTAATTGCCAAGAAATAATGGCTCCTGGGAGAAGTAAACTCAAGAGATTTTATTTCAAAGGTTAAATGGCTATAGGTTTATATGCTATTGATAACTGGATTATGTGGTGCAGAGGTTATACCATGGTAATCAATGACCCTGTAATCTTGATGGCTCAAATAAAAAGTATATATTTCTCATGTGGATGATACAGCGGTTGCTGGTTTAACTCATCTCTATCATGTTCTCTTTTCCTGAAAGTACAGTCTCTCTCTGGGTTGTTGCTTTCCTCATGAAAGAGGAGAAATAGAGAATAATAGAACACAAGCATATTTAAGACTTCTACTTGAATACATAATTTGCCCAATTTTCATTGCCAAACATATTAGCAAAAATGCATACTCCATATGGGACAATACAATCATGTGTTTACAAGGGAATTGGGCAGGAAGGTAGTATATTTTCTCCAGCTATATTCAGCAGTATAGGTGTATGCACAGAATAGAAAAGTTGTGTTTAATGTGGTAGAACTGTTTTTGCAAGTTAGTATAATGGAAGAAAACAGAGAAAGAAAAATGAAGTAGCATACAAGCTAATTATAACTATCAATATTTAAAAATTGAAACAGAAAGAGAAAGCATCAGAAGATGAGGGACTTTTAGAAGGTAGTTAAAGCATTTGTTTAGAGGTATCAGAATTTTGCAGATTCACTTAGAGAAAATAAGTTACAAATATAAAAGACAGTGACCAGAAAGAGGGAGGAATGAAATTTAGACTCTGGTGAGTGTGGTTTTTTTTTGTAATTTAAGGAACAGGAAATGACTATGGGAATGAGAACAGGAGGAGAAATAGAACACAATATCTTTAGATGTTAGAGTTTAGATATGAAGTGTTGCATAAAAGCTCATATATTAAAGGATTGCCAGTTGGTGAGTTTTGTGGAATTGATTGGATCACCAATGAATTAATCCATTAATGGATTGATAACTTGGGAGTTGATGCACAGTTAGAGACGGGGCCTGTTCAGAGGAACTGTCTCTGACAGTGTGCACTTCAAGGTTATATCTGATTTCAAGGCCCTGCCTGTCTCTATCCACTTCCTTTGTCTTTCTGTAGCCTTTATATCATGATGTTCTGCCTCACAAGTGGAGACATGGGGACAGGGACAGGTGGCCATGAACTACAGCCTGTGTTTATTTCAGGTATTTTTCCACAGTGATTGACCCTCCCCCCATGACTGACTGCTGGTCTCACAATTCATAATCCATAACCCCATGGTAAATACCAGCCATCCCACTGAGGAAGACCCCCTGTGGAGTGGGGGCAGGGAGGAGGGAAATGGTACCAAAACTTGATGTGTCCAAACAAATATCTACTCAGTAAAAGTGACCGACACTTTGAAAAAGAGGCAGCCTAGGTACTGAAAAGACAAGTTTCTTGAAAGAAAATCTACATGTGCCAAAATGTTCAGAAATTCAGAAACTAGTGTATGGAAAGGGTGGTAGTCAAAGTCAGAGAACTGAGGAATGACCTGAGGATCAGTAAGTGACCATAATGATGAGTGGTGAGTGGAGAGGCAGTCTGAGTACAAGACTTATATTTTCCCCTCCCGCTCCCACCTCTGATCAGGGACCCAGGCCAGCAGGCCAGTGTCTGCGCCCTAGCCTTTCTGAGCCCCCACGCACTGGATCACGGTCCCAGTTGCCCAGCTGCTGCAGCACCCTCCCATCTCCTAACAGGGACCTTGTCAAGCAGGCCAGTGTCCCCCACCCTAGCCTTTCTGAACTCCATGATACATTGCCTTCACACTCACCACTGCCTCCCACCCCAGGCCAGCAGGCTAGCATCCCACACCCTAGGCTTTCTGAACCATTGTAATGGGCAGACCACAGCAAAAAAAAGGAATAGCATGAAAAATCAGATGCAAGTAAATCCAGGTAGACTGTCTAGTCCCATATGGGATGTCTCTAATCAAATCATAGAAGAGACAATAGGATCAGAACCCCAAAATGAAGAGACAAGCTATGCAACCCTGGCTGAGCAAATACCAGAACTCGCAGAAACTCAACAAAGAGCCAATAATTGTATGAATGTATCCTTGCTAGATTAGACCTAATAGAAAAGAACCAGAAAGAAAAAAAAAAAAGAGGACCTTAATAACCAGCTGGCTAAGCACAACGAAGACATAAAAAAAGGCAAGGATGAACTCCAGGAAGGATTAAGAAAATCTCACTGGGTAACCATGCTGTCCCACCTCCCAGCCCTCTGCATGGGTGAGTAGCCCTTCCCACTGGATCCCTGCGCTGCCCCACCCCCTACCATCCTTGCCTGCAGGTAGCCCCACATACCAGGTCACCACGCCACCCTGCCCCCCCAGCCTGGACACATACCACCTACCAAAGCTAAACTCAGAACAAACCCATCTCAACCATTGAGATTGAAAGGGTAATCAAAACCTACCTGAAAAGAAGAGTCCAAGACCTGAAGGCTTCTCAGTGGAATTCTATCAAACCTTCATGGAAGAACTGAAACCAAATATTCTCAAATTGTTCCACACAATTGGAGAACAGGGAAAGCTCCGTCTATGAAGCTAGTATCACCCTAATACCAAAACCAGGCAGAGATGCACTTAGATACAAAGATACTGAACAAAATCCTCTCAAACCAAATTCAATAGCACATCAGAAGCATTACCCACCTGGATCCAGTAAGTTTCATCCCAGGAATACAGGGATGGTTCATCATATGGAAATCTGTCAATGTAATACACCACATAAATAAGCTTAAACACAAAAACCACATGATCATTTTGATAGATGCAAAAAAGGCCTTTGACAAAATACAACATCACTTCATGATCAAAACATTGGAGAGAATAGGCATGGATGGTGTATATCTCAACATAATAAAGGCTATATATAAAGATCCTAAAGCCCAAATAATACTTAATGGAGAGACATTGAAGGAATTCTCATTGAGATCAGGTACAAGACAGGTGTGTCCACTCTCAGCTCTGCTCTTCAACATAGTACTGGAAGTACTAGCTCAAGCAATAAGACAGGAGAAAGAAATAAAAGGGATACAAATTGGAAAGGAAGAAGTTAAGTTAGCCTTATTTGCAGATGACATTATTCTATACATAACTGACCCAAGATCCTCCATCTCAAAACTCTTAAAAGTGTTTAACTCCTTCAGTAAAGTAGCAGGATACAAAAATCAATGCACAAAAATCAGGAGCCTTTCTATATGCAAAAGATAAAGATACAGAGAAAGAAGTAAGTGACATTGTCCCATTTTCAACAGCATCAAAAAAGAATACCTTTGAATAACATCAACCAAGGAGGTGAAAGACCTTTACAATGAAAACATAAAAAACAGTCAAGAAAGAAATTGAGGAGGACTTAAGAAAATGGAAATACCTCCCATGCTCCTGGATAGGCAGAATTAACATTGTGAAAATGGCAGTCTTACCAAAAGCAATATATAGATTTAAAGCAATACCAAAAAAAAAAAAAAAAAAAAAAAAAAAAACCAACATCTTTCTTCACAGAGTTAGAAAAAATGATCTCAAAATTCACATAGAATGGCAGAAAGCCTTGGATATCCAAGCATATCCTCAGCAAAAGAAACACCTCTGGAGGCAGCACCATACCTGATCTAAAGCTATACTACAAAGCCATAGCAATAAAAACAAGATGTTACTGGCATAAAACAGGATTATAAACCAAGGAAACAGAATTGAGGATCCAGACTTTTGATCAAGTAACTATGGCTACTTGATATTTGGCAAAGGCCCAAACAATGTAGACTGGAACAAAGACAGCATCTTTAACAAATGGTGCTGGACAAACTGGAAAACCATATGCAGGAATATGAACCGCGAGCTACACATTTCACCATGCACAAATTTAAGTCCAAATGGATCAAAGACCTCAATATAAGACCAGATACACTGCTACTACTGGAAGAAAAAGTAGGAGAAACTTTCCATGATATAGGAATGGGAAAAGACTTCCTGAAGAAAACCTCAGTAGCTCAGGAAGTTAAACAATCACTCAATCATTGGGATCTCAGGAAACTGAAAATCCTTTTTCACAAACATACAATATGCAGAGCCAATAGATTACCCATAGAATGGGAGAAAAATTTTGCCAGATACACATCGGACAGAGGCCTAATTTCTAGGATCTAAAAAGAACTCAAAAACCCAAACAATAAAAGGTCAAACAACCCACTCACAAAATGGGGCAGAGAACTGCACAGAGTTCTCAGAGGGAGAAATACAAATGGCAAATACACACTTAAGCAAATGTTCAACATCGCTAATCATTAGGGAAAAGCAAATTAAAACAACTATGAGATATCTACCATATCCTAGTAAGGACAGCAAACATTAAAAAATCTAATGAAACAAATGCTGGTGAGGTTGTGGAGAAATAGGAACCCTCAGTCACTTTTGGTGGGGATGTAAGCTGGTACAACCACTATGGAAAGCAATATGGAGACTCCTAAAAAGGATGACCATATAGGTACCAACAGACCCAGTTATTTCCTTACTGCTCCAAGCCTCAGTTCAGACATATTTGCTCAACCGTGTTTATAGCTGCTCAATTCATAATAGCTAAGAGCTAGAACAACCCAGATGTCTATCATTAGATGCCAATGGATAACCACGATGTGGTATATCTATACAATGGAATTCTACATAGCAGTAAGGAAAATGACACAAAGCAATTTGAAGAAAAATGGTCAAACTTGGAACAGATCATTCTCAGAGAACTCACCCAATCACAGAAAGATAAGCATACCATGGTCTCACTAATCTGTGGCTCCTAACCTGAATTTGCCCTACATGCTGACACACCTAATAAACATTTCTAGGACTGGACAATAGGGATGGTGGGGCAGTAAGGGAGAGTAAGGTTGGGGGGGGGGCAAAAAACTGGACTCAATTGGAAATAGTACCAAAAAATCCTATATCCTGAAAGACATACTAAAAGGCTGAACCTTCATCAGGTGCTTAGAGAGAACATCTGAATCACACAGGCCGGGAGAGGATATGATGAAGGCTAACATCAACCTTCTCCTGTTCCTCTCTCACACTCCCTCTTCTTTCTCCTCTCTCTCTCTCTCTCTCTCTCTCTCTCTCTCTTTCTCTTTCATACTACCTATATTTTTCTTCCTTCTTTTCGTTTGGCTGACCTGTAACTCCTGTAACTCACAGTACCAGCATGTGGTTAATATCGACAATGAGCTGTTGATCAGTGAGACCTACAAGGTTTCCCAAAAGAAGACAGAATTCTGTCAGAGTACTTGATGACCCACCAAAGATTAATGGTAAGATTCTACAGCCAAAGACACCATATGCTGTTGGGATGGAACATGGGGTGACCTGGCTGGAATCTGGAAGAGTCAGTCCCCAGACAGTTAGCTTGTCTAGTGCCAGAAGGTGCTACATGAGCAACTGGGGGAAAATGACCAACATCTGTCTAAGCAACCTGTGGTCTAAACTCCTCAGCAGCAATCAACCTGATGTGATGCTCACACAAGTACAATATTGGCACACAGCCATGGTGGGTTACCAACTGTTCTTGATTTGGCTAATGGATCCACTCAGTGGAATGGAACCCATACCTGGAACTGGGAAACAAGTCAGAACCATATCCAAAAATGAGTTCATGCTCCAATATCAAGGTCCCACCAATAGTGGGATACAAGAGGACCTACACCTATTTAATTCTCTCTAAAACAATAATGGTTATCTATGTATCTTGCACTGACCTCACTCTCCATTGGAGAATTTGCTTCTCTTTTTCAGATGGACACAGAACCTGAGGAGAGAATTAGCCCATCACACCTCACCAGGGCATCAGCTAAACCCATAGAATAATTGGGGAAACGAGCAAGAGTGCTGCTTTCTCAGTGTACCTGGTATCAGCACAGGGGTGAAGGAGATAGACACAGAAAACACTCAACTCCTAACAAATCAGACATCCAGAGACACAGACTCCCATGACCTTGTCAAGGAAATAGACCTACAATGAACCCAACATGGCTCAGGGAAATTCATGGAAGAGGGGGGTGGAAAGATTGTTAGAGCCATAAGTTGGGTCACCCCCCCCCGTAACTGATGGATATCCCCACAATGCATAACCCACAATCCCCGAGGGGGATGACAGGGAAAAGGCAATGGTACCATCATGGCTGTACACACATTATATAGATAACTATTTTTTAAATGATGCTAAAAAAGACATATTTTTAGGGAGAACAACAATTATGAAGCAATTCTTTAATGCTAATAATAAGAAAACTGTTTTGAGAGTACATGGATAAAGATCTATGATTTGCAATTTTAAATTCTAGCTATGTGAAGTAATAAAGGCTCTTTGCTGCGTTTAGTGTAGCTGGTATTTTAAAAGCCAGGTATTCTAGTCAAGGGGAGAAATAGATTGCACACAAATTGCACATTTTAAAAAAATAACAAATACTTCACAGCCTGAAACCATCCTTGATAGCAGTAATTATTGGCTGCACAGAGTTTTTCTAATTATACTAAATCCAATTTCTTCTTTCTACTTAGAGTATGAATTCATTACCTGACCACCAGTAGGGTTTACATCACCTACTTTGGGAAAATAGCTTCTCAAGTAATTTATTTGGATCTGGAGAAGTTAATCAACCTTTCTCAGTGTCACTTCCTCAAATGCCCTATAGGTTGTGTTAGTAATCAGTGCATGCCCTTTTGTCCCGAGAGCAGGATGGTCTGACACTTCCCCGTCCAACTCTAATGAATATGAACTTGAGCTTTGTATAACAGACCTTTGTGCACCCAGCTGTCTACTGAAAGGATGTGTTTTTTAGAAATCTTGGACATAATGTTCCTTAATGTTCTTGAAGAATCTGCCTTGGTTTGTTCAGGCTGTGGTGTCATGGGGGACCCAGGGATTCATACCATCTTCACTGTGTCAATATTTTCTCGGTCCATTAGGTGGAGCGGGATTCTAGCATGCAGTTCTTTCTGAGAAGAACCCACTTCCCCTCCCCTTTTTTCCACTTACCTTTTTCTGTCTGAATCTTGTCCTTTCTTTGAGCCTCTCATCAAAAAGGTTAACCCTGTTCATTATTGGGTTTTGATGGTCCATTAGGAAGGATCACTGTTTTGGAGCATTATTGGTGTGGAGGGCTCCCTTCCAGCCCTTCTAATAATTTACATCGATCTGTCTCCCCTAAAGATAATCAGTGATATTTCTTTATAGCAGAGGCAATGAAAATATAAGTCTCAGTGGTTCAACTTGTTATGTTTGGCACAGGTGCTATGGTCGAATCCAAACTAAACTGCTGGAAACAACTACAGTAATATATTATTTATTGAGCTCCTTCATGAATTATATATAAATCATTTATTGAGTTCCTTCATGAGTTACATATAAATCATGAAGGAGCTCAATAAATAATTTCCACCCTAACTTAATCTTACCCCTTGCCAAATTCCCTTTAGGCAGAAAATTAGATCCTTAAGTTTCTGTTTCCTACCTCCATCTTTTACTTTAGACCTTGATCCTCAAAGAGTTCTAAATATTGAACTATTTTGTTATTAATCTTTTTAAAAATATTTTATTTTTATTTATTTATTTGAGAGAGGGAAAGAGGCAGAGAGAGAGAGAGAGAGAGAGAGAGAGAGAAACAGAGAGAGAGATAAAGAGATAATGGGAACGCCAGGGCTTCTAGCCACTATAAATGAACTCCAGATGCATGGACCACCTTGTGCATCTGGCTTATGTGGGTACTGGGGAATCGAACCTCTGTCTTTTGGCTTTGTAGGCAAGCACCTTAACTGCTAAACCATCTCTCCAGCCCTGTTATTAATCTTTTAAATTTGCTTTAAATCTTAATGGTCCAGAGCTTGCCAATGCATAACTTTAATCATCAACATTTCTCTTTTTCATCAGATTTCATGTTTCTCATTTGAGAGTCATGTAAGATCTCTGTCTTTCCTTCTGTTCCAGCCATGCTGGTTGCCCTGTTGCTTTGTAACCCCCTTGGCATGCCCTTACTTCACAGTTCTGCACTGCCTTTTCTTCATCCTGAGATGTTCTTGCCCTACAACTGCATGGCATACTCTGATCTTCCCATTGTTGCCTGAGTGACAGACTCCCAATGAATATACTGTGACACCTTATTTAAAATTTCAGCCTTGGGATCCTGATTTCATTTCCTGGAACTAGAATGTGACAAAATGTGTGTTCATCTCAGAGCTATATAATTTACTAAATATGGTTATCATTATTGTTTCTTTATCAAGAATATAAGCTCCATAAAGTAGGGATTTTTATCTATTTGGTCCTAAGCTTTATCTCCAGAGTACAGAATAATGTCTGTTATACATCAAATAGTAATCTAATTCTTTTTATTTAAAGATTTTTAAAATTATTTTATTTATTTTTAGAGTGAGACACAGAGAGAGACAGACAGAGAGGGAGAAGGAGACAGAGAATGGGCGCACCAGCAGTCTCAGCTGCTGCAAACGAAATCCAGATGTGTGGGCCCCCTTGTGGGCAAGTGTGGTATTGCGCCCTTGTGTCACTGCATCTGGCTAAATGTGGGACCTGGAGATTGGAACCCGGTTCTTAGGCTTAGCAGGCAGGTGCCTTAACCGTAAAGCCATCTCTCCAGCCCAGTAATCTAATTCTTGATGAACATCTACAGCACACATAGAAACTACCTACATATAATATGCAAGTATATATGTATATCCTATCTTGGTATAGCAAGGACTTAAGCCAATCATATACATTTGTACATGTAAATGATATAAATGCACACTCACACTGATTCTACCTTTCTGGTTTTAAGGAAAATTTTCACTGAATCTGGCATTATTTAGAACTAAACAGCATAATAGAATGAACTCAAACAGATCTTTCTAACTGAAATGATTATGTCATCTGTGCTATTTCCTGTATTATTAAAGGTAATGTAATTATACAAGCAATGCATGTTCTTCCAGCATTAAACAGCTAAAATAGAACTATTAAGAAAAAGATATCCAGACTATTACAAATGTTAGAAGAGGAAACTTTAAACTATTGCCCTCAAATAGGTGTACATCAGTGGTTAGGGGACTTGCCAGCAAGGTATAATGCCCCAGATTTGATTCCCCAGTGCTCACATAAAGCCAGATGCACAAGGTGGTGCATGCATCTGGAGTTCATTTGCAGAAGACCTGGCATACCCATTCCACCCTCTCCATCTGTCTCTCTTGGCTTGCAAATAAATAAATAAAAATATTTTTTTCATATTAAATATACAACACATGAATTTGTGGAGGACATTTTACATCATTCAAACCACACAGATATATGCAATTCACTGTTCCAAAATAGTTTATGTTTATCATACATACAGCCAGCAATAAAGTTCATTTTAGAGCCAGAAACAAACAAACAAAAAATCTATATCCATGGTCCTGGTCTTCAGAATCAGCATTTCAGAACTAGAAGTGTCCTTTCATTTCTGCTCTTAAATATATGTAAAGATGCAATGGAGGTTTGTAATCTTAATGCTAGGGGAAGAATAGAATTAAAAACACTCAGGAATTAGGGGTAAAGAAAAATAAATAATTATGGATATAGCTAAACAATATTTTAAAATATAATTTTCTACAAAAATATAATTTTTCATGTAGGATAATTTTGTGATGAGAATAACCCATGCAAAATAATTAAAGTAAACCCCAGTGAAACCTAAATTAAAGACAAAGATGCATGTAAGAGTTGTAATATCAAATGGTCTTATAAAATGTATGAAAACAAGAGAAATACCATAAGCTCTTGATTAATACTCTGTCACTGCATTTTCTATTTTGCCATGTCACGACCTCACTGCTATAGCAGAGGATTTCCATCTCCTCATTGCCCTCAACCCATACTCAATGCTGGGAATAAAAAACTGACCCACACTTATACCATCTGATACATCACATTATGTGATTAGTTCAGAGAAAAGCATGTGCCTTGAGCAGACTCATGAAAGAAGATGACTTTCCATGTATGTGGGGAAAGATATGATTTTCATAAATATAGCATGCTGAACTTTAAGTTCCTTTGTCAGTCCAAAGCATAAGTAAACAAGCTAACATAGACTTATGAAAAAGTAAGACTTACTCATTCATCCATTCATTCACCAAATATTTGTGAAGTGCCTGTTTGAGAACTATGTATGAAATCATTTTCTTAAAACATGTAAGAGAAATTGACTAGTGAATGTAGTGCTGTTTGCCAGGCAGGATTAAATACTACCAAGGTCTCATGACCATAAACCTAATCAGATAGGAGATATGTTTACCTCCTGCTAAGTCCAGCTACTCAGATTCAGGAAAGGAGTAAGCAGTCAACTTTATAAGACCTGTGACTTTATAAGACCAGTACAATATAAGGAGAGAAAAAGTGTCACATGAAACTTACCCTGCAGACCTGAACACATGTGTATTCACTGAAGATAGGGTACAGATAACAGTTCAAAGCATAATTGTACCAAAATCCTATTTTGAAGAACCAATGAATTTATTGGGGTCACCTATACAGCATAAATGAAGGGTTACTTAAAGGGGCATGGCATCACCAAAAAGCCTACCCCAACATAGGTAACAATTTACAGAAGCTACAGTTCTGGAACACATTGTATCACTAGCAGGAAGTTCAAATATAAAGTCTCTTGCCAGCAATTGTTTGCTTCTTCTATAACCTTTGTGAGGGCTTTTGTGACCTTGTAAGTTTCAGCTTTCCCAGAATTATTTACCCCCTAAGTTTCTTGAACTTCCCTCCAAGTGGGAGTATTGCAATTCAGAAAAACTTGCTACACAACACTGTCCAGAGTGTCTCTCCCTTAGCAAATGTTTACTGCTTCTATAACTTTGGGAAGAGCCACATAACCTTGTAAATGTGTGCATTTTCAGACTCCTTTACCTGCTGACTCTCTTGAGCCACCCTCTTCTGTCCAGGATTGAATGTTTAGTTCACAAGAAATTGCTGCGCAGACAAACATTGTGGGTGTGTGTTGGGTGGGGTGGGTGGACAGTGTTTGGAGGAAGCAGTATGAAAAGAAGCGATTATAGTGATAAATAATATGATAAATGGAGATAGGAGGAGGATTATGAATGGTGGAAAAGTAATGTTAACACATTAGACATCATAATCAGTGCATAGAAGTACTGGATGTAGTGTACTTTGAGTTTGTGGTTTCAGACTTTGATGCTTAAAATGTGGGGAGATCATACATTGATACTGTCAAGGTCTATTATATCTCCATAAAAGTGGGGAGCTAAGAAAATATGATGTTGAGTTGGTTGAACTGTTATTTACATCATCCATTTGGTTGTTGAAGTTTGTAAATGTGTTGGTGGCAATAAAGATCTCGACAGTGAGTTGAGTTAGAAGCTAAAACTTTCAGGTAATCAGAACTGACTGGGTTTTCACAGAAAACTATCCAAGTTAAAGATGGCTTTTATGCCGCAAAGGTAAGTAGAAAGGGAATCATGCTGAGTTATAGAGCAATGCTGAGAACATTTTGAGATCAGCTGTCATGAATTTCAAGTGGGCTCCAGTGTAGAGGGACTACCTCACATGCTCCACCAGAACCGGTTCATGTTCAGAGCATCAGCCCTCAGAGAAAGCACATCTGATGTCCACTGAGCCCCAAACCAAGCTGAGTTGGAAGCTAGGCATTGCAAGATATTTCCTATATTAGAGCCAGCTCATATGTGTGCCTTTTTTTTTCCACCTAAAAGTACAGTATTTCAAAAACTAATAATAGTTGCTTTTGAAACTTCATTAGGAGGATACAAGAATGAGGAAAAAAATATTTAATGAGAACTTTTGTGACCATGCTGCTAAGGTTTTTCCATAATATTTCATTTAATCCTCAACCAACAGAGCAACACACAGAATCACCCTATTTCCCAGCAGAAGAAAAACCAGAAGAAGGATCTGAATCTTGGGGAAGTCATAAACCTTACTCACAGTTACACATCTGAGAAGCTGTAACTGAGAATCAAGTTCATATATAGGATTGGAAATACTATGTACTCTTCATTATTTCATGTCCCACTTACACTTTTCTTTATAAATACATGTACGGGATTACTTTTATGTTGTATCCAGTCTAGAGGGACTATTGTGACTCTCAGCAAGTTGTCAAGATATAGTGCTGGATTGAGTGACCAGGAATTGTCTAAAGTTTATTTAAGAATTAGAGTAGATCAGGGCTGGAGAGATGGCTTAGCGGTTAAGGCGCCTGCCTCCTAAGCCT
Organism: Orientallactaga sibirica; assembly: GCA_036365145.1. NCBI lineage: Eukaryota > Metazoa > Chordata > Mammalia > Rodentia > Dipodidae > Orientallactaga > Orientallactaga sibirica. The sequence continues at coordinate 18,523,488 of JAEOAD010000033.1, forward strand.
AAGAACCAGGTTCCAATCTCCAGGTTCCACGTTTATCCAGATGCAGTGATGCAAGAGCGCAATGCCGCACTTGACCACAAGGGGGCACAGGCATCTGGATTTCATTCACAGTAGCTGAGAAGCTGCTGGCACACCCGTCTCTTTCTCTCTTCCTCTCCCTCTTTCTCTGTCTCTGTCTCTTTCTGTGTCTCTCTCCAAAAAAAAAAAAAAGAATTAGAGTAGATCAAAGCTGGGCATGGTGGCACACGCCTTTAATCCCAGCATGTGGGAGGCAGAGGTAGAATGAACGCCATGAGTTCGAGGCCACCCTGAGACTACATAGTGAATTCCAGGTTAGCCTGGGCTAGAGCAAGAACCTACCTCAGAAACTCAGAAAAAAAAAAAAAGAATTAGAGTAGATCAGAAGTGAACACCCGCACAGGATGTACACACCAGTGCAATAGTGGCACATAGCCTTGGTAAGCAAGCAATAGGTTTCAGATTGGCTAAGACATAAAAGACATCCACTCACTGTAAAGGAACCCATATCTGGAATTGGGAACCAATTCAGAATCCTATGGAGAAAAAGATTATGTTCTCCAGTGTCAAGCTCTCATTAGTCTTTGGCTAAAAGAGGGTTTGCGTATATCAAATTCTCCCTAAATTTATAATGGTTATCCCATTTAAACTATGCTGACACCACTCTCTGTTGGACAATCTGTTCTTTTTCAGAAGGTAGCGAGACCCGAGGAGATAAACTACCCCTCACACTTCAGCCGGGCCACAGCAGAAACCACAGAGGAATGGGGAGACAACAAGAGTGCTGCTTCCACGCTGAACCTGATAATCTGCGCCAGGATGTAGGAGACAGACCCTGAGGATACTCAACACCTACTGAAACAGAGATCCAGACTCCTAAGAGCTCATCACTGAAGTAGACTTAAAACTCACCCACCATGGCTCAGAGCATTTTGTGGACTTGAGGGTGGAAAAGATTGTAAGAGCCACAGGTTGAGCCATCATACCCAGAGGCATTCCCTCCCCCCCGAAAATAACTGACTGCTGTTCCTTCAATGTATAAACCACAATGCCATGGGGAATACCTGCAACCCCACTAAGTAGCATCCCCAACGGAAAGGAGGAAGGGATGAGGGAAAAGAGGGTATAAGCAAATGATGTATCCATAGAAAATATGTTGTTAGTAATAATAATAGTAATGAAAAACACTAAAAAATGGAAAAAAAAAACTCTTTCCCCTCCACAAAGTCTACAATATAAGGTAATTCTTAATGTCAATAATGCTTGACTTTGATAAATGTTTTAGAGATTAGATTTAAAAAAAAAAAACAAAGAAGTAGAGTAGATAATATTTGGTCTTTGATCTAAGGTTAGAGCCAACAACGTCTTTCTTATGACAATATCACTTTTAATATCTTTGACTATTGCATACTTATGGTGTTTTATCATATCTAGAAATTGGGATAAGATATATCTAACAGAAAATTGATAGCTTCACATTTTGTCATGTTTTGGAAGACAGAACATAACCTTAAACACAGCTTCTTAAAGTGTGGGCTGCAACCCTGTATGAGCTGTATAACCGAATGTGGGGGTTACAAAAATTTTGGCACAAACAAAAATGATTTCAGTAAATAATGACCAACAATTAACTCAAAATCAAACGTATAATGATTTTGAGGTGTTTGAAGCAGTATGAGACTATATCACAGGCTGTTCTGAACACACAGACTTTGCACTGTTTATGCTGCCTCAAACACGTTCATGGAGACTCAAGACTTTTATATGCTATGAGTTGCAGTGTTTCTTTTAAAAATATTTTATCTATATATTTTAATTTTTAATGGTTTTAGTGAGCGAGAGAGAGAGAGAGAATTGGCACCCCAAGGCCTCAGCAACTACAATCAAACTCCAGAGTCTTGCACCATCTAGTGAGCATGTGCAACCTTGTGCTTGCCTCACCTTTGTGCGTCTGGCTTACATTGGATCTGGAGAGTAGAATATGGGTCCTTAGGCTTCACAGGCAAGCACCTTAACCAGTAAGCCATCTCTCCAGCCTGAGTTGCAGTGTTTTGATAGTATGTACAATGTTTTCTGCTCTTATAGAAAACAAAGACTTTTAATATTTTCAATTCATACAGTTTTGGATTGTATTGTGTTAGAATGCTTGATGTTTTTGTATTTTCATTTTATTGTTCTTTGACATTTTCATATATATCTATATATGTTCTTATACATATAGATATATATGCATATAGGCTATATATTCTTCTGAGGTATGGGCTTTTTACCTGGCTTTTAATATTGACATGACATGTGTTATTTATTCCCTCCTATGGAGTGGATCTTAAATCTATTCATAGGGCTATTAGTTACCCCCATCACCTTCATACTACTATTAAACTGGAGGCCACATATTGCTTGGAAGGTCATTATTATAGAATGCAGTATGTGTCACTGGTAGGTAATGTTGATAACTTTTCTCTACCAGTACCCTGTATAGCACCTTCTGGCATGATTAACACTGGACAGGAGGAAGGAAGTTTCTGCTTCAGCTCTAGCTTGTTTTCTTTATGTCCTGAACCCATCAGGTGTAATGTTTGACCTTTCAGTTCTGCTGGGCAGCCAAGAGCTATGGCCATAAACTGGATGACTTTGGATGCTTTGGAGACTTTCCTGAACAACTCATTGGGAAGAATCTCATGCCTGGTATTGGTATTATAGTTTAATAGCCCATGGCTGCTAGGAAGAGCAGAAGGCTTACTTTTAAAAATTGCTGTTTGAGTCACTGACTTGAGTTTTATTTAACAACAACAAAAAAGAACCTTGAAATGGATTTAAGGATTAGGACAGGATTTCCAACATTTTCTGAAATAGCCTTCAACATATGTCTGCTATTTTGTAATTACATACTTATGCAAAGTAACATTCTCAACATTCATTAGTTTAAAGCCAAAATATGTAGCAACTGTGAAAAACTTTAAAAATGTTCTGTGTCCTACAGCATGACTTTTTCAGTTAAGACTTTATTTTGTAAAAATAAATAAGCACATTATTTCACTAATGTGAAAACTTGCTTTCTTTCATCGTTAACAAGTGGTAAAATTATATGTATATTGACTAGTTTAAGATAAAATTATTTATTTTTATAAGTGCTTGATTTGCATACCTATTTTTTATAACTACATATCTGGAGTCATAAAACCTTATTGGGTGATAGCCAGGCATGGTGGCACATGCCTTTGTGAGTTCAAAGCCACCCTGAGATTACATAGTGAATTGCAGGTCAGCCTGGGCTAGAGCAAGACCCTACCTTGAAAAAAAAAAAAAAAAAAAGAAAGAAAAAGAAAAATATATATTGGGTGAAAGGCAAACATAAATGGAAGAAGTTTAAGAAGCCTTGACATGAAAAGAATCGTCCATTCTAAGTTTGGAGCACTGCATCACTAAGGATCATATTTTGGATCATCTTTTCATTAACACTATTGTGTTTTTCCTCAATCTTGTTCTGAGATTGCTCAGTGATTAAAGGAGCTTCCTTGAAAAGCCTGCCAGCCTGGATTCAATTCCTCAGCGCCCATGTAAAGGCCTCACTCAAAGTGTCACATATGCCTGGTGTTCATTTGCAGGAGCACATGATTCTCTCTCTCTCTCTCTGTCTCTCTTTCTCTCTCTCTCTCTCACACACACACACACACACACACACACGTAAAGACATAATTTTTCAAAACTTAAATAATTAAACTTTTGTTTCTTTCTATTAAAATGTATTTCCTTAGGATTAAAAATGCTATATAAGGGCTGGAGATGGTTTAGTGGTTAAGGTGTTTGCCTGCAAAGCCAAAGGACCCTGGTTCAATACTCCAGGACCCATGTACTCCAGATGCACAAGGGGGCACATGCATCTGGAGTTCATTTGCAGTGGCTGGAGGCCCTGGTGCACCCATTCTCTCTCTCTCTCTCTGCCTCTTTCTCTCTCTCAAATAAATAAATAAGTTAAAAAATACTTTTAAAAAGGCTGTACAACAAATACTACATGGAATCCTGTAGATTTCAATTTTTCTGTAAACAATACCAACTTAACCATAATAAATGAACAGAATGGGGAAATTAAGGTAGATGTGGTGGCTCTCATTGATTATCCCAGTACAGAGGAGGAAGAGGCAGGAGGATTGCCACAAGTTTGAGGGAAGCCTGATCTAGATAGCAAGTTCAAAGTCATATATATATATATGGTGAAAGCCTTTCTCAAAAATAAAAGAAGGAAATTGGCATTCACACAAAAATGTTAGCTAATCTACAGACTTTATTCAAACGTCAATTATCCTATAGTAGGCTCTAATCCAAGATCTCATATTGTAATTTTTATCATGTCCCCTATGACCTTCAATTTTCTAATTTTTATCTCAGAAAAGCTGACACGTCTGAAAATTACAGTTGTGGGGCCTTCCAATTTGGGTTTTCCTTATTCTTTTTATGAGTAAGTTGGAGTGTGTATGAATATAATAGAAATGAAATTTAGCCTTTCTTAGTGTATTAAATCAGAGGTACATGTCATCATATCTTACTATTCAAGGTGTCTACCAAGTTATTTCCACTCTAAAGCTATTTTTCTTTGAAAGTCATTCATTATTTGTAGACATATACTTTGAGATTATGTAAATATGCTCATATTTTCAACCAACTCATTTTATAATGTGTTATTAATCTTGCCTACACAATTACTGTAAGGTGGGCCAAAAGAAGATTTTTCAGTTCTTATCCTTCATATTCATAATTGGAATTTTTTGGTGAGGGAGAGTTTTCCCTTTTTCTGTATATTTAATTAGTTATTCACTTATGGACATGGACTTTTTTATTCTATGAGCCAATTATCATTTTATTTTGTGGATCCATTATTATCTTCATTTTTATTCAAATTATTCTAGATTTGGCTTTAGAAGCCCATTCTGATTGGCTCCTGTATTTGTTTTTACATCTTCTTATTTCTTGGAACACTGACTTATTTTCTGTTGTAAAATTTCCAAGAAGTTCCAGGTTCACGTTGTACTTTTCTTGCTCTGGTTGTGGAATCTGCTGTTTCTCAAGGCTCCCTGGCTACTTTTACTGAAGAATAGCACTTAGAAAACAAGAGCAAGGCAATACGTAGAATTCCAGCTACTGAGACAAGATTGCTTTCAGGCTCTCTTAATGGACCAAGCTAGGAAATATATGATGAATGTGCATACATCTATATCCTTTTCTATATTGTACATAGACATGCACCTGTACATATTTATGTGTATATATCCATATTCATATAAATATATATTGACAAGACCTTTAAAAAACATAAACTCTTTTCTTTAATTCTAACCATTCCATAGGTTTTACTGTAACCTACCCTTGTACTTTAATTCCTGTCTCTGAAGGTAAAAGAAAATGTGACTATCATTATCTAAAAAGTTTACTATTTTTTTTTTACTTTTTACTCATAGAATATACATGAATGAATTTAGAATTCCTAACCTATAACCCTATCTAAATATATTTATAACAAGGGTTTCTTTTTTGTCTTTAGCTTTAAATTATCTAATTGGTTTATTACTCTTGTATTCTACTTTGAATATATCCTGATGCTAGTCACTTTTAATTAATTGCTTCTTAAAATGTGTAAAAAAATTCATATGGCTCTAAAAATTGAACCACTATACAAAAAAATACTACTCAGAGAAGTGATGCTAGTACATCTGTTCTGTGTTTGCCCTACTCCCCCATTTATTCCACTATTTTCACACCAATACATGTAGTAAATCAATCCCAGTAGTTTCTGTTTCACATTTTCTGTGTTTTCTTTTCACACCTATACATTTGTTTTCCCTTCTCTGTTACCTGTATGATAGTATACCATAAACTTCTTTGTACTTATATTTTCCCTTGGAAATATAGTCTGGAAATAAGACACAGTACATTCTGCTACATAGCTACATAATAATCATCTGTGGGAAAGAGCTACTATTTATTCAGTAACTCTCCTATATAAGAATTTAGGTTGTTGCCATCATCTTTCAATTATAAATAATGTTTTAACAGACTTCCGGTCAAGATGGCATCTGCCTAACCACACTTCACCTTGCCAGGAAGGAAAGATCAGACCTTCGGGGTCTTAGGGGTTGCAGATTCTAGTAGATCTCCAGTGGAAGGGCACAGAGGAACAAAGTAGGGAATCCACTCATTCCCACACTCTCAGGTAGCCCAACAGTCCCCTAAATCCCTCAAGCAGCCTTCACAGCCACAGTCCCAGCCGCTGTCCCATCTGCCCCACCACCAGGTTCCCTCTGCACTAGCAGCAGGCTAAGCAGACCCAGGCCAGCAGGATAGTGTTCCCCTCCCTCCCTATGCTTTCCTACCACTGAGATCTCCCTGCACTGTCCCAACTACCACAGACCAGGTCCTCCTGCACTTTCTATAGGCTACTCTGACCCAGGCCAGCAGGTTAGCATTCCCCCCTCCCTCCTTCAGTTGTCCCTCCACCAAGATCTCCCTGAGACTGCAGTCCCAGCCACCTGGCATGGACAAGGTCCTCCTGCACTTCCTATAGGCTACTTGGACCCAGACCAACAGGCTAGTATTCCCCTCTCCCTCCCTCAGTTTTCTTCCCCCTTCTGTGCATACCCCCTTGTCACTTGATCCATAGCAGTCCCAGCTCCCTGCCTCACCATGTCACAGGACCAGCAGTCCCATCCATCCCCTGCTACATGATTCCAACTGACCCCACTGTTCCATCCCCTTACCCTTCAGCATCACAGGACCAGGCAGTCCCATCCTCACCCTTCTGTCACCACACCACAACCCCAGTCTGCTTTGTCCTATTCCCCCTACCTTCTGATCCCTTGGGCCACCTGGCCACACAGTCCCGTACCCCAACCACTAACCAACAAGCCCCTTCATCAGGTCCTTGGGCCCCCACCAGAGCCTCAAGGGCTCATTCCATCTGAGTAGACTGGCCCCATAGCCATCAGAAGCCTAGTAAAGGCAAACATAAAAGGGAAAAATCAAAGAAGACACTTTAAGGGTAAATTACAGCTTCCTCCTAAATTAAGATTCCTACACTGTGGTTGGCAGACCAAAACACAAAAGGAATAACATGAAAAATCAAATGCAAATAAATCCAAAAAGGTCACCCAGTCCCACAATGTATGTCTCTAATCAAATCATAACAGAGACAACAGGATCAGAACTCCAAAATGAAGATACAAGCTATGAAATCCTGGCCAAGCAATTAGCAAAATGTGCAGAAAATCAATAAAGATCCAATAATTGTATGAATGCTGTCCTTACTAGATTAGACATAATAGAAAAGACCCAGGAAAGGTTCCAAAGACAGTTAAATGATCTGAAGGAGAGCAGAAAAAAAAAGAGGACCTCAAAAATCAGCTGGCTAAGTTCAATGAAGACATAAATCAATGAATTTCAAGAAGCATTGAAGAATTTTAAAAAATCAGAAAATGACATGAAAAGGGAACTCAACAGAGGGATGGATACTATACATAAAAAGGCAGTAGAAAAGACAAACCAAATTGAACAAGTCCAGAACTCTATAGAAGCTCTCAAGAATAGTCAGCCATGTGGAGGACAGAAACTCAGAACTGGAAAACAAAACAGAAGAAACAGATCGTGAGTCCAAATGTTTGAATAAATTCAAAAATTTTTGTGAACAGAACATGAGGGAACTGTGAGATGCCTTTAAACATCCCAACATTCAGATCATGGGAATACCAGAAGGGGAAGAAATTCAGACCCAAGGATGGAGAACTTATTCAATAAAATTATCAAAGAAAACTTTCCCACCCTCTCAAAAGAAAGTCCCATCAAGTTATAAGATGCTAAGAAAACTTTAAACAGACAGGGCCAAAGGAGAAATTACCCAAGGAATATTATCATTAAGACTCTAAACATTGATAACAATCAGAAAGTCTTAAAAGGAGCTAGGGAGAAACAATACATTACATATGAAGGTAACCCCATCAGAATTACTTCAGACTTCTCAGTGTAAACCCTGAAAGCCAGAAAGGCCTGGAATGGAAGACTGCAAACTCTAAGAACTTATGGCTTCCAACCCAAATTACTCTACCCAGCAAAAGTATCCCTTAAAATAGACGGGGAAAGAAAAACTTTCCATCATAAAACACAGCTTTACAACTATATGAACACAAAGCCAAACTTACAGAGAGTATTTTAGGAAATTCTCCACACAGAAGAGTCAAATAACCAACTTCAAAAAGTAGATCACAATAACCAAACTCAGAGAAGGCACAGAAAACTACAACATCAAAGAAAACACCAAACCACATAAACCAACACAATATGGCAGGTATTAAATCAAACCTCACATTGATTACACTAAACATTAATGGCCTTAATTCACCCATCAGGAGACAAAAGCTAACAGGTTGGATAAGAAATTTATACCCCTCAATCTGCTATCTTCAAGAAACCCACCTCACCACTAAAGACAGACACCACCTCAAGGTGAAAGGGTGGAAAATGATATTCCAAGAAAACAGAAGTAAGAAACAAGCAGGCATTGCTATACTAAAATTGGATAAAATAGACTTCAAACCAAAAGTAATCAAAAAAGACAAAGAAGACCACTTCTTACCCATCAAGGGAATAATCCAAAAAGAGGATATCACAATCATCAATCTTTATGCACCACACACAGGTGCACCACAATTCATAAAACAAAACCTACTTGACAATAAAACAGAAATAACCACCAACACTATCATAGTTGGGTATTTCAATACTCCACTATCAGCGATAGATCATCGAAACAGAAAATTAAGTGGAAAGTAAGAGAGCTCAACAACACCATAGATCAATTAGACCTAATGGTCATCTACAGAACATTCTATGCAAAATCCACTGAATACACATTCTTTCCAGCATCCCATGGAACCTTCTCTCAAATAGATCATATACTGAGCCATAAAGCCTGCCCCCATATTTTTAGGAAAATTACCACAATTGCCTGCATGATATCAGATCACAATGCTGTAATGCTAGAAATTAACAAAAAAAGATGAACCAGGATTCCCACCAGCCCCTGGAAACTGAACAACACACTTTTAAACAATAAATGGGTAGTGGATGAAATAAAAAATGAAATTGCAAAATTTCTAGAATTGAATAACAATGAGAACACATTGTACCAAAACTTATTGGACACAATGAAGGAGGTCCTTAGGGGAAAATTCATAGCACTAAATGCCTCCATAACAAAGGCATAGAGATCCCAAATCAATAACCTAACCATTGACCTAAAGGCATTGGAAAAACAAGAAGAAGAAGCCAACACAAAAAGTTCCAGACAGAAAGAAATAATTAAGATCAGAGTAGAAATTAATGAATTGGAAACTAAGAAAAAATCAAGAAAATTGATTAAACAAAGAACAGGTTCTTTTAAAAAATAAACAACATTGATAAACCTCTGGCCAATTTGATCAAGCAAAACTAAGAGACACTTCAAATTAGCAAAATTTGAAATGAAAAAGGAGAGATCACAACAGACATAAGTGAAATTGGGAGAATCATCAGGACTTATTTCAAAAACCTCTACTCCACAAAACTGGATAATATGGAGGAAATGGATGAATTCCTGGACACATACCACCTACCAAACCTAAACTCAGAGCAGACTTTTCTCCTAAACAAATATATCACACCCACTGAAATTGAAAAATTAATCGAAAACCTCCGCACAAAGAAGAGTCAAGGACCAGATGGCCTCTCAGCTGAATTCTATCAAACCTTCATGGAAGAACTGAAATCAATTTTTCTCAAACTGTGCCAAATCGTCAAACACGGAAAGCTCCCCAACTTCTTTTATGAAGCAGGCATCACCCTAATACCGAAACCAGGCAGAGATGCCACAAGAAAAGAAAACTAAAGGTCTATATCCCTGATGAACTTAGATACAAAGATCCTGAACAAAATCCTTGCAAACTAAATTCAACAGCATATCAAAAGCACTATCCACTTTGATCCTACAGCCCAAATAATACTTAATGGGGAGAGAGTGAAGGAATTACCATTGAGATAAGAAACAAGGCAGGTGTGCCCACTCTCACCACTGCTCTTCAACATAATACTGGAAGTCCTAGCTCAAGAAATAAGAAGTAGAAGGAAATAAAAGGGATTCAAAATTGAAAGGAAGAAGCTAAGTTAGCTCCATTCACAGATGACATGATTCTATACATAAGTGACCCAAGAACATCCATCTCAAAACTCTTAAAGGTGATTAACTCCTTCAGCAAAGTAGCATGATACAAAATCAATGCACAAAAATCAGTAGCCTTTCTATATGAAAAACACAAAGATACAGAGAAAGTAATAAGTGGTGTTGCCCCATTTTCAATAGCAACAACAATAAAATAAAATACCTTGGAATAACATTACCCAAGTATGTGAAAGACCTTTACAATGAAAACCTAAAAACACTCAAGAAATAAATTGAGGAGGAATGGAGAAAATGGAAAGGCCTCCCATGCTCCTGGATAGGCAGAATTAACATTGTGAAAATGGCAATCTTACCAAAAGCAATATACAGGTTTAATGTAATACCAATAAAAATCCCAACATTTTTCTTCACATAGAGAGAAAAAAAGTGATCTGAAACTTCATATGAAATGGCAGAAGGCCTTGAATATCCAAGCATATCCTCATCTAAAGCTATATTACAAAGCCATAGTAATAAAAACAACATGGTACTGGCATTAAAAAAAGGATTATAGACCAATGGAACAGAATCAAGGACCCAGACCTTGGATCAGGTGACTATAGGTACTTGATATTTGATAAAGGCCCTAACAATGTGGAAAAAAAGACAACATCTTCAACAAATGGTACTGGACAAACAGGACAACCATATGCAGGAAAATGAAACTTGATACACATCTGACCATACACAAAACCCAGATCCAAATGGATCAAATATCTCAATATAAGACTGGAAACTCTGCTACTACTGGAAGAAAAAAAATAGGAGGAACTTTCCATGACATAGGAGTGGGAAAAGACTTCCTGAACAAAACCACAGTAGATCAGGAAATTAAATAATCACTCAACCATTGGGATCTTATGAAGCTGAAAAGTTTTCTTCACAGACAATCAATAAGTGGAGTCAATAGATTACCCACAGAATGGGAGAAAATTTTTTTTCTGGCTGTACAACTGACAGAGGCTTAATTTCTAGAATTTACAAAGAACTCAAAAATCTAAACAATAAAAAAAAATCAAACAACCCACTCACAAAATGGGGCTGAGAACTGTACAGGGAGTTCTCAGAGGAAGAAATACAAATGGTAAACACACACTTAAGAAAATGTTCAACATCCCTACTCATCATGGAAATGTAAATTAAAACAACTATGAGATTCCACCTTACTCCAGTAAGGATACCAAACATAAAAAAAATAATCTAATGGAAAGAAATGCTGACGAGGTTGTGGAGAAATAGGAACCCTCATTCACTGTTGGTGGGAATGTAAGCTGGTAAAACCACTATGGAAAGCAATATGGAGACTCCTAAAAAGGTTGACTATAGAGTTACCAACAGACTCAGTTATTCCTTTACTGGGCATGTACCCTAAAAGCTCCATGCCTCAGTTCAGAGAGATTTGCTCAACCATGTTTATAGCTGCTCAGTTCATAATAGCCAAGTCCCACATTTAGCCAGATGCAAAGTGACGCAAGGGCACTTGGCCACTAGGGGGCACACGCATCTGGAGTTCTTTCACAGCAGCTGAGGACACTGGTGTGCCCATTCTCTCTCTCTCTCTCTCTCTTTCTCACTCTGTCTCTCCAAAAACAGAAGAAGAAGAAGAAGCATGCTTGGGATGAAATCAGGGAATCATTCCCAATCAAAATTGCATAAATAAATAAATAAATAAATAAAAATAAATAAATAAATAAAGTACTTTGGAATAAATCTGACCAAGGAAGTGAAGGAACACTACAATGAAAATTCTAAAACACTCATAAAAGAAATGGCAGAAGACTCTAGGAAATGGAAAGACAGCCCATGTTCTTGAGTTAGAAGAAACAATATTGTGAAAATGTCAATCTTACCAAAAGCAATCTACACATTTAATGAGATCTCCATCAAAATTCCAATAGCATTCTTCACCAAAATAGAAAATCCAATCTTAAAACTCACTCAGAAGCACAAAAATCTCGACTAGCCAAAACAATTTTGAGCAACAAAAATAAGGTTGGTTATATCACCATACCTGATCTTAAGCTATATTACAGAGCCATAATAACAAAACAGAATGGTACTAGCACAAAAACAGACATATAGATTAATGGAACATAATAGAGGACCCAGATATAAGTCCAGGAAGCTACAATCATCTGATTTTCAACAAAAGTGCCAAAACTACTCATGGAGAAAAGATAGCCTCTTCAACAAATGGTGCTTGGAAAGCTGGATATTCATGACATCACAATGCCTCGTACTACCTACACAATACCCTCATAATAGGAGGAAAAGATGATGATACCAAAATAAAAGGACTAATGGAGAGGGGGAAGGGATATGATGGAGAGGACTTGTGAAGGGGAATGGGAGGGAATTATCATGGTTTATTGTCTACAAATATTGAACTTATCAATAAAAATTAAAAAATTATATATATATGAACACGAATTTTTCTGTATCTGGATAAGTTTCTTTTAGTAAGCTTACTGAGTCACAAAGTAGCTGTGTATGTACCTTTGTTAGAATTTGATAACCTTCTTTCCCAAAGAACCATAGATTGTCTTCAATAATTTATGAGAATGTCTATTTCTTTCATAGCTTTGTCTGCAGAATATTTTGGAGCATTGTTAAATGTACTTCTCCAATATCAGTCCTAGAAATAAAGGCCAAAATTTCATCTCCAGAGTTTGATATAGTGTTGCTAAATGAGTTTGAGTTTTTCAGTGTCTGCCAAACTTCTAGACCGCCCACCAAGTGATCATCTTTATTACTTGTAAGATAGGATCTCTTATCCCTGACACATGTATGATGCCAGGTTTCTGTGAGAGTTTGGTGTAATCAGTTCCACATAAATAATATAAACCTTGTGTCTCATGGTGGGCTTTGAAAAAAAAAGTGTGTGTGTGTGTATGTTTCTGTGTGTATCTATGCTCAGTGTTGGGATTACAGGCACACACCACTATACCTTGCACTACATACATATTGTGGTGATCTGAATTTATGTCATTGTACTTTCATGGAAAGCTCTTTACCCACTTTCCATCTCCTGTGCCCATGGTGGGCTTCTTGTACTGTGTTTGATAGGACTTATTCTCAAATGTGATATCTCAGGTATGATCTTAGTTTCACAATTAATATGTCTAACTATATCCTAATACAATGATAGTAGATCCTTATTAAACTGGTGTGCATGACTACATGAACATGAAGAATAAGGACTTTTCTGAGAAATAAACAATTCAGTCCTAGGCCACAAGTATGTGTACCTATTGGTATTGGCTCAGCAATGTGCTTTTACAAATTTATCTGATTCTGGTAAAACTAGTACTAGAAATCTTGTTTCATTCTAGTAAGATATGATAGCTGTTTAAATGATGTCATCTTAAGCAACAAAGCCTGTATATATTAATCCATTTATTGAGGCACCAATAGTAGAGTACAGGAAATGGTAAAACAATTTCTTGATACCCTGAAACTCTGCTATGCAGAAAACTCCATGTTTGGCCTCGACTGCCGGGGTCGAGCCCCAGCAGGGTTGTAGAGCTCAAAGGGGATGTGTGGCGTCGGCATCATGAGGAAATGATTTGGACCAGTGGTTCAGGTGAAGCACGCTGGACTCAGAGCAAAACTCTGCTTCTTTATTTATACTTTTACAATACATTGTGGTTTTTGCAAGCAAGACATAGCAAGTTATTCATGTAGCTTCTGTTCTCTAAGAAATCTTGCCCAATATTCTTTTTCCTTGGTTTCTCCTGCTTTTGCTTAACTCATAAACGTCTTGTCCCATAGACATTCTGATATCTTAAACAAGAAAGTCAAAGACTGCAAGCTGGTTAATATCTTACTCAGGCTTATAGAAACCAGCCAAGAGCCCTGGCAGGCAGCTCTTGTGGTTATAAGGTGATAGACATTTTTGACCTCAGAAAGGGCAGTTATTTTTTTTACTCTTACTCCATTAATATATGCCCCTGTATATGGTAAAGGTTGATCTGTCCAATCAGTGTTTTGCATTGATGTCTTTCCTTTAGGAGCCCACCAAACTCTATTGTTAATTCTGAAAGTTACACATTCTATTTTACTTCCTTGTGTGGGCTCAACCCCATTATTTGAAAGATGTTTATTCCCTAGCATTTCAGTCTCCTTAGTAAGTCATCTGTAGGTTCAGGAAATATGTCCATTAATTCCCGGAACTATCTCGACAACGAGAATTGTCTTGTAACTAGTGTTACTTGGGAACAATTGGTAAGGCATGTGACATAGCATTGCAAGGAACACATCTCATTAGGTGAAATATACATTTTTGGTGTTGAGAAACTTTGTACATTTAAACTAGTCATAGATTCAGGATCCATTATATGTTTAAACATTACAGCCTCAGAAATTTCTGCAACAACATTCTTTTCCTGTTTAAGCATTGGTGACTGTATAAACACATCTGAATTGGATTCCCCTATTACTAACGAAAGCAAAATTAAGCAGTAATAAACTTATAATAATTCCAAAAACTCTAAGAAAGAGATAGCAATAGTGCAAACTGTCAGGAAACAGGCACTGCAGGAGGTTGCTGAAAGACTTCTTGGCCCTGCCAAAGAATGTCTCAGATGCCGCAGTCCTGCTGAACGGTTTCCTACCAGCGTCATACTCCAGAGCTGACCGTTGCTGCCGCTTGGCCACTACCACTCGACCTTGTATATGAAAGTTTAGGACAACAGCATTAGCTGCTAAAGATATGCCAAAATGGCTGTGATCAATCATATCAGTCACCAACAAGACAAGAAAAAGATATCCTGATTTTTTATATATATGTGTACATATATATATATATATATGCATTCTTGCACATGACAAATAAATAATGCATCTGTTACATATGGATTTAATCAATATTTCCCTTTAGTATATATATTATAGACATGAGAATGTCTTTTAGTAAAGTGATATCTGAAATATATTTAAATTAATATTACATTTTCCTAAGTAATTCAAACAAAATGGCAGAGCTTAGATCTCACTTTTTTTTCTCTTGTAGCTTTTTTACAGTATTATTGAGCTAATTATGAAAACAATATACAAACAGAATATTTATGGACATTTTGAGTTTGTTCACCTACTCATTTATGTTTTATTTTTCCAAATTCTGTGTCAAACCTTGAGAGGAGAAATTCCAAAGCATTAATACACATCACTTCAAGACGAGGGCATAGGTGCCTGAGAACCAGGAGTGGCCTCAGCTTGGCTTCATGTTGGACAAAATGGCAGTATAGTAAACTAACTAGATTAAACTAACACAAGCACAAGGTTGGATGACAATAAGAAATTGTCACTGTTTTAGAACTCGGGAACTTTTAAATTTTTGTTTGTTTTAAGTAACCAAGGACATAACACGGCAGAATAAACACAGAAAGTGAATCTAGTATGAAAGAGAATCTTAGCTATCTGAGTTAAATACATGAGAGGCAGCAGAAGCTTTTACTACCTCTTCTTAAAAGCAAACAGCACATTCCCATAGCAATTGCTCATTTTCACAGAAAGAAAGTCAGTCCTCTGTTTATTTTACCAGTAAAAACTTCAATAGTTTCTTTTTTAATCTTGAATTAAAGTCATTAAGGCTGAGTTACCTTGGCCAAATTTTAATGGCCTTCATTGCTTCTTCACAGACTTTATTTGTAATTATTATAAACTAAGAGAAATAAGGCTTACTTTGTATGTATCTAAACTTTATGCATACAAGTTTTTTTCATTGTCCTCTGAATAAACAACTTCTTTGCTTAAAGACAGAAATACACATTTTCCACTGATACATAAAAATGCATCCATCACTTTACTTATACATTCAGCCATTTTCTAAAGTCACTGCTCCCAGAATAACTTCAATACCCATCTTCAATCAAAATGTCAAACTTCTCTGTCACAAAGAAAATTGAAAAATAATTCTCACTACTTTTGCCTATATGAACCATTGCCACAACTTTTAAAAACTTTATTTATTTACACAAGTACTTCTGTGTGTGTGTGCATGTGCACAGATACATGCATATGGGTATGCCAGGGTCTTTTGCTGTTGCAAATAAATGATCATCTAGTTTTACATGGGTGGCTGGGGAATTGAACCCAGGCTGACAGACTTTTCAAGAATCAAGCACCTTTAACTACTGAGCAATCTTTCCAGCCCCTATACTTCTTAATGTGGCACAAGTAGCATTATAGAAATGTAATCCAGAAGAATATTATTTTATAGGAAATAAAAATTCTGACCAATATTTCAGCATTCTATTTTGTACAGAAATTATCCAAACATTTAAAACTTATCCAAAAATTAATCTAATTTACTGTTAGTCAATGTTCCTAAGCTTGCCTTAAAAAGTGGCTCCCACCACTTGGGAGGCAGAAGTAGGAGGATCACCGTGCTTTTGAGACCACCCTGGACTTTATAGTGATTTCCAGATAAGCCTGGGATAGAGCAAAATTATGAGAGGAAATTATGTTTAAGCAGACATGTTATTGAGCATTTTTACTGTTGGTATGAAATATTTTCCAGAATTTTATTTTCATGTAGTTGAATGCAACTTTGTATTGTCTATAATCTTGAGCACCATGTGAATGTAATGTCAGTCTATTCGACTAACAAACTGGCATGCAAAACTAGACTTAGATTAACTGATCTCACAACAACCATGCAACTTTTATATAAAAATTATGACTTTGGCTGGAGAGTTGGCTCAGTGGTTAAAGGTGCTTGCTTGCAAAGCCTTCAGGTAGAGGTTTGATTCCCCAGTACCCATGCCAAGCCAGATGTACAGAATGGCACATGTGTCTGGAGTACATTTGCAGCAACAGAAGGCCCTGATAGGTCCATTCTCTCTCTTTCTCTTTCTCAAATAAATAAGTAAAAATTATGAGTTTGTGCTATCTTCCACATTCATGAAATTCATATATTCTCTAACCAACATTATAAAAACAATTTGGTGGATCAAAAATTTCGTATGAACATATTTGACAAGAAACTATTGCTAGGGAAGATTTTTTTTCCCCAGTACTAGCAAAATACTTGAAATCAGTTCTTTTCCTTGTAGGAAATACTCAGATATTATATAACACATTTTTTTCTACAAACAAAGTAGAATTTATCTGCATATTAAAGTACCTTATGTTAATTTATAAAAACAATTTAATGCCCCTGGAGAAAAAAAAAAATATTTTATACTTTAAGGGACTGAAGACATGGCTTACTGGTTAAAGTTACTTGCTTACAAACCCTAAAGGCCCATGTTCAATTCCCCAATATCCAAATAATAAAAAGGTAAAACAATGGGGGAACATGCTTCTGGAACTTGTTTGCAGTGGCAGGAGGCCTTGGTATGCCCCTCCCCTCAGTCTTTACCTTAAAATAAATAAATAAACATTTTTCAAAAAGAAACAGCATGTTACACAAATTCTAATTAAAAAATAAAATATTTCAGGGCTGGAGAGATGGCTTAGCGGTTAAGGTGCCTGCCTACTAAGCCTAAAAACCCGGTTCCAATCTCCAGGTCCCACGTTTAGCCAGATGCAAAGTGATGCAAGGGCACAATGCCGCACTTGCCCACAAGGGGCGCACACATCTGGATTTCATTCACAGCAGCTGAGACTGCTGGCACACCATCTCTATCTGTCTCCCTCTCCCTCTCTCTCTGACTGTCTCTCTCTGTGTCTCTCTCCAAAAAATTAAATTAAAAAAAGTTTTAAAAAATAAAATATTTCATACTTTCATGAGAGACATAGGCTGTTCCAAATTACAATCATAAGAGAATTTACTATATATGATATATTGCATAAGCAATTATATACATATATATATGTGTGTGTGTGTGTGTGTGTGTGTGTGTGTGTGCATATGTGTATAATCATTGACCTATTCCTAAAGGTGCAAAGATACAGATAAATATATATATACATACACACATATATACACACACACACATACCAGATGTATACGCCTGTGTAGTAGTGGCACACAGCCTAGATGGGTAACCAATGGCTTTCTGGTTGGCTAGGAGATCCACTCAGTCGAAAGGAGCCCAAAGCTGGAACTGCAACTAAGTCAGAATCCTATGGAGACTAGGATCGTGGACTCCAACTAAGAAGCTCCTACTAGTCTTTGGGCAAAAGAGAATCTACACCTATCAATCTCTCTCAAAATTAACTATGCATATCCCTTTAACCTATGCTGAGCTCACTCTCCATTGGAGAATCTGTTTTTCTTTTACAAAAGGCAGAGAGACCCAAAGACAACCAAAATTTATCAACAAGACAAGAAAAGATAGCAAAGATAGTATCGTTGCTATGAGGAGATAAGCCACACCTAGCACAGCAGTTGAGGCCCAGGTAAAATCACAGAGGAACTGACCAGATGAGCAAGCAGGCTGCTTCCACAGCAAACCTGACAACCTGCACCAGGGTGATGGAGACACAAACTGCAAATACTCAAAACATACCAAAGCCAAAATCCAGAAGCTGCTGAGAGTTCAACAGTAAAGTCGATTTAAAACACACACACCAAGGCTCATGGAATTTTGCAGAAGAGGGCCTGGAAACATTTTAAGAGCCACAGGGTGGAAGGGAATATCAAGAGGCATTATCCCCCCCACACACACACATTGCCTACTGTTCTCACAACTCATATCCCACAACCCCATGGTGAATACCAGCAATTCCACTGAGGAGGGCAGGGAGGAGGGGAATGATGGTACAAACACATGATGTGCCCATTCAAAGTTTCTACTTAATAATAATAATAATAATAGTAAAAAATAATTAAACAAAAGCAAAAAATACACATTTGCAAAAATACATTGGTGACTACTTTGATTTCCAAAATATATTGCTTCTTGCTTGATTATCACAAGACTTCTACTATTTTAAATGATTTCAGTCATTTTAATAGGACAGTTTTGGTGAGAGTAAAACAAAGAAATATAAAATTCTGTTTGTGTACCTATCTTTTAAAGTATTTATTTGTTTGTTTGTTTGAGAAAGAGAGAGAAGGAGAGAATGGGCATACCAGGGCCTCCTGACACTCTAAACAGTCTCCAGACACATGCACCACTTTGTGCATCTGGCTTTTTGTGGATGCTAGGGAACTGTACCCAAACTGTCAGGTTTTATAAGCAAATGCCTTTAACCACTGAGCCATCTCTCCAGCCCCTGTGTGCCTATTTTCATATGTATCATTTGTTTTGAAATTAAAGTTTATTTGTTAGTGATATTTTTAAAGAAACAGTTAACTGCACCTGCTGGCTATGGAAGCAAGTAGCATGGGTACTGTAATGATAAACATTCTCTCTTCCTAATTCAGTATTTAATGTGCTTAAACTCTTAAAATGTAATTAGAGCTAATAATAAGAGTAATCATTATAAGAGGGCATTCATGTACAGTAAAAATCCAAGGGACTCTTGAACAATCAAGTCCTAGAAAGAGCAAAAGCCGAAAGATATCTTCAGATACCTCAAAAGTGAGAGTTCTATGACCTTTTACTTCTGATTGGCTCCCAGCAACCTAATTGGCTACTGAGTTAATGTTTGACTATTACTATTAGACAATGGCTAGCCTGTCAGGCCCATAGAAAACAGCCATTGTTTGGAGCTCTAAACATCTACTGCAGCAATGCCTATGTGAAAATGCAAAATGTTTTAATAATTTGCGGTATAATTCTTCCTCAAAATAAGGGTTCCAAAGAATGAAAACCTTTTATTTTGTACACAGGTGCATTTGGCTCTCTGTGTATCTCAGTTGGGTATATGAATTCTTTATCCTAACACTTGCCTATAGTATAATAAAAAGGTATGAGATAATACAAATAGGTTTAGTTGAAATATTTTTTATGCTTTGTTTGGAAAAGTGTCTGACATAATGTTTGTCAGAAGTGAAATATAAAAGTTGCCAGGGACCCACAGAGAGTGGCTATAAAAAGATTAAAACAAGCATTGTATTAAATGCTGCCCTTGGCGGGTACATTTAACCAAAGTGGGTAAAAAATACAAACAAAAGAACTGCCTCAGACTTACTATGAAAAGGGTGTCATGAAAAGTGGCAACTCTGAGCTTAGAGCAAACATATCTTCCATGTTCAAGTTTGAACATGGACTTTCTCTTTGCTTAGCCTGGGATTGGAAGGATTGGATCACAAAGGTAGGTATGGGTTGTGACCTTCACTGGAGAATTACAGGGAGGGAGAATGCACTTGAAGAGGCCAAGAACACCACATGTGTGTACGTGGAACTGTCCAGAAGCTTTTGAGCAGAGAAGCAGCACAAGCAAGGTTAAAAGGATGGTGTTGCCTGGGACTCCAGAAAAGCCTGGCAGAGAAGACATTGCTTTGTAAGACAGGATCAGGGTTTATTACATGCCAGATGCACCAGTGGTTATTCTGTTGCTTTACTAAATTGATCCTCAAAATACTGACACAAGAGAAGCACTGCTCTTCTCTTCAACTTTATAGTTGAAAACCCTGAGGCTTAGAAAAATGAATCAGATTGCTGGAGGAACTGGAGAGCCGGGATTGAACCTGGGTCTATGTTTTTGGAATCAGGTTGTGATGAGTATCTCAGGCAGCTTGTCCTCCCCAAGAAAGCATCAGATATCTTTGGAAGTTTATGTCTTTATTGAAAATTGGCTGTGAAAAGTAGAGAGGCACTGAGAAGTGGCCCCACATGAAACCCAAGCTTTTGAACCACATGGATTTCCTCTACTACTGCTATAAACAAATGTCAGCATGAAGAATTTCAGAGGAAAGCCATTGCCTTTCATTTCCCCTGCAGTGTACACAGCAATGACAGCTCAGGCAGCAGGTCTTAGTGGAGCAGTCTTCCATGTGATGGATGCGTAAGCTCTATTCTGGCTATGCATTTGGCTATTTTTAAATGACTGGAAATTCATCAGGTTATTTAACAAATCTTCAGACTTTTCTTATAATTTTTAAAAAGAACAGTTCACTTTTACAAGTGTGAATATTTCACTATTGTATATCCATCCAAGAGTGGGTTTCAGTTTCATGTTACATTTCTATTTAGAATTACCAAAGATATTACAGTAATTCTGAATGTGCATGATAAAATTATTAATATTAAGTATAAACGTGTAAAACAATATATTTATTTAATTTTGATAATTTCACTGTTGTTACAAGGTAGTGTAATAGTTAACAAACTTAATAATAAGTAACTATTACTTCATAGAACACTGATGTCCTATGTCACAATTTATTTCTTCTTTTAGGCACTGTTTGTCTCATAACTTATATACTGATTATTTTTGTGTTTCCCACTATATTTTAGGTAGCATTAAGTAGGAACTATAACTAAATTATATTATTAGAATTTGAACCACAATGAGATTTTATTTGTACATGATAAAACTTCATTTTTTGTACCTAAAGTGCAATGCTTTTATGGTAGATTTGGAATACATATCTGAGAATTCCTATCATAGTAACAACTCTTATTATTTACTTTTGTTCCAAAGCCTTGTAAATTGTTTCAGCAACAATGTCCAAATTTAGACACTGTACATCAATTGTAAGCTTGTTGCCAAATATATCACCTGTGCTTGTATATAATTAATTTTTTAAGAAATAAATTTAGGGAGTAGGCAAGAGCTCCTTGTTTGTTCCCCACCTCCCAGTTCCCTGGTCCCAGTATCCATGCTGCTGGCTTGAGGCTGCCTGGACACTGTATGCTTGCTGTGGATGCAGGCCCCTTGCTCTGCCTTACTGACTTACTAGCACCTGGATCCCCAACTCCCCACTACCCTGCTCAGAGTGGGTAGGCCAGTGCTACTTGTTCGTTCCCCACCTCCTAGTTCCCTAGTCTTGGTACACCTGCTGTTGGATTAGGGAGGCCTGGATCCTGTGAGCATGCTGCTGAAGCTTCCTAATTGACCAGTTGCTGCATCCCCAAATCCCTGTTTTTCTGAGACAGAGGGTACATGAGCCACTGTGGGATCTGGCCTCTTGCTCCTGGTTCCCCAGATTCCTAGCTCCTTGTTCCACAATCCCTGGTTCCCTTGTGATGAAGACTGCATGCAGGTGGAGTGAATAGGCCTAAACTCCCAGTTTCCTGCCTCCCAGTCCTCCAGGCACTTTTGATGTACTTGCCATCTCCACAATATGCACATCTGTGGTAATAATCCCCAAACCTCATCCTACTGCAGTTTGGATCACATTTAAAACAGAACCCTCACAGAAGATCCTACAAGACAAATACTTGCTTCCTCCTCACTAAAATAAGACGTTTATACTAAGATGAGTAGACCACAATGCAAACACACCAATGAAAATCAGAAAACCGAGCGATCTCCACCAAATATGCCTAGTCCCACAATGGAAGCCTCCAATAAAGTCATGGAGGAAACAACAGAAATTGAATCCCAGAATGAAAACACAACAAGCTATGTGACCCTGATCAAGAGAATTGCTGAACTGGAAGCAAAGGATAAAAAAATCAACAATTACATAAATAAACTTGAGCAGAATTGTCTCTTAGAGCACTCAGCATTTGTCACTAGTCTTAACTTAATTGAAGAAAAGCCTCAAAAGAGAGATAAATGAATTTAAGGTGAGTCAACAAGTAGATGAGCTCAATAACCATCTGATTAAACTTAAATGAAGACATGACCAAATGCAAGAATGAATTCCAGGAAGCATCAAGAAAATCAGACCTTGAATTGAAATTGTACTTCAAATAAAAAGATGGACACAACATACACACAGACACACACACACACACACACACACACACACACACACAAACACAACAGAAAACAAAAATCAAATAGTCTTTAAAAACCTCTCTATACCCCCTCACTAACAGTCACTCATGTGGAAGACAGAACCTCTGACCTGGAAGGCAAGACATTGACCCAGAGTCCAAAAACATTGCTAAGTTAAAGAAAATCTTGTGAACAGAACACAAGGGAACTGTGGGATACCCTAAAACAACCAAACACCTGGATCATGGTTGTATCCGAAGGGGAAAAAATCAGTCTAGAAGCATAGAAACCATATGCAACAAAATTATTGAAGAAAAATTTCCCAATCTTGCAAAAGAGAGGGGGTTCATCCAGATGCAAGAAGCTCACAGAACACCAAACAGAGGGGACTAAAGGAGAAACTCTCCAAGGCGCATCACAGCAAGCCCACCCTCCAAAATCAAGTTCCCACCAACAGTGGGATACAAGAGGGCCTAAACCTACTAAATTCTCTCTAAAATAATAATGGTTATCCATGTATCTTGCACTGACCTCACTCTCCATTGGAAAATCTGCTTCTCTCTTTCAGATGGACCCAGAACCTGAGGAGAGAATCAGCCCATCACACCTCAACAGGGCGCCAGCTAAAGACGTAAAGTCATAGGGGAGATGAACAAGAGTGCTGCTTTATTGGCGAACCTGGTTCCAGCACAAGGGCGAAGGAGATAGACACAAAGAACACTGAACCCCTACCAAATCAGATATCCAGAGACACAGAGACTCCAAAAACCTTGTCATTGAAATAGACCTAAAATGAACCCAATATGGCTCAGGGAAATTCACAGAAGAGGGGGTGGAAAGATTGTTAGAGCCATGAATCGGGTCATTATGCACAGAGTCATTGCCTCACTCGCATAACTGATGTCTACCCCCATAAGGCAAGACCCACATTACCCATGGGGCGAGGACAGGGAGAAAGTACCATCGTGGCTATATATACACTATATACATAACTATAAAAAATGAATATAAAAACTCTTAAAAATGAGAATGAAGATAAAATGCTAAAAGCATCAATGAACAAACAACTCACTACATACAAAAGCAATCCTATCAGAATTACCTCAGATTTTTCAATGGAAACCCTGAAAGCCAGAAGGGCCTAGGATGGAACACTTCAAAGACTAAAATACTAAGGTTTCCAACCCAAACCATTGTATCCAGCAAAAGTGAAAGGAAAACTTTTCATGATAAAAGTCAACTCTGTGTTTATATGAACACAAAGCCAAACCTACAGAGAATACTTCAGGGAATACTCCACACAGAAGAGTCAAACAAACCAATCTCAGGAGCCTACAAGAATATGATCACAAAGGCCAAGACTAGACCAGGCTCATGAAAATACAAAGCCCAAGAAAGCACAAAACCCTATAAAACACCTCATCATGGAATAGATTAATTCAAACCTCACAGTTATAACCTTAAATATTAATGATCTTAACTCACCCATCAAAAGACACAAGTTAACAGGGTGTATCAGAAAAATGGACTCTTCTATCTGCTGTCTTCAAGAAACCCATCTCACCACTAAAGACAGACAGACAGACAGACATCTCCTCGGGGTGAAAGGAAAGCTTCACAATACCATAGATGAATTAGACCTTATGGACATCTATAGAACACCCCTTCCCCCAGTTATATAGAACACACATTCTTCTCAGCAGCCCACAGAACCTCCTCCAAAATAGATCATATATTAGGCCATAAAGCATGCCTCAATAAATTCAGGAAAATTGATGTAACTTACTGCATCATATCAGATCACAATGCTTTAAAGCTAGAAATTAAGAATAAGAGACATATCAGGAAATCCACCAGCTCATGGAGACTGAAAAACACACTTGTGTACAATGAATGGATTGTGGAAGAAATCAAAACAGAATATGCTGCTGACATAGAACATGGAGAGACCTGCCTGTTATCCAGAACAGAGCCAGTCCCCAGATACCCATCTAGTGCTGGAAAGTGCTACATGAGCTACCGTGGTAAAGTGGCCAGCAATGGTGTGAGCAAGCAGGATCTAAGCTACTCAGAAGCAATCAGCCTGGCAAGAAATACATACCAGTGCAATGGGGGCACAAAACC
The DNA here is from genome assembly GCA_036365145.1 of Orientallactaga sibirica. Classification (NCBI taxonomy): domain Eukaryota; kingdom Metazoa; phylum Chordata; class Mammalia; order Rodentia; family Dipodidae; genus Orientallactaga; species Orientallactaga sibirica. Next base: position 18,548,596 of record JAEOAD010000033.1, read on the forward strand.
TTAATGGGTAGCAATGGAATCTGATTGGCTAAGAGATCTGCTCAGTGGAAAAGGACCCATATCTGGAAGGAGAAAGCAGTTCTGAATCCTATGAAGACAAAGATGTCAAGCTCCCACCAGTCTTTGGCTAAAAGAGGGTTTAAATCCATCAAAATTTCCCTAAATTAATAAAGTTAATCCAATTTAACCTATGCTGACTTCACTCTCTGGTGGAGAATTTTTTTTTTTTTTTCAGTAGGTAGGGGGACCCGTGGAGATAAACCATTCCTGGAATCTCAGTCAAGGCCCTGGCCAAACCACAGAGGAAGTGGGGAGATGAGCAAGATTGCTGTTTCTATGGTGAGCCTGACAGTCAGCATGAGGGTGGAGACAGATGCTGAGGATACTCAACACCTACCAAATCAGAAATCCAGAGACTCCGATGAGTTCATCGCTGACATAGACTTAGAACATATCCCCAATGCTCAGGGAATGTTGAGGAAGAGGGGGCAGAAAGATTGAGAGAGTCGCAGGTTGGGATGTCATGCCCAGAGGCTTTCCCTCCCCTCAATAACTGACTGCTGCTCTCACAATGCATAATCCACAATCCCATGGGGAATACAAGCAACCCATTGAGGAGTGCTAGCTGCCAAATGGGGACGGGGAGGAGGAAAAGACGATACCAACACATGATGTATCCATACAAAGTAATGTTCTTAAAAAAAAAGTAAAAGAAATATTAAAAAAATTATAATTGGGCTGGAGAGATGGCTCTGCTCACCTGCAAAGCCTAGTGATCCAGTTTTGATTCCCCAGTACCCATGTAAATCCAGATGCACAAAGTGGTGCATGCATCTGGAGTTCATTTGCAGTAGCTGGAGGCCTAGGCAGGCCCATTGTCTGTCTCTTTTCTCTCTATGTCTTTCTGCTTGCAAATAAATAAAAATATTTTTAAAATTAAAAAGTTAAGAGATTAAATGACTATATGAACTTAAAATAAAAAGAAAGATATTTAGGACCTTTAAATATTTTTATGATGGGTCATATAAGTATCATGATGGATCATTTTCATTAAATAAAGTGTGATGAATCCAATGCATTTAAAACAAAATGTCAGGATGCAATCATTCGATTTTGAACAGAAACAGGACAGATTTAGATAGATAAGAGAAAGTTCTGAGATTATAAAATCCTCCTGTTTGACCTCTGAAAGATAAATTAGCTCATTTCAGGAATTGCTGATTATTTTAAAGTTCCTTCAGTCATTAGCCACTCCAATCATTCTCAATAATTTTATGATTTCTGTGCTTACTAGACTCTGTTGACAGCCTTCTGCTGTCTAAAGGCATAATGATTCAGATTAAGATTTTGAAGAATCAATTAAAGAATATATAGTTGGGGCCAAAATACACTATCACACTTTGTTCTCACTGTCTTTCATTTGTATCCTTAATTAGTTCCTGCTGTCATGTCTTCAATAGTGAAGGATCTTTTGATCTCTGAAAGAAAGGAAGATCAAGCTGCTCCTCAGAGTGCCTGCAAGTGAGTCTCTTCCACCCTCCACTCCACCAAAGTTCTAGTTGCTAGGATGGTTCCAATGTAATTACCAGGAAGTCATGAAAATTACCTTATTAACTTAACTGGAAAACACCATTTCCTGATTCATGTATGTGTTACATTTGACATCAGTGAAATGTAAGTTTTTATTTTTCTCTGGCAGCTCACAATTAAGAGGCTTTCAAATAATGTCACTCCCCCCCCCACCCGTGGCAAAAACCCTACTTCTAAAACAAGTAATTCAGTACTGTTGGCCCATAATTGGCTGTAGAAGCATAATTATTTCTGTTCCTCAGAACAACAATTACAAATGTTTTACAGACTGAATGAGATAGTAGAAATAGCTTTGCTCTAGTTTTGACCTCAATATTTACTAGTTGCCTTTTAGTGAGAGACATCTGAAGTCCATGTTGCCAGTATCATTGCTGTAAAATAAAAATGTTTTCTCTATAGTGTTATTTGGAGGGAGATACAATGTGGAAGTACATTACATTTTCAGTGGGCTCTACCAAATAAGTGTTGCAATTATGATGGCACTATATGAAATTATCAGGTTGCATGCAAAGATTAACCTCATTTTTTAGTGTACACTTGCTACATGCATTTCCATTAGTATGGGAAATTGACTTTTTTTTTTTTTTTTTTTTTTTTTTTTTTGGTTTTTCGAGGTAGGGTCTCACTCTGGTCCAGGCTGACCTGGAATTATCTATATAGTCTCAGGGTGGCCTCGAACTCATGGTGATCCTCCTACCTCTGCCTCCCGAGTGCTGGGATTAAAGGCGTGCGCCACCACGCCCGGCGGAAATTGACATTTTGAGAGCTAAGATTTAGTGCTAAATATTACAATTCTACTAAACAGATCCATGGAGACTCCAAAGGTAGGAATTTGGATTTGGATCAGTCTATATACATACTGATGCTCTCTGTCAGGACATGTATATACATATATGTGTGTGTGTGTGTGTGTGTGTGTGTGTGTGTGTGTGTGTGTAGAGAGAGAGAGAGACAGTAGATTGCCTCAAGCACTCCATAATTTTGTTTCATTTTATTCATTTATCTGAGAGAGAGAGAGTAAATATGAGCACACCAGGATCTCTTGACATTACAAATAAATTCCAAAAGCATGTGCTACTTTGTGCACTTGGCTTTATGTGGATGCTGAGCCAAACTTGTGCAGGAAAGCTTTGCAAACAAGTTCCTTTAAGCACTGAGAAATTTCTCCAGTGCATTAAATTTTATTTATAGCAATGAGGACACAAGTGGTATTACATCCTTAATATAAATTCAGTGACAAATCTGTATTCATATTTTTCTTTTGTCTTCTTATACAAACCTACCTAGTAAGTCAGTCTTAACCCACAAAGCTACTCTAGAATTTAGTTAATGGTATGTAATGCTGTACTGTCGACAGAGCTTTCCAAAATAATGAACAGTTCAGGGATTCTAATCTTCAGCAAATCAAAATCCAAGACCATGAAATGAAACTAAAGGCCAAGATCAACATTGCCTTTTGTTTGGTGGAGTGGGCTGATGCTAAGTAGAGCTGGTTAAGGAACTAGTAGCATAAAAGGAAGACTAAGGAGTAATGAGATACTGGGAGGGTCAATGTTTCAATTTGGCTTAACCACATTGTCCAGGTTAGGCAAATCCCAGTCTAGATGTTGCTGTGAAGGTGATTTTCAGATGTGATTAGCACTGAGGTTAGTAAAGCATGTTAACTTCCATGATTCAGGGAAGCCCATACAATGGGCTGAAAGCCTAAGGAGCAAAGATAGAGAGAGCCCTCAAAGGAGGAAGAATTTGGCCTCACACATGAAACGTTGAAACTCTGCTTGTTTCTCATCCCCAGGCTTGCTCCGGGATTTAGACTCAAATTCAGTCTGGCATGCATCTCAAGGCTGCTGGCTGGTGCACAAGGAACTTGTCAACCACTACAGTCGGTGCACTTGTGTGCGATTTCCTCCCCTTCTCTTGTAGCTTCTGTCTCTTTGGAGAATCCTTATGTAGGTATGCTGTGATTATTGGAAGAAAAGTGCTGTTGTTACTCTTGTTGTTATTAGAATACAACAAAACAAAGGGAAAGTGGACAATAGTATAAATAAAAATTGATATTTCAGAAGGCAGTAGAAAGGATTGCTTTCACTTAGATTTAAACATTAAATACTTGAACATGAATCAAAGGAGCACATAGCACCCCAGCAAATATGCCTATAATGTTTTTATGTATCAATTAAAAACAGTTGCTTTATGGCGGGTGTGGTGGCACACGCCTTTAATTCCAGCACTCAGGAGGCAGAGGTAGGAAGATCACTGAGTTCGAGGCTACCCTGAGACTACGTAGTGAATTCCAGGTCAGCCTGAACTAGATTAATACCCTACCTCATAAAACCAAAAAAAAAAAAAAAAAGTTGCTTTAAATTTTTACAAAATAAATAAGTTGTAAATTCGCTCACTGAATTGTCTTTTAAAATGTCATCTACTTCCAGTTTTCCAACATTTACTACTTCCTTCATCCCAAAAGTTTTAACTTGAAATCTTATGGCAGCAGAATTCTATGTTCATGATGCCAAGTTTCTAAATTAAAGCTGTGGTTTTATTCCCCGCCAAATCCTAATCTTATCACCAGGATAATACTTCATGATCTTAAATTGTAGCCATTTACTGATCTACTTACATCCATTTGTGTGCTTTGGAAAGAAACCTAAAGCTTTCTATCTGTAAAGACATAATAGATCTATAATTCAAATTCATGGGAGGCCCAAGGCACCATTTTAAAAAATGAACACAGAATGAAGTGCATTTAGAAAGAAGTATAGAGTTGCTTTAAAAAGAATAAGTGAAATAATCACTACGGATATAGTGTGCATTTTGGCACACAGACCACCAGGAACAAACTGTCCTCATTATCCAGTCATAGCTTGGAAGACTCTTTGGAAATGGAAAGTGCAGTGTAAGGAGAGAATATTTATATCAATATTTTAAGGTGGACAAGACCTGATGTTAAAATCTAGATATAAAATAGTCAAAGTACCAAAGTTGTGCTGTCTGTTCAAGGTTGTAGTAATGTTCTAAACAAGAGCCCTAGCTGACCTCCAGGTTGCACTATGCTGGAACGTGTTAAAACCCATTGACAGGATCTTTATTCTCAATTCCTTGAATGTGTGGACTCTGGGGCTGTTATACTTTTAAACAAATTTAGGAAGTAGAGAGTACCATAATAGTATACATGATGAGAATGGTTATTCATTTTCTTTAAAATTTTTTAAAATGTGTGCCTTAAATATCACATTTCATGCAATACATCATAAGAAGCCATGTGAACAATTATAGGCTATAGGAGTGGAGGGAATGGCAGCATGACTGAACAAAACACTAATCATGGGCAAGGCGCCACTGACTAGGTTGGATTTGAGCAGAGGAAGAGCATAAGAGAAATGTCCTAACTTGTACCTTGACAATATAATGACATATTTTTTCACTATTTTCTGTTGTGTTCCTTTTTTCTTCCCTCCCTCCCTCCCTCTCTTCCTCCCTCCCTCCCTCTCTCTCTCTCTCTCTCAACCCTTCCTTTTGATCCTTCCTTTCTTCTGCCTATCCTATCTTCTGCACTTTATTCTGAGTTTGGTATTTTTTTTCCTTTGTAATCAGTTTTGAACCTTCACATTTTGACAGTGAGAGGCGACTAGTTTCTTTGCCTATCATACAAACTTATAACTCACCATTGACTTTTTTCTAGCAGATTTATTTACTTGTCCAAGTAACAATTTCATACCTTGATAGGGATAAACTGAGCAAATTAATACTGATAGTGATAATCCAAAAAAAAAAAAAAAAAAGCCTTCCTCTGAATACCACTTATGTACTGGAAAGTGAGGCATATACATAAACAGAAAACAGGATGACCAGGTATTGTATTTTAGAACATGTATTTAAGGCTTTGTTGCCAGATTGTCTTACTATTGAGAAGGGGCATATGGAAACTTTACTGGGTGAATCCCGTGGAAGGGAATTAAGTCATTGGAGTTGTATCTTTGAAGGGAACATTGAGGCCCTACCCCTTCCATTTTCTTCCAGCTACCATGAGATGAAAAGTCTTCCTCTACCACACTCCTGTCATGATGTCCTGCCAAAGGACCAAAGCAACAGGGACAAGAAACTATGGACTGAACCCTCTGATACCATCACTGGGTCTAAACCATTTTCTCCTTTTATGTTAATTATCTCAGGCCTTTGTTATAGGACTGGAAAGCTGACTAATACAGCATCTAAGACAGGCCTTCTGAAATGGTTGTTAAAATATTTTAAATAAATTACACACAGAATTGCAATCATCTGAAATATACCACATAGTATCCATTTTTTACATTACAAATAATTAGTGTATTCTGGAACCTATAGATAGGTTAAAAACTAGAAAGTCATATCTAAAATATATATTATGTTGGTCAAACTAATGTTTTACTTCCACTTCTGAAATTTCATCGGTAACACTGACTTCAGTTTAAAAATTTGAATATTACCAATCCCTGTAAAATCCCTAGATTCTTAGAAAAGTGCACAAATTCATTCACACATGTAGAATCACTGTAAAGTACTCACGGGAAGTTGGTTTCAGGACCCCCATGAATATAAGAAAATGCAGATGCTCAAATTTCCCATAAAAAGTGACATTCTGTTTGCACGAATATATGCTCATCCTACTATATAGTTCAAGTAATCTCTAGGTTACTTTAGAAATATACCTAAGAGAGTACAGATGCTGAAAACTTGTTGATATTTTATATTGGTTAAGGAATAATGGACAGAGAAAACATCTGTACATGTTCAGTGCAGATTCAATTTTAAGAATATTTTTAATCTGTTGTTGGTTGAACCCATATATATAGAATATAGAAGGCTGATGACATTTGTTTTAGTACACACTTAACCAAATATTGTATATAATATAAAACCAATGTGAGATATTGCTATTTATTATGGGAATTTAAATTTGGTAGACTTAAAACTCACCCACCACAGCTCAGGGAATCTTTCAGAAGAAGAGGCAGAAAGATTGTAAGAGGCACAGGTGGAGAAATAATGCCTAGAGGCATTCTCTTCCCCCCAAAATAACTGATTGCTGCTCCCACAACCCCATGAGGAATACCTGCAACCTCACTGAGGAGGGTCCCCAGTGGAATGTGGCAGGGATGAGGGAAAAGAGGTACCAACATGTTGTGGTCCCCCCCAAGGCCAGCTCAGGAGGGACAGTAGGGTCTCTGCCGAGTTGGGGTGAGCAGCGCTGAGTCATGACACAGACTCCGGGAGTTGGGTGAAAGCGGAAGTGAGACTCCGCAAACTCATTTATTCAGGAAGTGCACGTGGGTTTTGAGGGGCTTGGCAGGCTAATCCTTGTATGGGGTGGTCCCCTTTTGGTGACCAAGGACAGCCTGTCTCTGGATAGGACATCTTGTAGTAGGCTTCTCACGAGCATGGGACTGTAACTGTTGTCACACCAAGCCCGCGCAGAATGCCATTTTCACAGAAGCCACTTCCTGTTTTCTTCTGCCATGCGGTCTGGCTAGGACCAGGCCTATATTGTGCCATACACCAACATATGATGTACCCATAAGAAATATGATGTTAATAATAATAATAAGACTAAAAATTAAAATAATAAATTGAGTAAAACTTAAAATAAAATTTCTTGTATGACATAGCAGCATAATTCCTGTTGGTGTTAAGCAGTATGTGAACTAAAGTGAGGTGCTCATGTGTAATATAGGAAACACACGTTCAGTTCAGGAAAGACTACAAAATTTCTGAAAGCAATGCTCTCATGAAATATCCAGCGAATGGACAGAGACTGAGAAGAATTGAACACTATACAGGAATTCCTTGTCCCAGAGAACAGTAGCCCTCAAAACCATGGACTGTGCCAAAGTCTATATGCACATGCCTTCAATGAAGGCTAAGTTATAAATCAGTTATAATAAGAAATTGATAATCATAACATAAAAATAGAATAATAACAACAGTATACTGTAATACGAACTGTCTGAAAGAGTGATCCCTTTCACAAAAAAATAGTGTATTGGACTTTCACCTCACTTAAAGGAAGCATTTTATGGCCTACCTTTGACATTCTAAAGTGTCAGCATCACAACTCTTATGTGCTATGGATACTATAAAATACGATCACTTGAAACTAAGCACTGTAATTTATCACAGAGACAATTGATCTGATAGCATGATGGCTGCTCAGAGACAAAAGGGTGTGTAATTACCATGTGGGTACACTGGATAAAGGGATGCTTCCCATGCTTATAGATTGAACATGACAGTATGAGATTTGGCCATATGATTCAGAATGGTGCACAATATAAAATATATACATTCTTTATTTCCATTTAATATTGTTTTTGACTCTGGATAACTGAAATTGGAAAAGACTTTTCAGTAGTAGGAAAATTCTTTGTTAGATAAATGAATATATATGGTCCAACTTAGCTAAAGCAAAGAATATGCATGGGGTAATCATGAAGAAAACTTTCTCTTTGGCTTGCAGCCTCATTGGTGTATTAATTCGGCTAGGTAAACCCTGTCAAAGAATGAAAATGTTCCTGGGACAAGTAAATAAAGCTGTTAGAAAAAAATTGCCAAAGGAGAGTTGATTTCCTGTGGTGGGAAATGAAACTATTTGATAGTCATCCTCCACCATCCAAAAATGAAGGTTCAAACTGAACTGGTTTTTATAAGATGAAAAAGAAATTCAGAAGTCCTAAGTATTTTTAAGCAGGTGAGTAAAATGGTAAATCCTGTGATTTAAGAAATTTAGAACAATATATACCATTGTAGCTGCCCAGGAACATTAAAAGAATTATACCAAAGGGGTCTCCAATGGCAAGTAAATATGAAAAATGTAGATTGTATTACTGACGTTTTCTCTAAAACTTTAATACCTTAGTAAGTATTTTGAGGCATTGGCAAACTTGTCTGGAAAACCCTTTCTAGGAAGACAATGCATAAACCAGACATTCCCCATGTTGTGGAATCTTTCTTAGTTTGGAAAGAGATGGACTATCCTATATGTTTAAAATTTTGCTCAACTTCTAATTTGATCCTCTGCTCCAGGATGTAAAAATTCAGGATTTATTTATTTCTTTATGTGCATAACTATGTTTAGGCTCTTACATTACCAGGAAGAGAGGGTGTCATTGAGGGGAAGGTGACACTTAATGTGTATCTCTGCTTCATACGTACATGTACCATCCGTTGCTCTGCTCTTACTGCTACCAAGTCCTGGGAAGTCAGTCTCTAGAGCTGTTGCTAAGATGAGTCTGTTATTTCCACCATCATTCATTGATTGACAGGAATAATTTTGCTGACCTGTATTTTGAAGTTCAAAAAACATATTATGATTGTGTGGGGGTCCATCTTTCTTGAACGTGGTGCCTACTTACCTATTCTGTGAAGGACTCTTTTTGGATTCTATCCAGGAAATGAACAAGTCCTACAAATGTAATGGCTTTAAACTTTTCTTAGATGTTTTCCTGCCTAAATCTTTATGTAATTAATAGTTTTTGTTTCCCTAGGAGAGTAATTTTTAAAAATTATGAACAACAAATTTATCTTTTTCTTAGTTACCCTATAACTTCTCTCTTTTTTAACATATTCATTCATTTATTTATCTACTCAAGAGACAGAGAGATTGAGAAAGAGTATGGGCATGTCAGCATTTCTTGCCACTGCAAAGGAACTCCAGACACATGTGCCTCTTTGTTCGTCTGACTTTACATGAGTACTTTGGACTTGAACCACTGGCTATCAGATTTTGCAGGCAAGCACCTTTAACCACAACACTCCAGCCATGTCTCTTTTTTATGAAAAATATTTTCATTTATTTATTTGCATGTGTGTGTTGTGGCATGTCCATGGTCTTTGCAATCACACTTCAGATGCTTGTGCCACCTAGTGGGCGTGTGCGACCTTGCACTTACCTAAGAACCCATGTTGGACTCTCCAGAACCCATGTTAGCCAGATGCACAAAGGTGAAGCAAGCTTAAAGTCTCACATGCCCACTAGGTGGCACAAGCATCTAGAGTTCGATTGCAGTGTCTGAGGCTCTGGCCAGCCAATTCTCTCTCTCTCTCTCTCTGTCTCTTTCTCACTCCCTGTCTATAAAATAAAATAAAATAAAATAAAGAAAATAAAAGAAAGGAGGAGAAGGAAAGGTGAAACCTTACTATGAAGATTCATCTACCATAACAGAAGATCAAGGGCTGGGAGCTGGTCAGCCTATGCTGATGGCTCATGGACATCATGCCACATTTGGCCCTCTCTAGAATACCATGTTACTGATCTTGGATCGAGTGGTTGTTCCATTTTCATTATTGAGTGAAAACATGTTCTTTTCATATAAACATTCTCAGATTCTCATGATTCTAGACTCATCTCTGTTCCTGATGAAATGGATTTTCCTAAAGATTTTCTCAGAGTCATGAGGTGAATCTCATAAAGTGAAGAAATATCAAGAATATTCAGATTCTGAATCTAAATTCCACTCTGTACAGTAAATTATTGGCAGTTTGAATATTGCTACCTGAGTTTGAATATTGGTAGCTATTGTTTCAGGAAAACCTCTACTAGTCTTGTTTCTCATTAATTATTTGTGCCTTCTGTATGATTTAATCTTTATAACAACCCTAAGATTTTGATATTTATCTATCTGACTTGGAAGCAAGTAAGATTGAGAGAATTATTAGCCAATGGTAGCACAGCTCATAACTAGTGACACGGCATCTGTCCTCTGGGAAAGTTGTTTGCTGTGAAGTCATATCATTTTTTCCCCTCACCAGTCCTGGTTCTTTTCAAATCATTTCAAAGAACACTGCCTTGTGTGTGGCCTCAGGGGTAATTAGGAAGAGAGAAGAGGAACAAAATAAGGACTATATTGGCCCCTCACAGCTTTCTACTGAAGCACATCTATCACATATATGTATAGTGATTGTTGTTTGAAAACGTTCCCAAATACTGTCATAACACAATGTGTTCTGATGCTGCTGTAGATTGCATTGGCAACCTTTTAAAGTCAGAACGTTTTATTATGTGCCTGTCCAAATCCTTCCCTAACCTGTGAGCCCCCTTTTGCAAAGAGGCATAGATATACCCACGTGCAGTGCATCACTACCCTTGGGATATGTCCCAGCTTAAGACAGCCACTGCCATGACCCCTGGCAGTCTCCAAACCCACTAAATTATTCAGAGTACCTGAAGTCTTCCAACTGTTATTACAACTCCTTCCTTGAGCTCTCCCCACAAAAGGCAGTGATGTTGTTCTCGCCAAATATTTTGAGATAATTATCAAAGATAAATTGTACACGAGACATCTGTAACCCCAAAGTGCAAAAAATGTATGTGCTTTGTCGTTTGGCACAGTAATAAGTCACATTTGATATATGAGTTGTTTTTAATTAATTCATTCATTTTAACAGATTATACTTTTTCATTCCCTCTCCTCTTCCCATTTCCCTGGGGACCTTGGGGATTTACTGTTATGTAAATTATTTTTACATAACTATGGGTTATGGGATTTACCACGGGGTCATGAAGGCCAAGGTCAATCACAATGGGATAGTGGGGGCACTGTGCCACAGGGTGTTCCCACCTACTCTGTGGCTCTTACAATCTTTCCACCTCCTGTTCCACAAGGTTCCCTGAGCCATGACAGGCATGCTGGCAGTATGATTTAGTGTTGAGTTCTTTGTAGTCTCTGGATTTCTGCTTTGATAGGTTGTGCTTGATCACTGTGTTGGCCAACATCACCCTGGAGATGGTTGTCAGGTTAACAGTGAGAGTAGTGTTCGTGGCGCCGCTTCCACTGCAAGTTTGCCTGAGCACTGGCAAATGTGGAAGAGGAAACAAGTCTCATAGTGGGCAGTCAGTTATTTTCTGGTCCTATGGATGGGACTCAACTCTCCTTTATTTTCTCTGCCATCTGTAAAATAAGGCAGATTTTCTAACCAAGCATGAGAGCAGCTTGGGCTAAAGGGGAGAGGGTGTACAAAATTAATTGAGAGATATTTTTTTTGGCATGAAAGCCCACTCTTCTCCAGAGAGCAGTGAAGTATGAGTTTCCCAGCTATGGGAATCTGACTTGATTTTCAGTACCAGGTATGAGTTCTCTTCCACTGAGCAGGCCTAATATCCAATCAGAGGACAGGTGGTTACCTGCAAAGGCCATGCGCCACTATTGCACAAGTGTCTGCTTCTTGTCTGGCTGCTTGATTTTGTAGTCTGTAGTGTCCCTTATTTATTCATGCTATTGGTGACCATTTTTTTACAGCAACTCCCATAGTGCTTTCTAGCACTATGGGGGTAGCCAGGAGGGAGCTAGTTTCCCTTTTGGTGATAGATGAGTCCTTTAGATAAGAAAAATGTAAAATTCAAAAATCTATGAAAAGTTCATTACTATAAAATACATTAAACAGTTTTCTCTCAGAAACACATATATTTTAAGAGGATTTAGGGAAAAGATCTTACCTAAGTACAGTTAATATAATGCAATAGGATAATATTCAAGGAACCAACTCTGATGGCTTATCTTCAGTATCCAACTGATTAAATTTGGAATCACCTAGGTTACTGTAGTGGTTAATTTCTGGTTGTCAACCTGACAGGATTTAGAATCACTATGTAAGGAAAATTTTTAGTATGTCTATTAAGGATGATATTGACTAAATTAATTGAGGAGGGAAGACCCATCCCCACTGTGGGTGGCACCATTTCATGAGCTGGAAGTCCTAGACTGTATGAAAAGTAGAAACTGAGATCCAGCATTCACCTCTCTCTGCTTCCTCCATGCTGATGTGGTGAAGTGACGCTAGCTTCCTGCTCCTGCCATGCTCTCCCCACCATGATGGACTCTACCCCCGAAATGCCAGCTGAAATAAACCCTTCCTTCCTCAAGCTGATTTTTGCTAGGTATTTTGTCCCAACAGTAGGAAAGTGACTGGTAGAGATACATACCTCCAGGTGTGGTTGTGGGTGTGCTTGCAGACAGGCTCGATTGTGAAGGAAAGATTGAACCTGAGCATGAATGTGCCATCCTATTGGTTGGGGGACCAGAATGAGAAAGTGATGAAAGGAAGAAGGCATCTGAGCTGTGGGCACCAGCTTTCATCCCACTCACTTTCCTATGTGCAGACTCAATGTGACCAGGCCACTCTATCTGCCATGCTTTCCTGCCATGATCAATTGTATGCCCTCAAACTATGAATTAAAATAAACTATGAATTAAAATAAGGCTAGAGAAATGGATCCATAGTAAAAGACACGTCCTTGCAAAGCCTGCTGGTTGGGTTCAGTTTCTCAGTACGCACATAAGACCTGACGCACAAAGTGGTGCATGCATCTGGAGTTCTTTTGCAGTGGCGAAAGATCCTGGGGTGTCCATGCTCTTTCTCTTTCTTTCCCTACCCCCCCCTCTCAATCTCTCTCTCTCCATATATATATATATACACATATATATATATATATATATATATATATATATATATATATATATATATATATTTCTCTCTTTTCTCAAATAACTTAATATGTTTAAAAAATAAAATATTAACTCTCCTTCAGTTGCTTTTCTCAGGTACTTTATCACAATAAAAGCAGCATTTATACCAAAATACAATGCTTGATTTGAAGTTGTATATTGTGTAACTTATATTTATAAGGCATCCATTTAAAAGAAAACTTGCAAACTTTACTTCTAAATTAATGTGTACATATATATGTATATGTGTGTGCACATTTTTTGTTGGTATGGGCACACATGTACATGCATGAGGAGGCCACAGGACAACCATGGGTGTTGTTCTCAGCCATTATCCACCTTCTTTTGAGTCAGGGTTTCTCATGAGCATATACTGACTGGCCAACAATCCTCCGGTTTCACCCAGTCTCCACCCACCACCACCACTGGGATTACAGGCACACATCACTCTACCTGGCATTTTTATGTGGGTACTGGGGATGGAATCAGGTGTACATGCTTACAAGGCAGACACTTTATTGACTGAACTATCTCCCAAGGCTGCAAGCCAATTAGCCTTAACTTGGGAGGCAGAGCATCTTCTCTGTGGGTCTTTTGTGAAGGAAGTAATGAGTGACTTAGAGAAACATAACGTGGTTGTTGAACTACGATCATACCATGCATTGCTGAGCCTCAGGCTTACTATCTAGGGAAGGTTAAGGAAAAGCTGTTAAATTATTAGGTAGTTTGTAGCTCAATTACAATGTTATAGAATTGTTAATTTGGCATTCTGTTCTAGTAACAAAGTTCAAATGTCCTCAGTTTGGTTGCTGAAAGTCTCTAGGAGGTCCATTTTTTAAAGGCTTGATCTCCAAAGTCATTCTACTGAGAGGTAACTTTTAAGAAGTAAGGCCTCGTGGAAACTAACTAGGTCATTAAGGGTGGGAACCCATCTGTGGTAGTTTGAATATATGTCCCGCAATATATTCAGTATTTTATTAGTTATAGTTTGCATCTGCAATCACCTTGCTAGAGGCAATGTCACTGGGGGCCGGTGTGGAGGTGGGTTTGAGATTCCATTGTAAAGATATGCAAAGTGTGCCCAGTAGGAGTTCCTGAAGTGTGCTGTGACTTTTTGGCTGTAGTTTTGCTCAGTGTGCTGTGTGCCTGGTTGGTTTTTCTCTCTCCGCTTGGCCCTGTAAAGGCAGGCCGCTTCTCCTGCCATTATGGAACTTCCCCTGGATCTGTAAGCTTTAATAAATAATATCCCTTCCTCCATAACTGTGCCTGGTCTGGAAGTTCATCTCAGCGAACCTAAAGCTGTCTGCTACACCATCCTTTCTTCTCTCTCTCTGTTTCTCTCATTCACATACCTTCTACAGTATGAGGTCAACAATTTTGTTGTGTTAGACTCTTCCACCTATAAGCAATGGGGCTAATCAATTATAAATTAAAATTTTATAGGTTGGAACTAAGAATAAACCTTGGATATTTATAAGTGATCTCTTTCAGGTATTTAGTTATAGTAACAGAAAGCTGGCAGCACAGAAAATAGTTCCCAAGTATGTTCTGAATGAGTAACAGTGGGCAGAGGAAAGTCATTATGTATAGAGTCATGGGGATCACCTTGTCCATGCACAGCAAAAACAATTGATTGATGAACAGAAGAGCTTGGAATTGTCACTAATACCATTATTTACATAAGGAAACTGCCTTGTAATATTTTTCCAAATTTATACATCCCTCTATGGTGACAGCAAGAGTTGAATGTTGTTTTCATCAACTCCAGTGCCCATATTATTTTATCATGTAACCGTATGGTTTAGTCAATCTACTTAATCCAACGCGAAAGGAGAAGTGACTCACTACCCTCAAATTCTCCCTAAAAATCTATCTTTCCAAGCCTCTGCAAACAAGATAAATGATTTCCACTCCAGAGGAATGCAAAACAAGTGAATTCTAAGCAAACAAAAATGTTCTGTCAGAGTTGTCCTCATCCTTAGGTTCATAGTAAGGACACTACTACCCAAGGCATAAAAATGAAAGGTCTCATACCTTTCTGTTAAGTCATCCTGCACTCCTGGATGAAGTGTAGACATAGGCAGCCACAGGATACTTGGGGTTATGTAAGTGGATAAGTTATAAGCTGTCATCTGACTACTTGAAGAATGTCTCACAATGTTGTATAACACTCCAAAAAGGTATCTCAAGAGAGCAATACTGGGCTTGAACAGCTTCTCTAAAAAGCTGGAGTTCGTTTGCAGCAGTTAGAGGCCCTGGCATGCCCATTCTCTCTCTTTCTCTGTCTCTCTGTCTCAAGTAAATAAATAAAAAATAGTTAAAAATATTAAATGAAAGAAAATGTGCTCAACTATAATCTTATGGATAAAATTTTAAATTACCTCTAAAAGGTTCCCTTCATTTTCAAGATAGCAATTCTGTAATGCTGTCTAAGAACCCTAAACTTATCTATCCAGGATCAACTACTTCATCTAAACAAAAATGGTTCACTATTTCTATTTAACAACATTGAAACCACATGGAAACAATATTTAAATATCATTAGTAAGGTAATAGTTCAATATTTCATTTGGATCAATGAATTTAATCACCTATTGATGTTATATGTTTAGAATATGTATAACAGTCACATACTTCATATTAATATTTAGGAAAAAACAATAATTCCAAGTAGTAAGATATCTTATTTTTTTTTCTTAGTGTTATCTAGGCTAGCCTGGATCTCATTATGTTGCCCAGTCTGTCAACCAATTCACTGCTATCCTCCTGTACCAACACACCACACGCTGGACTACAGGCATACATGACACGGGCATACATGTCTTTGTAAACTGGCCTGTATGTGAACAAACAGACTTTTTGGTTCTGGTCATTATTTTAGTAGATAATACTGTAAATGTAATCTAATATTTTTGAAAGAATACCCTGGGTGTAACTTTTGTTGACCCAGAGAAGACTAACTAGTGCATAGTTACTGCGGGAGTGTGGTTATTGTCTCCTCCTTACTGCCTTGTTCAGGGACCCCAAGAAAGGTTGGGTGACAGTGTTGCTTCTTGGAGATTTTGAAGAAAACCCTTGTTTAGATAAAATAAATAGTATTATGCTTATGGAGAGATGGCTTAGCTGTTAAGGCACCTGCCTGCTAAGCCTAAGAATGCCTGTTGGATTCTCCAGGTCCCACATTTAGCCAGACAGTGATGCAAGGGCACAATGCTGTACTTGCCCACAAGGGGGCACCGTGTCTGGAGTTTGTTCAGAGCAGCTGAATGGCTGCTGCCACATCCATCCCCCCCCCAAAAAAAAATCAGTTTACACCCAACTTCTTTTACATCCATCCAAACTGAATCACACAGAACCTTGGCTCAAACTGTTGACCCACACATCCAGAAGCAGTCACTTGGGTTTTTTTTAACTGCATAAAACTAGAAACAAAGAGTCTGGGTAGTGGTGAAAAATTAAGAATAAAATCTCCTGTTACCATCTCAAATTTCCTTTTTATGGACATATAAGAAAAATGACAAGTCCGGTAACTAAATCCTATTAATTTCTTAAGAAATAAGCATACAACTTTTGCTTGTATCATTTGGATCCAATGTTTTTAATCTTTTAGAAAGGTTCGAAAACAAATGAACAAAATGTACATACCTGCTAGATCATAAACACATATTGAACCCTTGCTCCTTGGCAAAAACAAAACAAAACAAAACAAAACAAAACAAAACAAAAACCTCTAAAATGCTTCATGCTTCACTTCTCTTTACTGTGTAAAAATCCCACACACACTTTAAACTTGTTAGCAGCAGCTTGTTGGATATACAGCCAAATCCCAGTGTGTAACCACATATTATTTCTTAAACTGACTTTGAAACAATCCTTAAGTGTTTCAGATGTTTCCTCTTGTTGCAGTCAGGTTCATATTGCTGGCAGAAATCACCCGACCAAGAGCAGTTTGGGTGGGAAAAAAAAAGGTTTATTTTGGCTTACAGACTGGAGGGGAAGCTTCATGATGGCAGGGGGAAATGATGGCACGAGCAGAGGTTGGACATCACCCCCTGGCCAATACAAGGAGAGTGTGCCAATCACTGGCAAGGGAACACTGGCTATAATACCCATAAGCTCACCCCCAGCAATAAACTGCCTCCAAGAGGCATTAATTCCCAAATCTCCATCAGCTGGGAACCTAGCATTGAGAACACTTAAGTTTATGGGGGACACGTGAATCAAACCACCACATTCTGCACCTTACCCCCATAAACTGATAAACATACACGATAGAAAATATATTTAGTCCAGCTTTCAAAGTCCCCACATTTTTTATCAATCCTAATGATGTTCAAACATCTCCATAATCCAAGGTCTTTTAACTGAGCCATAATACCAAAAAATCTCTCCCAAAACCCATAATGGCTCAGAATAAACATTTACACTGTAAAAGATGGCAATGGGCATAGCAAGGAAATATTCAGCCAATATAAGATTTAAAACAACCAGGTCAAACATCAAACTCTGTAGTTTCAAGTCCAACAATTCTAGTCAGTGACAAATCTTCAAGTCTGATAATTCTAACCAGCAATGTCTCTAGAATTCCAATTCTGCCTCTCTACCTGGGGTACTCACAGTTTTGGAAAACTTCATCCTTGGCTGGTAGTTTTCCTTAGCAGCCATCTCATGGTCCCAGTATCTCCACTGGGTCTCTACTGCAACCCATGGTTCATCCTCACAGCTCCATCAGGTCTCCATGCGGACAATCCAGCTTCACACTCCCATGGCCATTTCCAAAGCACAACAGCATGTTGAAAATTCAATGACCCTCTTTCCTGCATTTGTTATACTCCATAATACCAGGTAGGGTGCCAATTTGTTATTCCAGGGAGGAATCAAGCAGACTTTGAAGAACAGGACACTCCTTCAGCATTCAGACCCCTTCAAAAGCCTGCATTCTTTCTGCTGTCCCAATGCAGGTCAGCTGGCCCAATCTCACAGGTGGTAACCTCTCATACAATTGCAGCTGAATGGGTAGAAGTTTTGGCCCAAAGATTTTAATTTTTCTGTGCCATATCCCTCTGCTCACACCGGTCCATTTCTATGCAATGAAACTCTGCACAAATTCTCAGGACCCAGGCATAATAGCAGCCTCTCACACAAACTGCTTCTAGCCCAGTCCAGACAAAGCAATTTCTCATCCTTACAAGCCAAGTCTCACAGTCCTTAGTTCTTATTGCATTCGGGTCTTTCAACTCTGGTCCATCAAGCTGTACTTACAGCAATGCAAGGCGTATCTTAGGCCAAGGTTTCAAATCCTTCCACATTCCTCTTGAAAATCAGCTCAAAAAGGCCAAAGCCACACAGTCAGGTGTCTAGCAGAAATCCCACTCCTTGGTACCACTTTATTTTTGCAGTCTGGTTTGCATTGCTGGCAGAAATCATCCTACCAAGAGAGCTTTTGGGGAAAAAAAAATACTTATTTTGGCTTACACACTCAAGGGGAAGCTCCATGATGGCAGGGGAAAATTACGGCATGAGCAGAGGGTGGATATCACCCTCTGGCCAACATAAGGTGGACAATAGCAACAGGAGACACAGACAAGGGGAAACTGGCAATAACACCCATAAGCCCACCCCCAACAATACACTGCCTCCAGGAGGCGTTAATTCAAAAATCTCCATCAGCTGGGAACCTAGCATTCAGAACACCTACATTCTGGGGGACACCTGAATCAAACCACCACACCTCTCTTATTCATAATATCATTTTTAAGTAATCATGATGCAGAAAACTAATCATGCAACTTCAGAGTTATGCTGTGAGGACTATGCTAGAACTTTCCCAAACTTTAGGACAGATGACACAATGTTGACCAATTCACTGTTCAAGATCACTTTCCCTCAGAACTCAGCTTTTCTTTTTGGACTCTATGATATATTGCATGATTTTTCTGAAGATTCCTTCAGTGAATGCCCCCTTCTCATTGAAAACGGAAAGCATGTCACATGAGGAGGAAAGGAAAGGAAAGCCCAGGTCATATCATATCCAGAGTGCAGAGATCCTCTTTCCCCATATGGAAAACCAGTGCAGGTGTGTGCAAGGTTACAATGTTACACTGGGTGGAATGCAGTGATTTTGAATGGTTTTCATATCCTTAAATATATTTTCTTCCCATTAACCCACTCTATCATCACATCATGAAACAGTGAAAACACATGTTTGAGCCAGTTATTCCTTTTAAGTGAATAGATGAACTTACATCAAACTTCACTGTATCAAGGCTTCTGGCAAATTGTGCTGTCTTACTTTTCTGTTCTCTAATAGAAATAACCTTCCTCAATATGAAAAATCATCTTGCTATACATATTCCAATTTGGATACTCCACCTTAAGTGTGCATAACTCCAACCTCTTTCTTATATTTCTCAGCCTCTTTTAAAAACACCTTTAAAAATCTGTCTCCCTCCACAAGCCTTCACTGACTACATTGCCATTTCTGTTTGCTGTGTTCATGTTCTCAGTGGAAAGTGTAGAAAGATGGTGTCATGTAACCCAAAGGAGCTGAAATGCTATGTCTATGACTTAGTACGTATCCTTCAGTATAGAACACAGCCTTACCTAAGCTTTTCTTTACTCTATCCGCAAAATTGGGAAGATCCTCTATTGACCTGACATGATTAACTTGTTCACATGCAGCATAAATTACCTACAGTGAGGATGGTGTCTGGATAGATGCTAGATATGCAATAAATGTTTTGGCTAACAATTTAATATGCTGATTTGAAAAACCACAGACCATCATCTGTGATGTTCTTTTGACATATTATGTCAGTATTAGGTAATTAATATATGCCAGAGGAAAAATTTTTATATACAAGTACTTGGAATAAAAATCAAAGCATGCCAGATATTTTGAATTAAAAGTTTAACAGTCTCAGATGCAATGGCAACTAAAGGAAGTGTGAAACTAGTGTGGCTTTCAAGGACCAACCATAAAAAAAAGGGGTGAGGCAGAGCTGGACTCAGGTCATATCCACAGAGGTCAGTGGATTCTCCAGCAGGTGAAAGTGCATTTTTGTTGTAACCAGTGGAATAAATAAGACTATGTTTCCTATTGTGCTTCTATGATGACTCTCTAAAACTTCTGTGAGAATCTGACCCTTTGAAGTAAATTTGAACGATTCTATAGGGCTGAGTAATCTAATGATTTGTCTACTTGGTGAGAGAACTGAATGAGAACACTTGAGCCCTGATAGGTTGTTTTCCTGCCTGGGAAGGTTACAGAAGGCAGGTCACCATTCTCACATGTGTCCCTGAGGGATGGTCAAAGAGCTGTCTGGTCTGGTTCTGGTGGGGCCGGACATAGGTTGTTCTGGCAGGTGCCAGAAGCCCACTGAAAGGACTAGTTTATGAAATCCCATTTCTCTTAACTGTCTTGGCCTCTGCAAAAGGAAGAAGTAAGAACTTACCAGGTACTAGCTTAGTTCACTAACCTTGCTCATGCCATTTCCATTTTATAGCATGCTGATTGTAATGCACAGAAGAGAGCAAAACCATTCATTTATGCTGTACAGTTTCCTACACTCTTAAATTGGTTAATTGCTTTGTAATACTAATATTTTCTTTTCCCCCAAACCTGTGCACTTGAAGTTATTTTAGAAGCCTGATCAGACTCACGCTCATTTTATCCAATGAGAAAGCTTCTTACACAGTGCTAAGATGCACTTCATTGAATTACAAGGCATTTAAAATCTAGTTGTACAGGTTGCCTAAGTTTAAGTACCACCAGTGAATTCAGAAGTCACATTATATTTTGGAAGATTATATATATATATTATTCAGATTAAGTGGAATTCTATAATCATCAACTTTCTTAGTAAGTCTCTTCACAATGTTAGGCTTCCAGTTTGGCTGATTGAAAACCATGATCACTTATCTCCCAGCAACAGCATCTACCTTTCATGCCACACCTTGTCTAACTCCACTTCTCAGCCAGCTTTTGGCCTCTTCTCCTGAGATGGTGAGTTCAATTTCAATTTCTCAACTATAAATTTCTTTCCCAAAATGTTACCTTACTACTAGCTAAATGAGTTCTATGTAACAAATGGTTTATAAGTCAGGAGAGGAGCCATAATGTAGAAGACGAGTGACATGCCACCAGATATCTTTAATTACCTATTCATTTGAATTCTTGAGGATTTACCAAGTATTCATGTAACTCAGGGCACTGAGTTCATGGTATGAGATGGGCTCCTGGCTCTGTAATATTACAGCATGCAGGTTACTCAAAACTCATTGAGCTTCAATTTGTTCAGGTTTGCTATGAAGGCAGCTCTCTACACCTGACTGAGTTGATGCAGTACTCAACCCAGGCATGGCTCACAACAGTCTTCATAGTTACACACACACACACACACACACACACACACACACACACACACACGGCACTCTTTGGTTTGGTTTCTGGCAGTCTAGTTATTAGCCTCCTTCTCCTTCCAAAAAGCACACCCACCCTTATTCTCCATGTTGTTCTGGTATTCTAGAGGGTATCTTCAGCCCTGGAGCAATGCGACCACCCTACCTGGAGTCCAACTCCTACCAATTTAAAATGAAAAAGTAAAATAAAATAAAATAAAATAAAATAAAATAAAATAAAATAAAGCACATGCATTCTTTAATTCCTATACATCACTGTGGGCAAATGTTTGTTAAGTATACAGAGCTACGCATGTTGAATTGTATTCGCCCTGGTTTCTCTACTTTTTTTATACTTGTGTGTGGTTTACATGCATGTGATTATCTATTTGTGCTTGTATGTGGGTCAGTGTACATGTGTGCAAGTGAACCTGAAAATAGATGCCAGAGGTTGTCATCAGATATTCTGGTTAATCAGTTTTTATTTTAATTTGCTGAGGCATGGTCTCTCTCTTGAACCTAGAGCTTGCTGGTTTGGCTAGTTTGGCTAGCCAGCTTGCCCCAGGGATGTCCTTCCTCTGCCTCACAAGTGCTGAGATTACAGACAGGCCATGAACCTGGCATTTATGTTGGTGCTTGAATCCAAATTACAGTCTTTATGCTTATCCACTGAGCCACCTCCCAAATTCTTGGTCTCTTTGCTCTTAATATGAATTTCTAATCTTATCCAAATATATGCCTTAAGGTAGCTTTAATAAGTACAATTATAAGAAAGCTCTTTCTGTAGGTTTAAAGCTGTATATGCAGGTTCTCCATTTGGAAAGACAGAGAGAAAAACAGGCAATTAGTCCTATAGTTTCTCAAAAATATTAGATTACAGGTGTAATCTAATTATCTGTGTGCTTAGAACAAATTTAAGAAAGTTCAGTCATAGCAATGGCAGGTTGTATAGTCAGGAAAGAGTCTATGCATATGAATATGATTTCTTCATTTTCTTTTTGTACTGAGAAAAGTTCTGGACACACAGCAGATGTTAAATGAATATTTGCACATGGATTCAGAGACATAGCTAGATTTTTGGATTTTCATCCAAAACAGACAGTACTTTGTAAACAGGAAATGGAACACACGTTTATTGGAACATGAACAATAAGTGGGAGAAAAGAATTTCCAAGAAGTTTCTTATTTCAGAATAAAATGGATGTTTTTCAAGTAAAAATGGAGAAACCTTTTACCCTCAGCCAGACCAGAAATTGTAGCATGTAAAGGTGTCATTAGGTATCTGGTCTAGAGTACGTAGTTGGTAATTATCTATTAAATGTATGAAAGAATATAGTATGAGGTTTTTGCTTGCAAAAGTATTTAATCTTAGGCCGGGTGTGTGGCACACGCCTTTAATCCCAGCACTCAGGAGGCAGAGGTAGGAGGATTGCCAGGAGTTCGAGGCCACCCTGAGAATACAGAGTGAGTTCCAGGTCAGCCTGGGCTAGAGAGAGATCCTACCAAAAAAAAAAAAAAAAAAAAAAATTTAATCTTAAAAACAAACCATCTTGTGTATGGCACAATGCAGGTCAGGCCCTAGCCAGGGTGTCTGCTAGAAAAAAACAGGAAGTGGGTTCTGTGGAAGTGGCATCCTTCACAGGCCTGGCATGGCAATAGCTACAGCCCCATTCCCAAGAGCAACCTGCAGCAAGATGATCTGCCCAGAGACAGGCTGTCATTGGTCACAAGAAGGGAACTACCCCATACAATAATTGGCCAGCCAAACCCTTAAAAACCTCTACACTTCCTTGAATAAATGAGTTTGCAGCCGCTTGTCCTCTGCCTGCTTCCACCCAACTCCCGGTGTCTGTGTCGTGACTCCAGGCCTCTTACCCCCTACCCGGTGGAGACCCTGCATCCCCTCCTGGGCTGGCCCATGGAGGGACCCCAACAATCTTGTTTATTACCATAGCTATTAATCATTCTCCACACTTCGTGAGACAAAAAGAACTAGGCAGGCATCACAAAGAATCTTTCACAGAGACACTGGAGGGACACATTTCCACGTGTCATATTGCCATGACTTCAAAAAAGAAAATAGTTGAGATAGATATAAATGCAGCTCTATCCCAGGGGTGGATACAACTTTGAGTGTACAGTGCTGATTCCTGTAAGGTCTGTTCCCTCGAAGCTCAGCAGACAGCCCAAGATTCTTGCTTCGGCCTATCTGAGGCAGTGAGATCCAGCAGATTCACAATACAATTAGCTCATCTCTTGCTGTGGGACTCATGGATGAATAAATCCCATTAAAAATGCCAAGAAATGGAGCAAAAAATGACATATCCAGGAAATTCTGTTTCTGGGGACTTTGTGGAGAATGTTTAGCTTTGGTTCACACATCTCTGTGCAGACCACTTAGTGTCCAGAGACCACATACCATCATCACTATTATGCCTGAGGAAGTTGAACTTGAAAAGCTTAAGCTCAACAACCCCGAGCCCAGAAGACAAATGCTCAAGATATCTTGACAGAGTAAAGCTTTCCTTCAGAGAAACAACATTCTATGGAGGGAAGGTCTCTACCATGGAAAATAAGCCTCATGTAGAAAATAAGTGAATTTCCCACACCCCAGAAGAATTACTGCTCAGAACCATTGAAAACTCTATTAGAAACAAACACACCTATATTAAAAACATTCTGGTGAATTATTTTTAGAATCCTACATGAGAAGCCCAAACAAAAATAGATTTCAAATTGAGCCCTTGGCAATTAATATTATTACTACTTTTGTTTCTTGATATAAAAATGACCTTGACTTAAAATGTGAGTGTCCTAGTTATGCAGAATAACACAAACTCTCCCTCACACACCCACAAACACATGCATGCTCTGCTCAAAAGTGTATGGGAATTAGGAAGCAAGAAGTAAAATTTGTTTGTAAGATAGCCATTCTAACTGGGATGAGATAGAATCTCAATGAAATTTTGATTTGCATTTTCCAGATGTCTCTTAATATTGGCTATTTTTTCATATATTTGTTGGATATTTTTACTCTTTTTGAAAATTATTTATTTAAAGCATTAACAAATTTTTTAAAATGGATTAATTTCTACTGTTAAATTTTGTGAGTTCATTTTATGTTATGAATATTAAATGTCTGTCAGATGAATAGTTTGTAAATAAATACCACCTTCAATCCTACAACTGTCTCTTCATCCTCTTGGGGCAGAAACTTCTTAGAATGAGGTGATCCCATTTGTCCACGGTTACATTTATGTGCACTGGAGTCCTGTTCAGAAAACTCACTGCCTGTGTCAACATCTAGAAGTACTTCCCCTAAGTTTGCCTCTAGTAGACTCAGAGTTTTAATTTTGACAGTCGGATCTTTGGCCCATCTTGAATTGATTTTGTACATGGTGACAGACAGCACATGCAGCTTGTAAAGGCCCAACTTTGACTACATTTAGAAGTGTGGAGGTTCATTGGGTAACACTGGCCTCCTTTCAAGCCTCTTTCAGAATCTATTGAAGGTAAGAAATGTTATCTTATCACTGTATATACTGTACATATACCCTTTTCTCAGAGTATGCAGGGCCACTCTTCTATGCTCTGCCTTTCAGAGAGGCCAGAGCTCCTTGTAAACTTAGAACACTGGGAGTACATTCAGTATGCAGTAGGATACCTGTGTGAGTTTTCAAGCACTGTTATTATACAGAAAGTTTGTGTTCTTAAAATGGTTTACTCTGAGTGATTCTTACATTAAACCAGTATTATTAATGAGTTTATAGATAGCCTTTTAAGAAAGAATGGTTCTCTGATCTCATCTTCCTTTAATAAAAACATTTTGTTAGCAAGTCCAGGGTGAGTTCCTTACCCATTTAATAGCTAAATTTATATTTAATAACCATTGCTTAATTTCTCCCCAAATGCCATTTTAGAGGGTTCTGGGAAGTATAAGAATCTGATTCCCACCTAGTCATCAATTTCACTAGCAGAACTTTTGGATCTAAAGATAGAAATAGACTAAAAAATGAAAAGATGCCAAAGGATCTTCCAGGCACCAGTGACCAGAAAAGAGCAAGGACAGATACACTAGTACAGAACCAAAGGACTTTAGATCACAAAAGAGATAATACAGGACAAAGGTTCATTAAAGGCAGAAGATGTAGCAAATATAATCCTTTGCAGCCCTAAACACAAACCATCAAATATATGAAGCAAAACCTGATGTTTGAAGGGACACACAAAGTCTACAGTAACAATCAGGGACTTTAAAACCACCTTTAGGGTTGGGGACATGGCTCAGTGGATAAAATACTTGATGTGCAAGCACAAAGGACCCAAGTAAGGGTCTCCAGCACCTGTGTAAATACCAGGCCAGTGTGGTAGCCCTCCTTGAATATCAGCACTCAGCATGGGCGAGAGAGTAAGCACAAAGCCAGCCTAATCAACTTAACAGGATTCTGTCTCATAATAAAAAAATAAAAATGGTTGTGGTTATAAGTCAATTGTACATCACTTTCCTAGTATTCACAAAGCCAAAGGTTCAATCCTAAGTACCAAAAAAATTAATTTGCCACCAATACTTCATCCTTTGGTTTTCCTTGCAAAAAGTTGCATTTTTTTCTTCCATGGGTAGACCTGTGCTATGCGTTTCATTAATAAGGATAACTTAACCATTAGAATAATGTTTGTCATGCTTCCATTTGTAGACAACATTTAACATAGCAGGAAAATGGTAACAACTGCTTCAGAGCTGACTGATGTTAACAGTGATAATGTGCCCACCGAAACCAGAACAAGATGGTAGCACAGAGCTGTGGAAGGTAATGCTAGAAACAAATTTTCTACCTTAAGTAGGTAGGAATCAAGATGTACTTACATTAATGTAACCAAATATAAGGTTTAACCATATTCTGTAAAACTGTAAAAGTTTAACTACAGAAGAGCCAAAATAATACAAGTAGGATAATAACAGTAGGCAAGTCAAGGACAATGAACAATTTTCTCATTGTTCAAACTTTCAATGGATAATCTATGTGCTTTGGGAGGAATGTGTCCTCCAAAGACTATGTGTTGGATACTTAATTCCCTAAGCAACAATGTTGTGGGTGGAGTCAATGCATATTAAGTCATTATGTAGCTTCCACCTTCAAGAATAGATTAGTGGGAAAAAAAAAAAAAAAAAAGAACAAATTAGTGTATCTATCATGGGAGGGGTTTGTGACCTTGTGCATGTACTTTATAAAAACAAGTTTGGTCTCTCTCCCTCTCTCTGTTTCTAATAAATAAATTAATTAATTAAATAAAATCTTTAAAAACAATTTTTAAGGGCTGGAGAGATGGCTTAGTGGTTAAGGCATATGCCTGCGAAGCCTAAGGACCCCAGTTTGGTTCTCCAGGTCCCACATAAGCCAGATGCACATGGTGGCACATGCTTCTGGAGTTCGTTTGCAGTGGCTAGAGACCCTGGCATGCCCATTCTCCCTCTTTGTCTCCCCCCACCCTTGTCTCTAATAAATAAATAAATAAAGTAAAAATTAAAAAAAAAAAAAAACATGTTTGGCTTCCTCTTGAATTCTCTTAGGTGATTGCTTGTCTTCTGCCTTTCACCATAAAGCCATAGGTTTGTGTGAAGACTGAGCTAATGCATACCATGAGCTGACACTGCTCTGACACAAACTGAGTTACAGCTTCTATGTACACGTTTTCTCTTCCTCAGTAGTGTTTCTTTATGGGTTTGCTTTGTTTCTCCTCTGGGACTCAACAGGAATCCACAGAGTTGCCCTTGTGGCCTCAATTGAAACATGAGGGCTAGTCCCTGTTCCAGAGGACTTTCCTTTCCCTATGTCTCATGGCATTCCTAGTGCCTGCTTCCAAAATCACAGACCGTGTCACGCACCCCACTTCCTTGCAAACTCCAACTACCATGTACTCAGGCGACTGCTGAGCAGATATCATATACTTTGTTGATGTTTGGCATATGGTAGATGATGAATACTCATTAATTTGCTTTTCTAGGCTTGGAAGTTATAGAATACAGCCCATGGTCAGAGAACTATTCTGGTATTGCCCTTATGAACAGTGATCCAAGAACTGTATTTTAGATACAAGTATTCTCCATAGAACAGACTCAATCTTTAAAACCACTGGCTTCGGACTGGAGCTGTGACTCAGTGGTAGAATTCAGGTATAGCATGCATGAGGCTCTTAGTTTGATCCTGAGCTCTGTAAAAACAGAATCCAAACAATCCAACAAACCTCTTTATCTTCTTTACTTGGTCAGTGATGCTTCCATGTCAGAATGAAAGTCAAATCCATGTCTAAGCACCCAATGGGAAATCCATATCTAGATGGTTTTTAAACATGATTGAGCATTTCCCTTGCATGGACATAGAGTATGAGTGGTTTAGCTTATTCTTAGAAGCCTTAAAAACACAGATAAAATTCCAACAATGAAGATTCTGATCTGAAGTAAGTTGCTTTGTGAAAACAAGCCTGTGTAGCAAAATAGTGCACATAGATGGAGATAAAAGTGGACATTGTACAAATAAATGAAAGTGTATTATGTTTCTTTGGCATTAAAAATAGATCAGATGAAGAGAACAAAAAATAGGTTCAGGGTAACATAAACTGGCTTGTGTGATCAGAGGGTCAACTCTGACATTTTTATCTCTTGGTCCTTTCTAATAGTCTTGTTGCCAGGGCTACAGTTTTTGCCAGACTGCAAAAGAACTGTCAGTTCAAACAGAGATTAAGTTTACACAACTAGTTTTTATTCTTCCCAAAATCAGCATTAGTTAATACTGGTGACTTTTAGAGCTAAAATCATGTAGAAGAGAAAGATAGCTAAAGATATACTTTTAGAAAGTATAAGTAATGAAATCTGAAACTTAGCAAAATTTCCAGAATATGGATATGCCTACATAGAAATTTATTCTAATAAAGTTGAACACAAAGTGTAATTTATAATGTCACACATTTTAAAATGAATAAGAAATTATCATTAAGAAAGTAAACAAGGGCAGGAGGGATGGCTTAGCAGTTAAGAGGTGTTTGCCTGCAAAGCCAGAGGACCCAGGTTCCACTCCCCAGGACCCACGTTAGCCAGATGCACAAGGGGATGCATGCATTTGGAGTTCATTTGCAGTGGCCGGAGGCCCTGGTGCACCCATTCTCTCTCTTTCTCTCTCTCTCTCCCTCTTTCTCTGTCAAATAAATAAATAAAATTAAAAAAAAAATTTTAAAAAGAAAGAAAATAACGACAAATACCCTCAAAGATTCCAAGTCCTTGATGTTGCTTAATGAGCAGTTCTAACTAGCTGGATAATTGTGCTTCAGGCAGTTTACAAATTCAACCTAATTTAATATTTCAACAGCACAGGTAGGGCACAGGGTAGATTAGCCTGTGGTTTGGTTTCTTCCTTTCTTTGGTTAAAATCATCTAGTGATAAAATATCTAAAGGAAGTATAAATAAAAGTTACCTGATATGATGCCTTGATGTATCATAAAGCTTTAAGGAAAGCTAGATTGTTCTGGAAATTCAATTGCAAATAATGAGTAGTATGCCTCTCCTCTCATGTATTTATATATTTGTAAGCAAAAATTCCCATACTATCTTTTAAATTTTTTTATTCATTTGCAAGACATAGAGATAGAAATAAAGAGAAAGAAAGAGAGAGTGTGAGAGAGAGAGAGAATGGGCATGCCAGGGCCTCCAACCACTGCAAACAAACTCCAGACACATGCACCACCTTGTGCATCTGGCTTTTGTGTGTTCTGGGAAATAGAACCTGAGTTCTTTGGCTTTTCAGGCAAGTGCCTTAACCTTTAAGCCATCTCTCCAGCCCCATACTATCTTTAAAAAAGAAAAGCTGACAATTACTGAGTCAAAAAGTCACTTTAATTAGAATGTTATTGCAGTAGTGACATCTGGTGGAAAGTATAGAAATTACACTGTATGATATATTTCTTCTTTTGTACACAGTAAATTTAGATATATTTTACAAGCTAAGATAAAATAGAAAAGGAATGTGAATAAAAATGTCCAGAAGGTAATGTGCAGGTAATTTTTGAGTCTACATTCCAAAACAAGGAAGATTTTAGTGAACATAAACTTTAGTATATTCTAATAGTAAAATTTCATTCAGCATATGTTTATACAGTAAAATAATTTAAAATATTATTATGGACCCATGGTGCTAGAGTCTTTTTTCTCCTGCATCACATACCAAAGAATTACTGTCCCAACCTTTACTGTGAAACACCTCTGCAGAGTGACCTCAACAACACCTCATAGAAACTCTGTACTACAGAGTAAATGGAATTGAGATAAAATAAGGAGAAGAATCTGATTTGAGATACTGTGGAGACAACAAATGATGGTATTTTATAAGCGAGCTTTAATGATTACAAAATAAAATGCTCCCAAATCGAGAAGAGCTTAAACGTTAGGGCAGAAAGCACCCAGTTCAATGCTTGGCAGAGAACTTATCATCCTCAGGTCAAATCCCGGCCATCTCAGTTTTGTTCTTGGAACATCATGCTCATTCTCAGTCTAGTGCTTTCAAGCTTCAGCGACTGATTTAAGTAGGTGCAAAACTGATATGCTTGCAAAGCCTGAACTAATAAATATCTGGGAATTTACAGTTTGTCCGTCTATAGTGTATTAGACCAATTGCCTTTCACGGTCCATCACCATGGTGAGTACACAGTTCATTCTTTGTATCTGCAGTTCTTCACCTGCATGTTCAAACAACTCACATCAAACACACCTTTTAAAAATGACATCTAAGGGCTGGAGCAATAGCTTAGCGGTTAAGTGCTTGCCTGTGAAGCCTAAGGACCCTGATTCGAGGCTCGATTCCCCAGTACCCATGTAAGCCAATTACACATGGTGGCACATGTGTCTGAAGTTCGTTTGCAGGGGCTACAGGCCCTGGTGTGCCCATTCTCTCTTTGTCTCTCCCTTTCTCTGTCTCTAATAAGTAAATAAATTTTTATAAACTGACATCTGAATTGAACACATACTGACTGTCATTTCTGCAAATAGTATTCATCTATGTTGTATTAGGTACAAGTAGTCTGTGGATTATTTACTGTATAGGGGAAGCTGTGCATAGGCTATAAAAATTCTATGATCACCTTGTATGGGGGACTTAAGCATCATGTATTTTGCTATCTGCACAGTTCCTAGTACCAATCCCCTGAGAATACCAAAACATGGCTTCTTTTCTTGGCTCCATTGAGTTTGGCTTATCCGTAAGTCTTGCTTTGTTCAGTGGAATGTTGTAGAAATGTCACTGTGCAGGTTTCAATGCCAAGTCTTGCACCATTGCTCCTTCAGTGATAGAATGTGACATGTGGAAGACAATTATAGTTTGACCTGCTGAATAACATGGGAAAAATGCTTGAGGATTGTTAACCTCTTTAACATTGTTATGGAGACTGGAGTTCCCAGACTGACCATACTAAAAGGATCCTGAAGAGCAGGTGTGGTTTCGGGCTCTGTTTCATATCTTGGTGGTCTCAAGTAGAACAAGTTATATTCCTCTATACATAGTAAGGGATCTGTAGTAAGGGAAACTGAGTCAGAGTTTAGGTCTAACTATAGACAGCTAGAAACATGAGAAATCTTGACATTTTAAAAAATTATTTATTTATTTGAGAGAAAGAAGGATGGAGAGAGAAAGAGGAAGATAGAGAGAATGGGAGTGTCAGGGCCTCCAGCCACTGCCAATGAACTCCAGATGCATGCAATACCTTGTGCATCTGGCTTACATGGGTACTGGGGAATCAAATCTGGGTCCTTAGTCTACACAGGCAAGTGCCTTAACCACTAATCTACCTCTCCAGCCCCAAACAATGACTTTTTAAAGTTTAACATGGAATGGAAGTTAGCCACAATTCCTTTAGCCATTTATCAAATCTCTTTCTCTTAAGTGGAGCCTTGAAGAGCAGAAGGGAAGCAAACAAACCCATTTGGAGCCATGACCCAAAGCGTTTTCAGTTTCTCCTTTCCAACAAAGCTCTGTTTGACTCCTTACACAATACCAAATGTGTTTAAAATTTTTTTTCAAAGTGGCTGCTTTTGATAAAGATATTATGTATGTATGTATGTATGTATGTATGTATGTATGTATGTATGTATATATGTATTATTTATTTATTTATTTCAGACAGAGAAAGAAGTATAGAGAGTGACAATGGGTGCACCAGGGCTTCTAGCCACTGCAAACAAACTCCAGACACATGCACCACTATGTGCATCTGGCTTACATGGGACCTGGAGAATTGAAACTGGGTCCTTAAGCTTTGCAGGCATGCACCTTAACCACTAAGCCATCTCTACAGCACTTTTTATAGAGATTTTAAAACATTTTTCGTAACAGACTGCAACTTTCACTTCTAGATTTCTTCTGATGTTGTTTTTCTGCTTGCATTCCCACCCTGTGTTTCATGTGTTAATGTATGTTATAATCAGTCCAAAAAGTCAACAGAATATGCCAATTTCAATAATAGCCACTTTATCTGTACTAGGTTTAAAACCTACTCGTTTGGCCACATCTATTCAAAATCATTTCCACTTGGACATGAGTACTTTTCTTCTCACAGATGACCTTTCCTAAAGGCCCTAAGCCTCATTAGAGAGTCTCAATAATTTTTTAGGGAATGGGTTACCTTAGGAATTTTTACTATATACATTGCCAAATACTGTTATCTGTTCAGCACTGAAAAGAAAAACATAAGCACACTATTAGAACAGAGTCAATAACTCACCCAGGAATGCTGAAAACACAAAAATCACTAATGAGCATCTTTGCTTACATTCTTGTTCTTTGCCATGCACTTTCCTCCCATTATAAGACCTCAAGATTCATAAAGGCTGTCACTTTGCCTGATTTTTTCTGCCAATTTACACACAATATTATGCACATATGGATGCTAAATTTGTAATTCTTGCATGAGTGTACAAACTAAGTTAAGTTACTTAACAGTGAAGACTGAAAGAGTTAATTAATACACATAAACAGTGACCAATAAAAATGTTTAATTTTTTTCTTTTTTACAAAATAATACATAAGAGAATAGAAATTAGAAGGGATTTTACAAGATTTATACTGATCTTAGAAAACTAGATGACAACTGAATAGGACCAATGTACCTGATAAAAGAAATGGTGAAGTGGACTGGAGAAATGGCTTAGTGGTTAAAGCACTTGACAGTGAAGTCTGAGGACCCAGGTTTGACTTCCCAGTACCCACATAAGCCAGATGCACAAGGTGGCACATGTGTTTGGAGTTCGTTTGCAGTGGCTGGAGGCTCTACCACACCCATTCTTTCTCTCTCTCTCTCTCTCTCTCTCTCTATCTGCCTCTTTATTTCTCACTCTCAAATAAATAAAATGTTAAAAATCAAAAAGAAATAAAGAAAGAGTGCAGGCAAAGGAATGAGCCTGGTTTCCAAGTACATGAGAAAAGCCTACAATAGAGAGCATAAAGCTACCTCAACTTAGCATTTGAACTAATTAGAAGTGGCATGTGTCCTTTTCCAAAAAGTATTTTAATTAAGTGCATTGCTATGAGATGAAGAAGGTAGAATATAATCAAAAGAAATCAGCTACTGTGTGAATGCAGTCTTCATCTAATTAATACCACAAAAATATGCAAATATTTAAGGCACATTTAAAAATGAAGATTAGGGCTGAAGAGTTGGCCCAGTGGTAAAAATACGTACTTGCAACGTCTGGAGGTCTGGATTCAATTCCCCAGTACTCATGTAAAGCCAGATGCACCTAGTGGCACAATTGTCTAGAGTTCCTTTATGGTGCCAAGAAGCCTTGGTTCACATATTCCTTCTATCTCTCTCCTTCCAAATAAATAAATAAATAAAATATTTTTAAAAATAGAGCCAGGTGTGGTGGTGTACACCTTGAATCCCAGCACTCAGGAGGCAGAGGTAGGAGGATCGCTGTGAGTTCAAGGCCATCCTGAGAATATACAGTGAATTACAGGTCAGTCTGAGCTAGAGTGAGACCCTGCCTCAGAAAAATAAAAAACTAAACATGTAGATTAAATTTTATTTTATCATTTATGAATAATAAAAGTAAAAACTTTTTATAGAGATTAAGTTGTACAAATATCCATTGTCTTATCAGTTCTAGTTGTATAAATTAAAATCAAATAATTAAAATTTTGCAGTATAGCATCTATACAATGAAATAAATAACAATAGGACTCAATAAAATAGCAGTTTACTATTTTTATAGGCTGAACACTGAATATACATACTTCTTTTACTATGTTTTATATTATTATTTCTGTATATTGTCAATGCTTTATCAAAAGTATTAAGTATTCTATATTATACAAAATGTTTTATCTATAATTTCCATTTTTATAAAAGGACTTCACATTGTAATTATGAAAAAATTTTATGTTTCCTCTTGAACAATTTTTCAGTAGCTTTTTGTTAACAAAATGATAAGGGAAATATGCCCCCCCCCATGGAAAAATTATGCAGACTCATCAAAGTTTAATGCCAGCTTTTTCCTATCTGAAAATTAACCAATAAAATGAAACACATCACATCAACCATAGTTGACTTCATGTCAAGAAAACCACCTTTGAGAATGACAGTGACTTTATTTTCTTTACCTCACTCTTAGTCACTGACAAGAAATTTGTAGGCCTTTATGTTGTTTACTTTGTGAACTATGGTCAAAAATGAGTGAAGATGGACTTCTTCAGAAGTAGTAATGGACTGTGGGCTTGACTCATCCCAATTTCAGGTACAATCACATGTTCATCCATATAAATCAGTAGATCAAATGGATCTGTATCAGAAATTCTCTGGAAAGATCACTCCAGTACAAGTATGAGTGAAAGCAGAGGAGTTTACTTACTGGGGGTAAGGGGTAAAGAGCTTGTGGTAGCTCTCCAAAGAAGCTCTAACCCTGAGCTGAGATTTTATTTCCATTTTATAGTTTTAATCGCCAAGGGAGGGGTAAGTGAACAAACAAGATGTGGCAATTTGCATAGCAACAATTTCTGTAGTCAGGCCACCCTAACAATGAACTCCAGTTTACTTTGTTTTAGCCTAAACTGTCTCCTTCTTATCGTCCCTCTGGACCCTTTCTGGACAGTTTTCTCTTTGGGATTTTTCTATCTGTTGACAAAGGTAAGTTTAGCTCCTCAGCAGTTAATTCTTAAGTAACCTAGTGAATCAGTTCAACTTTTAGCTTCTTTTCTACCACAGATCTAAAATGGGGTTGAGATTTTTAATCGCCTCTGCCTCTTCCAAGTATGGGAATTATTTTGAATGACTCCTTGTTGGAAAAGGAAATGGCCAGGTCTCTAATTGTTAATTTATTTCCTCAATAATAATATATTTCAGTTGAGAAAATATATCTTTTCCTTTTATCTAATGCAAATTTCTTTTCTGTAAAGAGAAAAATATTAAAATACAGCCACCATACAAGGTTTTACTTTGACAAGAAAACTAACATCATGCTTCTCTCAGTACTGTACTCCACGGAATGTGTAGTGTCTGGTGTATAGTAGCCATTCAGTAAACCTTTAATGGAGTAATTAAGACTGAAAACATAATAGTAATTATAGTTACCATTTATAAAATAATAAGTAGAAAGTATGTGGTTGTTTTAAATTTGTTTTAGCATGCTTCCATTTTGAGAATACTTATATTACTTTATCTTTTAAATGCTTCAGACATCCATTTATATTATGGGGCAATATTAATCAAGAAAAAAAGAAATTTCTGGTCAAGATGATGGCTTTGTAACCATGCTGGAACTTCAGGGGAAAAAGGAGGCAAGACTTAGGGCTCCAGTCCTAGAGGAGAACTAATGAACTCCTCTTGAACTGGGCAGATGTGGGGGCAACATACCGAGAATATGCCCAATTCCTACACACTCTGCAGCATGGCTAGGGTGCAAAAGTAGGTAACCTACCTGTGATGTCTCTGCCTACCTAACCACCACACGGGCTTGGGAATACTATGGTAGGGGCAGTGGGGTGACATGAACACCTCTTCTCCAGATAGGGCACAAACCACAGACTTAAGGATATTATACCACAACCAGGTTTGGTGAACCAATGAGTTTACTGGGGTTACTTACAGAGCAGAGTTTTGGGTTGCTTACAGGAGCAATAGATGACTCAAATGCATCCACATCAAGAGAAGTCTCATCCATCTTGAGTGATGACCTTCCATAGCTGCTTTGACTCAAAGTCAACTGAATCATCAGAAAGCCCACCTCAGCATAGATGAGAACTCATGGAGGCTGCATTTCTGGAGCACACTGCACCACCTGCAGGTAGCTACATTGGAGTCTTATCCCCAAGCACTTGTTCCTCCTTTATGTAGCCTTAGGGCAGGGTCTTGCAACCCTTTCCCAGACATGTTGACTTCCTGAGTCTTTGGAATTTCCTTCCTGTCCCAGAAGAAGGGATATTTTAGTTTCCAGCTAACATAACCTTGGGGAGTGGGTGTGTGACTTTTAAGATTCATGTCTCCTAGACTTGACTTCCTGAATCCCCAGCCAGAGCCTCCTTTCTTCAGTTCAGAGGAATCTGCTAAACAACAGCAAGTGATCCACCTTGTGGTGGTTTGATTGTAAAATGACCTTCAGAGTCTCATGTTTGAATACTTAATCCCCAGATTTTGGCACTGTTCTGGAAGGATGTAAAGCTTTAGGAAGTATGTCACTGGGGGTGAGGCCTGAGGTTATAGGCAGGCCCCACGTGTTCTTCCTCACTGCTGGTGTGATGATGTGATGCATGCTCTTACCATGCTTCCTCTACCATAATGGACTCTAGCCTCTGGAACTATAAGCTAAAAGAAACTCTTCTCTTAAGTTGCTTCTGGTCGGGGATTTTGTCTGAGCTTTGAGAAAGTAACATGGATATATGTTGTGTAATCCTCAAATTGCCCTCTAAATATATGTGCTTGTGCACATAGATTATTCACATCCTTATCTCTGATTAAAGAGGATTCTCTTTGCAGATGGTGGTCTCTACTGAAGAGATTCAAAATCATCAAAGAACTTAGAATAAATAATTTTGTAGTGCTCAATGCTAAATGAGACATCAAGATCACCCCATCCAAGGCTCAGTGAACAGTGCTGAAGAGGGGGCAGAAAGAATGGAAGAGCCAGAGGTTGGTGAGTAGTGCTGTGAAACCCTGTCCAGGCAAGACATGGCAGTTGCATTTTAACTTCACAGTAACTTGTCACTTCACAAGACTCACATAATATTCATCATGGGTAGAAGAGGACATGATGTCCTGAGACCAACATCCCTTCCAGGGTGTTATATGCAGTTAATAGTGGCAGGGGGAATGGAAGACATTTTCTGCAATGGTATAGACACAGGTAGAACCCATGTGCTCTGGTAAATAATCACCCACATGTGCCTACGCAGGCAAGAAACCCTAACAAAACTCATATGCATATACATTGGCCCAAACTCATACCTATACACACATCATATGTAGATGACATTCTCCTCAATAATAGTCATTGTCAAAATCAGAATGGTGATTTTTCAAGAAAAATTAAAAATAGAATTCTCATTTAATCCTATCACAGAGCAATATTACTCATGCTTAGAGAGGAAGAGACCTCTGAGGATATTAGGGTAAGTGAAATAAGCTGGTCACCAAAAGATATACACCATATGATTCCATTTATATGTGAGATTTACAGTAGTCAGAATCATAGAGGCAGAAAGAGAATGTTAGATGTCAGAAACTGGGGGCAGCACGAGTGGGGAATTATTTCATGAGTATAGCAATTATGCTTTATGAGATGAAATAGGGATGGATGGAGGTAATGGATATGGATTATGATTGCATTAAATACCACTGACTGTATAATTTTAAATTTAAATGACCCACAGATCTTGTTGGCTCATGCCTGCAATTCCAGCTCTCAGGGGGCTGACACAGGAGGGTTGAGTTAAGTTCCAGGCTATAATAAAAATTTAGGGGAGGCTGGGTGTGGTGGCACACTCTAATCCCAGCACTTGGAATGCAGAGGTAGGCAGATTGCTGTGAGTTGGAGGCCAGCCTGATACTACATAGTGAATTCCAGGTTAGCCTGGGTAAGACTGAAACCCTACCCTGAAAAAAAAAAAAATTAGCTGGGTGTGGTGGCTCATGCCTTTATTCCCAACACTCAGGAGGCAGAGGTAGGAATATCACCATGAGTTGGAGGCCAGCCTGAGACTACATAGTGAATTCCAGGTCAGCTGGGCTACAGTGAGACCCTACTTCGAAAAAAAGAAAAGAAAAAACAACAACAAATTATGGGAAAAGAAAGAAAATATTAGGTCAATAATAATATAATTGTTATTTCTTTTGTTTAGGGGAAGAGCTTTATATGGAATGCATGACAGTTTACATTTCTTAGCTCCATTTGGCATAACAAAATATCACAAACTACATGGCTTAAAGAACAGAAATTGCCATGTGTGGTGGCACATGCCTTTAATTCCAGCACTCAGGAGGCAGAGGTAGGAGGATCACCATGAGTTTGAGGCCAGCCTGGGACTACAGAGTGAATTCCAGGTCAGCCTAGGCTACAGTGAGACCCTATTTCAAAATACAAAAAACAAAACAAACAAACAAAAATCAAGAACAGAAATCGCTGCGTCTAGTGGCACAAACGTGTAATCCAAGCATTTTGGAGGAAAAGAGCAGGGCATCATGAGTTCAAGGTCAGTCTGAGCTAATGATGGTAGGTTTCAAAAACAACAAAAAAACCCAGCAAATTGTTTCTTATAATTGTAGAATCAAGATGCCCTCAAGGTTTGTTTCTGGAAGAATGCTGTCTCTCACTTGAAGACAACCATCTTCTCAAGGTTTCACAAAGTGGGGAGAAGAGGTGTTAAGGCTTCAACACTTTAACATAACGTAGGGGACATAATGTAGATCATAGCAGTCTATCTTAGATGTCAAGTAGACAAAATAGTCTAAGGTAATGCTGACCAGTGACACCAATATTTAAATACTTAATATTTAATAAGGAGAAAATGATTTTCCTAATTCTGATTTTCCCTTAATTTTCTAAATCAATAATGAGACGTTTGCATAGGAAAGCAAGCTTGTGTTTTGTGATTTTGCTTTACTGAATCTCTTCCTAAATGGCTGGCTACTGTTGACCACAGGTTATGAACTCTTGGACAGGAAGTTTCTATCAGTACCTTGGTTGCTAGTAGGTTCACAGTATTTTAAGGATCTAGACTGGTGGTTTGACTCAGGTGTCCCCATAAACTTAGGTGTTCTGAATGCTAGGTTCCCAGCTGATGGAGATTTGGGAATTAACCCCTTCTGGAGGCGGTGTATTGTTGGGGGTGGCCTTATGGGTATTATAACCAGCTTCGCTTTGTTAGTGTTTGGCACACTCTCCTGTTGCTGTTGTCCATCTGATCTTGGCCTGGAGCAGATGTCCACCCTCTGCTCATGCCATCGTTTTCCCTGCCATCATGGAGCTTCTCCTTGAGTTTGTCAGCCAAAATAACTCTTCCCCCGCAACAAGCTTGCTCTTGGTCAGGTGATTTCTGCCAGCAATGCAAATGGCACTGCAACACAGATGTTGAGCTTTCCACAGGCAGGGAGCAGCTGTGAAATCGCAAAGGGCTTCAACTGAAGATAGTCCGGAGTTCTACTTGTTCCTGTCTCCATGGCAGACACCAAGCTGGGGACTGTAGCTT
Source organism: Orientallactaga sibirica (assembly GCA_036365145.1). NCBI lineage: Eukaryota > Metazoa > Chordata > Mammalia > Rodentia > Dipodidae > Orientallactaga > Orientallactaga sibirica. The sequence continues at coordinate 18,587,778 of JAEOAD010000033.1, forward strand.
GCTTCTGCCTAACCATTTCCAGTCAGTGCTCAGCCTGGGTCACTGTCTCTATGAGTAATTTACCCTCTTCATTTTGGCACTCCTGAGCCCCTACTTCCCAGTAAAAGATTCCTTTTTACCACAAAGTGAGGTTAAATACTTAGATCTAACAAAAACTCCTTGGCTGCCCTCTGCTGACAACAACTGGAGTTACATTTATTCTCTCAGGCCTTTGGCCAAGGTGAAACCTGGTGAATATGGAAATATGAAATTTGTTCCCCAAAGTAATAATATATGTTGATAAAATATCTTTTAAAATATTAAATATACATGATAAATAAAATTTCTACATGCACCATATATTACCTTTATTTACACGACTTTTCATTAAATGGAGAATTCTAATAACAGTGGGAAAAACAAATATGTCAAACATTGATCAATATTGCTTCTTCACCATTCTGCAGAATAAAAATAATCTCATAAAGTTTAGGAGATGCCAACAGAAAAAAATTAGATCCAAAAGGGATAATTAAGAAAATCAAGGCTGGAGAGATGGCCTAGTGGTTAAGGTATATGCCTGCGAAGCCTAAGGACCCCGGTTCAATTCTCCAGGTCCCACGTAAGCCAGATGCACAAGGGGACACACACATTTGGAGTTTGTTTGCAGTGACTAGAGGCCCTGGCATGCTCATTCTCACTCTCCCTCTCTCTGTCTCTAATAAATAAATATAAATTAAAAAAAAAAGAAAATCAACGAAAAATTGATTTAAAAGAAAATGAATCCTTTCAGAGAAGCTAAAGAATAGGTAGGTGGTCTCTGAATCAGGAACAATCAAAGAATGTTTAATGGTTTTTTTTTTTGTTGTTGTTTTGTTTTTTTGTTTTTCAAGGTAGGTTCTCACTCTAGCCCAGGCTGACCTGGAATTCACTACGTAGTCTCAGGGTAGCCTTGAACTGTGATCCTCCTACCTCTGCCTCCAGAGTGCTGGGATTAAAGATGTGTGCCACCACTCCTGGCTTGTTTAATGTTTTAATTGCTTAGAAACTAAAGGTATAATTGCCCAAATGATTAATTTAACAGAAGAGCTTAAAGATTGAGTTCAAGAAGTTTTGAGCTAGCCTGGATAGCACAGCCTTAAATTCAGGATACTCCAGAGCCTGAGGCTGCAATTAAGGTCAAGGTCCTTCTGGACTTTCAAGACCAGCCTACCAAAATCCTAAAGAACAAAATAAAACTGGCTGAGGACATAGGTCAGTGCATCCTATTGGTATAAGACAAAATAAAAACTATTAATTAAAATTAATTCAGAGAAATGAGATTCTTAAACAAAGATTTTAAAGAAAGATTTTATCCTCTCTCTGCACTTCTGCTATCAAGTAGGCTAACAGGTTTGTGGTTGGCTACAACCACCCATCTTGTGGTTCCCTCATGAATGGAGCTTCTTTTTGTCTTTTTCAGACATAAACTTTTACCCCCCTCTCTGCCCACCCCTGCCCCGTTCTAAAAGAAACACAGTTCTTATAAAACTGTCTGGGTTTTGAGCCAATCAACATGCTCTCTTTACAAAACCTCAAAATCCAAAGTATAAACAACTTCAATTTAGGGTTCAGAATTTGGTCTGGGCCCAATTCCTCTGGGCCAGGCTGCAGCCTAAATAAATCCTGCTTCCTGAACTTTTGCCTTATCTTTCCTGCAACACTATGTGCTGTGGTGCTTGCCTCCTTCACATGAGGTCTTATGTTCAGTATTGTCATTGGTGATGGATCTTTGGTCCAGCTCTACTAAGGTGTGTGGAGAGCAGCTTGGAGCTCTGGCTGTTCATGCTTGCTGGTGTTGGTTCTGCCCCACTACTATGGATGTTTGAAGTGAGCCAGCTTCTTCCATCATGATGAAGCTTCCTCTGGACTGTTAGCCTGAAATTCCTCCTATAAACTGCTTCTGGTAGGGTGCTTGTCCAACAAGAAATGCAACCCTCGTTAATCTATCAATGGATGCTGGGGATGCTTGCATGTTTTAGTGTGAATACTGCACTATGAACATGGGTATGTGATATTTATTATTAAAACCTGCTTTCAATTATTTTGGGAATATACCAAGGAGTAAAATTTTAGGATCAAACGATAATTCTGTTTTTAATTTTTTGAGAAAAATCATCACTCTTCTAAAAAATATTTTTATTTTCAAGCAGAGAGAGAGGAAAGGAGTAAGGGAGAGAGAAAATAGCACACCAGTAGCTGGAAATGAACTCCAGATGCATGCACCACTTTGTGCATCTGGCTCCACATGGGCACTGGGGAACTGAACTTGGGTAGTTAGGCTTTGCAGGCATTCACCTTAATCACTGAGCCATCTCTCCCACTCCACCATTCTAATTTTGACAATGACTACTTGAGGTGAGTGCTGTCTATACATGGTGTGTGTATGTATGTGTTTAAGAAACATATATGCAAGTATGTATGCACATGTGTGGACATGTGTGTGGAAGCCAGATGGCGGCATTAGGTATTTTCTTTGATCATTTAATAAAAATTTTCATTTGACTTCAACATGTTCCAGTTTGTTGAATGATATAAATTTACATTGTTTTCAATGGGTAAATCAGTAAGGGTAGCTTACAAGTGGAATAATGTATGTAAATGCTTTTCTGTTTGCAGAAACACTGGCCCCTTTTGTACTCTCAGATGCTTGTTGTCTTTTGCTTTTTGTCATCAAAGCATGAAGAACCTCCCTGGATGTGATCCCTCAGCCTTTGACTTTCTAGCCTCCAGTCATGGGCCAAATAAACTTCTATAGTATATACACTACCCAGTCTGTGGTACTCACAGTACAAAGAACACCAAAATACTAAAAAATCATAAGACAAACGATTTTGACTTGATGTAAGTGGCTTTGTGACAGTAAGTTAGTACCACAAAATGGTGCCGATAAACATGGATGAAGATGGACAATGTACAATAGTGGATTTTGGTACTTGGACGAGTCTTGGAACAACTCCATTCCTGGGTCCCACAAAAGTCTGCTATGGCTGTCAGTTTTGGTCTGATCAGTTTGGGAAAATGACAGGGTGCAAATTTCAAATGTAAGCTTTAGGTCTTTGCTGGCCACTACCACTCCACTGGCATGAGACATGTGAAACAATTCCTAGCTAAGCAGCTAGAATTACATAGGAAAAACAATGCATATTTTAATATTTTTACACTGTTTGCTATGCAGCCAATGCCAACCACTATAGAGGATTGTTAAACCTCTGTAAGTATTCTCATGGAGGTCAGAATTCCTAGATTGCACTCGAAGGGTTCTGGGCTCTATTTCAGACCTTGATGGGCTCAACTGGAACAAGTTTCTATCCTCTAGTAAGAACAAAGAGTTCTGGTCTGATCTGGAAACCCACTAGATTTTTGTAGAATCTTCTCCATACTTAACACGGAGTAGTGTTAGTTCTTTCAGCCGCTGGAGTAAATGTCTTTTCCAACTGGAGCTTCAGAATAGAAAGAGGAAGGCAACAAGCCTATCTGGAACCATAGGCCAAGCCTTTCCAATAAAGCTGGGTGACTTACTTACCTAAGTATATCTCATTGATAGTCTTCATGGAACAAAAGGATAATTACTTAGCTGGGGATGGTGGCACACACCTTTAATCCCAGCACTTAGGACTCAAGAGGTAGGAGGGGTTGCTGTGGATTTAAGGCCACCCTGAGACAGCACAGTGAATTCCAGGTCAGCCTGGGCTAATCCTACCTCGAAAAACCAAAAACAGAAAAGATAATGAGTGACTCCTCAGAAACTTCATGAGTAAAGTGCAAATGACGTACAAATCTAACCTTTAATAGTGCTGAGATGAAATGGCTAAAGTGTACACTCAGCTTTTAAAATACAATTTTATAATTGTAAGCAAAGGTTTTTGTCATTTTCTTGGAAGTTAGCATAAGGTTTATGTCCCATTTTTTCAAAAAAGACACTGAAAGATCTGGAGAACAAACACTGCTAATTCTTCCAGGAAAACGTTCTGCAGCCAATCGTTCTGTTTTCTAGTAAGCCAAGTCAATACAAAGAGGTTACAGAATGAGTCAGGTGTTTGGACTTTCCCTTGATTCCATTTATCTGGAGCACTAATTTCTGGAAAAGTAGACTGTACTTTAATAAATCACAAAAGTGGTGAACATTTGGATCAGTTTGCCAAATAGACATAACTGACATCTATCACTGTCATTAGTAATATCTAAAACTGCTGTGTTTCAGGGAGGGAAGAATCTGTTTATTATCCCTATGGATTAGCAAAGAAGCATGGAATACTTAAGCCATTGCTTTCTATAAATATTTTTCAAGCATAAATGGACTGTAATGGTCATCTCTGGATTTTTTTTCTGGTGTATTTCTGCATGCATTCTCACTGTTTCAAGTCAACAGAATAAGCCAATCTCTTCAGTGGTCACTTTACACTGTTTCAGGTTTGCATTGCAGGAATCTTTTCTGGTGACAAGCTGAATGCTCCCCTAGGTATGGTACCCCACAAAGTGAAGGCTGATTCCATCAAAGTTTACATAGGCAAATAAGAGTTTACTGGGCTTCCTGATAGGGCAAGGGTGTGGGTTTTACACTGTGGAGAGATCTTGGGTTTGAACCTTCCCCATCCCTGGATCTTTCACCCTCTATGTACTCCATCTTCCTCCCTCTCCGCCCTACCCTCAGGCAAAGAGACCTTGTGTTTCATCACATACAGCTGGCACAGGGTTTTTACACTGAGATCTTGGGTAAAGACCTATCTTTCCCAGTCCCTCAACTTCTTTGGGGGAACTTGAACAGGCCCAATCTGGAGTCTTTCATGCAGTTATAGCTGCTTCTAATGCATCTAAAGATGACGATAGTTGTTGTACTTGAAGGACCAAAAAGCAATTCCATTTGAACATTACTTTTATTTTATTTATTTATTTATTTGGTGGGGAGGGAGAGAAAGAAGCAGATAGAGCAGGAATGGGCTTATCAGGGCCTCTAGCAACTGCAAAGGAAGTTGAAGTCCAGACACATGGACCACTTTGTTGCATCTGGCTTAAGTGGGTTCTGGAGAATCAAACCTTAGGTTTTGCAGGCAAGCACCTTAACTGCTAAGCCATCTCTCCAGCCCACATTACTTTTCCTTTAGTGACATGTTCTAAACCCCTATATCTCATTAAGGAGCTGTAACAATTTATACTCATCAGAAATAATTAGTTTCTGTCCAGCACTAAGATAGAAAATGCAAGATATTACCCTTATTGCTTACTAAGGCACAACTGGTTCAGAGATATTTATCTATCAAGATAGAATAAAATCATTCAAGAGCCTGTATGGTTACTTCCTGGTTATTTGCCATACAACTCTTTTATAAGACATCAAGATTCAGAAAGGGCAGGATGCTGCTTCATTTTTTTCTTACAGTTTACATAGTATTACACACATTAACGGATGCTAAATATTTAACTCTTACATGAATGGGCACACTGTGCATACTACTTACTAGTGAAGGTTGAAAGAGTTAATAATTTGGGCTGGAGAGATGGCTTAGTGGTTAAGGCATTTGCTTGCAAAGCCAAAGGATCCTGGTTCGACTCTCCAGGACCCACATAAGCCAGATGCACAAGGGGGAGCATGCATCTGCAATTTGTTTGCAGTGGCTGGAGGCCCTGGTGCCACCTTTTTCTCTCTCTCTCTCTCTCTGCTTCTTGTCTTTCTCAAATAAATAAAATATAAAAGAGTTAATACATTTGATACAGCATAATACAAATGTTTATAAATTTATTACAATTAAGGTAAAATTTAGAATAGACTAGAATAGGATTTGAGACTTAAACCAATCTTAGAGAACTGGATGACAATTGAATAATTCCAATGTACCTGGTACAAGTCATTGCAAAAGCAAAGGAATGTGCCTGGTATGAAAGTTCATTAGAAAAACAAGGCTCCATATCCAATAGTGGGAAGAGGATTGACAGGGACAAGAGGTGATGAGCAAGGGAAGAGGGCAGACACAATGAACAAGGAAGCATGCAAGTGTAAAGGAGGCTATAGTTGGGGAAGAAACAAACAAACAAAAAAAGTGTAAAGGAGGCTATAGTTTGGGAAGGACACAAGAAGGAAAGATGAGAAGAGAAACAAAAAACAAAATTTGTTTGAAAAACACCATAATGAAACTGATCCTAATGAAAGTATTTTTCAAAAGTGAGGCTGACAATACAGCTAAGCACATAAAGGTACGAGCCAACATGCTTACAAATAAATGCCATTTGTACTGTCATGAGATGCAGACAGTAGAGTATAATCAAAAGAAATCATTTACTATACTAAATCTATTGTAGAAACTAACTACATCAATACCACACAAATGAAAATACATTCAGACAAACTTGAAATATACAGTTTTGACTTTATTTATCACTGTCATTTATAGCTTGATTTTTATAAAATATTAAAAATTAAAGAGTTACAAATATCCATTGCTTCATGGGCTTAAATCATATAAATTAAAATCAAAGGGAGTATTTTTCAACATGGGAGCTATACAATAAGATCAATGACAAAAGGACCCAATAAGACATTTTCCTACATTCCAAAACTAAAATATTCAGAATGCTCAGATCTCTTTTGGCATATTTTATTTTCAAATATTTTTATATATTCTCGGTCAAGCTCCTTGACCAAAGTGATTGAGAATAGTATGTAGTTTTATAACAAAAGATTTTCTATCTACAATTACAAAAAAGAATTCACATTACAATGCTGAAAAAATCTGCTGGCTTCCCTTGAGAAATGTGCAGTATGCTTATTATACTAATTCTATAGTTATTCATCAAAATGAACAATTATGTACATGTGTCAGTCTAATACTGGCTTTCCCTACCTGACAAACAATAAAGAAAAACATATAAACCATAGCTGATCTGGTTTCAGAAAACCACTTTTGAGAAACACAATGCTATTTTCCTCACCTCACCCTCAGTCATTGACAGGAATTTTGTAGGCCACCATGCTGTTTACTTTGTGGATTGTGGTAGTAAATGAGCGAAGACGGACTTCTTCAGAATTAGTAATGAACTGTGGTCCTGACTCTTCCCATTTTTCAGGTACAACCAAGTCTTTGTCTGTATAAATCAGCAGATCAAATGAACCTAAATTGGGAATGAGATCATGAAAATTTATTTTCAAAAGTAAAACTATCCCTGTTTCTTTCAAAGGGATCCATTTTGAAATATCTGTTGTTAGAAATACTTAAGCCTAATCTCTAGTTATTAAATGATTTTCCTCAATAAGAATTTATCTAGGTACAAAAAAAGTTTAGACTTTTCCAAAGTATCTTTTAAAGTTTATTTATTTGCATATGTTTGCATGTATGTATATGGGTGTGCCAGGATCTCTTGCAGCAGCAAAAGAATGCTCATCTTGGTTTATATGGGTAGCTAGAGAACTAAGCCCATGCTGGTGGGCTTTTAAGGAGGACCTTTAGCTGCTGAGCCATCTCTCAAGCCCTTCTGTATCCTATAAAAACTCAAGTTCTTCTCCTTAAGGAGAGAACCATTAAATATTTAGCAAGCATAGTCATGTAGGAATGTAAGCCAGCCAGAAAGTTCTCTTACTGCTGTACTCCAGTGTATAGAAGAGTGTCTGGTGTATAGTAGGGATTCAGTAAACATTTAATGGAGTAACTAAGATTTAAAAGATACAATAATTTATGCAGTCATATTTTATACAATAAAAGGAATTGTGAAAATTTCCAAGTGTGAGTGATGTGGGATACTTTCTTTTCTAACACTTACACATTTTCTAGAATACACATGTATGACTTTTACTTTATAATGCTTTCAGCACATTTGAAGGTACTGATAAACCTAAAACAAAAATGACTCTGAAAACTGTAATTCTGTCATTGTCCCAGTAAATTTATGTTACTAAGAAGCTATACTATACTTACAAGAAACTTCCAACAGTGGCAAAAACGTCACGGTAGCTGTGATTTGACGAATCACTGAACGGATTTCATCCTGGATAGCTTTCTGTGACTTTTCTCGGGGAGCACTAGCAAAGAAACCAAACCAATTCATTTCATGTTTTAACAAGTGACTTCAACCATACTGACAATTCCCATCTGAGTGTGCAGTTCCAATATTGTATTGCATATTTCCTTGCAATCATTTTACTATATGGTCATTGACAGTGAGGTTAGAAAATTCCCCAACCACTTCAAGTAGTGATAATGCCAATATCTCTTTAAAAATAAATGGTTTCTAGCTGGGTGTGGTGGCACACACCTTTAATCCCAGCACTCGGGAGGCAGAGGTAGAAGGATCACCATGAGTTTAAGGCCACCCTAAGACTACATAGTGAATTCCAGGTCAGGCTGGGCTAGAGTGAGACCCTACCTCAAAATAAATAAATAAATGATTTCTAAAATATTCAAACATATAATTTTAATGTGATTTTAGTAATCCCTAAATCTAGTTCTCTACTGACTCAAACAGAATAAACTGTACATAAAATTATTATTTTTTTTTTGTTTGTTTTTTTCTTTCTCTAGCCCAGTCTGACCCGGAACTAATTCACAGTCCCAGGCTGGCCTTGAACTCATAGTGATCTTCCTATTTCTGCCTCCCAAGTACTGGGATTAAAGGCATGCACTGCCATGTTCAGCAAAATTATTTTTATAATGTAAAAATTTCTCATAGATTAAAATCTTCATAAGCAAATTGCTGTGCATTATAGAAAATGCTTTTCAATTCGATAAGGTAATACTAAGCAATAATGTACAGAAGGGCACAGCTCATTTATGGAGACTGCAATCTTCAAAGTCAAATACCTTCGGGAGTTTACTGTAATAAATGAAAGAGTCGCATCCCAAATTGAGAGAAGGCTGAGAAGCATCCTACATAGTTAAAAATACTATCTAACAACTGATTGACTGGCTCATGTAGAACACTGCATAATTAAGTTCACAATTCACTGACTAATAGAAATTATGTTAAAAGCATCCCATTGACAATTTGACTAACATGAACAGAGGAAAAATTTCACAAGCAGTTGAAGATATCATAAAAACATACACCACAGAAACAGATTATACTTTATGTACAATTAGTTCAATATAATTTGAACTTATGTAACAAGTTTTGAAGAAAAAAATCAAAGTAGAAATGATTTAATTCATATGTACCTGTCTTCTTTTGCAGTCTTGTCACACTCAATATCAAACTGCCATCTCTCAAGGACTTCACCACTTTCAATATTTGAGATGACTACCACCAGTTTTTGAACCGAACACTTGTACAACCACTCTGCAACATACAGCAAAGCATTATTTGTGCTCCTCTTACAAAGTGATTGTTTTTAAAGTCTTTCTATTCTCAGTAAATTCCTACTGTTGGCATTTTGGACTTCTCATAAAGAAATTTGTCTCATTAAAAATCTACCTTGTTTTCAAATTCTCAATATTAGTGCTGGGTAATTCTGGGTGCTGAGGGCAGACTAGATGGACATGTTGTATTTCACTGTAATTCAAGGTAAGAGCACCAGATATGGGAAATAATCTGACCATAACCACAACAAATATAAAACTACAACCTTGGGGCTGGAGAGATGGCTTAGCGGTTAAATGCTTGCCTATGAAGCCTAAGGACCCCGGTTTGAGGCTAGATTCTCCAGGACCCACGTAAGCCAGTTGCACAAGGGGGTGCATGCATCTGGAGTTCGTTTGCAGTGGCTGCAGACCCTGGCGCACCCATTCTCTCTCTCTCTGCCTATTTCTGTATCTCTCTCTCTCAAATAAATAAAAAATAAAATATGTTAAAAAAAAAAAAAAAAAACTACAACCTTGAAGACTGTTTATGAAGAGATGGTACAAGATCAAAAATAAAAAGAAATGTCCCAGTCAGGGAGGTGAGTGAAAGGACTGGCTTGAGCTCCTTATTCACAGCATTAGCTGTATAAAGACAGAAGAAAAAACAAGCCTTAACTATTCAAAAAGGATGAGCATGTACCACAGAACTAAAAGTAGTACAATAAGACTGTAAGGAAGAACAGGAAAATGAACCAGGTAATTCCAGGAGGTTAAAAGGCTGTATCATTCAAAGCCATGAGGGCCAAACTAAAGAAGTTATACCTTAAGAACAGGAAAATCATTCCTATGTTTTTTTAGAAAAATGTTTTATTTAATTGCAAGCAGGGGGGAGGAGGGAGGGATGAATGAATGAGAATGGCCTCCAGCTGTTACAAACAAACTCCAGATGCATGCACCACTTTGTGCATCTGGCATAACGTGGGTACTGGGGATTGGAACCCAGATCATTAGGCTTTGCAGGCAAGTACCTTAACCACTGAGTCATCTCTCAAGCCCCCTTTTTAAGTTTGAAACAGAAGATGAAGAATTAAACCTGTCTTTCACTACTACCTGTATTAGTTACTATCCGTTGCTGAGACCTCAGTCCCTCACGTTGGGGAGGGCAGGGCAGGTCAGTCGCATTCAATCCATTCTGAGGAAGCAGAACCATGAATGCTGCTGCTTCCTTGCTTGTTCCCTTTCATTCAGTCTGAGACTCCATCCCATACAATGCTGCCTTTAAGTCACGGTGCCTCTTCCCACCTCAATTAACTGAATGTCCAAATTCCTTCAGACATGTCCAGAAATTCATTTCCATGGTGATTCTAAATCCTGTCAAGTTGCCAACCAGAGATTAACCACGGCACTCTCATCCTTGGTCTAATGTAGCAAATGGATTGTACAGTGGGCACACATACATCAAGCACAAAGTAAGGAAAGCCTACAGGATACACTAGTAAGTGATGGAGAAGATGATAATACATATTAAAATTGTGAAGATTAACCAGGTTAGTGACCAGAGTAAGGAAGAGGAATCATTAAGGGGTAGTTCCCAGGCTTCTGACTTGTATTTGTGGTTGGACAGTTGACCTCCTCACTGAGAATCAGTTTGTTAGACCATCCTAAATTTAGCTTAAATATGCTGAGTATGAGGTGTATCTAGGATAGCTACATATGGATATAGAGGTTGATTATAGGTTTAGAATAGAAGACACCAGGTTCAGATAAAAGTCTGAGTTAACTACACAAAATGTGGTTAAGCTATGCACATGTAAGAAGGATGCAAAGAGCTTAAAAACAGAAGAACACCTCAGATTGAACCCTGAATCAATCTTGGAATTTGGATAGCACACTCAAGAGTGAGAGAACAAGTTTCTTTGTTTTAAAATTTTTAATGAAGTACTATAATTGCAGGGAGATGAAATCAAAGGGAATAATCCAAATCACAAGAGACACAGAAAGTACAAGAATAAAGAACATTCCAGGTATGATGGTGTACACCTTTAATCCCAGTAATGGAGCAAGCAAATGAGGTAGGAGGATCTGAGGTAGAAGGATCCCTGTGAGTTTGAGGTTAGCATAGGCTACAGCAGAGACCCTACCTTGAAAAACAAAAAGAAAGAAAGAACAAGGAAACTCTTAAAGTGCTAGTAGAGAGAAAATGGGATCCAAAGGCAACAATTTGCAATCTGCCTGTAGGCAAGAGCAATTCATCTATTCTAAGATAGATAAGAAGATATAAAGGTCCACATACACATAGAAGGAATGCCACTGGAAAGAAACTAAAGCTCCAGTGTTTTAGCCAAGGTTGATTTCTCCATCAAATCACCCTGGGGTTCCAAGCCAAGTATGAGTCCCCCTCTATGCGTGATCAGATTGAGCCCTACCACCAATTTGATGCAGCTGTGATAAGATGGGCTGCTGCCACCAATGTGTATCTTGTTAGGCCTTAAGTTCATCTCCACATGCCCATTAAGGGTTTTACCTTGCTAACACACTAAGCAGAAATTGGCAACCAAGGGCAGTTTTGTCCCTCCACCCCACCACCCCAGGGTACTCTGGCAACACACAGACTTGATTTTGATGTTCAAAGCTTAGGGATGTTTTCTGACTACTGGTGGGTAGAAACCAAGGACAATTGCCCCACATGAAAGAAAACTCCCCACACTGAATATCCAAACCAAAATGCCCATAATGAAACAGTTGAGAAATCCTCTCCTAAAACATAAACTCTAGCTTGTTAATCTTTAGACCCAAACAGTATTAAGGTTGAGAGAGTCAACTACTGTGGATATGAATGACAAGGAAATGCTAAGACAACAGCATGAAAAAGATGCCAGGTGATCAATGTTCAGGGACACCAACAGAAGGCCATTTTAAGGATGCAGTTAATGAGAATGCAATGAAAACTATAAAGAATAAAGCTAACGACTACAAAACTGTGAAAGACAAAAAAGATGTTTCTAAGTTTAAAAACTCCAGAAAAAGGATGGAAAGTTGTAATGTGTTTTGGAATTGTATGACTAAGTTGGGAGACACATCATACAACACAAAGTAATTAGAATAAGAACTGTAAGTGGTATCATGAAAAACTAATAGGAATTCTAGAAGAAAAAAAATTAAAAATAAGTGTTGATCCCATGAACAGCACAATGTTTTGAGTTGGGAAAGGAAAATAAGGGGTTTAGATAAAATAAATGCCAGACACCACTGCCAAAACAGTAACTCCCAACATCAAAATATTCAGCTCACTTAAAAACGTATGGCAGGGAAGCTTCTTTCAATTTCTACACTATTTGCTTCATCCCAATAAAGAATCACTATTTGAGATGACAGATGATTTTCACATTTCCACTTAAGGAGTTGAAAACTGACCATCTGTGACACTTAAAATACATCAAATGTTCCCGAGATTTAAATACCTTTGAGTTGTTCCACGACATTATTGAGATATTTTATGAGCTCAGGGTCAGTAGTTACAAGCAAAGTGAGTCCATATTTCTGCACACGAGTAAAGGTTTCCGACGGATAGATGCCACGCTGATATAAAATGCTGTTGATGCCAAATGCTGAAAGTAAAAACACACACACACACACATTACAGCTGTAAATGTCTCAACGTTTGTCATGTCTTGCTTACCTGCAGGATAGGCCCATACGGCCTTGAAAAAAAATCTTAAAATTTTTTGCTTTCAGGAGAGACACCTGCACTTGTATGGCAATCAAAGAAAAACGTGAAACCACGATATCTAAACACTGCCAAATTTGACTTTACTGTAAGCAAAGTGTAGATTCAGATTATGTGGCCACAGGAGGTCAAAACAAGCCGGGGCTTCCGAATTACCAACGGAGAGTGCCTGGGTCGAGGCCGTCCTCCGACTACGCACAGGTCCCGGAAGGGGTGCCCAGGGGAGCAGAGCTGAGCACCGCCCACACCCGCAGGACAGACCGACGCGTCGGCGTCCAGGACGGGCCTGCACGGTCAGGCGGCCGCCCCAGGCTCTGCCCGCCGCAGGAGCACACGGGCAGGAGGAGAGCGCGAGCCGACAGGGGCTCCGCGGCGGCGCCGGCTTCCCGGCCGCCCTCGGGCCTGGGCCTAGCTGGCCGTGGGGACCCACGTCCCCGCCCTCCATGCGCCTTGCGCGCGCGGACTCACAGAAGAACTCGGCCACGATCTCGGCGCTGCCCCGCAGGGTGATGCCTTGCTCCCGGGATAGCTGCATTGCCATGGCCCGGCCCACTGAAGCCTACGCGCACTTCCTTCCCGCACACCGCAGGCTAGGCAGCTCCTCCAGCGCTTCCCCGCCACACGGTTCAAAAGTAACGACGCAGCACGCCGCCCGCCCCTTGCGCAAGCGCGGCCGGCCGCGAAGCCCCGCCCCACACAGAGGGCTCTCGTGTTTGGTCTCCGCGCGTCATCCTCCCCGGCAGCGGCGTGTGCGCAGGCGCAGGAGGTGGACTCAAGCGCGCGCAGCTCCTCGAAGCCCCGCCCCACGCAGCAAGGCCCTGCCAGGGTTCGCTGCTCCCCACCCTCGCTTCGGAGGCCTGGTACGCGCAGGCGCAGTGGGTGGGCTCCAGCCCGAGGACCCTCTTAACCCCGCCCCACACAGCCCGGTCTGGCTCAGGTTTTCCGCCGGCCCCGCCCTCGCGACAGTGGCTTTTTATGCGCAAGCGCAGTGAGTGAGTGAGCGTGCGTGTGCGTGTACGCGTGCGCGGGTTCTCTGTTGTGTTCAGTGGCGGAAGTTTCCTCTTTGGCTGTACACAGAGGACCCGGGGAGGACAGTAGAAAGGGAAGGCCGTTTGCCAAGCCTGTGCCGCAAGTGACTACTTGTATAACTTGGAAGTTCTAGAAATTAAAAGAAGTGATTTTAGCCGGGCGTGGTGGCGCACGCCGCCCGGGAGGCAGAGGTAGGGGGATTGCCCTGAGTTCGAGGCCAGCCTGAGACTACATAGTAATATTCCAGGTCCGCCTGGACTAGAGTGAGACCCTACCTCAAAAAAACAAACAAACAAAATAAAAGAAGTGATTTTTTTTTTTGTCTGTAGAGAAAGTATTTATTAATTCATACTTTGAGGAATAAAAGAAAAATTTAGAATACACAGTGCCCTTTGAGGAATTTATAATGTTTTATTTAAATCTATTCCTAAAAAAGGAAAATAGGAGGCACATGAATTTGGTCTTATCTTTTGTTTCCTTTGGTCTTTCTTCAGATTACAGTCACATCATATAGTGCATATATGATAGCAATTCTGAAAGGTTATAATGGAGCTGAAAAATCCATGTCATCTAATATTTTTATAGTTCCTTTCTATGCTTAGATATATTTAATCATATACCATTAATATACTGTATAATGTCTGTATAGGTTCTGTAGCTTAGGAGCAATATGCTATACTTTGTAGCTTAGGGATATAATAGGGTATCATCTAAGTTTGTGTAAGTACAAGTTATGATGCTTGCAGAACAATGAAATTATACAACAGATTTTAAAACTTTTAATTGATAACTTCCATAAATATAACCAGTATGCCATAATTATAATCCCCTCCAATCACCCTTCCTTTTTCTCCTCCAAAAATTTCTCCTACTTAATCACTTATTCTTTCCAAGTAGTCTCTCTTCTATTTTGAAGTAATCATTTTTTCCTCACATTAGGCAGATCTTGGGTAGCATCAGCCATGTGAAGTCATGGATATCTAGGCCACTGTGTGTATGGATTACAGTTTTGTAAGTACTCCTCCCCTTACTTTGGCTTTAAATTCTTTCTGCCATCTTTTTGGCAATGGTCACTAAGCCTTGGAGGTGTTGTAGACATGTCTCATTTTGTGCTGAACACTCTACTCACTTGTCAGTACTTTGGTGAATTTTGAGTCACTCCACTGGTCACTGCCATCCAAAAAGAGAAGCTTGTGTAACCAAAAGCAAGACTAGCATTAATATATTGGTATAACCCTAACCATTGAAAAGGCAGTTTGATGGGTATAATTTATATCCATTTAGCCAGACAACAGTAGTAATTTCCCTCCTAAGGCTTATGACCTCCTAAGCCATAGACTTTTGATCAGGTTTTCAGTACCTTTTTCTCTCCCATGTAGCAGGCCTCAAGTTCAGTAAAAGAGCAGTTGGTGTCTCCTATAATACTAATGCCACCATTACACCAGTTGGTATTTGTGATCCAGCTGGTCTTCCATAAATCTTGCAGGTTTTACTGTTGGTTAAGACTGTTGTTGACCTTTCTCCTCCAATATGCTGTATAGCTCTTCCTGAGAACCCAGTCAACAGGGAGAGGGTTGCCATCTCAGCTCCAGCTTTATTTCTCAATGAACTGCAACCCAGGCTTGTGAAGTCTTTGGCAATAGGATCTTACCATCTAATTCTGATGGTCAACCAAGAGCTTTTGCAATAACCTACAATGTTTTGGGGGTCAAGGGTCTCCCAGAACAACAATTTGCTGGAAGGTATCCCACCACTGGCACAGACATTTTTCTAGTAACAATCTATGGTTTCTAAATACATTATCTACCTTCACAAGATACTTCTGCCCAAACTCTCTTCCTTTTTTGACATATATATTATTAGCTATAAAAGTAAGCTTACATATGGTTTGTTCATAAATCTTAAATTTTGATTATCCCTCCTCCCAACCCTCCTTTCCTCCATCCCATCCCCTTCGACCATATCCCACCCAGTATTCAACCCCTCCACTTACATATCTATTGTACCTTCTCTACACAGCACTTTTTGTTTTGTTTTGTTTTTTAAGGTAGGATCTTTTGCTAGCCCAAGCTCACCTGGAATTCACTATGTAGTTTCAGGGTGGCTTCAACCTTAGGAAGATCCTCCTACCTCTGCCTCTAGAGTGCTGGGATTAAAGGTGTGCACCACCATGCCTGGCTTATAACTATCATTGTGATGAATTGATGCAGGGCTATACTCTTTCTTTTTTTCTTTATTCTTTTTAATGTGTGAGAAAGAGGTAGATGGGTGGAGAGAATTGGCAGACAAGGGTCTCTGGCCACTGAAATCAAACTCCAGACACGTGTGCCACCATGTGCGCATGAGCAAACTTGCGTGCTTGCATCATCTTGTGCTTCTGGCTTTCGTGGGACCTGGAGAGTCAAACATGAGTCCTTAGGCTTTGCAGGCAAGCGCCTTAACCATTAAGCCATCTCTCCAGACCAGGTCTATACTTTTTTAATCTGTCCTGATCTTTTAGGAACTTGACACTCCATGATATTTTCCTCTTCAGGGCTTCCCATAATATGTTATGATTTGACAAGAATTTCACGTTTATTCAGATTCCTAATTCACATTCTTTCTTAAATATTATTGTGTTAAAGAGATTGTCTTTAAAGTTTTTAGACTGTATAAACATCTGCTCTAAAATATTTTAATGGCATTTCATAATGCTACTTCAGAGAATATCTTTATTATTTCATGATTTGTACTATATTCTCCCTTGAAATAATATTGACCTAAATTGGTACATCCTATAATATAAAATAAAAGATAACAACTTACGATCAAAAAAGTAAAATATCACATATTTTATCTGATGATTATATAGTTTACTGAATTTAAATTGATTGGATATAACAGTGTAAAAATAATTTCACTTTTTATCTTTTAATGTGATTACCAGGCCATTTAATGTTATATATACAATTCATGTTATAGTTATGCTTGACAGTGGTGGTTTACAGTATGGGGTCTAGGAGACATGCTTTGACCAGTATCCCAAATGTTCCTACTGCAGGTGCTTAGATCACTCTTTGAAATTAGTGGGTGATGATAGATATTTTAACATACAGGATTGAGAAGTTGAGACTCTGGACCAAATAAATGCCAGAATGGTTGAGTAGAAAGGATTTTATTAGAGAAGATTTTGATAAAGATAAAGAATTAAATGGCATTACAGATAAATCCAAGAGCCAAATTCTTTTGTTGCAGTTGTTATTTATTTCACTAACATTTAAAATTCTCAAAACTTTGGAGGTATTTCTTCCTTACTAATTTTGGGCCCCCATTTTATCAAGAGTGTACCATCTTTATAGACATGTTTCTTTCCAACTTTTTTTAAGGGCTGGGAGGTGGGTCATCAGATAAAGTATTTCCTGAAGAAATCATGGAAAAACAAAATGCTGTGGCAAGTATCTGTTATCTCAACATGCCCATGGCAAGAAGGGAAGCAGGGGCTAGGGAGAATAGCCCAAAGGTTAAAGGTGCTTTGCTTGCAAAGAATCCTGGGTTCTATTTCCTTGTATCCATGTAAAAGCCAGGTGCACAGTGTGGCATATGCATTTGAAGTTCATTTGCAGTGGCAAAAGTCCCTAGGATGCCCAAACACTCTCTCTTCCAAATAAATTAATGGAAATAAAACATATTAGAAGGGAAGCAGAGATAGGCGAATCACCTTAGAAGCTTGCAGCCAGCTAGCCTAGCAAACACAGTGGTGAACAAGGAGAATGCTTGTGTCAAATATCATGGAAGGCGAGAACCACACCCAAGTTGTTCCACACACTTGTCATGGCATTCATGTGCCCACATCACCCATATGAACACATCCTGTGTTACACACAGTCACACACACACCAAAATTTTTTTAAGTATGTGTAGTTTCTTATAAGTGTACTTTTCCTCACAATTCAGTGAGAAAATAGAAATACTAAAAATTTTCAGAAGCTAGAAATATGAAATTTTAGAGTGAGAGAAATTTATGAATGCCTAATAAACCCATAATTAAGGCCCAAAGTGGTTATTTAGTCTAAAGTTCAATATTTTGCTAGTGAAAAATTTCATGAGGAATATAGGACACCTGATTTTGACTCCTTTAAAATCACATCAATTTGAAAATCTGCTGAGAAATTTTCTTATTTATTTAAAGGTTTTGAAAAAAATTAACTGATTATAGGCTAAGGATTTTTACTCAGTAATATATTCACATAACTTGTCAAGAAATTGGCTGTTATAAACCATGACTTTTACATAGATACACAAATGGTTCTAATTTCCAGAAGATGGCACTGTGTACATGTACAGTGATATTTTATAAAACTCAGTTTGTGTGAATGTGCTTCAGTTCAACATAAAATGAACGAAAGATGAATATAATAGTTTCTAATATATTTGTGTAAGTAGCATGAACTTCAAAATGAAATGTTGAATTAACCATACAGAACATATATTTTAAAAATTATTATATTTATACATATATACTGAATATATATGTAAATATGTTTATATTTATAACATTTAATTGTATATCCTTGTATTTTTATATGATCAAAGAAAACATTTTAGGTAATAGGATCATTAATCTTACAGACTTATTTGAATTTTCCATTGAATAAATAGGAGTTATTTTATTCTTGAGGCCAACATCATAACATAGGAGATAGTTGTCATGATAATTTTAGTACAATTTTCATATACCTAACTTTGGGAAAATAGTATTTTTATACATTAGAGATTTAATTATGTCAATTTTGAGTGCTTACTATTTTTATGAAGAGTTTTTTTTGTCACAAAACCTTGCTATTCTATTTTTTAAAATATTTATTTATTTGAGAGTGAGTGAATGAGAGGGGGGTGGAATGTGGATGCCAGGGCCTCCTTTGCTGCAAATGAACTCCATATGCATACACCCCTTTGCATATTTGGCTCTGTGATGGCAAGGGGAATTTAACCTAGTCCATCCGGCTTTGCACACAAGTTCTTTTAACTGCTGAGCCATATCTCCATCTATTTTCTTCTTTTCCATCTCTTTTTATAGTTGTTGGGTCACGGTCTCAGCCTAGGCTGGGTGTGATCTCTGTGTAGCTGAGTATGATCTTGATCCTCTGGCTCCTCCCTCCTGAGTATTGGGATTACAAGCCTGTACCAAGCTCCCTGTTTAGATAGTCCTCGGAACTGAACCTAGGACTGGTACATGCTAGGCTAACACTCTACTAACTGAGCAACATCTTCAACCCCATATTCTACTTCTACATAGTATATTTTTCTTTTTTGTGTGAAGGACAAGAATTATTCTGATTGCTTAGGGTTCATTTTGCAAGTCAAATGAATGTATTTTGCTTTGTTTGCTTGTTTGTTTTCTTGAGGTAGGGTTCTCACTGTAGCTCAGCCTGACCTGGAATTCACTATATACTCTCAGGGTGGCCTTGAACTCACAGCTATCCTCCTACCTATGCCTCCCAAGTTCTGCAATTAAAGGAATGCCCGACCATGCCCAGAATGAATGTATGTATTTTTGCATGGTCTTAAGTAAATTGTAGAATATGAGTCACTTAAAGGCCTGTTCCCTCCCTCACACTTTCCTCCAATGGACTCTTTGATTGTTGTTCTTTGCTTAAAGAAGATATCATAATTAGGGCTGGAGAGAAGACTTAGTATTTGATTCTCCAGGTCCCATGTAAGCCAGATGCACAAGGTGGCGCATGCATCTGGAGTTCATTTGCAGTGGCTAGAGGCCCTAGTGCGCCCATTCTCTGTCTTTCTCTCTGTTCACCTCAAATAAAAATAAATTTTATAAAAAGATATCATAATTAATTTAAATCCAAATACTTTATTAATTAGTATTCGCTTTGAAAAGGCAACACATATATTTCCATACTGGTAAAGTTCATAATTTTTAATGGTCCAGGTCACATGCATAGGATATTGATTTAAGCATAGTAATCCTCACTCTGGTTATTTGAATGTAAATGTCCCCCATAGCCTCAGATATTTTTGATTAAATTTCCTGCTTAGTTCTTAGCTGGTAGAGGAGAGGTGGATCCTTGCTAGAGGGGGTGTGTTTCTGGGGGTAATGAGGAGTCCAGCCCTAGTGTGTGTTCACAGCCAACTTGGCTTGCTTTTCTCTTTCTTCTGTGTACATATGATGAAGTTAGCTTTTCCTCTGCCATGATGGTGTTTTCCTAGAAACAGTAAGCCTGAAATAAACCCTATTCCCCTATAAGGTGCTTTTGGTCAGGTTTTTTGGTCCCAGCAATTAAAAATGAACTGCAACA
The DNA here is from genome assembly GCA_036365145.1 of Orientallactaga sibirica. NCBI lineage: Eukaryota > Metazoa > Chordata > Mammalia > Rodentia > Dipodidae > Orientallactaga > Orientallactaga sibirica. Next base: position 18,608,111 of record JAEOAD010000033.1, read on the forward strand.
CTCAGAGATGGAAAAAGGCACATATGTATACTTGCATATAACATATATACACATATATTTTAAATTACATTAAAATTTAATTCAGCTTAAAGATAGATTTAACATGTTAAATCATTTATAATTATTTCATTGGATATATATGTCAGTAAATATTTTTAGCTGGTTGTTTCTGAATACATTGCATATGAGATTATTTGTATTATATCATTAATAAATATTGAGACTTCTGTAGTGAATATGATTCATTTTAAATAAAATCTTAGTTTAATTTTAAAAGATTGATGTAACTCTCAAGCTTATTTGAATAGTTGATGATGTGATTTGGATATCAAGTATCTGCCAAGAATAGTTCATGTGTTGAAGATGTTATTGAAGGGTGAGTGGATCATGAAGGCTCTGACTATATCAATGCATTAATCCTTTAATGGAGTCAAGATCTGATGACACTATTATGAGGTAGTGGAATTGTTGAGATGGAAGAAGTAGGCTACTGGAGATGTGCCTTGAAGAATGTGTCTTGTTACCTGATCTCTTCTGTTTATGGCTGCTTCCTGACTACCATGGGTTTGAGCTATTTTGCACTACGAAATGCAACTTGCCACAATGCCCAATGTTGTCCCAAGCTTATATAGCAATGGCGCTTACTGTGGACATAAACAGTAAGCCAAAGTAAATGGTTTCCTCAAGTTGATGTTTTATTAAATATCAAGAAAAAGACAGTCTAACACATTTTTAAAAATATTTATTTATTTATTTGCAAGAGAGAGAGAGAGAGAGAGAGAGAGAGAGAGAATGGGCATGCCACGACTTCTAGCCATTGCAAATGAATTCCAGATGCATATGCCCCTGTGCATCTGGCTTATGTGGGTCCTGGAGAATCAAACCGGGATCCTTTGGCTTCGCAGGCAAACACCTTAACCACTAAGCCATTTCTCCAGCCCAAACATAGTTTTTTTTTTTTCCATCAAAGTTTAAAATACACATAAAAATATAATTACTAAAAGAAAAGGAAAGTGCATGATCTCATGACACAAAATGCATTCAGGTCAATTTTAAAAGTCCCCATGATCTGTATCAGTCCTGATACTATTCACAAGTCCAAAATCCAAATTCTCATCTGAGACAGTTTTTAAATATGTCCTGTATACATAAACACTACTTACATACTTCCCACACATAATAGCAGATAGTAAACATTCCCATTTCAAAAAGGACAAAGTGAGCACAGCAAAAAAAAAAAAAAAAAAAAAAAAAAAAAAAAAAAAGATTGGACCAATGCAAGATCATAAATCAGTAGGGAAAACATCAAATCATGCAGCTCCATGTCTGGCATCTGGGACTCATGATGAAATCCTCTGGCCTCCAAAAGGCTTGAGTAGCTCTGAATCTTCAAGTGTATTACTTACAACCTGGGGAAAATTCATCCCAACCCAGTAGCTATCTTTTGTGGCCATCCCATAGTTCTGGCATCTCCAAAATCCTGAGGTCTCCACTGTAACCCATGGTTTATCTTCACAGTTCCATGCCATGGCTTCACGGGGCCTCCATGCAGGCCTCACATTGCCCAGTGGCCATCTCCAGAACCATGTACACTTTCTGACCCCTTTTCTGCATTTATCAAACTTCTAAAGCAAGCACCAGATAAATTATTAGATTTGTAATAAAGCAGGAAACTCCTTTAGCATTCTTCCTTCAGGCCCTCTACTTTCAAGAGTCAGAACTCCTCCTGTTGGCCCAATGAAGAGCAGTTGACCAATCATCAATGACAGTTATCTCTTAACAAATTACATCTTAATCAATTTCTGTGCACAAGACCTAACCTGCTCAATTTTATTCCACCAAACACACCAGGCTGCTACTTTTAAATGCAACTTTGCTCATGTTCTCAGGACTCAGCCAGAATTCAGCTTCTAGGCCAGGTCCTCTTTTCCCTTTGAAACCTCATAAGGCAAGCCTTCATAGCCCACAGTTCCCTCTGCATTTAGGTCCTTCATATTCTCACCAGAATTGCCCTTTAAGTTCTGCGCAATGCACTGTAAGGAGTTTCTAGTCTAAAAGTCCACATTCCTCCCCAAAACCAGTTCCAAAAGCATGTAGTCAGGTTCAGACCAAAAGCAGCAATTGGAAAAAAAGGGTTTATTTTGGCCAACAGTCTTGAGGGGATGTTTCATCATGGAATGGAAAGAAACATGGCATGAGCAGAAAGCTGGCTCACATCTTGTCACTTATGTGAGAGGTAGTGAAAGTAGTGGATTTGGAGCTCTAAAATCACCACAATAAAGAACCTCCTTTAATAAAGCTTCACTTTGCAAAGTCTCTACCAACTGGGAATTGAGAGTGAGGCTTAACCACAGGTACATGAAGTTATAGAGGATACATTTCATTCAAATTACCACAATGAGTAGATACTGCTCAAAAACAACAACAACAACAACAACAACAACAACAAACAACAACAAATACACATGACCAGCAAATACTTGAAAAAAATGCTCAAAATCATTAGCCACCAGGGAAATTCATATACTGTAAAGAGTTATTTTATCCCAGTTAGAATGGTTATTATTTTTACAATATGTGTGTTATGTATGATATTCATATGAATATAAAATAAAAAGTGCTGGTGAGATATGTAAGGCTCAAATCCTAGTACTGAAAGAAAGGGAGAAAAGAAAAAAGAAAGAGAAAAGAAAGGAAGGACATGCAAGTGGAGCTATAGACAAAAGAAACATATAAATTAGTACAACCATTACGGAAGATGGTGTTGAGATTATTCAAAATACTAAGAAGAAAACTACCATATGATCTAGCTATTCCAGTGAGTATATATAATCAACATGGAGTATGATTCCACCACAAAGAAGAATGAAATATTATTTTTAGCAAAATGAATGGAACTGGAAAACATTATACTAAATGAAATAAGCTAAACATATAGTCAACCTATAATGGAACAGTAGTTATTAGGTCTTGAAAAATTGTGGGGAGGAGATGGTATGGCTGAATTTGGTCAGTGCCTGCATTATGTATATTTGGAAATACCACACTTACCTCCATTAATTTGTTAAATTAATATCTGTCATTGAAAATAAATATATATAGAGTTTTTTAATATGTGTATTACATTATACAAATATTCTGACCAGTGATGCAGTGATAGGAGAAGTACAATCTTATCTGATTTGTCAACTGCTGACAGTTGCAGCAACAAGGAATGGTTAGTACAGTAGGGTTATAAAGAGATTTGAGAGGTAGTTTGAAAATGTTTCCATATGTATTTAGTTGAACTCTAGAAAACAAAGTCTAGATTCTTATAGGCCATAGTTCAGTTGTATGTATAGATACTGTTGACTAAAGTTTTGATATTAATTTAGTTTTCTTCTTGTGATTTTAGGCTAAGAAATTAAAAGATGAGAGGGATTTTTAGGGAAGGTATAGCAATCTAATAAAATCGCATATCAAGGAATAAAATGCAGTGAAGGAAACTTACAGTAATTGGAAACAGAGATAATATCAGTATGAGCAAATTCCACAAGAACCTCATGAGAGAACCTGGGTTAGAGAGAAACTCTTTTAGTATTTTAGTGCACAGATCAACACTGATAAGTATGGCTAGGGAAAATCATTAGATGTTCTGCTTAAAAGATTTTTGATAGGTAAGAATGAACAATTTAGGTCACATAGTAGGGGATGGAATGCTGTTGCAAGTAGTCTCAAAGGAAGGGACAAGGAAAAGTAAAAGGTTTGTAAAAGAAATGGGAAATAGCATAAGCAACTAATGAGTCATGAAATTTTATTTTAAAATTATGAGAGTCTTGCTACATAGCCCTATGTAGCTTCAGACTTGTTACCTTCAAGGTTTATTCTCTGTAGTAGTTGGGATTACATCTGTTTATCACAAAGCCCAACTAGTAATTTTTTTAAAAATAATTATTTATTTATTTAATTATTTAAGAGGGGGGCAAAGAGAGGGGGGAGGGAGAGCAAGAGCACACTAGGGCCTATAGCCACTGCAAACAAACTCCAGACACATTGCACTACCTTGTGCATCTAGATTATGTGGATACTGGGAAATCGAACCTGGATCCTTAGGCTTCACAGGCAAGTGCCTTAACCACTAAGCTATCTCTCCAGCCTCAATGAGTAATTTTATTTTTTAGTATGTTTTGAAGAAAGAGTCAGAAGAAATATATACACTAAAGTTGAAAATGTGAAAGGTATAATGAATACACCCAGATGTTATAGTCCACAGAAAATGGTTATTTCAAAGATTCAAATGGAGATTAAGACTTAAGAAAAAAACCCTCCTTTGGGAAACTGAAAATATGGAAGAAAGGAAAGCTAAGAGTATAGATACACTTTTATTTTTCAAGAAATAAATAAAGGAGCGCCTCTAGCTTCTTGGTGAAGGAAGACACGATAGGGAAGTAGGGAGGGGAAAAATGAAGTCAAGTGAACCAGCAAGACTTCCAGAGCAGTTGTTATGGAGAGTGAGAAGAAAATCACTGAATATTATCTGCCTTATGGTATGGTGCTGTGTGCTTGTGAGCAAAAAAAAAAGAAAATGGATTTTTATTCTTTGCCAGGTGCATTTGGGACGTCATCATACAAAAATCACTGTACATTAAGGTGCTCCAAGATGAAAGTCATGCAACAATGAGTCCAAAGATATTTAAAGGAATGTTTCTTGAAGGACATACAACTTGAACGGTACTTACGACTTTTGTCAACATGTATGCTCTAATGCAAGTGATTATCAAGGAAGGATTAATGGAAAATATTAGTCTCACATAGCCATAAAGAAAATGCAGGAAAAAAAGCCTTTTTAGGTGTAGGCATAAAGGCAGTGTGTTGCAGAAGTGTCAAACTAGCTCACAATTCTAGGAGAGTCTTCATACAATAATAGTACATGTGGGTCCTATTACTAGACCTACCTGTATAGCACTCTATGATTTTGAGTTTTGCTAGGAGACAATAGCCACTGAAAAATTTCAAGTTTGTAAATAATACAATTAAAGTAGCATTTAGTAATTGAAGATATGAAGTACAATCACACTGTAGGCATGTGACAGTGGAGACTTCCCTATTTTAATTATTCTTCACTATTTCAATTCCAGCGAGTACTGACATTGCCAGTAAAAATCTCTAATTTTGCCTCATCCTCACAGATTCATGAATTTCACACGTTTTTTTAATGCTTTAATTTTTTGATTTTTGGTCCTCATTAGTTCCTGTCCTTTCCTCTGGCCTGTGCTTAGTCTGTCTTCTGTTGCTTTTGTTCTTTTTTTTTGCTGTATAATTACCAATTTCTGCTTTCTCTTATATTGACTTATTGTCTCAAAAATAGTGACTCATAATATTAAATAACATATGTGGTCAGGGCTGGGGAGACAGATCAGTTGATAAAGTATTTGCCTTGCAATTATGAGGACCTAAGTTTAACCTCCAGAACTCACTTAAAAAGGTTAGGCACGTCTGTAATGGGGGAAACCAACTGCTCTTTAATTGGACTGGAGGCCCGCTCCGTGGGAGAGAACACATCCCTGATACTGAAAACGTATAGTAGGTGTATTCATGAGCCCTAAGGGTGTAATGTCTGCTGGAGTCTCGCTAAATGTATATACTATGCTCACCAAACTGACCAGTAAGCACTTCTCTTAATGTCCACACCCATATATTAATGCCACTCTAATTTTGGTTAGAGAAGCTTCTTTTTTCAGATAGTGGCAACCTTGGGATGATTCAGAAGGCACCATGGTGCTGAGAAGAAGTGACAGAGGAGTGCTCAGCACTGAAACGTCTCAAACCTACCTTCCAAGGCTCAGGGTCCATTGTGGAAGAGGGGGCAGAAAGAATGTAAGAGCCAAAGGAAGAATAGGACTCCTTACAACGTACTCCTCCAGACACGAAATGGCCTGGATACCCATGACCTCACAGTGCCTGACACTACCTACATAAAACCATCATAATAGGAGGAAAAGATCATACATCAAACTGAAAAGAGAGACTGATTGAGAGGGGGAGGGGGTATGATGGAGAGTGAAGGTTCAAAGGGGAAAGTGGGGGGAGGGAGGGAAATAACATGGGATATTGTCTACAATTAAAGAAGTTGTCAATAAAAAAAAATAAATAAAAGGTTAGGCACCGTGACAGGCACATGATTCCAGAACTAGGCAGGCAAAGACAGGGAGATCCCTGGGGCTCACTGGCCATCCTGTCTAGCCTAATTGGTCAGCTGCAGGCCAGTGAGAGACCTTGTTTCAATGGAGGTGGATTTTTTTTTTGCTCTCCACACACACGTGCACATGCATCCACACACTTGTGCCTACACACACACACACACACACACACACACACACACACACATATATATATATATACATAAAAAGTAAACCAGATCAAAATATATAAGGAATACTCACCAGCATGCTATGATGCAAATCAATAGCAGTCTTAATTCTGTGACAAAAATAATAGTACAAACATAGTATGTTCCCTATGCCATTTGAATCTGTAGTAAACTTCCTTTCAAAATATCTTTATAGGGGCTAGGGAGATGGCTTAGCAATTAAAGCGCTTGCCTGCAAAGCCAAATGACCCAGGTTTGATTCCCCAGGACTTGTGTAAGCCAGTTGAACAAGGTGGCACATGTGTCTGGAGTTTGTTTGCAGTGGCTGGAGGCCCTGGCCTGCCCATTTTCTATCTGTCTGTCTGTCTCTCTCTCTTTCTCTACCTCTCTCAAATACATAAGTAAATAAAATATCTTTATAATAATTTCTAAATATCTCAGAATTATTTTTAAGTTACTTAAGGCTTTCAAAAGTGGAAATTCTGAGTAATTACTGCACAATACAAATTATGCTAAAGATAATAAAATGCTGTAGTTAAATTGTCTTAATAAATGTGATATCTTATGAATAATTCAGTGCTGTATACTTGAAAGCTTGTTTTTTTTTCTTAAAAAAGCTCAGTCAAACTTTGTTTTATCTCAACAGTTCTTGAGAATTCAAGAATGGGTCAAAAATAGAAATTATTTTGGCAAAATGGATCCATTTTGACATTTTTCTTGAATAAGATATCTTAAAATTTTATATAGACAATGACATCTAACTGAAAATTAAGATGATGCATGATTTATTATGTAAGCAAAGCATAATGGTTCTTACACTTTTTCAAGCATGACTGATTATTTGAAGACCAAAGGAATGTTAGAAAATGGAAGGGGGGTCATGAATGTATAACTGTATGAAGGAAGAGGGCAGCGTGTTTATGGAGTGCAGCTTACATGCACATGTGGTCTTTTGTCATGCCTTGGATAGATGACCTGAGTCTGATATATTGGTGAATAGCATTAACAAAGGTCTGGTTGTCAAAGGCTGGGAAGAAAAATGCAGTTAACCATAGTAATGAGGTGATGTCTCTGTTTTGGGGGGAAAATTTATACCTCGCTGGCAATAGAAAGCACTAAAATGATACCACTAGCAGAAAGGTCAGATTGTGTGTATGTGTGTGTGCATATGTGTGCATGCACACATGTGTGCATACATACATGTGTATGAGTATTATATGTTCATCTTTATTTAGTGGAATATAACCAGAAAAGTCGTGGGGAATGTATGGTTTATGTGATGACACATGCTCCTGGGTTTGGTTTATGTGATGATAAAATGACATGTTGAATTCATTGCATTGGTAACTCAACATAGTATTTTCACTAAAGAAATATTTGTAGTGCTTTTTATTTTTATTTAAATAAAATTATAAGTTTGTGTTTTAAAGAACTTTTCTCTTTTCTTGGTCTTATTTTTTTCTCTACAGACCATGCCATCCAGAGTAGAGAACCATATCTAATCTCGCAATTAGGTCAGGCCCCAGGATAATCAATCTCTTTAACAGCAGATGCCTTGTTTTAGCCAATGAATGGTTGGTTTCAAAAGCAGTTTTGTGTTGAGAGAAGAGTGCAGTTGGCATGGGTGATTAGAACTCTTTTAAATACTATGAAAAGTTTCTGTCTCTATTTTATGCCCGCACTTTGTGAACTGAAGTAAATGCTCTATATATTCATCTTGAATGAACATGGTGAGGACTTTATACAGCCTGTGAGAACATCTATATGCATATAAATTATTTGAAAACTACATTTTATATGCATTTGAATTACATGGATTTTTGATAAAATCAAAAGCTAATCTCTATATTTCAGTATATGTTCTTCATATTTAATAAGTATATTCCTTAATAACTTAATTATTACATTAGTGTTTTTGAAATTGAAAACATTACAAGTTAACATGATTCTTTTATTTGCTATGTTTAGCCTATCTGTACATCTGTTAGGTTTGGAATGGGGACCAAGATAGACTTTTTCTTGGGTCCAAGGTCCTATTTAATGTTGGATAGACTGGTAATGATCCTTAAAAGGTAGGGAAGCTTTGGGTCAGGGGAGTCATAGACAAACAATTTTTGAACCCAAGACGTTATTGTAATGAAGGAAAGGGAGAAAGAGGGAAGAGACAAGAGAAAGAGAAGGGGAGAGAGAAAAGAAGAAAGGACAGGAGGAGGAGAAAAAGTGGGGGATGTAGGCACCTGCAGCAAGAGAGCCAAAGAGAAAGTGAGTGAGTGAGGACTGTGGGAGGGCCTTTATGGAGAGAAGAAATTGCTCTGTGAGGGAGGGGCCTTGGGTGGTATGCAGAGGTGGGGCTGGAGGGAGGTGGGCTTTTCTTCTCTTAGCTCAGAGGTATAATCAATTACCATATCAAGAAACAGCCCCAGAGTGCCAGGGCTAACATGGCCAGGTGGTTGAGAAGAGAAAGGAGGACCAGTAGGGATATTTGGGACTTTAAGCAAATCCTTTCATTGTCTGTCTGCATTAATTTATAAACACATTTCTTCATATCTTATGTCTTTTCAGTTCATGTTCACACCATATATAAGTAGAACAACTTTGAAATTAAGAAATAATTTAAAATTTAAGCAATGGACATTGATAAAACTAGACTGGATTTGCTAACTATACTGAAAATTAGTGAAATAATATTTCTTGACAAGGAAATGGTACCATAAAATCTTATATCCTGAAGTACATACTGAAAGGTCGAACCTGCATCAGGTGCTTGAAGAGAACACCTGAATCACTGGGGACTGGAGAGGGTATGATGAAGACTAACTTCAATCTTCTTCTGTTTCTCTATCACTCCCTCTTCTCTTTCTTCTCTCTTACTCTTTCATATTACCTATATTTTTCTTCCTTCTTTTCCCTTGGCACTGACATGTAACTCCCAATACCAGCATGTGGTTAACATCCACAAGGAGCTGTTGATCAGTGAGACTTACAAGGTTTCCCCAAAAAAGATAGATTTCTGCCAGAGTACTTGATGACTCACCAAAGGATATTGGTAAGACCCTACTGCTGAAGACACCATATGTTGTTCAGATGGAACATGGAAGAGAACTGGCTGGAATCTGGAAGACAGTCAGTCCCCAGACAGTAAGCTTGTCTAGTGCCAGAAGGATCTAAATAAGTGACTGGGGGAAAATGACCAAAATCTGTCTAAGCAACTCGTGGTCTAAGCTACTCAGCAGCAAACAACCTGACGTGATGCTCACACAAGTGCATTAATGGCACACAGACATGGTGGGTTACCAACTGCTCTAGATTTGGCTAAAGGATCCACTCAGTGAATTGGAACCCATACCTGGAACCAGGAAACAAGTCAGAACCATATCCAAAAATGAGCCTGCTCTCCAATATCAAGCTCCCACCAATAGTGGGATACAAGAGGGCCTATACCTATTAAATTCTTTCTAAAATAATAATGGTTATTCAGGTATCATGCACTGACCTCATTCTCCATTGGAGAATCTGCTTCTGTCTTTCAGATGGTCGCATATCCAGAGGAGAGAATCAACCTCAACAGGGCACCAGATGAAGCCATTGAGTTATAGGGGAAATGAGCAAAAGTGCTGCTTTATCAGTGAAACCTGGTAGCAGCACAAGGGCGAAGAAGATAGAACTTCAACCCCTAGAACCCCAAAGAACTCTCAGCCCTTACCAAATCAGATATCCAGAGACACAGAGACTCACAAAATTGGTCTAAAATGATCCCAACATGGCTCAGGGAGATTCACAGGAGAGGGGTGGAAAGATTATTAGAGCCATGAGTTGGGTCATTATGCACAGAGTCATTGCCTCTTCCACATAACTGAGGGTACCCACATAAGGCAAGACCCACATTACCAATGGGGGGAGGACAGGGAGAAGGCTAATGATGGTACCATCATGGCTGTATATATACTATATACTATATACATAACTAATAATATATATATATATATATGGAAGGTCCTAATAAATTATTTTAAAGTGATTACTATTGAAAATTTGGTCACTGGAACTTGTCAGTGATACTGAAGGAATGCACTTAATAATTTAAGAGACCATATAAGTATTTATTTTTTTATTTCAGGAGAACCAATTATGTAACAAAAGGAAGTAGATATATGTAAATTGATGAGAAAATATCATTGACCAACTTATTTTGGAATTTACCATTTCTACTTTGTCATTGAATTCTCAGTTCTTCTAAGTGTGTGTGTGTTTTGTATGTTTGTGCATGTACATGTGCATAAATGTGGGCACACATGTGCCATGGTGTGCATGTAGAGGTCAGAGGATTACATCAGGTGTTGGTCTTCTTTGTGGGAGGGTCTCTTGTTTCATTATTTACTACTGTAATTCTTCTGTCTCCACCTCCTTCGAGCCCAAGCATGCTGGGATTACAAATATTAATGCGCTAGCATTCAGTTTTATGTGTGTTCTGGGAAAATGAATGCTCAAGTTTTTTCAGCAAACGCTTTATGCACTGAGCTGTCACCCCAGGTCAGTTCTATCATGTTTTATACCATCTTGATATTGATTCAATCTGCCAATTTCAAGGCTATACTTTCAGGGATCATTTCTATAATTCCTCAATCTGCCAATTCTATGGAAAGTTATTATTTCCCATGGTGAAGGATAATAAGACATCTGAGAGAAAATCTAAAAGCTGGTGACCTTTAAGAAGCATTTGATGTTAATTATTTCTCACCTTTTATACAACTCAAATGTTAGTAAATATGTAGGGTTACTTTTTAAGTGAAATGTTAAGGTTAAATTGGTAGATAAGAGGTCCAGGTTGATAGATGTCTACACAAGATTTTAAAATACTGATTTTTTAATTTATTTGAGAGAGAAAGAGAAAGAGGACAATAGAAAGAGAGAGGATATGCCGGGGCCATCAGCCAGTGCAAACGAACTCCTGACACATGTGCTACCTTGCACATCTGGCTTACGTGGGTCCTGGGGAGTTGAACCTGGATCCTTTGGCTTTGCAGGCAAGTGCCTTAACCACTAAACCTTCTCTCTAGCCCAAAATACAGATATTTTAAGCAAAAATACCTAAAAGCACTTTCACAATTTTTTTTTATCAAGCCCTAGCATATTTAACTAGAAAACATTTTATTTTTCATGTCTGTCTTCAGCTACATTTTAGATTCAGAACTTAAGTATAATAAAGTTTATAGTTTACTTAATAAATTAACACTTAGGTACAGTGAATAACCTTTTGACTCTGATTTTCAGAATGCAGAAGTTTCTAAGATAAAATAATTTCTTATTGTGGAATTCTTGTAGTGAAGTTATTGCATGAGTTGTTTCTTCATTACACATACACACATAAATACACACTCTAATATAGAAAAATATGAAAGAAAATAAACCAAAATATTAACTGTATCTATGGTTAAATAATTTAGGCTTATTTATAGAATCTTTATATTATACAATGATACTTATGCTTATTTTATTATTAGAAAAGTAAAACTATTTTTAATTTTTTACAAAATCTACTATTGGTGATGTGTTTGGCAGTAACTTTATAGCACAGTTTAACATTAACTTTTTCCATGTTATGGTTCTCTGTAAAATCTTATAAGGGAGCTATGGAGATGGCAGAATGGATAAAACACTTGCTGCACAAGCCCGAGTATCTGAGTTCAAAACCCCAGATTCCATGTAAAAGCCAGAAGGCATGGTGGGCTACTGGGATTGTCGCAAGATAGAAGGTGGAGATAGGAGAGTTTTCTGGAGGCTCACAGACCAGCTAGACTGGTGAACAGAGGTAAACAAACAAGAGACCCTGCCTCAAACAAGTTGGAAGGTGAGGACTTACATCCTAAAATTGTCCTCTGACTTCCACACATGCGCTGTGGCATGTGAATACCCACACTCACACACACATTACATATAGATGTACACACACCAAAAATAATAGTAAAAACCTGGCAAGGGCATAATGTTGATAAAAACCACCTTGGAGTATAAATTACCTTCTGTCTGATGCACTATGATAGGCAACAAGCAAAACAAAAACTCTCTAGCTAGGGATGCTTCACCTTTTTGACAGTTTTTGGAAGCCACCAAAGAACTTTTGTGTTTGCAAGTTGAAGTGATTGGTATGTATCATGTTAGGAGTTAGAACTGAGAAACTTTAAAATATTTACTAATTCATTTGAAAATAATGAGAATACAGGGCTGAAGAGATGGCTTAGTGGTTAATATGCTTGCCTGCAAAGCACAAGGACCCACGTTCGATTCTCCAGGGCCTATGTGAGCCAGATGCACATGGTGGCACATGTGTCTAGAGTTTGTTTGCAGTAGCTAGAGGCCCTGGCATGCCCATTCTCCCTCTCTTTCTCTTCTTCTGTCTCAAATAAATAAATAAATAAATAAATAAATAAATAATTAAATATAATGAGAATACAAATTTGATTTTTTGCTTTACAGTACTGAGAATTGAACCTAGGGCCTTGCTCATACTAGACATGAGCTCTACTGCCACACTGTATCTCCATCCCTCAAAATAGTTTCACCTTTTTTTTTTTCTATGGAAATAAAGCAAAGAGTGCACATATGCACATATATACACACACAGAGTGAGAAGAATGGAGCTGTTTTACATTTTTATAAAAGCATTTCATATACAGTTGAATAGAACACAGTGAGATTCTCTTACCTTCTTTGTATTCCACTGGCTGTATTTTGGTTGAATGAAGAGAAAAAAATTTATTTATTTATTTATATATTTGAGAGAGAGAGAGAGAGAGAGAGAGAGAGAGAGAGAGAGAGCCTGCCTGCCAGGGTCTCCAGCCACTGCAAACAAACTCCAGATGCCTGCGCCTCCTTGTGCATCTGGCTTATGTAGGTCCTGGAGAATCAAACCAGGATCCTTTGGCTTTGCAGGCAAATGCCTTAACTGCTAAGCCATCTCTTGAGCCCCCAAATGTAAAATTTTTAACAAACAATTTCAAGCACATTCTAACATGTATAATAAGAGTTTGAGTTTTTTATCAGTTACTTTTAAAATGGCACTTTAAAGTCTTTGACTTTCATTGTTTTGGAGATAAATTAATGTATATGGATTAAACAGGTATATCCACAGAGAAAATAATAATAAATAAATAAATAATAAAAATATAAATTAAAAAATAAAAGATAAATAAAATAATAAAGATTTGATAAGTGGTATTTAGCATGATACTCTAGATGTACTATCAGTATAAAAAAGTAATTTCTAAGTTAAATATTCACTTGTCCAAAAAAAATTTGTTTCATAATAAATGTTTATACCAGAAACTGAAAGCCAAAATACACATTTCTTTTTATGACACATATGCAAGATATTAAAAATAATTTAGAATGTTCTGACACATTATTCTTATGTTTTTCCATTTTTGTAAATATCTGTATGAAGAGTCTCAAAAACTGACTATCAAAACCTTTAAAATACATTATCTTTCAAAATTAAAGTTTCCTTTTTTTGAATGACAAAATAATGTCATTCATTATTGGCAGTTCAAATAGCTATCTTATGTATTCATGATTCCAAGGAAACCACCCTTTGCCCTCTGCCACTGTCCCAGAAAAGACTGGGTTCTCCTATTGTGCACTCTTATCCCTGACATCTTGGTTTTCCCCTCATTGCATTCACTGTGGCTTATCACTATGCATTTCACAATCCGTTGATTAATGACTACCTCTGACACTGTGTTGAGCCCCAAGAAGTGAAGGTCTAAGCCTGTTCTGTTCATGTCTATGTCCTGCACACACTGCTAGGTACATGTTAGGAAGTAATAGGTCTGAACAGATTAATAAATAAATACTGCTAAGTATTTTACATATTTAGATTCCCCAGAATATTTCTCTGTACCTATTGTATTTTGAGTTCTCCATCCTTTTTAAAATTGGCTTCTAATTGTTTTCCACCTCACTGGGTATTCTATTCTTGCCTCTTTCATGGTTTTTCCACTTGATTTCAAGGACCTTAAGGCAGGCACATGAGGCAAGTTCTGTCCCTCCCTCTTTCCCTCTTTTCCTTTCTTCCTTCATTCTTTCCTTCTCTTTCCATGCTGGAAATCAAATCAAGGACCTAGAGCCTGCTGGGCAAAAGCATTACCTTGGAGCTGCATTCTGCCCCCGATTGTTTCCTTTATAATCTCTTCTATGTCTGAAATTCTGCATAATAAAAAATGACATCACCTCTTCAGTTTTTTCAGAGCTTGTTTGAGAAATCCCAGACACCAATATAGTCTATCTTTTGATGGAGCTGACTGGCGGAGTCTATTGGTATGTATGCCGCCTTTCTCCGGTAATTGGCATTCCTGTGCACTTCTCACCCCAAGGGCTTTGGCTATGGAATTATTACCTTTAGCCTAGGCACAGTCTGGTCTAGAAGGGCATAGGCTCCACCCTTTGACCAAGGTCAGGTGATGAATTTCCCCAGTTTTCTGCTCCCTTTGATGCACCTCCATAAATTTCTAGTGGACTTGAATCCCAGTGGCTTATACTCATAAAAATGTCTTTGAGCAGTGCATAGTGATGCATGCCTTTAATCCCAGCACTTGGGAGGCAGAAGTAGGAGGATTGCTGTGAGTTCAAGGCCACCCTAAGACTAAATAGTGATTCCAGATTAGCCTGGGCTAGAGCAAGACCCTACCTAGAAAACACACACACACACACACACACACACACACACACACACACACCTTTGAACATTTTATCCTTCTTTTGCTTTCACATTTTCACTTTTCTTTCTCTTGGTTTTGGAGACCACTGTGTCAAGTCCCAGCCTAAGTCTGCTTTTGGGGATGCCACAAACTGACAAACCAGTCTAATATCTGATTCTTCCCTTTTTGTTCAAGTCTCTCTCTCTCCCTCTCTCTCTCTCTGTGCCTGTTACAATGTGGGAGAGAGCTAGACAAGGCACAATCATGAGGCAAAGGTCACGAAGGGAATTCTTGAGGCTGGCCTCCCTAGCTGATTTTCCATGCAGTAGTGCTCTGGCAGTTTTTGAGTTTTTGGAAGCCTGTGCCCTTAGTGCATATTAAATTCTATACCTCTGACTCAAGAAAGTCTTTCCATGGTTTTTCCAAGTGCTAGAACCTGATTCCTAGAAAATGTCATCAGTTTGATTTTCTTTCTTCCTATACATATAGAAAGATCACGTTAACTTTTAAAATGATACTTTATTTATTTTGAGAGAGACAAAAATAGAGAAAGAGTATATGGGTGTACTGCCTCCTGCCACTGTAACCTGGGCCGGCAGGCACTGTATATAAGCACCTTTAATCGCTGAGCCATCTCTCCAGCCCCAGGTTAATTTTTAAAAAGACAAATTGGTTGTTTTGTTTCTTTGCTTCTTGCAATGATAGCACAGTTTGCTGACTGAATTTTGTTTTGATTAAAAACTTCTAAGCATACATATCACAACATATCACATCATCTAGCCCTGGATCAAAATACTATGAATTTCTCTCATTGTTTTGCTTCTTTGCCCAGTCCATTATTGTTTATTTTTCATTTACCTGAGTTATGAATGTTTGGGAGTGGATCTGTTTTCCCCATCCAGAGCCAATCCAGAGATAGAAGTAGTATTTCTTTCTTATTTTTTAAAATTATTATTTATTTTATTTATTTTTTATTTTTTATTTTTTTTTTAAATATTTTATTATTTATTTATTTGAGAGAGAGAGAGAGATACAGAAATAGACAGGTAGAAAGAGAGAGAACGGGCACACCAGGGCCTCCAGCCACTGCAAACGAACTCCAGATGCATGTGCCCCCTTGTGCTTCTGGCTAACGTGGGTCCTGGAGAATTGAGCCTTGTAACCGTGCCATCTCTCCAGCCCATTATTTTATTTATTTTTATGTGGTGTGTGTGTGTGTGTGGTGCATGCTCCTGTGTGTGTGGTGCATGTACATGTGTGTATGCAGATAGGAATGCACTTGCAGAGTTCAGGGGAAAGTTGGTGTCCCTATGTTGCTTATCTGCATGTTTCCTTGACACATAGTCTATTATAAACTCCCAAGCTTACAGTTTTTATAAGCTTCAGTGATACTCTGATCTTTGCTTCCAAGAGGACCTGGTTACAGATGTAGGTGTCAATACTCAGTTGTTATGGGTGTTGAGGAATTGAACTCATTATGTATCACCCCCTCAAGCCTACATTGCTGCACAGATACTTCCTTACCTGATGAGCCATGTCCCCAGCCTCCAGATGTATGATTAGGTTAGGAGAAAATATTTTGTTATGATATATATCTACACCTGGCATTATCTTTGTGGGAAGGTTCAGGGTATTTAGTAGACAGAACTAGTTCCATTTTTTTCCTGCTGAAGTGAGGTTGGATAGTTTGGGTCTTTTAACAAATTTTTTTTTTTGTTTTTTTTTTTTTTTTTTTTTTTGAGGTAGGGTTTCACTCTAAACCTAGGCTGACCTGGAACTCACTATGTAGGTTCAGGGTGGCCTCAAACTCATGGCGATTCTCCTATTTCTGCCTCCCAAGTGCTGGGATTAAAGGCAAGTGCCACTGCACCTGGCTAAATTGGTCTATTTTATGTGTTCCTATGGCATCATTCAGGCCAAACTGGGCTAAGGTGGATTTAAGACATGTCCACTGAACTTCTAAAGGGTTTTGGTTAAAGAGGCATCATGTGGTAATGTTGAACAGAAGTCAGTTCAAGAGAAGATGTTTTGTTTGCTTTGAGATAGCCTCTTCATATGTGGCCCAAGCTAGCCTGAAACTCATAAGCCTTCTGCTTCTGTCTCCCAAGTGCTATGATTACAGGAATATGCTGCCATGCCTAGCAGGATTTTATATATATTATATATATGTTATTATGGGTTTTTAATGAATTCTTAAAATATTTTATTTATTCATTCATTTACTTGAGAGAGAGAGGAAGAAGCAGATAGAGAGAGAATGGGCGCACCAGGAACTCTAGCTACTGCAGACAAACTCCATATGTTTATACCACCTTGTGCATCTGACTTATATGGGCACTGGGGAATCAGATCTGGGTCCTTAGCCTTTGCAGTCAAGTGCTTTAACCACTAAGACATCCCTCTAGCCCATATATTATGGTTTTACCATGAAGGGACACCACAAAAGTCTTATGTGTTGAAGACCTTCTTCTCCTTCTCCTTCTTCTCCTTCTTTTGGTTTTTTTATAGGTAGGGTCTCACTCTAGCCCAGGCTGACCTGGAATTCACCATGTAGTGTCAGGGTGGCCTCAAACTCATGGTGATCCTCCTACCTCTGCCTCCCAAGTGCTGGGATTAAAGGCGTGCACCACCATGCCTGGATGAAGATTCTTCTTGGTATCTTCAGCTGTTGGCACTATTGACAGGTGATTGGATCATGAGGACACTAACTTCATCAATGGTGTTAAGCCATTGATTAATTTATATGAATGGATTATTAGAAGCTGGGTCCTGGATAGAGGATAAATCTTATCCCTAAACCCTTCTACCCTTCTGTGCTCTCTCCCTCACTCGCTCTCTCTCTCCCTCACTCTCTTTCTATATCTCTGCCTGCATATCCTTCTCTCCTTTCTATTTCACACCTTTGTCTTTCTTCTGCATCTTCATTTCTCATACCATTTTCCCCTATGTAATACAGCCTGTGGACTAGTGCTTCTCAAACTTTGATGTGCTAACAGTTAATTAGTATCTTAATATGAATATCCTGATTCAAAATATCTAGTTGAGGCCTGAAATGCTGCCTTTCTAATAAGCTCCCATTGGGTGCTATTTACATTGGTCTCTGGACCCAACTCTGAGAAGCTTAGCAGCACAGAAACGTTCTTATAAGGTATCAGGTGACCCTCTTCTACTTAGTCTGATCCCATCGCTGTCTGGAGATTCCACTCTGTGTTTCTCTAACAAGATAATTTTCATTTTTTAAGTTCCATCTAATTCAAAATAAGTTTTCCTATGAAACTTTCTTCAAACCCCTATTTCAATCCCCATCACCATTCCCAGTCTTTCTCTCCTCCCAGTACTATTTGATAAATAGCTTCGATTGCAGCTTATACCATCTTGTAGTGCAGCTGATGCTTAAGTGAGTCTTTCTTGTCTGATGGTACTCCTCAGGTCAAGTGTCTTCAAGTTGCATAACTTCATGTATAGTTGAATAGATAAAGCTGTAAGATTAGTATATATCTGAAAAATGATCCAATGTTTCTCTAGGTAAATGAGAGAGCTGTAAGTATTTGTGTTTTGTTTTAATTTTAAGCTATTGATTTTATATTTCATCACATAAAGCACCTCTCAAATTATTTCAGTGGTTATAGCTGGTCACCTAAAGCAACAAACATCTATTATTAAATCAATTTATTGAGTTTATTTACTCTTAGCATAACCACATTCCTCCCAGTTGGTAAAATTTTAGGCTTTCTCTTAACTGAGACCAAGATAAGGTTTACAAAAATTATGCACACAAATTATTTTTTTAAGTATGGTACCAGAAGGTGCTATAGTTTAAGAGTTTTTGCTTAGTGCTGATAAGGAGTGGGACAGGAATAGAAATATTACTGCTTTTAAAACTTTAAATACTATAATATAAGAAGATGACTAGATATGTTACCTAATGATTTAAAAAGTTTTTCAAATGGAGAAATTCAGAAACAATATTGAACCAAAAATTTCTTGGAGGAAGAGGTGTATGCATTGTTAACTTCTCAAGAGTTCTTAAACTTTTATTTTCTCAAACATAAAAATCAGATTTATTCCCTTCCAATGAACCTTCCTCTTTGCCAAGCAAGAAAAATATTTTTGAAGTTTGTTAGTATTCCTTGCTTAATTGTATTGTTGCATTTGTTACTTGTGCATAGTTGTGATGAAAATACTTAAGAGAACAACTTAAAGGAGGAAATATTTAGCTTCTCTGTCCATGTTGGTAAGAAAAACATGGCAAATCAGACTATACCACAGAAGATAAGAAGCAGATCAGGTAATACAGAAATGGGACAGGGCAAAATTTAGCCCTCAGGCCCATCCTCCAGGAACGCACTTCTTCAGCCAGGACCTACTAAAGAAGTTTGTAGACAATCAACAAAATAATGCACAAGTTGGGAACCAAGCATTCCACTTAAGAGCTTATGGTGACATTTCATAATGCATAAAATGAAAGCATTCCTTAAAAAATGGCTGAGCTAGAAATATATCTGTCCATTAGTAGGCTGGATGGCTCCATTCTCAGGGCAGATGAATTGTGCTTTTCTGCATATAGCTCTTGGGCTTGCTGATTTCAGTTAAAGAGACTTTAAAATCTTAATTTACATAACATTAACACTTTTCCCTGAGAAGCCACAGTTTATAGAATCTTTTCCTTGTCTGTCCTCATGCAATTAAAAAACAATCCACAGGGCATTCATTCACACTTTAAACGTGATAGGCTGTGTTTTTATGCCATTTTCATTTGCACTGCTTCTGATCTTGCCATCACTAATTAAAAAGGGAACTTAGGGTAATAGAAACTCTTTGGCTATGTTAGTTTTTTTTTTTTTTTCATTGGATCTTGGAGAAAAAGATAAAGCTATGTTTCTCATGGCCTGGCTTTTCAAGGGACTTTAGGTTCTTACTGCTTGACTGTAGCTTTTGTGAAACTTTCAGTTCAGTTTCTAAGACATACAGTCATTCACTGGATATGGCACTTTGGTTCATCAAGGGCTGCATAGTTGCAAGGGATTCCATAACATTGCATTACATAGTGAGGTCATAGCCAGGGTAGCTGGTGTATGAGCTTTGATGAGCTTGCTTGACAACACTCTTCTCAGAACATGTCCCATTTTTAAGGGATGAATGACTGCACAAAGATCATTTGATTTCATGTTTGATGGAAATGTAACATAAAATGTATTTTATTCATACCTGTGTGATTGGTGCTTTTGTTTATACTTCAGCAAGATGGTGCCAGAAATGATGGAAGAAGTGTGTCAGGCCAAGAATAATTGAAATGAAATGTGAAGTGTCTGTCCAAGGGTCAAGTGGGAATCTTCTGGGTCAATATCTTGCTAAATACATCATGGTGTAGTTTTTATCTTTCCAGATGAAGTAAAAGCCTTCACATATGAATAATCTGAGTAACTATAGAATGCATAATCCTGTAGTTATTTGTTATATTATGGACATGAGCTATCAATTGCACATGCTTTACAAATAAATTCTATATTCTGAACCTTGGCTTTTCAGAATACATACAACTGTACTTATTTGTCACTAAACAAACATTTTTTATAGGTCCTGTTTCCCCATTTTTTCTAAGTTGTAAAGGACTCATGGAATTACCATATATTTAAGAAATGACTTAAAACCCTAGTTGTGATGCTTTTATTTGACAAAGTGGAAAGATATATGATATATGATATATGAACATTAAGTTTATTTATGAGCTACTTGTCCTTCAATAAGATGAAAACTAATTAATTTTATGTTATTTAGAGGGATGTAAATGTTAGACTATGTTATTTTTTGATACCTTTGTTCTTCAGCAAGATAATGGAAATGGGTGAATAATGATTGTATAGAAGTCAATATCCCGTTCAGAATGATTTAGCACTTTATGACTTCTCAATCACCCTTATTTCCTCAATACCATAATAAATGCCATAGATCTTTCTTAGATATGATAAGAAAAGCCAGACTATTAATAGTTATTACACCTCCAAATCATTTTGAGAATTTTTTTCCTAATGGCCTCCTGAATACCTGTGTTATGCTATAAGGCAATCTGTATTTCCTGTCAGTCAATTCTGGAAAGACTCTGTTGCCATAAATTTACTTCTGGCATATTGGTGTCTGGGTTCTGCTTGAGGTGATAATAGATCACAGTGAGCACTGACTATATGTTCAACATTGTTCTATGTACTCCATGTCTGTAAATCCTCTCAAGTGTTCACAGAGACCATGTTTGGTAGATTCTACCTGTATTCTCTCATTCTAAACAACAGTATGAAGTTCCTTTTCTCCACATTCCTGCCAGATAGCTAGCTTTCTTCTTTCTTTCTTGGAAAAAAAATTTTTTTTAAACTGGAGTGAGATGATATCTCATTGCAGTTTCGATTCGTATTTCTCTGATCTCTCTCTTTCTCTCTCTTTCTGTGTAGGTCTTTCTTGTCCTGGGGACCCAAAAGGCAACATAGTGCTGAGAAGGGATGGAGGAGTGTCCAGCACTGAAACATCTCTGTCACATCCTCCAAGGCTCAGGGTTCATTGTGGAAGAGGGGACAGAAAGAATGTAAGAACCAAAGGAAGGGTATGACTCCTAAAATGCAACTGTCCAGACAGAAATTGGCTTTGATATCTATGACCTCACAGTGCCTAGCAATATCTTTATAGGACCCTAATAATAGGAGAAAAAGATGATGACATGAAATTAAAAGAGAGGCTAATGAAGAGAGGGAGGGGATATGATGGAGAGTGGAGTTCTGAAGGGGAATGGGGGGAGGGGAAGGAAATATGGTTTATTGTCTGTACATATAGAAGTTGTCAATAAAAAAAAAAAGAAAAAAAAACTGTTGGGGAAAATGTAAATTACTGCAGTCATTATGGAGAACGAGGGTTAGTCAGTTATTTTGTCACTGGGACAAAGTACCTTGAGGAGGAGTTAGGTAGCCAGACAGTAGTAAAGGCCCAGAAAACACCACACCTGCCTGCTTCAGCAGAACCAGAGTTCACCATCTGCCGCAGCCATCCAATTAGCTCTCTCGCCCTTACCAGAGCCAGCCCCTAGCTCAGACCAATCAGCTCCTAGCTCAGACACAGAAAAGGGGAAACCTCCCACATGGGCTCTGCACACCCTCCTGCCCTCCACATGGCAGGAATTCTCTGCATTTTCTTCTCTTTTCTCTCTAAATCAATTTTCATGTTCCTGTCAAGCCCACTTCCCATATGCTCACTTCCCATATGGGTTCTCAGACCACGAGGCTGTATCCATTTTCTCTTTCTTGGTTGTCAAGCTACTGTCCCTCTCTCTCAAGTCTCAAATCCTCCCTGTCCTTTGTATCTCTTATGTTTCTCAATAAAAAAAGTGTGGTAGGTAACATTATCCTTCTTAGTCTTGTTTTATTCTAATTCTTTGGTAAAACAGAGACAAATTCAAGGTTTGGAGTTTAAGAACCTTTTTTGAATCCCTTAGATCCCGTTACAATTGGAGAGAAACTAATACCAAAGATGAAAGATTTATTTTGGCTCATGTTAGTAAACTAGTTCCATTATTTCTGAGCCTGAGGTAAGGCAAAGCATCATGTCAGAGAGGGTGTGGAGGAGCAGAGATTGTCACTTCATGGAGGCAGGGAAGCAAAGGAAGAGAGGGGTTAGGAACAAGGTATATCCTTGCCTAGACAGTGACCTACTTCCTTCAACTAGGTCCCAGCTCCTAGTTTCCATCACCTCCAAAGTATGATTTTTCATTTACCCAGTTTCATTAGGTCAGTGTCACCACAATATAGCCACTTCTGGAAAGCCCATCAGCTGTCATCCAAGACTTTTACACAAGAGCCTTTTGGGAATATTTTATTTTCAAATCATAACAGACTAGCATGGAGATTCTACAAAAAATTAAAAATACACTTCCCCATATGATTCAGCTATCACTCTTCCGAAGATATATTTAAAGGAAATGAAACTAGCTTACTGAAGTGATACCACATGCTCATATTTTGTGGTTCTACTCACAATAATTAAGATATGGAATCTATCTAGGTAGAAATCTAAGGATGAATGGATGAAGAAAATGTGATTCAGCCATATTAAAGAGTAAAACATCATTTATAGGGGGCTGGAGAGATGGATTAGTGTTTAAAGGTACTTGCTTGCAAAGCCTGAACACCTGGGTTTGATTCCCCAGTACCCACGTAAAGCCAGATGCACAAGTGGCACATTAATCTGGAATTCGTTTGTGGTGATAAGAGACCCTGGTGAGCCCATACTCACTCTTTCTCTCTGTCTGACTCTCTCTCTCTCCAATATAAATAAATAAAAATATTAAAAAACATTTACAGGTAAAAAATGGTTGGAACTGGAAGACATTATAGTATATAAAACAAACCAGATACAAAAGATAAGTGCTGCATTTTCTCTATCATATGTGGAAGCTTAAGGAAAGTGGATCCAAATGTGCAGTAGTGAATGTGAGAGGTTGAAAATAGGATAAAACTGGGAAAAGGGATGCTGGATTCATTAGTACATACAGCATGCATGTGTTAAATAGTTACATTGAAGCTCATTAATGTGTACAATTGATGCATATTAATGAAATATAAAATAAGCATTTTCAATGAATATTAAATAAAAGTTTTAGGCTACCTTCATTGTAACTTGCTCAACAGTATTGTGCCTTCTTGGCTGCACAAAATGCTAGTACCCTTACAATCAGTGAGATTCTCATATACTTAAATTGTAAGATAATAGAATTATTTAATTAATACTTTTAAAGACATTTTTGTTGTTACTGTATCTTTTAAAGGGTTGATGTAAAACATGTTATATCAAAGGAGTCATTAAAGCATTTCTTGGAAAGATTGAAAAATAAAATTTGAAAGGATTTAAAATTTCATTCCATAAACAACATTCTTTTTGAAAACTGTTTTCCAAGTATGTCTTTTAAAAACAAACTTCAAAGTATCCCTTGGGGCCATAAGTAAACGACTTTGTCCTGTTTATTACAGACAATCATCTTCGAGGGTTTTGTAATTTATTTTGGAAGAGGATTTAACACTCTAAAAGTTTATATTGAGATTGTGATATTGACTGATTCTTCAGATGTAATATACATAATGAATGGCTTGAAATACTCGCTATTTTCAGAATGTTTGCCAATACTATATTTGATAGTTATTTTAAAAAATCCTTCTTATTCCCCTTTCTGAAGAGGAAGCCAAAATTGTCTGTAAGTTCTTTCACTATATTTGTATAATCAGAGTCCAAAGTGTTCACCATTACATTATAAAACCCATCATTGTATAATCTATGCATTGGTTAAGTGAACACAGCATTGCCCAAGAAAGAGTTCTTCCACATCAAAAAATTTCCTAGATAAAAGATTTATATACATACTTTAAGGCTAAATCTAAAGTTTTTCTTGACTATTTCTGACAGAAATATTTCTACAACATATCCTTTCTGTTTATTATTCTTAAATGAAGACTACAGAAAATTAAAATGTTAAACTTTTGTCTTATGTGAATATTTTAGGAGAGAAACTGCTTCCCTTGATGGGTCTTTGGTTTGTGGTAGAAGCCAGGAAGGAGTGGGAAGGGACTGTATTCAAAACAAAATGAACATTTTTTTTCCCAAGGTAGGGTTTCACTCTAGCCCAGGCTTACCTGGAATCCATTATGTATTCTCAGGTTGGCCTGGAACTCGACAGTGATTCTCCTATTCAGCCACCATGGATAAAAGGCATGTCCCACCACAGCTGGCCAAAATGAACTTTTGACTTGAAGATGGGGACTTCTGAATATCAACTGTAGTCCAGCTTATAATTTAGCTTACCTTCCAGCCATAGGGCCTACAACTGGTTATTTCTCTGGTGAGAGTAAGTTCCATAATGTTATCACACTATTTAAGAGTTCAAGAATTCTCTGACCTGTAATTTAGCTAGGCACCGCCTCATTCTCCTTCCTTCAGTCTCATTGTCTTCTCATGTGGTGGTCTCTTCATAGTCAGGATACAACCATATCCAAATCTCAACATCCAAATTTGAAATCTTGCAATGATTTGTGTTTTTCCCCAATCCTAGCCTTCTATGGAGGCCTGCCACCTGTGCCTCTGGTTAAAGTGTTTATGTCTCTACTTTCAGTCCTCCCTTTCAAAATCGTTCTGTGCTTGGAACACTTAATTGTGTCTAGGCCTCTGCCTTCTTCAGGTGCTTAGGGAGTTCAGCCTAGACCTCCTAGCAAGGCTACAACATTGCCGCTTTCCTGATGTCTTGCCTAAGGACCTTGACTTTAGTTATGCTGTGACCAAAATACCTGACAGAAACAACTTGAGAAATAAAAGCTGCATTTTGGCTTACAGTTTCAGCGTAAAGGCATGGTTGGATGACTCAGTCCAGGGCACCAGAAGCACACAGAAAAACTTCCTCACAGTGGAAGTGGACCAGGAAGTAGAGCTAGCAGGGAAATCATAGGTGGGGGTACAGCTTTCAAAGGACTGCCCCTAGTGACTTACTTTTGCCAGCCAGGCTCTATCTTCTACAAGTTCCACAGCCCATCAAAATAGTGCCAACCACTAGGGATCAAGTTTTAAAAACCTGAGCCTGCAGGAGACATTTTATATTCATATCGCAATAGATCCCAATCTTTCTTTTCATATATATATATATATTTTTGGTTTTTCCAGGTAGGGTCTCACGCTGGTCCAGGCTGACCTGGAATTAACTATGTAGTCTCAGGGTGGCCTCGAACTCTCGGCAATCCTCCTACCTCTGCCTCCCGAGTGCTGGGATTAAAGGCGTGCGCCATCTTTTCATATTTTTAAAAATTTTATTTTATTTTTTATTTATTTATTTATTTATTTATTTATTTATTAGGGAGAGAGAGAGAGAGAGAGAGAGAGAGAGAGAGAGAGAATGGGTATGCCAGGGCCTCTAGCCACTGCAAACGAACTCCAGAAGCATGTACCCCCTTGTGCATCTGGCTTACGTGGGACCTGGAGAATCGAACTGGGATCCTTAGGCTTCACAGACAAACACCTTAACTGCTAAGCCATCTCTCCAGCCCTCTTTTCATTTTTTAATTATCCTTTACCAAATAATAGAAAGGAATTAACAGTAGAGGCTAAGCACAATCTTATAATAACTTCACACTGTGTTTTGCTAATCACACGGACAAAAAGCTATGATATAATTTTGACATAAGGCATCACATTACTTTCCCACAAATCCTTTGTATAGGTATCTATTATAAGATCTTTTAGGAAAATTGGATTGAGATTACATTGGAAAACCTTTTTATACTTTTTATGGACAATTTAAAATATACTAACTTGTCAAACCTATTCATGAATACATTGACAGCACCTCTACAAGTTTCTTTAGTGACTTTATATGGAACTGAATCCTTAAACTCATTTTGTCATAGTTTTAATTGAAATAGTACTGTGTATAAATATGCCAGAATTTATAGACACAATAGTACAGAAAATAGATATGAGTTTTACCCTTATGGAACTTACAACTCTTTTCACTATTGAGGTTTGAGACTTAACATATTTGGACTGTATCTTCTGTTTTCTCTGCTGTGGGGGAATATATCTATTGTCTGTTAGCCAATTGCTCTCTTCCCTTAGCAAGGGGATTCTTTCTTCCCTGTCTATTTTTTCCTTGCTACTGTAAATGTGATAGAAAAGTGATTTATGTTACTTCAGATGTGATGGAAAGGTACTTTATGCCATCCTAAGTATTTTTTTCCAACTTTCTGCTTATTTGAATGCAACACTTCTAGCATGGATGTAAAACACTTGATGCATATGGCTACATGTGCTTTTTAGTTCTATGGAATATTATATGCATATTTCTATTTAATTAAATATGTTCTGAAAACAATATTTAATGCCTATTTAATAGTCCATGTTATTTAACCAGTTCCTATTTTGGGTTATTTGGTTTGAGTCCAGATTTTTTTCCCTTGCTCTGCAATTTTAAATAATACTTCTCTGAAAATCTTAGTGCATAATTCTTTGCTGGATTTCTGATTATTTCCTTATGCTATACTTTAAACCCCAAGTAATGTCCTTTTCTTGTGCTCAGGGACTAAAGAGCCTGGCTGTTTTTCCAATTGATGTGCAGTGAATATATTTTTTACTCAATGAGCTCTAGAACTTTTTTGATGACTGGAGAACTGGAGTGTTGCCCGTCTGGGCCTCAAGATCTCCCACAATCCTCCTCCTTTGACACTCTTGCAGCAGGAGAAGGAAGTTAAGGCCCTGTCTACATTACTTGCTGATGTGGTGGGAGGTAAACTGCATGCACACACCTGTGTTTATATGCAGTCACTTGATGATTCCTTGTGAGTTGTGAAGATATTGATTCATCAGCATTTAAAATTAGCAGGGAATATTAGCTTTAAAAGCTAAAACCCAAAACAAAAAAACTTATCTGACTATATTTTGTTTTATTTCTTATCAGTTTTTTGGTCTTACTTCTTTCTCTTTTTCCTTCATTCTTTATGTAATATCTGAGATAAGAATAAACTATGTGCATACATATGCTTTTCTCTTTCACCTTTCATTATAAACCTTAATCTGTAGTTTGAATCAAGAGAAGATTGACTGGAAACATTCATTTCAAAGAGAGTCCTTCAAAAAGCATTTATATGGAACTACTACACCCAATCTTTGGAAATTGAGAGGGAAGGGAGAAAGAATACATATGAACTAGATGTTAGAATATTTATTTTTATTCTGTTTCAATATACACTTTCTCACAGTTCTGCTTGTTTCATGACTGAGAAGCAGGTGCCATTTGTACTCAAATACCTTGTGGGTCAAATAGAGCAAAGCCTCTGGAGCAATAATTTCTGACCCTTGGGTCTGTGCCAGGTGCTTTGCCTCGCTGGGCACTGGGTGAGCCATCATGACTGAACTATGGGGCATACTTCATACCATGAAATGCTTGTCTTATGTGGCTGCTGAATGTTTCTAGTCTGTGTGAGCTGAGAAGTCTATTGGGCTATAAGTTTTCCTTTGGAAAATTTAAAAAGTTCTTAGCTGCCATTGAATGTGAGGAATAGAACTATTATCAGGAAAACACAGATTTTATTATATTTTCTCTAGTAGTAAGGCCATTGAGCAAAAGGGGAAAAAAGGGCAGTAAAAGCCACACATACAGTGCCATACACCAACAAGAGAAATGACAAACAGTAAACAGTCCCTAGTGGGCCTTGCTGGTCTACCTTTGTCTCTTCATGCTGCATGTGGATCCTAAGAGAGAAAAACAAATATTTAGCATCACCTCAAGCAACTGTTCACTCCTGGGATTCTGCTTTTTTCCCATAAAGGCACAAATGCAATAGGCTGCAAAGGCAGAACTCAAACTTGGTTGGTCTTAGACGCTCAACTCAGCTACCTTACTGTCATCCTTCATATTTCTTAAAACTTAAAAGTTAGAGGTAACATGAGTGAAATACTGCAGTATTTTATTCAAGTAACAGCAAATATGTAATTAAAATGTGTTTTATTTTGCTTCCATAAATGCTTAAGATTTGATACCAGAGTACTTACTCCTAAATTCTTGAGCATTTTGTTGATTAAAAAAATTTCTCTTGGAGAATCAAACTAAAAAACTGTGAAAACTTGAACTGAGGTAGGCAGTAGTAGGCAGCCACAGCTGAATTCAGAATGCATTTCCATTCTATATCCTTCCTATTTCTAAAAGGTTCCAAAGCAGTCATGCTTTAGCCACTTGCAAAACTCAGATACTCTTTTCCATGTGACTCACCAGGAAAGAAAGGATAGGAGCTTGGCGGGCTCAGTTTGTGGAGGGGAGCATGGACCAGAACCTAGTGTGAATAATGACTACCGTCATTTTAAGACATTTTATCTGATCATATAACTCTAGAAAAATTCTCTGAGAATACATACCAGTATTTAAAAACTTCAATGGCTAAAAGTGAACTTAAACTTCTCTTTTAAAATTTAGGAATTCTTTCCCATGACTTAAAAGTAAAGATAAAAATTGGCTTATTCATCCGAGAGACCACTTTTGAGAACTCTTTCAATCCATAAAACATTGTTTTAAACTCCCTTTGGGAAGCTTTATCACTTGCAGAAAACATTCCCAAGATCACCTTTTCAGAATGAGAAAGTATGTGTGTGGTTTAATGAAATAAATGGGGTGTGATTTAAGTAAAGTGTTTATAAAGTTTTTTTTTTTTTTTTTTTTTTTTTTTTTTTAAATTCTAAGTCTGAACTGAATTTACCAGAAGACTTCCAAAGTCTGAATTTAAGCCTTTGGTGAAGGTTCACTTTTTGGGGAACATAATATTTCATTTGGATCCAAGTATTTACTCTCATACAACTGTAATACTGCATCAAAGAAAGAAAGAAGATGGTTTATATTTTTCTTTATAGTATGCTACAAATAGAACTGTGAAAAGAGAGTGGATTGGATTGACCCTGTCACTGTGCAATGTGAGCTGAATTGTTATCCCACAACTGAAGTTCTTATAGGTAGGAAAATCAGCTTTAGGAAAATGCTAACAATTATAGTGGCACCAGAACACTTGGTATTAGTCAACCATTCCAGCAAGGAGCGTTAACTAGGATGTGGAAATAAACAACAACAACAAAACTCACAGTATATGTGAATTCCTGCAGAACTCACAAGGGGATCTCATAATAATAGAATTGGACTTTTATTAAAATAAGTTCATCATAAATGGTTAAAATAATGTTAACCTATAGCAGACAAAGCACTTAAACCATACACTGGGTGCAGAAAGTAAGAACTCAGTTAAGTAGGAGGTATAGGTTAAAATAAGAAAAAAGTCACTACAACAACTTATTGGAGGGCTGGGGAAATGGCTTAGCAGTTAAGGCGTTTGCCTGTGAAGCCTAAGGACCCCAGTTCAAATCCCCAGGACCCACATAAGCCAGATGCACAAGGGGGCGCATGTGTCTGGAATTCATTTGCAGTGGCTGGAGGCCCTGGCATGCCCATTCTCTCTTTCTCTCTGCCTCTTTCTCTCTTTCTTTCTCAAATAAATAAATGAATAAATAAATAAAAGTATTAAAAAACTTATTGGAGAAATTGCAAAAACTGTTTAACTTACTATCATAAGTTTGAGAAATTTAAGTTTTTATACCCATAAAATGTCTTGTATAAGATGGCAGGTAATTTTAAGATGAAAAATTATCCAGCTGTCATATATTTGTTGTTGCTGTTGTTTTGAAGTAAGGTCTTGCTGTAGCCCAGGCTGACTTGGAATTCACTTTTAGTTTTAGGGTAGCCTCAAACTCACAGCAATCCTCCTACCTCTACTTCCCAAGCGCTGGATTAAAGGCATGTGCCACCATGTGCAGCCCAGCCCAGCCCAGCTTTCATATCTTTACTTTCTATTTGTTTCATTTTTACTCTTTTAAAAATATTTTATTTTAATAATTAATTTGACATAGAGAAAGAGGGAAAGAGTGAGAGAAAAATGTGTGCACCAGGGCCTCCAGCCACTGCAAACGAACTCCAGATGCATGTGCCACCTTGTTCATCTGGCTAACATGGGTCCTGGGGACTCGAACCAGGTTCCTTTGGCTTTGCAGGCAAATTCCTTAACCTCTAAGCCATTCCTCCAGCTCCCCATTTTTACTTTTAAAAAATATTTTATCTTTATTTATTTGAGGGGGGGGAGGGAGAGGGAGAGAGGTCAATAGAGAATGGGCACACCAGGATCTCCACCCATTGCAAATGAAGTCGACTCATGTGCCCCCTTGTGCATCTGGCTTAGAAGAGTCCTAAGGAATTGAATCTAGGTCCTTTGGCTTTACAGGCAAGTGCCTTAACCATTAAGCCATCTCTCCAGCCCTCATTTTTTCCTTTTTATTGACATAATACAGCAATGACATAGAGACAAAACTTAGACTGTTTCAAATTATATATGTTAAATACTTGGGTTTGTAAAAATGTTTTCTCTTTGCTATCTTGCTTTTGAAAGAAAAATCCTCTTGGAAATCTTATTTTAAATCCTGAGGTTAAAATCTGAGATTGGTCAGGAGCATGTAAAGCAGTACAACCATGATTTTAAAAAACAGAAGCCTTTGTAATGGTAAATGTATCCATAACGTCCTGTAAAATATCAATCATTTATTTGTAGATAGCCTCTTAACTATATAGATAACTTCACAAAGTAATATTTTACAAAATTATAGGTGGTGATATTTATTCTTCCATATTTGTTCAAATATTATATTCTTGAAGTCAGGAAAGAAATACAGACTGATGCAATTAGAGATAGAGAAAATGAGACTCATGGAATAGAGTTCGGGTTCAGAATCTTAGAAGATGCTATCAGCCATGGCAAAACTAGGTCTAAAAAGTCTTAGCTGCTGTTTTTTTTTTTTTTTTTTTTTAGAATCTGGAAGCAGCAGGATTTGAGATGCCACTTGGAATACTTCTTACATGAATTAAGTGCTTAAGGAAATAAAGAGTTCATGCAGGATTCCATTGCTGCTCAATGAACTCAGCTTGATAAATGACCTACATCTGTAGTGTTAGAGTCCCCTAACTTCTGCACTTGGATGAATACTGTTTTCATTTTTCACCAATGTTAGTGGGAAAATGAAACACTTGGGCAATCAATGTGAACTCTAGTGGGCAGTCTGTGTACTTACCTGTGTACTGTCATAGCAACTGCAGTGAAATCAATGTGAGTGAGATGAAAACTCTATTCTAATTTCACTAGAAGCCCACCATGTTGAAATTGTCAGTTTAAAAAGAGCAACACGTTGGGCTGGAGAGATGGCTTAGCTATTATAAGGTTTTTGCCTGCAAAGCCGAAGGACCCCAGTTTGACTCTCCAGGACCCACATAAGACAGATGCACAAGGGGGCGCATGTATCTGGAGTTTGTTTACAATGGCTGGAGACCCTTGCACACCCATTCTCATTCTCTTTCTCTTTGCCTCTTTCTCTCTCTCAAATACATAAATAAAAAAATTTAAAAAGAGCAACATGTCACTGTTGTGAAGAAAGATTTTTTTTCCTCCCTATATATTTGATCACTTTCTGCTATATTAATGAAACACAAAGGAAGTAGAGTCCCTGTAGGTCCTTGCACTATGGCTCAGACAGAAAATATGTGGTGTACACACACACACACACACACACACACACACACACACACATTCAATAAAGGGACAGATTTTGAGCATAACTCAGATGCTGTCAAGAAAGCCTTAAGTTTCAGAACCCATTAGTTACTTTGATGGTTAGACTCATTCTCATTCTGTCTTGTAAAGAAAGAAAAAACTCTACATTTTGAATTTCATTGATGTTTTTAGCTGGCTTTTCTTTCCTAATCTGCCTTGTAAATCTTGATTTTTTTTTTTTTTTTTTTTTGTATGTTAACTAGTCTGGGACAGCAGGAAAGCTCTTGAGCTCTCACTCAAGACTATGGTCGAAAGTTTCTTGGAAACCCCACAGTCTCTGTGGGTAGTGGCATAGCTATTTCAGTTCCTTTCATTCTGGGTCACTTTATATTACAAGTCTAACATGCAGTGTTTTTCAAAAAGTTTTTTTAACATTTATTTATTTATTTATTTATTTGAGAGAAAGAGAGGCAGATAGAGATAGGTGATAGATAGATAGATAGATAGATAGATAGATAGATAGATAGAGATAGATAGATAGATAGATAGATAGATAGATAGATAGACAGTGAATGAGTGCCCCAGGGACTTTAGGCGTTGCAAATAAACACCAGACATCTGTGCCACCATGTGCATCTGGCTTACTTGGGTCCTGGGAAATTGAACCTGGATACTTTAGCTTTGAAAATAATACATTGTGACACACAACCCAAAAGTACCATAGTAAATGTGTGTTCATGATATTCTTATGTAAAAACCTCTATAACCAGTTTACAAAACATAAAATCTTCTCTTGCTTCAAGTCTGTAGTAATCATTTATATTTGCTGTCATTTATGTTTACTTTCCCTTTGGTTTGACATCTAATCTAAACCCATTACATTCAGAACCTAAGTGATCACTTTAAAAATGTCTCTATACTTGCCAGATGGGTTTGGAAGTTCTCTTAGTGATGTTTGCAATCTCATAATCCACTTCACAATTCCGTTAGGAATGAGGTCATTAGGGAATGACATCATTTTCAATACCCTCTAGAATGTAACATTAAAAAAAATGCCTTCCTCTGTTTTGTTTTTTTACACAATCATGCCCCAATTTAAATCAGGACATAATTCCTAAATCACATACATATGTTGGTGCACACACACATACACAAACAAACAATATAAGTTGAACCTCATTGGAGGAATTTCTAAGGATGTATTTGTTGTGGGTGGTCGCAAAGTGCTGAGCTAGCGGCTTTAAGAAATACTTCAGGAAGTGTGAGAGGAGAAATCAGCAGGAAGGGGCCACGAGGAGACACAGGATGAATTCACCAGAGTTAAACATCATTTAGGAGCTTTTTTGTCTTGTTTACTCATTTGAGAGATTGTTTAAGAAGTTCTTCACGTCTTCACAAAGAATAATTTTTAATGAGATCCCCAAATTCCCATTTACTTATTCATTTAGTCATGTAGAAATATATATAAAATTTTTGTGATATATATGTGATACAAAGTAGTATAAGCCTTAGAACTATAATAATGAAGAAATTAAATATAGTTTCTGCCCCCAGAAAACCAAACTTCTGGTTGGTAAGAAAGTTATTAACATATTATAAGAAAATTTTTAATTTTAAAGTATTGCCAGTGCCAGACAGCCAAATTCTAGTTGGTAAGAAAGTTATTAATAAAATATAACATAATTTATTTATTTATTATTATTATTATTTATTATTAAGTTGTATGGACACATAATGTGTTGGTACCCTCATTTCCTCTTCCCTGCCCTCACTCCACTGAGGGCCCTCCCCAGTGGGATTTCCTGTATTTACAATGGAGTTGTGGATTATGAGTTGTGAGAGCAGCAGCCAGGCATTGTGGGGAGGGGCAATACTTCTGCATATTCCTTCCCACTCTGGCTCTTACATTTTTCTGCTCCTGCTTCTGCAAAATTCCCTGAACCTTGGTGGGTGTGCTTTAAGTCAATGCTAGTGTTGAGCTCTCAGCAGCTTCTGGATTTCTGCTTTGGTGCACTTTGAGTGTCCTCAGTGTCTGTATCCATCTCCTTGGCACAGGTTGTCAAGTTGGCAGTGGAAGCCACTTGTTCATCCCACCTATTCCTCTGTGGTTTCTCCTGAGCCCTAGCTACTGTGTGAGGGGTGTTCATCTCCTTCCAGAGAGTCAGCTATCTAGTCTTGTCTTGTTAGATTTTGGTTGTCCTTGCTTCTCACTGCTTTCTGATTTTACCCTTGGAGCTCTGGCATGGTTATGGGTTTGC
This sequence comes from Orientallactaga sibirica, assembly GCA_036365145.1. Classification (NCBI taxonomy): domain Eukaryota; kingdom Metazoa; phylum Chordata; class Mammalia; order Rodentia; family Dipodidae; genus Orientallactaga; species Orientallactaga sibirica. Next base: position 18,642,549 of record JAEOAD010000033.1, read on the forward strand.
CATCTTGACCGGAAGTCTAAGATAATTTTTAATTTTAAGATATTACTAATGTTTTAAAGAAGTTAATGGCATAAAAGTCCAAATCAGAAAGTCATTAGCTGATTAAGAGGCTCATGAAATTTTTCTTGGTTTTAGGACTAATGACTTTAGCAAGTATGCCATGTGGAGGAGAATATTCCAGAAAGACAAAACTTATGCACAGCCCTTGAGGCAGAAAAGAACTCTCAATTGTAGTAACAAGTTGGAGGGGCAGAACACTGAAATTAGAAAGGAAAAGCAGATCTCAAACTAAAATAAAAATTCCTTTTACATCAGAAAAACATTTGGGAGCAAAAATATTTCTAAAAACCAAATACCCTAGCCTGATATGGTGGCAAATGCCTATGATCCTAGCACCAGCAAGGATGAAGCAGAGAATCATGACTTTGAGGCCAGTCTCAGCTACATGATGTTAGCTCAAATAAATAAATAAATAAATAAATAAATAAATAAATAAATAAACAAATAAATAAAATAAAAATAGAAAGGAAGAAAGAAAGATCCAGTGAAGGAATGCTTACCTAGCATACACAAGGCCCTGGATTTTATTATCCAGCTGCCAAACAAACAACAAAATCCCTTCAAAATGGGAACAATCAATTCTACCTTAAGGTGAATGATTTTAGTAATAAAGGGAAAAGATGTTGAGTATGAGCCTCATGTGGATATTTTCCACTTAGCTAATCAATAAAGGCAGATTTAGATTCTATCCCAGGCCATGTTGATGACATGCTCAAAAGCATTCACCAAATAGTTATAAAACTCCCACAACATCCTAGCCACTGCCTGAGTTCAGAGGTCTTGTTTTTTGCAGAACCCAGATCCATAATGACAGCAATAGTTACAGAAGCGCAAATGAGTAGGAATGATAAATATTTAGCCTCTGAATTTGTTCCTTTCCTGCTGTGTGGCCCTAGACTCGCAGGTGTGTACCAGACCATCGTGATTAACGGTAATTATAGTTGCAGCTGCTCCCAGCTGACCTGAGTAACATACAATCGTTTTTAATATGCAGAAAAAGAGCTTTCCAAGCTGAACCTACTAAAGATAGAGACTCAGAACAAGACATAGTTCCATTTTATAAAGTCATAGGCCATTCAGACCAATTCTTTTCTGGGACAGTGACATGATTGTGTAGTCATTTTGACTGACTTTTTAGGACTATTTGCATCGCATAGCATTTGAAGAAATTGTTAACCTGTACATTTGGTGGACTGTACTACTGTTTACAACTATACCTGTGCTCCTTGTAATAAGCAGTTTATATTCCCAGCTTGTTTGACATGACACTTTCCTTCTTCCTGCTGGGGAGAGTACATATTTCCTCTGTTCCTGTTGATTTTGTAGTTAACCAGTTTTCCCTGATTGGCAGATAAACAGATATGACTGTTCCATGTGCAAATGAAAGACTTTAAGTGAAATTCCAAGGATTAACTCAACCTCTGGCTTTTCTTTTTGGCCTTCTAATGGGTATGCTCCACATGCAGCCTGCCACCTCAGCCCAAGCCATCTGTGGAATGACAGAACAGTCAGAAATAAATCAAATGGAGTCACTAGAGCTGCATTTTGTAGGAAAGGAAAATGATACTATATTATCCAATTTCTTCTATACTGTGACTATTCATTTACTTTTCCAAACAAATCTGGTATCATATCCAAATAATAGTTTGCAGAGTTTCATACTGGAAAATAGTCTCCTGAACACATAAAACTAAGCACACACATCAGGAGGAAAAATAGATTCGCTAAAAGAAGATAGAGAATACCCAAATTGTCAGGGCAAGCATGTTTAAGATTTTGGTTGGCATGCAAAGAAGAGAAAGAAAAGGAAAAAAAGGAAGTGAAACTTTTTGAGGTAGAAATTAGATTAGCAGGCAGGCTCCATGAGGGTCTGTGAGTAACTGAATTGAGGAAGACATTTCTTGGGGGTATAGAACTGATAGGGGAAGTTAGGGTGTCTTTGAGAGCAATGGAGCCTTTCTTATAACCCAGGAGTTCGGGTGCCAGACATTACAGTCAGACAACTTTCAGTAAGTCAATGAAAGTAAAATTTCAGGTTGGTGTTTTATGACTTTGATGAATGAAATCTACAAATCATAGATAGTGAAGTTTAGAAAGTTTTTATTATAGAGCTCAGGAGAAGAAAACATGGCAGAGCATTTGCTGTAAGGTAGGAGGGAGTCCCAGAAATGGAAGCATTTGCCTGGTGTCTCTGATTGGGCCTTTTATAGAGATTCACTGGATGGGGCTGGGCCATGCTGTGTCCCAGCAATGCTTGGAGGGGCTAATTTTCTAACAAAGGAAGAAAGTCAGAGAAAGTAAAATTTCAGATTGGTGTTTCTGACATGATGAATGACCTCCAGGAAAGTGGAGGCTGCAAAAACTCCTTTAGAGAGAAAGAGATGAGGAAAAAGAACAGAGCATTCCCTAACAGGCTCAGGGACTGTCCCAGAAATTTAATTTTTTTTGCCTGGTTTTATTTTATTTTATTTATTTAATTTATTTGAAAGAGCTGGGCCAGAAATGTCCCAGCAATGAGAGAGGGAGAATTTAGAGAGAAAAGGAAGAAAGGAAGCCAGATGCAAAAACCCAGATTCCAGATCTGACATCTCTGCATCTCCAGGACGTGGGTGGAGGGGAAAAACCTTGAAGGGTCCTTAGGATGAGGACAGGCAAGCAAATAACCACTAAGCCATCTCTCCAGCCCCTTCTTTTTATTTTTTTAGGGAACGTTTTACCCCTAAACTGCCTCAGTACATTGTCTCATTAAGGAACTAACTATTCCTTCCATCTCTTTGGCTGTAGGTGAGTGACTGACAAGACTCCACCTTGAACCAGAGGACATTGTTCCCCTGGTCAGGAGAGTGACTTTTCCCTTTCTAATATTGCCAGGGAAACTGGAGGTAGAGTCTGACTTCCAAGTCAAATACTGCCTGCTACCTACAATACTACAAATGAAATTATTAGTCACAAAGCATCACAAGAATTTGACCTGTCAAAACCAATGTGTAAAGACAGAGAAGTTGAGATGAGTGTGTGACTTTTTATGGCTCAAAGTATTACATAGACCCCAACTTTCTTTGAATAAGAAGCAAGCCAGAGATGCTGCTCAGCCAGGATGGGCATGTTTTTAAAGTCTCCTTTCAGGTTCTTCCAAGGAAGCAGAAGGAAAACGAAAGGAGTCTTCAGTCAGCAACTATGAGACAGTTCTTGGGGTAGCTGATTCTAAGTTGCAAGTCTAATCAAAGACTTAATGTTTCCCATCCTCCATGCCTTCAGTGTGTTCTGTGGGGTTTCAGGGCTGCTGTGGGGCAGTGCACCTGGGTGTTGTCTTCCCATGTATTCAGCTGGGGCTGTGAGGTGTGCATCTTGCCTCTCCTCCAGCGCTCCATGTTGGGTGTCTGTAGGGAAGGACACTCATTTCCCCAGTTCATAAGAATCCAGATTGGGAGTTGTTGAGATTCAGTAGAGGTGGAGTTTTGAGTGCTTTGATTTTAGGATGGCTTCTCTAAAGTGTGATGGATTTCACTTGCAGAAGTATACAGAGTGAGCATCTGTGATCAGCAAGGAGATCTGATGTGCATTATATTCATAATTCCTCACTTCCTCCTTCCAAGTAGGAGGATTCTGTTTAATAAGCTTTTGTTTGGTGTATGAGTAGAATGTGTGGTGGTGTGTGTATGTACAATGTATGAAAATGTGTGTGTGTGTGTGTGTGTGTGTGTGTGTGTGTACCAATGCACCCAGGCCCTGTGCATGCCCAAGGATACCAGGGCAGAACATTGGATGTCATCCTCTATGGCCCTTCTGCCGCTGTTTTTGGTCAGGATGGGTAACCAGCAATTCTCCATTTTCTCTCTATTTTTCTCAGTATTTTCTTTCACATGGGTGCTGGGACCAAACTCAGGCCCTCATATTTCTGTAGCAAGTGTTCTTGCTGAACCACCTTGTTGGCTCCAGCAAGATTATACACGACTGCTTAGGTCCATGTAACTTGTTTGCTTCAGGAGGGAGTAAGTGTCTCCTCCACACATAACTTTGGCCTGGATCATGTGTGTACTATGGAGGGAAGGAAGGCAGAACAGCAGCCAATCAAAATTGTCTTAATATAATAATTGCCAGTTCCTTGCATTTTACTGTAACTAACATGATTTTATGTTTTCTTTCTGAATAAAATTCCATTGTGAATATAACTCATGTTTTCTTTATTCATTACAGTGTTGATAAACATCTAGGCTGGTTCAGTGTCCTAGCTATTGTAAATACTGCAGCAATAAAGATGGGTGTACAAATATCTCTGCTGTAAGATTTAGAATTCTTCAGATATATACCCAAGAGCTCCATAGCTGCAGGATATAGTAATTCTTTTTTTTATTATTAAGTAGAAACTTTATATGGATACAACATGTGTTGGTACCATCATTTCCCTCCTCCCTGCCCCCACTCCACTGAGGGCCCTCCTTAGTGGGATTGGTGGTATTCACCATAGAATTGTGTGTTATCAGTTGTGAGAGCAGCAGTCAGTTATTGTGGGGTGGGGAATACCTCTGGATATTCTCTCCCAGCCTGTGGCTCTTACATTTTTTCTGCCCCCTCTTCTGCAAAATTCCCTGAGCCTTGGTGGGGGTGCTTTAAGTCTACTTTAGTGTTGAGCTCTCAGCAGCTTCTGAGTTTCTGTTTGGTGTGTTTTGAGTGTCCTCAGCATCTGTCTCCATCTCCCTGGCACAGGTGATCATGCTTGCTGCCATATAAGCAGCACTCTTGCTCTTCTCACCAGATCCTCTGTTGTTTCACCTGGGCCCTAGCTGTTGTGCTAGGGGTGGCTCATTTCCTGTCAGAGAGTCAGCTATCTATTGTCTTGTTGATAGATTCTGGTTGTCCTTGGAAATTATATTTTTTAAATTGGCTAACAAAAGAGTAGATTTTCATATGGCTTCATTATATATCTTTAGTTTTTATGTTCTTATTGGCCATTTTCATTTCTTCTTCTTTTTAAAATATATTTTTTATTAGTTATGCATATAGTATATATACAGCCATTGTTAGACTTCTCCCTGTCCTCATCTGATGGGTAATATGGGTCTTGCATTGTGGGGGTAGCCATCAGTTATGCAGGAGAGGCCATGACTCTGTGTATATAATGACCCAACTCATGGCTCTAACAATCTTTCTGCCCACTCTTCAGCGAATTTCCCTGAACCATGTTGGGTTCATTTTAAGTATATTTCAGTGATGAGGTTTTGTGAGTCTCTTGGTATCTGATTTGGTAGGGGTTGAGTTTTCTTTGTGTCTATCTCCTTCACCATTGTGCTGGTACCAGGTTCACTGATAAAGCAGCACTCTTGCTTATTTCCCCTATGACTCTATGGCTTCAGCTGGTGCCCTGTTGAGGTGCGATGGGCTGATTCTCTCCTCAGGATCTGAAAGAGAGAAGCAGATTCTCTGATAAAGAGTGAGGTCAGTGCAAGATACATGGATAACCATTATTATTTTAGAAAGAATTTCATAGGAGTAGGCCCTCTTGTATCCCACTATTGGTGGGAGCTTGATATTGGAGAGCAGGCTCATTTTTGGATATGGTTCTGACTTGTTTCCCGGTTCCAGGTATGGGTTCCATTCCACTGAGTGGATCTGTTAGCCAAATCTAGAGCAGTTGGTAACCCACCATGGCTGTGTGCCACGATTGCACTTGTGAGAGCATCACCTCAGGTTGTTTGCTGCTGGGTAACTTAGACCACGAGTTGCTTAGACAGATGTTGGTTGTTTTCTCCAGTCACTTATTTAGCGCCTTCTGGCACTAGACAAGCTAACTGGGGACTGACTCTCTTCCAGATTCCAGCCAGGTCTCTCCATGTTCTTTCCGAACAGCATATGGTGTCTTCAGCAGTAGAGTCTTACCAATAACCTTTGGTGAGTCATCAAGTACTCTGACAGAAATCTGTCTTCTTTTGGGAAACCTTGTAGGTCTCACTCATCAACAGCTCATTATGGATATTAATCACATTCTGGTATTGGGAGTGACAGGTCAGTGCCAAGGGAAAAGAAGGAAGAAGTATAGGTAACATGAAAGAGAAAGAAAAGAGAGAGAGAAGAGGGAGTGATAGAGAGAGAAACAAGAGAAGATTGAAGTTAGTCTTCATCATACCCTCTCTAGGCCCCTGTGATTCAGGTGTTCTTTCCAAGCACCTGATGCAAGTTCGACCTTTTAGTATGTCTTTCAGGATATAGGATTTTATGGTACCATTTCCATTTGGGTCCAGGTTTTTGTCCCCCCACCCCCACCTTTTCCCTGCCTTCCCACCCTACCATCTCTATTGTCCAGTCCTCAAGATGTTTATTAGGTGTGTCAGCATCTCTGGAAAATACAAATTAGAAGCCACAGATGAGTGAAACCATGTGATGCTTATCTTTCTGCGATTGGGTGAGTTCGCTAAGAATGATCTGTTCCAAGTTTGACCACTTTGCGTCTATCTGATCACAGCAGTTTGTAGAGCTTGGAACACTGAATCTATCTGATCACACAGAAGTTTACAGAGCCTGGACCACTGCATCTCCTTGATGATTGAAACAAAACTCTTTGGGAAATTGTGTTCAAGGTTTAACTGTGCAGCTAATGACACAATAAAATTGTCCATAAGATGTTTGTTCAAGAAATTAGGAAATTAGGAAAGTGCCAATTTAAAAGATCTACAAAGAGAAAAAGAAGTTGAGAAAGCTTCCCATTATCATTCAAGCCACAAATCACTTCTGACTATATATTGTGTGCATATTATGGGGTGATCTCTGTGAAAATCATAGTTGATCACAGTGATTCCTGTGAATGTGAGTCTACTGCTTGTTTTCCTCCATGTAGGACAGCTATTATCACTGTTCTCTAGAGGAGGAAACTCCAACTTGCTTGGTCACCAACAAGAAAAGGCAGCCTGGGACTGGATAGTAGTTAGAAGACAAATGACCTTGGTTCACACACTCCGGCCATACTATGTACTAGAGACATCCTCTTAGGAAAATTCTAGTAATTAGTAGTTTTCAGCAAAGAGGTATGCAACGTCTCAGCAGCTACATACAGTCCCATAAACTGGGTCATAACCCTTATCCCATTCTTTTATATACATTGTTATCTGATTTTCTAAATGCAAATTAGAGAATCCACAATAAAAGTGTTGTTAGAAGCAAACATAGGAGCATGAGAGATGAGTAGTATATGACAGGGACTCTGCCAACACAACAAAAGAATACCCAAGTATAGCCATGATGGCAAATATTTTGTGTAATACTGAGCACCCAGTACCCAGATTAGCACATCATTATAGACAAAAGAACAAAAGAAGTCCTGTTTGAAAACATTACAGAATATAATAAGACATTTTAGTATGAAGAAAATTATTTTTCAAAGAATGTTTCTGTAAGTGTAGTCCTAATGATACTTCTAAAAAATATGCACACTGTGTGGTGCACTTAGTAACATATATTCTTCAAATTGCAGCCCAACCTTTCATTTTTTTCCATACAACTAGTTCTGGATATAATGTTGAATTATGAAATATGTTTGCTGTGTTATCATCTCATGTTGTCCCAGATAATGATCAAAAGTTTTTCTCACAGAACGCTAGAAAATGTGCTTTGAGGCTATTTTTTTGAATCAGGCAGGCACACTGTGCAAGCACCAGTGTAGGCCAACAGTTTGCATATTTTACATGTTCCTAAGGCCTCTATTATTTTTAAGCTGGCCCAAAAATAGTTATGGATGATATAGTTTGTGATAAAGGATAAGAAAGTATGGTTGAAAATTTAAGAAGTTAGTAATTTTTTTTTGTATATTAATATTTTGGAAATCTAGAGAAAGAATGTTCCCATGTTTCTCCTCTTGCTTCCTGCTCAGCAGATCGGCTTGAACAAATGATGGTAAAGGGTTTTTTGACTTCTCATTGCCAATGAGAAGAGATGCCCTGGAAGCAATGTGAGGTCAATTGAGCATTCCCCGTCTCCTGCCCTGCTGTGGCTTGAGATGGCTGTATGTCTTGATGGAATTGTCTACTGATATTCTCTCCACATGACTTGTTCTTTCTGGGTCCAAAAAACATCTCCTTTCTTTGTTCTTTTTGATATTTATATCCTCACTGTTGCTAGTCTGAAATATTGCACCATTCCTCTGCAACCAGCTCATGCATTTTATTATTGTTTTTATTTTTTATACAATTTTTAACATATATTTTATTTTATTTTTACTTGTTTGAGAGAGAGAGAGAGAGAGAGACAGAGAGAGACAGAGAGAGAGGGAGAGAATGGGCATGCCAGGGCATCCAGCCACTGCAAACAAACTCCAGATATGTGCACCCCTTGTGGATCTGGCTTATGTGGGTCCTGGAGAATCAAACCAGGGTCCTTTGGCTTTGCAGGCAGATGACTTAACTGCTAAGCCATCTCTTCAGCCCAGCTCATACATTTTAAAATAATTATTCTAATTAAATCTTCCTTGAAGTATCTTAATTGAGCATACCACTCATTTCTTGCATGCTACTTATTTCCTTGAGTAAGTGGCTATTTGGATTGTGTTTATACAACTCTTTAATATGATGTGCAGTTTGCTAAGTAGTTTATTAAACTTGATAAATATTATTTAATTTGAGATTACTTAAGGGAAATTTAAAAAATACTTTCTTTTCTTCCTAAAAACATGAGGCCAATTTTAAACATAAACATAATTGTTAGATGAAGAGTCTCTGGGGTAGAATTTTCTGAGTTTTGATCATAATTCTGTCTCTAGTAATTATTTGATCTTAGGTCAGTTATTTAAAAGTACCTGAAATACTGTCCTGCATATTAAATGCTAAGTTGTATGGTATGATCTTTTTGAGTAACTTTTGTATTCTATAAAGAATGCCATTTTATACTTTATTACATTTCATCCTGACAATAGTCTTGTGAAGTATATGCTATTTTATATTCCGTTTAACAGGAGACATTGAAGGTCAGAGTAATTAAATAATTTGTCCAAGTATCCATGGTAACTAAGCAGTAAAACAAAGTCTGGAGGCAGACTGGTATAATGTCTTTATTACATTAAATGTCATGCATACACATACACCCTAACCATGTACATGCATCTACACAGACATAGCTTTATCTGCCATATGCATTATATTTAAAGTGATAGAATGTTTTCATTTTTATTTTATTTTATTTTTTGGTTTTTCGAGGTAGCGTCTCACTCTAGCTCAGGCTGACCTGGAATTCACTATGTAGTCTCAGGGTGGCCTTGAACTCATGGAGATCCTCCTACCTCTGCCTCAGAGTGCTAGGATTAAAGGCGTGCGCCACCACACCCGGCCTTAAAGTGATAGAGTGTTTTAATGGGCACAGCTCAGATCCTTAGCAAATGAGTGTTGATTCATTCCACTCCTGATCCCAAGTCCACTGCTTTTTCTACTTCAACCCACCACTGCCGTTCTGATAGGCAAAGAAGTAGGTAAACTTTCTGGAAATTTCATATGTGTGAACAAGAGAGAAGGATATAATTCATATCTACTGCCTAACTTTCCCTTCTCTTCACAACATCAAAATAATAAATGTATAAAATTAACATGTTTGGAGACATAGACAATCTTGATTTTTCTCAACCCACTGAGCTATATCTTGAGAAGCCCATGGCAGGCTGTGATTGCTACAGTGGTTATGTCCCAGATAGAGATCAAAGGTGACCAGGAGTCTCAGGAAATGTCATCCTAACAGCTCTGCCTGTTTTCAAAGTGACTGATGGATGATGTGAGAGGTTCCATTGGAATGCTTTTGAAGGCTCCTTGAGGATGTCACAAATACTAGAAATTTTATCAGGGAGTCAGATGACTTTCATAAAACTAAACTCAGCTGGAGCACCATTCACTTAGAACATTGACACTACATAAACATAATTAGAAATTCAATTAAGAAGGGGCTTTTCTAGAAACCAATATAAAATTTATACACATCATTCTTATGTCAATATGGATTCCATATGGATTTTGAAATTGCCTTATGAGTTAAGGATATTTTTATTCAAAACTATCACTTATTTCTTTCTCTTTTTCTTTTCTTCTAGAGTATACTGGCTCCAATTTCCCACATGCATATGCATACATTATATCTTTTTAATTCTATGAGAGTAATTATTTCACTAATCTATAATACTTGAAGATATGGGGTGGTATTTAGTAGCCAAAATTATGTTTCACTATTTATTAACTATTCTTTTCCTTCAATATAGAATATTTATAGATTTATTTATTTATTTAAAGTTTGCCTTCTTTCACTTAGAGGATCATAAATAATTTAGTATAGTTATTTCTTGTATCTTCCATGGTTTCTCCTTTATCATGTTAGATACATCTTTCTACTTAATAAACAGGACAAAAATGGAAGAAAAACAAGTTTTATTTTTTGCTATCTTAGTTGTCTCATGGACAAATGTCTTTGCAATCTACCTTTTCATTTTTATTTTTACTTTCTTAAATAATGTGACTATTCTAGCCTCAATGGTGATATAACAGTGTGATTCTGTTCTTTTAACTCAGTCTGATTTACTTGGCACAATTTTTATGCGATAGTTAGCATGCATATTTTTTTGTCCCATATAGCTGCTGTTAGCCCTATTTTAGACCTTTAGCAGAACCACAATGTCATATGGATTTCTATAGCCTGTCTTATTACACCTTTTGTTTTCCAGGGAATAAGGGTTGATTCAATGACATTTCCAAGAGAAACCCATGATGAATTCAGCTCTGTCTCCAAAGGATATTTGAACAGCAGATGAGAAAACCTTCTTGTCTATTTACTTTCAAATTCTTCCCAGGAGCACAATCTCTGACCCCCAGACTGGCTCTTCCTGATCATCTTAAAGTCTAACATTAAGTGCTGACAGAATTATATAATAGTTGCCAAAACTATGAGGATTTATTGGCTAACAAGTCATTTGTCATAAATTGGAGATGAGTGGGAACCTCAGTTAGAAGGGAAAGTCAGGAGCCGTGGCCGTGTGAACCGTGGTGCAGATGCTGGTTAAAGATAGCACACACATGTGGATTGTGAGTAGTTTCTCTGTGTTGTACCTGGCCTTTTACTCAGGGGCTGGTAAGCAGTTTTGCCTCTTTAAGAGAAAAAGCTTAAGATAATTTCTTCATAACTTTAAGCCATAACTTTAACATGTCATAGTAGGGAAAGGCCAACTTGTAAAAATATATATTATTGTTTTACAATGTCATGATATGTGTCCTTTTTTCTTTTAGTATAGATTCTTTTTGAAATGCTCTGTCTCACAGATACCCAGTTATGTGCCTGTGCATGTGTGTGTATGTATGCATGCACAAACAGATGCACATGCACTTATGTATGACAGGGACCATAGGACAACCTTGGGTATACATTCTCAGGCTCTACCTACCTTTTTTTTTTTTTTTGCTTGTTTGCTTGAGATAGGTTTTCTTGTGCACTTGGAGCTCACCAAGTAGGCTCAGCTGGCCAGTAAGCCCCAGGGATTCCCTGCTCCAGCTCAGCTTAGATTCCAAGTGTGCACCATCACAGCCTGCCTTTTAAATATGAGTTCTCTGGATTGAACTCAGGTTCTCATGCTTTTAAGGTGTGGTGGTTTGAATGTGAATGTATGTCCCTCATAGCCTTAGGGTTGAGCCTGTAACTTGAGTCTTCAGCAGCCAGGCTGGAGGAAGTGTCACTGGGCAGGGGTGGGTGGGGGGTGGATCTTTAATTCCAGCCCACAGTGTATGGAGAGGAATTGGAGCTTTGGCTGTTTTGTGGTGCTAGCTGTTTGTTGGTGACTCTCTTCTTGGATCTATTGACATGAGTCAGTGTCTTCTGCCATTGATGGTGTTCCCCTGGGATTTGTAAGCCTGAAATAAGCCCTTTCCTCCTATAAACTGTTTCTTATTGGGTGTTTGTCCCAGTTATGAGAAGCTGACTGCAACACAAAACAAGCACATTACTGAGCCTTCTTCCTAGCCCCTCAGCTCATTTTGGAAAGCCAGAAAGTTCTTCTAAAGAATGAGACTATTTGAAGTTTAATGCTAAAGACTGTGGGAAAAGAGATGCTTCTTCTGGGGCAGAAGATTTGTATAAATCCCCACACATTAGATAGAGCATTTTCAAATAATGTTCTGTTAGCACGTGGGGATTGTAATGACACTGGCACACACAATAGTAGTTGCTGATAATAGCTTTAGTCATTAGATACTACTGATTTTCACTCAGCAGCACAATATGGTGGAGTGTTCAAGTGGGTTGACTCAGGTCTAGGTCTTCTGGGTGTGATTCCTAGCTGTGCTATCAAGGAACTGTGTCCTTGGATAAATTATGTACCTTTCCCTATATTAAAGAAGTTTGTAATATTTTCTACCCGAGGAAAATGTTATTAAGATTGAATCAGTTGTTCTTAAGGGATTCAATCTTTCATAAAATAAACATGTGTTCACTTGGTTATTACTTATTATTAAGCTACTTACGATGCTTATAGTCCACCACTGTTGTTCAAAGATAGTATGCTACAGAATGTCTCCTGCCTGAAAGGGAAGTTTATTCAGGATAAACTGGTACCATTTTATGTGGAAGAGTAGATGCTAAATATATACTCTCACTTGTTATTTACTTGTTTAAATTGTAAAACTTTAAAGTTGGGCTGGGGAGATGGATCAGTGGATAAAGGTGCTTGCTTAGAAAACCTGTTAGTCTAGGTTTGATTCCCTAGTACCCATGTAAAGCTAGATGCACAAAGTGGTGCATGTATCTGTAGTTATATTGCAGCAGCAAGAGGCCCTGGTTGCCCATTCTTTCTCTCTGTTTCTCCGTCTTTCTCTGTCTCTCTCTCTCTCTCACTCACAAATAAATTTAAAAAAACTCTTTAAACTCAAATTTAAGATTATTTTGACAGGTGATTGTAAATAACTTTTTTCTAACTCTTTAAAGCATAAACTATGTATGTATGTATATATTCATGTGTAGAGCTACATATATTTAATATCTCACATGGTATAACAAAGGATTAGATGCAGAGAGTAGTTGCCAATCAACACTTGCCTTTAAAATAATCAAAATTTATTCCAGTAGATATTATGCCACTTTATCACCCATAACTAAAGGAAATTTAGCCTTTAGTATAAAAATAGGATCTTTGAAATTTTCAAATGGCTCTATTTGCTAAACTGTTAATATAAAACTATCATTACATAGGGGCTGGAGAGATGACTTAGCTGTTAAGGTGCTTGGCTGTGAAGCCTAAGAACTCATGTTTGAGTCTCCAGGTCCTACACAGCCAGATGCACAGTGATGCAAAGCACACGATGTTGCATATGTGAACAGGGGATGCATACATCTGGAGTTCATTCACAGTGGCTGAATGCCCTGGCATGCCTATCTCTCCCTCTGTGCTTCTTTCTCTTCTCTCTCTCTCTCTCTCTCTCTCTCTCTCTCTCTCTGTGTCTCTCTTTCAAAAAAAAAAAAAAAACTGTCACTACAGTTCATGTTATAGGGGACTTGTTAAAACTAAAAATTAAAGTCAAAATGCTATTTTTATATTTTCTAGAAATAGAATAAATTGTAAGTAATTCATCATGTGCCATATTTAAATGATATATATATAAAATGATATCTTAACAATTATAATTCCACCAAATTTTAATTTAAGCAGTTGAACAATTTCCTAAATCCAATAACCTTAAGACAGAGCTATTCAAGATTATTTTTAAACACAGACAAACTAAATTTAAAATTAGAGCAATTTGCTATTGGCTCACTTTTAAATGTTCTGCTTTACAAAAATGTTAACTAAACTGTAACTCTAAACTATAATTCTTTTTAAAAATATTTATTTTCAAGTAGTAAGAGAGAAAAAGAGAGAGAGAGAGAAAGAGAGAGAGAGAGAGAACGAGCGAGAATGAGTATGAATGGGCTGCCCAGGCCTTCTGCCACTAGAAACAAATTCCTGATACATTGCCACTTTGTGCATCTGTCTTTAAAAAGGTACTGGGGAATCAATCCTAGGCTGTCAGGATTTGCAAGACAGCACCTTTAACCACTGAGCAACTTCTCAAACTCCAAGTAATTCTTTTTTTAAACTCATTGCTGACAACCTCTATTCATATACATAATGTACCCTAATCATAATCTCCTCCCAACACCATCCTTTGTCCCCATCCTATATCCTCCCTCTGTTGAATCATTTCTTCTTTTCATCTAGTGCCTTTTCTATTTTGATGTCATCATTTTTTCCCTCATATTATGCAGGTTTTGTGAGGTACTGCCAGCCACTATGAGGTCATGAATTCAATGGCCAATTTGCTTGTGGAAAACAGCTTTCCACAGCACTCTTGCCCATCTTTTGATCTTACATTTTTCAGCTACCTCTTCCACAATGGTTCCTGAGACTTGGAAGGTGTGAAGGAGATGTCTTTTAACACTAAACACGCCACTGTCACTTCATAGCACTCAAATGAGTTTTGAGTGTCCCCAGAAGTCACTGCCATCTGAAAAGAGAAGCTTCTCTATTCAAAAGTGAGAGTATCATGGACATAAATATTAATATATAGAGAGCAATTTTGTGGCCATAATATATACATTTAGCAAAACAACAGCAGTAGCTTCCTCCCAGGGCCTATGATTTCCTCAGCCATATCCTTTTGACTAGGTTTTCAATATCAGGCATGCTTTCCCTCCCAATCAGATAGCCATTGGTTTCTCCATAACAGATATGCCACCATTGTACCACGTAGGTGGCACATTTTGATTGGCTGGCTAGGGCTAGTCATGTAACTTGGAGGGTCTATTACTGATTAAGACTGTTAATGACTTTTCCCCCAGCAGACTGCAAAGCACTTTCCAGGAGTATGACAGTCAATAGGAAGGAGGTTTTCAGTTTAGCTCCAGCTTGATTTCTCAATGTCCAGCAGCCAAAGTACATAGTGTCAGCATTAGGGTCTTACTATATAATAGCTCTTGTGGGCAACCAAGAGTCTTGGCAGTAGCCAAGGTATATGTCCAGGTATATAGCTGAGTCATATGGTAGATATAATCTATTTTTAGCTATCTAAGGAAACTCCACACCAATTTCCACCATGGCTGCACCATAAACTGTAATTCTACCAAGCTCCCACATAAATAGAACAAAAAGTACTTTAGAAAAGAAACAAAAGAACATGGCTGTGGTTCAGCATCTTCAGAGGCAGTCTCATTGGAGTGATTGATGAATTGTTCTAGAGTCCAGTTCTTGGTGTGGATATTTTTCATGGCTAATGGAAAATATATTAGGTCTGTCTCTTGGTAAGTATTCTTTTAAGTGTTTTTACTCATTTTATGTGGCATGGAAAGAAGGATGTTCTCTTCCCATAAACTGCTTTCTAAAGATTGTCTTCACCATCTAGCCTCTTTCTAGATGTGGAGGCAGATGAGTCTGGCCCTGAATCAGCCTCCATCAATGCCCACAGTCCTCTTTAGTAGTGTCATTTCTACAGGAGTCTGTTCTGGAAGGCACACAATTCATTTAAGTGTTAAAGAAGGACACGTCAATTTCTTAAGTTCTGCAATGGAGAATCTGCCAAGTCAGACACAAGTTTGTTGCTGATAACTTTTATGAATAAATTGGAAGTGAATCTCATCCTGTAGAAGTAGCGCTGTGTCCATGCAGGATGCATTCAAACATTCTCTCTGCCGTCAAAACTGCTCCTGCTTTTTCCATGACTGCTCAGGTTATTGATATATGTTCTATTTTAAATATCAGGGCATATGAAGCCCCTTTGAATACAAATCATTCAATTTAACAGCCACCTAATTGAATATTTTCCCTGTCATTTGGTTTTTTTCTTAATTCATTGAATTATTTCTTGGTCAATAGAACTTTCAATCAATCATTCTTCTTCATGGGAAACCAGCTGATTTTAAGGTGAGCAGCTGACTCTTAGTTTTTCTGGGGAAAAGCTTGTGTTTCTTCTGTAGGTGTACAGCTGTTTACAACTGTGGCCCGAGGCTTCATCTGCTTTAACAGATTCTCCTCTCAGGAAGTGGTAAATTCTCTATTGAATAATTAATACTGTATTTTACTTCATTTTCTCAAATTAAGAAGTTATGTTTTAAGAGTACATGAAGGTTTTGCATATCATTTTCAAATTGAACAGTTTCTGCCTTGAATGAAGTAACTTTCAAAACTTTAAAACTTTTAGCTTGTAGAATTTAAATAATCTCCAAATTCCTTACGCAAGAACATATTTGAGAAGATGAAATTTTTAGTAGAAATAATTTCAGGAAGTGTTGTTTGATAGAAAAAGTTAGGAATTTTTAGAACCTGTCTATACCAGTCTTATAGACTCCTCCCCTAATACCTTTTACATAAACGTAGCTGAAGATACTTTCTCCAATGTAGAAGAGAGTTGGCAAATTTTCATATGTTCTGTAAGCATTGTTCATGATTATTAACATATGGCTGTTAGAAGTTGATTTTTTTTTTACTGCTTTATGCACCTGTAGGAAGCATGTGTGTTTTGAAAAGTGTTCATAATATGAAGTATGTCTGCCATTTGATTATTTGTCATAAACTCACCAACTTCTAAGCCTTTTGTGATTTTTCAAAATAGTGGATTGTGAGGGACTTGGTCTGCGATGGTTTGAATGCATACACTTGTATGGAGAGCTCCATGTGAGGCAAAGTATACATTAGTGGAGAAGCCTTAATGTCTCTATTGCAGTCTTACTGCCCATTGATTGGCTTATTTAGCAGCCTATCAGCAATTTCATTTTCTATTGATGCATCTGCTGCGGAATGAGACTGGGATCACCAGCCTCTTGTTTTTCTTCACTTGTGATGAAAGACTGCAAATAAAACACTTGTTAAGTGATCCTTCTTTTCCATTGAATTGCATGATGGGAAAGAAAAATCTTAAAGATACATCCAAAGATCTGTGTATACCTAAATAAGTCAGTCTATTCAAGGATATGTATATACAGCATCTGTATTTACATAGAAGCAGAATTTTTGTTTATGTCTGTGTATACATTATCCTTAGCATTTTACATTCCATAGAAGGCAAGCATAGGAAATCCACTCAATTAGGATTATCTTTTAACATATTTGAGTCAATTTAAAGAGAGTGAATGAAAAAATTTGATTAAATTACCAGGCTTCTTTGATTTTGTTTATTTTTAATGAATTCCTTTGTGTCTGGCTAAAATTCAGGATATTTGTTGTACCTTTTGGCATGTGTTTTTAAACAAATACCAAACTTTTGAAACTTTTGCCTTTTTAGAATTACTCTTTTGTTAAAGTTTTTATGGTATCACTAGAAAAAAGTAAAGAAAATATTATTAAACAGAACTTCATATAACTTTTGCATTTATATTTATTAGTACAACTAGGTGCTCAGTGAATATCCAGTTATTTTTATTGAACATTGCTTTTCCTGCTGCTAGTTTGAGAGCATCAAATGTCCAATGTATCATTTTTTCCCCATTTTCCCAGTCCCTGGAATAAAAGACAGAGGTAGAATGAAATTAGATCATCATAAAATCATAATAATGGGGAGCCTTTTGAGTTGCTGCCAACATTATTATAAGTAACTACTGTTGAACACTACTTTATATGCAACATGTACCTCCATGGTCAAGAAGGTCCTCATCCAAATACAGAAGTGCTGGCCAGTGTGGCACATACCTGTAATTCCAGCTCCTGGAAAGCAGACGCAGGAAGATCAGGAGTTTAAGGTAATCCCTGGATGCATAGAAAATTCTAGGCCAACCTAGGTTACAGAACTCCTATTGAAAAAAAAAAAAAAAAAAAGAACACAGGATATATAAAAATACAAAAAGTACAAAAAGTACAAGAAGTCAAGGCACATGAATTTTACTGATGAGGAAGCTAATCAGGTCAGAACTCAGATCTAAACAGCCAAAATGCAGAGCGATTCTGAACCCACCACAGTGCAGAGGCTTTCAAACACTTTGGCTTCAGGGTCCCTTTATATACTGTGAAGAATTGAGGTCACTCTGGTGGATCTATGATTACATAGCTATTTATTTGTATTATCATGTTTTATTGATTTAAACTAACTTAGGCCATTGATTCATAAATCAATGACCAGAGACTCATGTTTTGTTAACATGAATATATAATTTAATAAATTACCACATACAATAGCCATATACAAAAATGGAGCAAATGATACAATTTAACTTTTACAAATCTCTAATGATTTGTTTGATTGGATATAGCTGGATGTTTTAAACTATTTCCTTATTCTGTCTGTTGTAAACAACATACTATGTAGCTCTTAGAGAACTCCACTATACATTTACAGAAGGATGGGAGTAAAACAAGATAATTACTTCTGAATAGCACAGTAATCTTTTTTTTTTTTTTTTTTTTTTTTTTTCTTTTAATGAGAAAGTACCCTGAAGGAGTCTCAGGGAATGCTCTGGGAGACCTTTGGACACCCTTTAAGAGACGCATTCTTCAACAAGTTGTTACTTTTCTTATGCCTCAATGTGTTCCATAAAATAAAATAAACAATAATTACCTTTGAGATGTTTTGCAAATTAGATGAATTAAAACATGACTCTTAATTAAATCCATAGCTAACACTGGGCATTGTCAAATTTGTGTTAATAACAATATATTTTTCTCTACTTGGAACTCTTTCCTGTGTCACTGATTTTTTTTCTTTTTTCAAGGTAGAGTTTCATTGCAGCTCAGGCTGACCTGGAATTCACTATGTAGTCTTGAGCTCACCACGATCCTCCTACCTCTGCCTCCTAAGTGCTGGGATTAAAGGCCTAAAGGCCTGCGCCACCATGCCGAGTTTGTGTCACTGATTTTTTTTTTTTTTTGGAGAGAGACAGGGAGAGGAAGACAGGTAGAGATGGGTGTGCCAGCAGCCTCTCAGGTCTGTGAATGAAATCCAGATGTGTGCGCCCCCTTGTGGTCAAGTGCAACATTGCGCCCTTGTGTCACTTTGCATCTGGCTAAACGTGGGACCTGGAGATTGGAACCAGAATTCTTAGGCTTAGGAGGCAGGTGCCTTAACTGCTAAGCTGTCTCTCCAGCCCCATGTCACTGATTTTTAATGCCTGTTTTTGTATAAAGTATAATTAATATTTATTTGTTTGAAACAAATATATGAAATATATTTAAAATGTTAATCCTTTGTTAATCATTTTGGTTTATATCCCTATCAGTCATAACTAAAATCTCCATAATTATTTCAAAGTCTATTTGAAATGACCCAAACATTTGATAAAGTATAAAGTTTTATTCATTCTATGCATATACATCAGTCTTCTTTTACCTTAAACAATCATCTATCTTACAGTATATTATGAGTCTAGGCCAGGTGTTCTGTGCTTTAGTCTAGCTGTAAAGGGTATGCACTAAACTAATGCAACAAAATAAGCAGATGAATAAAAACATGAGAAGATTATGAAATACTCTTTCTTGTTGCCTTTTATGCTTTGGATATTATCATTATAACATTTGACATGCCATTATTATAGTAATATTCTTCCTTTACTTTGTTCTGTGTAAAATAATAAATGATTATGCAGAAAGAAACATGAAAAGAGCTTAAGTTGATCTGGGTTCTGGTTTCAGCATTGGCACTAGTTAATAATTATGATTTGAGTAAGATATTAAAATGTTATCTTACTTTCTCAGTTGAAAAGTAGGCATGTTTTCTAAAATCTCTCTTAGAACCAATACTCACCTTGTTATTTTCAGAATCCACAAAAATTTGATTCTGCTGTTTGGATGAGGGAGTTATTACTCTTTCAATCGATTGCTCTTTTTTTTTTTTTTTTTTTTCTTTTCATGCCCGGAGATGGAGCTTGGGGTCTTGCCCACGCTAAGCAAGGGCTCTCCTACTTAGCCTAGTATATTCCAAAGCTGCTGAGTCCTTTTCGTTTTTGTTTTCCCAAAACACTCAGAGCAAACTTTATTGAATGTATTCTTAAATTACATTTGTAATGGCAAATACACCCCAAAGACTAAAAAAAAACAAAAAAAAAAACCTGTGAATGCAGGAGGGGGCGTGGGCGTGCCAGGGCATGCTGTGATGTGCCGAAGGACAACCTCGGGTATTGGCCCTCGCCTTCAACCTCGTAGGAGGCAGAGACTGCTTGATCAGCACCGCATACCCCTGCTAGTGGGTCAGGGAGCAACTCCCATCTTTTGTTTTTCCTCCACCTCGCATAGCAGCAGTGCGTTCCATTCGCTTGCAGTACTGCATCTGTCTTCCTGGGGGCTCTGGGATCCTAGCAGTCCCTACATGGTGTCATGTTTGCCTGTCAAGTACTTTATCCACTGAGCAATCTCCCCACACCCAAAGACTTTTAATTTTGCTTTTGGAAATATTCAAATGAAACAGAAGCTTGAACCTATTTTTAAGGCTATGAATGTTGTATAAAGGTTAAAATTTCCAGAACATGGGTTAGTTACCTACCTTGGGCTGCTTTTTTTTTTTTTTTTTTTTTTTTTTTTTGGTGGGGGGTTGCCATATGTGAAAAATGGTCACAAGTTTTTAACTTTTATTTTTGTCCAGTAGATGGCACCAGAAGCTCAATTAAAATCCAAGTTTGAGGGGAAAAAACCCAACACTTAAAGCAAATGTCATACAAATTCAAGAAGGTATCACTTGAATATTCACACTTGTAAGCTTTAATTGATATTTGAATAGTTCTTTTTAAAATTTTTTTAAAAATTATTTTTGTTTGAAATTTCTTACTATTAATCTAAAAAAGTAAAAGATGAGAAGAAACAAATCCAAGCTGGGAGATCCTTTCAGCAGCAAAATCCTCCTCCAGGCTCGAGAGATGCTTCAAGATACTTCTCGATTCTATTTTCCTTGCAAAATTTAAGCAAATTAAAAAGGATTAAGGTCATTTTTCCTAAGATGTCTCTTGCTCTTCTAGGAAAGTGGTATGAATTTGGTACTGGTGGAAATTAGAGAATAAAAATAAGGACAGTCAATACTTAAGAAATTTAAATTGAAAAAAAAAATTGTTTAACAGTTTTTTTGTGACAATGAAAGAAGTCTTGATTCATAGCCATAACACCCTGTTTCTGGAATATTGTTATATTTTTCCCAAGAAGTGTGTTCAATTATTTTCTTTTGAAATCTTTAATATACAAATGCTCATTTTTAAAAACGATTTTTATTTTATTTATTTGAGAAAGTGGGGGGTGGGGAGAAAGAGAAAAAGAGAGAAAGAGAATGGGCGTGCCAGGGCCTCCAGCCACTGCAAATGGACTCCAGACACATGTACCACCTTGTGCAGCTGGCTTACATGGGTTTTGGGGAATTGAACCTGGGTCCTTAGGTTTTGCAGGCAAACACCTTAAGTGCTAAGCCATCTCTCCAGCCCATACACTCATTTTTTTGGAAATGTCATTTATTTTCTTTAATTTTCTTTTTCTTTCTTTTAGAGACAGGGGATCACCATTTAGCCCAGGCTGGCCCAGAATTTTAATTCTCCTGCCTTGCTGTCTTCAGTGTTAGGGTTCATGATGTTTAGAATTCTTTACTCCTTCCTTTTATATTATATAGATGTAACTTGGATGCAACTACTTGTAGCTTTTAACTATGATAAATTAACTATTTGTCTTAATATATTTTCCAAGTTTATTGTATTTTATTAATTGACTAAAAGTACAAAACATATAAAAGAAAAATTTCTAATATCATCATAATATTATGATAATATTATACTAACATTATAACTTTTATTTTCTTTAAGTAGGTAAAATTAATGATTTGGAGAAATCATACAAATAGTCTACTTGTACCTTATCATTATATCTACTTTAGAAATTTAAATATACTCTGAAATATTACTAATATAAAGAGATTTTTCATTAAATCATGCTTTTAATGAAAAAGTAATCATTGCAGGTCAGTATACCCAAATATGGGAGCAGAAATGGTAGGAAAATACTGATTTTTAAATTGTGTAATTAAATACTTGTATTTTTTTAAAATTTTTATTTATTTATTTATTTATTTTTTGGTTTTGGTTTTGCAAGGTAGGGTCTCACTCTGGTCCAGGCTGACCTGGAATTAACTATGTAGTCTCAGGGTGGCCTCGAACTCTCAGTGATCCTCCTACCTCTGCCTCCCGAGTGCTGGGACTAAAGGCGTGCGCCACCACGCCTGGCTTTAAATACTTGTATTTTAAAAAATACATGAAACTCTTCCTTCTCAAAAGTATGACATTGTGATTTCTTAAAGTTCCAAGAGATTTCTTTTTGTCCTCAGCCACTCTGACATGGTGACTCATCTATTTCCATTTTCACATCTAGTATTACCACAGAGGCCATGGCGAACAGATGCATGTTAGTCAAGAAGGACAAGGAGCCCTGCACTCTCCTACTGCCAGTTAATAAAAACATAGTGAGTCCCTGTCACCATTGTGCTATACACATGGAGTGAAACACTTGAGGTTTTAAAAGTGATTTCAGTTTACCATAGAATAATTCATGTGTGTTTTAAGGCAGTTCAGTCTCTAGTTTCATGCTTGAATTTATCCACACAGGCATATTTTCCTTCGGAATCTTACCTTTTTTAATTATTGTTTTTCTGTTTTGATTTGTCATGAAAAGACACATGAAGTTTTCAGTCTAGTACTTCAAAGTAGAAGAGGGTTTTTCTATACATTGCTCTGTAGTCTTCTAGACTTGTTTAGTAGCAGAATGGTGAGAATTTGGTGTGGGAATCTGCTCCACACCAGCAGTTGCCTTAGGTGGAACAGTCAAGAAGGCAGTGGGGTGGCTGGGAAGGTCCCCACAGAGCATCCAGATGTGGGCTTAAGCTGAACTTGGGAGGTTAGAATGCTTTTTCAAACTGTTTTTAATTTTAATTTGCTTTGTTTCTGAGAATGAGTTCTATATTGCCTTCTTCAATCAGAAAAAGAAGTAAGCAGGATAAATCTTAAAAGGTTATTATTATTAAAAATTATCTTTCTCCTATCCCTGATCTATCAATGGGTGCTAGTTTAGCTTTTATGGCTTTGCCAATGATGTGGTAGCTTGTGAAATAAAATTGTTTTTGCTGTTCTATTTTTTCAAAAGTAAATAAATTACTTAAATACAAACAAAACAAATAAACAACAACCTCTTACTATATGGGCGCTGCTTTCTTTACATTAAAATCCTGGTCAGTAAATACAAGTCTGGTCTATTGAAAAGTATCTTTGCTTTGAGGGCATCACATCAAACAGGGGCTGCTTTATCTCTACCTTGGACTGTGAACTCCAAGCAAACAGAATTTGTTCACAGGGTGAAACACATATTTATGGTCCTGAATAAACTGCTCAGATTCAAATCTGTGTGACAGTGCTAGACACAGGAATTCTTGGGCCAAATGGGATGTTTGTCACCTACATTTACATATCAATGCTCAGATCCCCTTTAGGAATACTGCTGCTTCATGACAATGCTGTTGTCTGAGGTTGGGAAAGAAAACCCATAAAAGTTTGGACTCACTTTTCAATGCCCTTGATTCTTTTTTTGTGCATTGGGAAACTGTGAAGCAGGGTCACCAAGTTCCATTGCCATCGTTTTATTATGTTTTAAATGAAGTGATTGAACCTGCACAGAACCCAGACAGACACTCCCAGGCCACTTTGAAGGCATTCAAAGGCCATTTGAAGGCAGCTTCTTTGGGACATTGAAGCTTGTCATACTGTGTGTCCTGGGCATAGGGTTGCTGCCACCTTTTTCCTTCCTTGGAAAACTAAGGGGGACTGAGATGCAGCTCATGGGAGAATGCTTGCCTAGCTGTCACAAGGCCTGGGTTCAATTCCCAGCACAAAAAAAAAAATACACTTTTTGGCTGAATAAAAATTTTGAAATAAAGGGATATCTTTTACCTATTGAGAAGAGTGGAAGTTATTTGGAAACCAAGCACTTTTTTTTTTCTTTTCTTTTTTCTTCTCGTGCTCTCTTTAATTTTTTAGTAGGATCTCACTTTAGTCCAGGCTGACCTGAAACTCACTTTGTAGCCCAGGCAGGTCTCAAACTCACAGCAATTCTCCTACCTCAGCCTCTCAAGTGCTGGAATTAAAGGCATGAACCACTACTACCCTGCACATTTCTGAGGGGATTTTGTAAGGTTATGTGGTTATACCAGTCACTTATGTATGCAAACTGGTTGTCTCAGTTTTCCTACATCTTTACAGAATGAGGAAATAGAAGTTGGGGAAATGAATTTATTTACAGTTTGGTCACAGTGGAGGGAGGGGAGATGGGTGTCTGATTTTCTCCTCACCATGCCTATGGCTATCTTACAATATATAGAAAGGCAGGAGACAAATGGTCATTTAGTCATAAGAAGGTGAACTAGTCTTTGGGAAAAGGGATGGGCTTGGATCACATGTGGCCTCCATATCTTGCTACAGTCTGTGCTGGGGAAAATAGGGTCTTAAAGATTCCCCAGTTTTGACAAATTGAGAGTATATGGGTTATGTGGAATATGAGAATCTTACACACTTGGGGCTTGGTAGAGTTCTCTGTCCCTAGGTCTGTTTCTTTGATAGGTGGAGAGTGAAAACCTGTACTATACTTACTTTTGAAGTCAGCTGTAAGCTCTGGCCTCCTGTGTGCATGTTAAACACACCGATTTTCTAAATAGGAAAAAAAAAAAGTGATAGTCTGAGAGGCAAAGAGAGGGGCACAAGTGTGTATCTCAGAATATTTCCTTTCCTGCTAGGGCTTCAGCATGGCATCATGGGTTCAATAACATGATGGTTGCCAGTTTATACCCTGTCATATATAGCTTCATTTGGAGAACATTTCTTACTGTTTGTCTAACAATGCTTTCGTTTGGTCCTCTCTTGAGATAGGGTCTTATTATATAGCCCAGATTTGCATCAGATTCATGATTCGTCTGCCTCAGTCTCTAGAGTTCTGGGATTTAAGCATGTGCCCCCATGCTCAATAATGAAGGAAATTTTACCATGTAATTGAAAATTGTGATTTAGTTTATTGCAGAGTGCCTGTTGATGAAAAACATATCTCTCACTTCAAAGGAATTAATGTTTATTCTGATCCACATATGGGTGATCATGGCCTGGGAACATGGATTCGGGTTGCCTGAATAACAGTTATATGAGCTTTTGTAGCTCATATAAACAGAACAAAATAAATTCATAAATCAAGGCATTTAACTAATATATTGGTAGGGATGTCAGCTAGGTAGGTTACAACAAAGCAGAAAATCTCTGCTATAGGTCTCAAATGTTATGTAATAACATTCTTAGCTTCTGGGTTGGCAGAAGCTGGTAAGAATGCATTCCAAAGCTTTTACCTGACCGTCAAAAGGATGGTCATGAAGGATGTGCTAGAGCTGGGAGATGGCTCAGTGGACAAAGTGTTTGTCACTCAGCTTGTGAGTGGGTCCTCAGAAATCTGGGTGTAGTCAAACACCTGCAGTTTCAGAGCTGGGAGGATTTCTAGGATTGGATGGCTGGCTAGAGTGAAGAAGACCCCCAATTTCCATCTTTGGCCTCCACATGTAGGTACAATATAGGTATGCATACCTATATACATATATACATATATAACCGTACACATACAAACACACATATACATACATACATAGTACCCCCCCACACACACAGAGTAAAAAAAAAGAGAAGGTAGGCTGTTGGGGTCCCCCCAAGTGCCAGCCCAGGAGGGACAGCAGGGTCTCTGTCGAGTTGGGGGTGAGAGGCGTGGAGTCATGACACAGACTCCGGGAGCCGGGTGGAAGCAGCAGAGGGCTAGCTGCTGCAAACTCCTTTATTCAAGAAAGTGTAGGGGGTTTTAAGGGGTTTGGCTGGCCAATCATTGTATGGGGTGATCCCCTTCTTGTGACCAATGACAGCCTGTCTTCGGGCAGATCATCTCCTAGCAGGTTGCTCATGAGCATGGGACTGTAGCTGTTGTCACACCAGATCTGTGCAGGACACTACGTCCACAGAAGCCACTTCCTGGTTTCTTCTGGCATGCGGTCTAGCTAGGGCCAGACTTGCATTGTGCCATACATATCCTCCTTTTTGTTTTTATTATTGGCAACCCTGGGAGGCATGGTTCTTTACCAAGCCATTGTTGACCCCAGGCCCTAAGGGATCATCACATGCTTAGGTTGGCCCATCTCATGGGGTCTTACCTATCATTTACTAGCAGCCATCAGGTGAGAAAACCTGAGGGGTGTGGCCTGGTTTCTTTTAGCATGCAGTCTGGCTAGGACCAGTTCTGCGTTGTGCCATACAGTAGTCTAGTAAGTGAACTAAATGTAGGCCAAGATATTTTGGCTTTGGATTAGAAACACTCTAATCCTGCACAGTCTTCAAGTTCTATCAGTTAGCCTTCTAAATCTTAAACATAGGTGAAGACTTTTTTTCTGGAAACTTCAGTTTGCATGTCAAAGGAACAATGATTAAAAAAAAAAGATATATATTCATGATGCTTCTTTTATCAGCTTCTGCACACTGGTAAACATGTTTGTGAGAGTGTTGTAATTGCCAATTGTCCATTTATTTCCATGGGTATGCTATTGAGAATATTTTAATTGCTTTGATTGTGTAAAAGTCTTATCTCGGCTCTGAGTGGGCAACAATTCAGGAGCTAAAGCTCTGGAAAACACAATGGCACTCAACACTCTCACTGTCAGTGCTCTGGATTCTCAAGTCAAGAATTCAAAGAATTTAAGTCGACAGACCAGAACATAAGATTTAAAGGTCTCATTAATTATAGAGAAAATTTAAGAAAAGGAAGGAAGGCAGGGCTCTTGCCCAAGGAGTCAAGAGGGGGTTTCTGCAAATGTAAAATGCCCATCTTGAGACTCAGCTTGTGTTTTTTAATGTGAGTCCCTTGGATGGATGGCTGAAGAAGTCCAGCCAGTCCTGATGTCAGGTGTTTGTAATCATGTTTTCTGAGAAAGTGTCTAATCCCTTTATATTCCTTCCTCTCCCAGGAAAGGAAGAGATAAAAATGGAGGATATCCTGACTGTGAGGTTTTAGTAGAAAAAAAAAAAGCTAGATTCTCTCTTCTGATATTTCTTACCTGTAGCAAAGTGAAATGCCCTAGATTTTTCTCCTACAGGCCCAAGGACACTTCCTGCACATAGCTAACAGGACATCACTTACTTTGGGGATTGTGTTACTCTTAAACTGCCTCAGTATTACATGAAAGGATCTATTCTTTTCTGTAGATATATCAGTACCTAGTGTCATTAATGCCCCTGTGAGAACATCAATGGTTTTACTCTTCTTGATTTTGCTGCAGTATTTACTATTATAGGTCCCTCTGTGTTTTCTTAATGTCTTTTCTGATGGCTTCCTTTTATTTTGTTTCCTCTTAAGTAGCACCTACAATTTTGTTCTTTTTAAATGTTTCTTTAAAAATATATTTTATTTATTTGAGAGAGAGAGAGAAAGAGGCAGAGAGAGAGAGAGAGAGAGAGAGAGAGAGAGAGAGAGAGAGAGAGAGAGAATGGGCATGCCAGGGCCTCTAGCCACTGTAAACGAACTCCAGATGCTTTTGCCTCTTGTGCATCTGGCTTATGTGGGTCCTGGAGAGTCAAACTGGGTTCCTTTGGCTTTGCAGGCAAATTCCTTAACTGCTAAGCCATCTCTCCAGCCCAAATTTTGTTCTTTTTAATTCACTTTTTCATGTTTTTCAATGTCTTCATCCACTCCTTCTTAAAAAATGTAACTCCAAAATGATCATTTGATGCTAATTCTAGCTGAGTTGGTTATTTACAATGCCTGTGGTTGTTAGGCTAACTAGATGCTATAGTTGATGTCCCATGTTCATTGGGAATATGTCCAATAACTACTTGATACTCTAACATGTAGAGCTCAATTCTCTTCTTTCATGTGTGCTAAGCTTAATAATCCCTTCTCTGAGAGAATATGGCAGAAATGACTATGTGATACTTCAGAGGCTGAGTCCCAAGACCCACTATTTCTGGCCTGCTCTCTCTTAGGCCAATCCCCCTGGGAAATATGGACCATCATACTGAGAGAACTGTTCCTAGGTGGATTGCTGGTCAGAGAAGGGGAAGACAGAAGATCATCCCTAAACTCAACACACAGATCAAGACTAGAAGGACTGGAATCTGGGAGCACAGATACTTAGTTGTTTGATCTATTTCAGCCAAAACCCAGTGGGAATAAGTAATCATTTTAAACCATGAGTAATTAATAGCTGATGATGATAATCTCTGCTAGTTTTGCTCCATACTGTTTTTGTAAATGTATATTTTTTCAGCCTAACATCAGCTTATTACTCTATTGTTTTTCCTCTAAAGGAACCTGCCCAAACCTATTGACATTACTTTCCCATTTTCTGCATATACTTTAATATTCTATCAATAACTAACATTTATGGTTGTTAATGACCTAATAAAGCTATAATACTATCATTTTTATAGAAACAGCATTTATAGAAGCATTTTTATAGAATATTAAGAAGGGTTTTAAAACTTGCCAAATTAAAGAACAGAATTTGAACTTAGGCCTTTGTGATAAGAAAAATTAATCATAGTTGATATTCTATACTCTTATTTTATCCCCAGTGCTTTCTATTATGACCATTTCTGTCCACAGCTTTTCCTAACACTTTTCAAGTACACTTAATATTCTTAACACTAAGTAGCTTTTTATTAACCATATTAAATTGTTCTAATGGTCTAATATTAAATGATATAAGCATATTACAGTTTATAGTCAATACAGTATGTTACCCATTTTATTTCATTCCGTGTTTGCAATCTTTCTGAAGAATGTTTAAGTATCACTTTCTTCATGAGGATAATAAGAATCAGAGGTCGAGTAACCTGATCTGCATGATTCAGCGGTGTATGGTAAAGCTGAAAGAGAGCTGTTATGGACTGAACTGTGTCCCCATGAAACCCATATGTTGAAACCCTAATCCCTCAATGAGATATTTGGAGGCAGAGCCTTCAGAGAGATCATTAAAGTTAAATCTGGTGACGCTGGTGTCCTTATGAACAGAGGATAAGACGCCACTCTCCCTCTGAGCACTTGCACAAAGGAAAGGGCCTGTGAGGACGCAATGAAGAAGGCTTTCATCTGCAAGCCAGGAAGAGAAGCTTCACCTGAAATTAACCTTAAGTGAATATTGATCTTGAACTTCTACCCTCCAGAGCTCTGTAAAATAAATTTCTATTACTTCAGTCATTAATCTGTAATGATTTTTATTGTGGGATCTCTAGATTGATATAAGAGCTAAGCCCTTTCGTTCCAGATGTTTTTATATATAGCTTATTACATCTATTTTGTATTATGTTTAACATAAACTCTCTGAGCACAATATCTTTGTATTCCCCATTATTTATATAATGCATCCTTCACGAAGTTCACAAAATTCAGGAGGCTGAGGTCAGAGGATCACTGTGAATTCAAGGCTAGCATGGGCTAGAGAGAGTTCCAGGTCATGCTAGATTGAGATATTACCTCAAAACAAAACAAAACAAAAAAATGTGAAAGAGGTCTAAGATGTCCCTTATCTTCTTCTAACTTGAACTCAGATCCATAGAGGTACAAAGACTTGACCAAAATAGAGGAGCAGATATGGAATTCGGAGACCACCTGTACTCATGGAGATTTGGTGTTTCTTGTAGTATTCACTGAAGGAAATGGAAGCCATTACTGTTATCAGTTACCCTCCTCCCTCCCTCCCTCCCTCCCTCCCTCCCTCCCTCCCTCCCTCCCTTCCTTCCTTCCTTCCTTCCTTTGTTAAGTAGAAACTTTGTATGGACACATCATATGTTGGTACCATGATTTCCTTCCTCCCTGCCCCCAGTGCACTGAGGACCCTCCTCAGTGGGACTGCTGATATTCACCATAGGGTTGTGATTATGAGTTGTGAGAGCATCAGTCAGTCATTGTGGTGGTGGTGGTGGGGGGGCAATGCCTCTGGATATTCTCTCCACCCTGTGGGTCTTACATTCTTTCCATCCCCCTCCTCTGCAAAATTACCTGGGCCTTAGTGGGTGTGTTTTATAATAACATTGTGTAATGGAATCCAAACTCCAAACTATGTGAACAAATAAAAGTAGATCTTAATTTGAGTAGGAAAAAAAATGATACCACATAAAATACCAAAAAAGAAAACGTAAATCCAAGCTTCTCAAGGAATATGACAAAGCAAACATATGTACTAAGCATTCTCGTTTCTTATTGACTTTATGAATGAAAAAATGTAAGTGTTCTTATGTAAAAGTGAAAAATGTAAACCTATTTGTGTGGCTAATGTAATTGTGCACAATGTACTTATCTTTGTTTGCCAGGAGAGAAATCTGACTCAGGTGGCCTAAGGACATGTATATACTCCTCCATCTATCAAATCAGACTGTGTAGGCGATTTGCTGCTCTGTGGTAGGGACATAATGTGTAAATGACTGGAGCTAGAATGGAAGCCATCAATAAAGCTATCACTTCAAACATGATGAAAGGACCTTTTGTTAATATCAAGAGCTATTTTAAATGCTAAATCAAAAAAGATGCCAACTGGTGGCCTTGTTGATAGTCTGAGTAAAGAAGAAAATGATTAAATTAACATGAATCTTCAAATCCATTCTCACTTGGTAGAGGGATCTGGAATTGATATCAAGGTAGCATGTGAAAACTTGTACGGTGGTGCTTGGGGGTGGTTTTGCTTAATAGATAAACAACACTCACAAGTTGGTAATTCTGATTGCCATTCTTATTCAGTTTATTCATTTAAAATTTAGAGCTAGAAGTTAGATCACAAAGTTTCAGGCAGTTTCTGTTTCTAAGGTGGAGGTTGACCCTGTGCTGTGGGTGCTAAACTTTACCAAAACCTCCACTGAAGAAAAGAGTCTGGCCAAGTAAGGGGAGCGCTGGAAGGGAGTCAGGTCAGTCATTCAGTCAAGCTTCATCCATTTGTGCAGCCTGTGCCCAAGAAGATTCTTTTAGCCTAGTAAAAGTTGTTTTTCCCTTCTGTATAACGTTCATAAGCAAATTCTTATTTGCTTTAGAGCAGCACAGGGAAAATCAAACATTAGAATATTATTCACAATTGTTTAAAATTTTGTAATTCATTAAATCCTTCCTGTCCTTTTTTCCCTCTTAAAACTGCAACAAATTATGAAAAGTAGTAACTTATTTTTCTCATATTAAAGAGAGAGGCTCAAATGTTCTAGGTGTTTGAAGTAAGGAATGGAGGAAGGTGACTTTGTCCTAAAAGATTATACAACTTGTTCTGGCTAAAAAAACAAGTGAAGTGGCTGGAGGCCCTGGAATACCCATTTTCTCCCCCCCCCCTTTCTTCCTCTCTCTCTCTCTCTCTCTGTCACTCTCAAATATTTAAATAAATG
Organism: Orientallactaga sibirica; assembly: GCA_036365145.1. Classification (NCBI taxonomy): domain Eukaryota; kingdom Metazoa; phylum Chordata; class Mammalia; order Rodentia; family Dipodidae; genus Orientallactaga; species Orientallactaga sibirica. The sequence continues at coordinate 18,673,947 of JAEOAD010000033.1, forward strand.
AAAATAAACAAAATTAAAAGAAAAAAAAGACATGACTGAGTGGAGAGATAAGGAAGGTGAGACAGCAGGGATTATGATCATGGTATAATGTGCAAATCTATGGAAGTTGTTAATAAAAAATTAATGAAAAATAAAGGCAAGCTCCAGCTACTTACCTTATAAAAAATAAAGAACAAGTGAGTGTTATATTTGTGAAATGGAAAAATTAAGTTGTGACAACTCTACTTTTTAAAATGTTGTGACAACTTAGGTAACATTGGGCTAAATTTTAATAGCATCCATCCCCCCAGTTTGCTATAGCTAGCTGCTATAGTTTGAAAGAAGAGCCATGTCTAAATATTTAATGACAGGAAAGTGTAATGCATAAAGCTAGTTGTTTGTTTTGGTTAAAAATACATTTGCTTAGGAGAAGTGGAATAATCCATACCATGTAATTAAGAATACAGTCTAAATGCTTCAGTAAGGATCTGCATATATTTGGTAGATGGTCAGGAATTATGATACTTCTGAGTACCTAGAGACATGAATTTATCATTGATAGTGTTATTTAAATTCTTGGATGAGCCTAGATGTTCACAAGTTATTATTTATTTATTTATTTAATTTATAGTGTTTCAGATTGAATCTAGGGCCTCATCATACTAAACACTTGCTCTACCATTGAGCTACATTCCTAGCCCTATTATGAAAATCATGTAAGAATTCATTCACTGTTAACTTCAAAAGAGCATTATATATATACATATGTTGCAGTGATTATTAATTCCTATAGATATATTACTATAATCTGATTTCTGCACCTGTTAAGATGCAAGATTAGTGATAGCTATGTGTTCTCCAAGTAAAACTGTCACTATAAATTAGTTGGTGAGAGGTTGAAATGGGATAATATACAAGCAGCATTACCCAAATGTGTAACTTTTCTTTGAATTCTCAGGAACTTAGTTGAGTATAAGGATTAATGTGTCATTTTCACAAAGAAATGTGCAATTGGAAAAAGTGTAAGATAAATTTCCTATATACAAGGGAAACCAAAGGAGGGAATAGAATTGTATGGTGAGAATGGCATGCATCATTATCGCCTGACTCATGTCCACATGCACTCCAGCAAACCAGAGGGCTTGCCAATCTCCTGATGAGAAGACTGCAACCTAATGCAGAAGAGTGAGTGGCATTAGTTATTCTAATTAACTTATCACCCCAAGTAAAGTTACCAGGGATTCTGTTGGCCAAGTGTGGCAAAACCTTAGCTTTTTCTCAAAGATCCACATTTGTATGGGCAACTAAGGACCTTTTACCTCAAAATCTCCTTACTCAAAGGTTGTGATTTTCATAGGAGAATAGTGAAAATAACTGCAGAATCAAGGGAAGAGTTTCCATCTTCTGAATGGGAATCTCTGGTGCAGTTTAGGGTCTTTCAGTAAAGGGGGCCTGAAAAGCCCCAGATCTTTCGTGCCCCGTGTGGGGTTGTTGTATGATGTTTTTCCTCCAGGAAGAACATTTCTCCATGTTGGAAGTGAGAATGCTTTGGCAGGGTGGCTGTAACTTTGAATCAGAAGTATACAGTGATAACCTGGTCTATGACAATGGTAACTGAACTGTTAACACTCCTTAGCAGATGGGGAGAGAGGAGGCTCACAAGACCCTTATCTGTGATAATAATAATAGCTATTGCTATTTCATGCCCCTTCCCCCTCATCTGCCAGTGATCTTTGGAAATGCTAGAGAATGTAAGAACTGGAAGGTTAACTGATGCAGCTTCTGTCCCTGATTGGGTAGGGCTTTGCAGGGATACAAGTGCCTTTAATCATCCATATTCTTGTGAGGAACTCCTCACCTGTAATCTGTAAGTAACCCCAATAATTTATTGGTTCACTCCAAGTGGATTTGGGTACAATCGTTGTTTTAATCTTTGTTTGGTGGCCTGGTCTGTTCAAGTCTCTCCAGAGATGAAATTCACACAACAGGGGTGTGAGAGAGGCCTGGAGATAGAGAGATAGGGAGAAAAAGAGAGAGAGAGAGAGAGAGAGGCTGAAGATGGAGATGCACATGCTAATTAGGCATGATCCAATAATCATACACCACAGTATCAAGTTGGAAACAAGTTTTTTGAAGTGTGCCTGAATATATAACCTGAACACATAACTATTCAAATATTTCCTTCATCCATCTTCTGTATAGAAAATTTATCAGTTAATCTTTACATGCTTATGGCTTGTTTAAACCTTCCTTCTTCTGCATTAGACTGAATCTTCTCATCAGATTGATTCTGTTTTTCTTGTTAAGTTTTGCCGGATCTAATACAGTGCCTTGTACTTCTTAGATTGTAGGTGTTAGGTCTTAGACACTGTTCCTGTAATTGGAAGTTAACCTTAGAGGGACAAAGTAGCATGCCCTCCTGCAGTTCCTTCTGACTCCAGGTACAGGGAAAGAGCAAGCTCTAGTCTCGGCCAGACATCAGGAGGACCAGATTTATGATTTTGTATAGCCTTCAGTGCCTTCTCTCAGCTCCTGACACTTAATAATCACACCCACTCTGTAGCAAGGCCTTATATCCAATTAGAAACCCTCCCCTAGAAAGGTTATAAAAGTAAAGAATTTCCTTTGTCCTGAGACCTTATGCAATTGGTCATCTGAGTATCTCTTCTCTCAAACTGGCTGATTTTCAGTGCCCCTTTTTCCTGGGTCAGAATCTTTAGCAGAACATAATTTGTGTGTTGTGAAATTAACTGAATTGAAAAGTAAACAAGTAATTAGTTGTATTCCAGAAAACACTCACATCCTACTATTGTGGTATGGCTTTTGACTGTGGGCATACCAAGCTCATCCCATTGCCATCTTGCTATAGATATAATTGTGGATGGGTAGCCACGCAACTAAATAAATGGAATTATACAGGTATATGGTCATGGAAATGGAGTTGTTCAAACTCCTTAATAGGTAAAGTGCATTTGGGTCCCAGGACCTGGATTCAGCCATCATTCCCTTGTGCCCCAGTCTAGCAACAAGTGATCTTAGAAAACTTTATAGTATATAGGAAGAGGAAGGTTCACTGAAAGTGGGACTATTTGATGTAGCCTCCATTAGGTTGTCATCTATAATGATGTGAAACTTGTGATTCAACTGTTTTGGGGGTTACCCACATTCCTTTGATAGCCCCTCACCCATGCTTCTGTAAGTAAACCCAACAAACTCATTGGTTAGTTAGGTTAGACTTGTATGAAATCCTAACTCTGGCATGTGATTGGTGTCCTGTCCATAATAACTATGTAACCAGGGAACACAGGTTCATAGTCTTATAGGTAAAAAAGAAAATTAGAAACAGACACAGAAGAAAGCTTAAGGACCCTTTATTATTATTTTATTTTTTTTATTTTAGAGAAAGAGAGAGAGACACACACAGATAGAGATAATTGGCATGCCAGGACCTCAGCCACTATAATCAAACTCCAGATGCTTGTGCCACCTACTGGGAATATGCAATCTTGCACTTGCCTCATCTTTGTGCATCTGGATTACATCTGGACAGTCGAACATGGGTCCTTAGGCTTCGCAGGCAGGTGTCTTAATCATTAAGCACTCTCTCCAGCCCTAAGGACCCTTTTTAAATTGGTGTTTGAGAGGATGAAACAACAGGGCTGACCAGATGGAGACCTTAACAGTTGCCTAGAGAAGGGAGATGCATAAGAAGAAAGGAGAAAGTCACACTTTCTGACTGGGTATTAAGAAATCAGGCAACAAAAAAAGCAATGGAAGTTTGAGAAGTCACATGGGGAGGAGTCACCTTCAGACTGAGAGAGCCAGAATGTCAGACAGTTAGGCTTAGGGTTATGACAAGTACCCATAAAAGGAGAAAGAAAGATGGAAGCAAAACAGAGTTATGCTTTCAGAAAGTGGGCATGCTTACCACTGAGAGACTGTCTAGAAGCAACTTCATTGAGGAAGGGTTCTCTGGGGTATATAGTTTACATACTTCATTAAGAAAATAGTTATTCCTCCTGTTTTATTTTTTAACCTATTTAAAAATATTTCATGTTCTTAACGTTTTGGAATAGACAGCTTTATACAGGGCATTTCCCTGTCCAGGTGATTGAGAGGCCCATTTGGATTCATTCAAAGGGCAGTACAATACTATGTTTTTTGTCTCTATCCAGGGCCAGAGGTGCAAGTCAGATCTCATTCTTTTGGGCAATAATCATTTAGCAGTATAGATACACACACACACACACACACACACACACACACACACACAAGAAAAGAAAAAAAAATCTATAAAATGCTGTAGCAGACAGTTACAGGTTCACTGAGATGAACTTCCAGACAAGGCACGGTTATGGAGGAAGGGATTTATTATAACTTACCGATCCAGGGGAAGTTCCATAATGGCAGAAGAAGCTGGCCTGCATTCACAGTACTAAGCACAGAGAGCAAAGCCAAAAAACAAAAGCCACACAGCATAGCACACCTCAGGGACTCCAGCTAGGTACACTTTGCATATTTTTAGACTGAAATCCTAAACCCACCACCACACCTTAAGATCCGCCCAGTGACATTGCATACAGACAGGTGAATTCAGATGTAAACTATAAACTAATAAAACACTGAATATATTGGGGGCCATCTATTCAAACTACCACAGTATGAAACAGCCTTCCCATTAAGTGTTTCAACAAAGTCCTGCTCCTTCAACCTTTAGCTTTGTCATATGGTATTTTAAATCTTAAGCAGGGGTTGAGGATATGGCTCAACTGGCAGAGTTCTTGCATAGCATGTCCAATATACTGGGTCCATTCTTCAGCACCACATAAAAACCAGCCATGGTGACTATGCCCTTATTCTTAGTAGTCCAAACTAGACTGAACTCACTGTTTTTTTGTTTATTTTGTGGTGTTGGAATTGAACTTAGGGTTTTGCTCATGCTAGGCAAGTGCCACTGAACTAAATCCTACCCTAAGCCATCAAACTCACTATGAAACACAAGCTGGTTTCAAACTCAGATCCTCTTACCTTGGCCTCCTGAGTGCTGGTGTTAGAGGCATGTGCTATCATGTCTGACAAGCTTTTTTATGTAGTTACTCAAATCTTCACAAGTGTGTAGGGGCGTGTATCAAAAACTGGGCACCTCATGCTGAAAAAGAAAAGATGCTGGTTCCTTGGTGTGCAAAACAAAATTGTAGTGGTTGTGTTTGTAATTAATTATAACCAGAGTTATAGGGATATAATGGAATATATCTTGGAGGGCTTACTTGAGAAGAGAGAAACTACCTGTTATTATATCTTTTTTGATGTTCATAATTGTGAGGCAAAAATAAATATAAAATAAATAAATAAATTGTGAGACATTCATAATGGTCAATAAAATTCATAAGAATTTTAATAATTAATTAATTCAATCCAACAAAAATATTTTTGTAGTGGTAAGCCCTTCTTTCCTTGTGCTCAAACCATCTGGCTCCCCAGTGCACGCACGTCAGCCTTCCCATTCCAGCTCTGAGCAAGGCCTGAGCTTCAGTCTAGTTTGGGCTACTAGGAACAAAGGCATAGTCACCATGCCTTGTTTTTATGTGCTGCTGCTGAATGGACCCAGAACACTGGACATGTTATTCAAGAACTCTACCAACTCAGCCCATATCCTCAGGTCCTCGGTGAGCAGCGTGCCATAAGCTCACCACTGTGCCCTGCCCAGAGTACTGTATTGTACCTGCCCAGAGCACTGAAGACTAGGCCACTCAGTACCTAGATAAGCCCTTCCCTGTCACTCAAGCAGTCATACTCCCCTGTGTGCTCAGGACCACCTGTCCATTCTTATCCTGAGTAAGGCAAACTAGCCCGCATTCCCCATAAGCAGCACACCATAGGCCTACTCAAGCTTGCTGGTAGACCACTTGCCCATACCTTTCCAGAACAGGCCACTCATCCCAGGCCTCATTGCAGCATTCTTGGCAAGACAAAGGGATTATCTCCAGATGGGCAAACTATAGTGCAAAACAACACACACACGCACACACACTCACATACACACTCACACACAAAATATCCCAGCTAGGAATGCCTAGCCCCATACTTGAATTCTCCAATGAAAACCACTTAGAGGAAACCACAAAAATGCAAAAATGCAATTATGATAAGCATATTTAACAAATTTAACAAGAATGTGAACAAAGAGCTAAAAAATAGAAGAAAATCTTGAAAAACATTCAATAGACAACAGAATGAAATCAATGAATTCAAAGTAGACATGGTCCAATGCCTGAATGAATTCCAAGACAGCACAAACTATCAACTAAATGAGTGTGAAGATCAAGCAAAGAAATAAAGATGAAACATAATAGACAGATGCTGAAGAAAACCCCTATTGGAAATTAAAAATGAAACACAATTCAAAACCTCCCAAGAAAGCCTCACCAACAGAATTGAGCATGTTAAGGACAGAATATTAGGACTTGAGGACAAGGCAGAGGAAATAGAACAGGAAGTCAAAATCAAGGATGAGTCCAAAAATACCTGAACAGAATTTGAGGGAAATGTGGGTTAACATAAGGAATAAATAATCAAATAATACCCATACAAGAATGTGAAAACAATAGACCAATAGACCAAGGATATAGAAAATAATCTTCCAGTAAATTATAAGTGAAAAATTTCCAAATCTTACAAAAGAGAGGCCCATCCAGGTAGAGGAGGCAAACAGACACCAAGTAGACAGGACCAGAGAAGAATTTCCACATATCACACTATAGTTAAAACACTTAACGTGGAAACCAAAGTGAGAGCACTAAAAACTGCAAGAGAAAAACAGCTCGTCCCTTACAAAGGTAAGACCATCAGACTCATATGCAATTCCTCAATGGAAACTCTTCAAGAGAGAAGGGATTGGAATGGAGAAAATAATGGAATTACAAAAGTCACAGGAAATGGATGGACTTGGAAAAATATACTAAGTTAGGTTCCCCAGGCTTAGAATGACAAATGGCACAGGTTTTCTTATATGAAGATCTTAACATGGAATAATTTGATTTGTCTACATATTTTAATAAGCAACAGAAGTGCTGGTTAGGAAGCTAGGATGAGATACGAAGGGCAGGAAGCAGGAGGGATTAGAAGAGATAGTAGACAAGCAGGTGGTGGCACAGGATACAAGGGTGAAAGGGTCTGGGGGAGCAGAGATAGAGGAGAGAAGGGAGGGGGATTCACAGTACTAAAGATGTCATGATTTAGTACTGTAAAGCCTACTTCTGCATTAAGTAATTAAGAAATAGAACTCCCAGCTGGGCGTGGTGGCGCACGTCTTTAATCCCAGCACTCGGGAGGCAGAGGTAGGAGGATCGCTGAGAGTTCGAGGCCACCCTGAGACTACATAGTTAATTCAGGTCAGCCTGGACCAGAGTGAGACCCTACCTCGCAAAAAAAAAAAAAAAAAAAAAAAAAAAAAAAAAAAAAAGAAAAGAAAAGAAATAGAACTCCCTTGAAAAGACAGAGAAAGAGATTGAGGGATAGTTTGGGCAAAAGCACTTGGTAGGGGTGGGGAAATTTTAGTCTAAATGATAGGCTGTTGCAAGTGAAACCCAGTGCTAGAACTGTGTCAATGCCAACACTGCAGGGAAGGTACATTCATGACCCTCAGAGACTGCAGATTCCCCACTGAAGGATCCCTCAGGAGAACAGGGGCAGGACACAGAGGACATAAGAGGATAACCCAATGGGAATAGGACTACTTTGCAACATGTTCATGTATTCAAGTTACCAGTTAAAAAAGTATACACCTTAGGAGCTCATTAAGGTATATGACAAACCAGAACATTAATATTTTGGAGTTCAAATTCTTTTTTATTTAATTTTTTAATTTTTGGTTTTTAGAGACAGGGTCTCACTCTAGCCCAGGCTGACCTGGAATTCACTATGTAGTCTCTGGGTGGCCTCCAAATCTATGCGATCCTCTTACTTCTGTCTTTCAAGTGCTAAAATGGAAGGTGTGCACTACCACACCCAGTTGGAGTTAACATTTCTAGGTTTGGACATTTTTAGTTATCAAAATAAATTATATATTCTTGATATGTATTTTTGCATTTCTTTTTATACATGTATATATGTGTATATTTACTTTCCAAATTGTGTTTCAAACCACCTATAATTTAGCATTAATGATAGTTTATTTATTAAAAACCAAGCAAACAAGAGCAAGAAGAAAAGCTCTCGTCTGAGAAAGCATTGGTCATCTTATACATGCCCTTTGTATGCCCTCAGCCTTGGGTGAAGGAAAAGAAGTGCTCTGCATGGAAGCAGATGCCTTTGCAGTATTCTTCAAGATTTCTGTTCCCACTGATTCACATGTAGTTGGGAAGAGTGTGTTTATGTTCATGTTAGGATCATGGGTGCATTTTACTCACCTGCTCGATGGTAAGATTTTATTACTATTGGGAAGTGATGTCCACAGAGAAGTAGAAAAGCAGTGCTTCAGTGACCACATGTGACTTTCCTAAATGATGACTTACTTTTAAAAGGGGTCAGAAAAGAAGAAAGCAAGAATACCTTTCTTCTTCTCTTTAAGAGTGCTCCATTCCACAAATGTTAGTGCTGAGCAAGATGCAATCATGGGACAGAATTGTAAACAGTGATTCAATATGGAACTTGCATAGAATTATCTTCCTCCAGCTAATCAAAATCTTCATTAATGTAAATGAAATCTATTTTAACTTCAAGGAACATGAAATGTCATTGACTTTTAAGGGCTCTAACAGAGGCAAGAACAAATACATGAGAATAGTAATATTATGGTAATATGAAATAATTACATATGGGCATAAGTGCACAGTACAATACAATGTGTAACCACTACTGTAAAGAGAAATTTACTCATTGCTAAGAGTTCTGTCAGTGTTTCCTTCATGATATAGGAATATAAAGTGAGCATTGTACATTATTTTATTTCATTGTCAGACATCATTTAAAATTGATTTTAAATTTATTTTCATTGAGAGCCTCTGTGTGTCATCACTGAAGTAGAGCTAAAATGACCCCAATGTGGCTCAGGGAAATTTGCGGAAGAGGGGGCAGAAAGAATGTTAGAGCCACAAGTTGGGGCATTATGCACAGAGACTTGGCCTATCCCACAGCTCCTGACTACCCCCACAATGTGTGAACCACATTCCCCATAGATGAGGGTCCCTATGGAAGAGGGAGAACAGGGAGGAGGATAATGGAGTCACCACTATGAATGTAAAACCAGAATAATATACATAAGAATAAATAAAATTAAAAAAGAAAAAAATTATTTTCATTGAATACAATAATTATCTGCTGTTGATTTCAAATACTTTTAAAATATGCAATGATTTGATAGTATATTACTTTTTTTATTAGAAAGAGAGAGAGAGAATGGGCACATCAAGGTCTCCAGCCACTGCAAATGAACCCCAGACACATGTGCCACCTGTGCACCTGGCTTACATGGGATCTGGAGACTCGAACCTGGGTCCCTGGGCTTCACAGGCAAGAGCCTTAACTACTAAGCCATCTCTCCAGCCCCTTATATTACTTAGGTTACATGCTTTAGTTACTAACATTGTTTTTGTATTTGATTACAACAATAAGGTCTTTTGAATAAAGTCTAACCCAACTACTATGTGTCTATTTGGTGAAATATCCTAGAGATATGCTAAGATGATGACATAAGTATCTTTTCTTCTTGTCCTCCCTCACCCCATGCCTCTTCTTTCTTCCTTTATCTTTTTTTTTCTTTTTAGTTAATGTCTTACAATGTAGCTCAGGCTGGGCTCAAAATCATTATTCTTCTGCCTTGATTCTTCTGAGTGTTGAGATTACATACATGCATCACCGTGCCAGGTCCTTGAAACAGAATCTTAATGATCAAATCACAAAAGCCTAAATAAATTGGGATGAAGAACCTCCTGGTGCTAATGTAACACTAAACAGCTTTCAGACTGTGGGTATTTTCCTTCTTTAATGAAGTAATTTTTTGTCTTTTGGAAGTTTGCAAATAGAAAACTAAATAAAATAGCTTTTGTTGGTATTACAGGAGCAGTAAAATGAGCAGTGGTCTTTGCTGATGTTGCTACCACAGGCCTCCCAGGCATGTCTTATGTACTGGATTCCTGGTCCTCCACATGAACATTACAGTCAGGCACATGTTAGGCTAGTGGCCATTACTGGATGTCCTACACACATTTGAAGGGGAAAATATTGCTATCCTTGTCAGTGATTCGACAACTTTAATATGCATATGAGTCACTCAGGATCTTGTTAAAATGAAGATTCTAGTTCACCAGAATTTGGGTAAGGTCTGGGGGGTCCACATTGCCTATAACCCTCAGGGGATGGTAGTGCTGGCAGGTCATTGAAATCTTGACTTTATTGAAAACCCTTGGTGATGTATCTTCATCTTTTCTCTTGAATTAAATGAAAGCTCTTCAGGAGAAACACATAACATATCTTATTTTTTCCTTAGCAGTGCCAAGCAGAGAATGAGGCATCTATATGTTGATTTTTAGAGTGTACAAGATAAAGAGAAGGCCATTGTTCTCTGCTGATTTCATTTTGGTTTTCTTTAGGGTACATGGACAATCTACTAGGTGCCACTTTCAACTTAATACACATGACAGGTACAACTCAGAATAGTTGTGCTATTTAAAAGTAACAGGGTGAGGCTGGAGAGATGGCTTAGTGATTAAGGTGCTTGTTTGTGAAGCCTAAGAATGCTTGTTCAAATCTCCATGTCCCATGTATAGCCAGACGCAAAAGTGATGCAAGAGTGCAATGTCACACTTGCACACAAGCAGGTGCATGTGTTGAGTTAGTTCACAACAGCTGAAAGGCCCTGGTACACCCATTCTCTCTCTCTCTCTCTCTCTCTCTCTCTCTCTCTCTGTCTCCTTCTCTCTGACACTTTATTCCCCCCCTCTCAAAAATAAAATAAAAAAATATATTTTTAAAAAAGTAGCAGAGTGAATTTATTAAATTATAAAGGAAGTCACAAAACTTGGTGGGAAAGCAACCAAATGTAGGGGTCACTAAACTATTTCTTGATCCGGGATAGTCTTTCCATTTATTTACTTATTTATTACTTTCATTTATTTTTCTTAAATAGTGATTTTTATTTTACATGAATTTCACCTCAATATAAATAAGTATATTCAAAGAAAAAATACAGAAAGATGATATGTTCAGAATCCCCAAAAGTCCAAAACTTATTATATGTACTGACAGGGCACCTTGACTTTGTTCTGTGATGGGCAGATAACATTGCTTAACATGAAAACAGCCTTTTAAACTCTGTGCTGGTGTGTTGGTTTGATTTGTTTCGAGCACATCCTATAACTAATGGTTGGGTTAAATGATGAGAATACTTAAAAGTGTAACAGCATCCAAACATAAATTAGATGACCTTCTCAAAAGCAACATACTGGTCATATGTGACAAATACACATTAGATATCTTCCAAAAACCCATGTCACTTTTCCAGGATAGCTCCTTCTTTCTTCCTACACATCTTTCTTACCAGGGAGAACTGAAGATATATACATTTGAAAATACAGAATAAATTTTGATGTTTGAGGCAAGACTAGAAAAGCAATGGGTAAAGCTGTTATGTATCAAGACATTACAAACTTATTGCAGAATTTAAAATTTACTTCTAGCCACGATGCTAACTTTAAGGAGATAATGGCAGGTTATCCTGTTTTCTCTAGAAATATGTCATCATTTACAGACAGAAAATAGTTCCTCGCTGTAAAGAAGAGCTCCCCAGAGGATTTGCTGAGTTTTCTATAGCTACATTTACTAAAGGAAATAAATGACACCTCAGAATGTTCCTCTTGCCTTCGATTTCAAATAATGTTTTATATATATATATTTATATATATATATATTTCATTCCTGGACAGAAACCAAAACACTTTTTACAAACTGTTCTTGCAGAACAGATAATGTGTGGGTCTTGGGGTCAATGTGAATTTAGAATGTGAGAATGTTTTTCTCAGCTTCATGTTTTTGCCCAATGCCAAACCTCTAGAAATGAATGATTTGCAAATAATGGGCTAAAATGAATGAAACCACAAACTGTAAGACACATTTCTGTCAGCAGGGCTCTTTTTAAGAATCTTACAGTGTTTTATTATTGGTCTTATTTTAACCATCCCCACACTGGCAATGCTCATATCAACATTTCTTTCATCCATTAGTTTAGATGAGGAGTAAAGTAGAAAGTTGAGTAAACGTGTTACTTAAAGCTTTCGTGGAAACCATAATTTAAAAAAGAATTTGAACTCCTCATAAGATAAAACTGACTTTGATGCCTTGTATGGAAATCTGTTAAAAATATATAGAGAATTTGCAGGATTTATTGGCACACATCTGCAACCCTAGCAGTATGGAGGGTGAGGCAGAAGAGATGGAAATTTGAAGATAGTCTAGGCAACATAACAAGACACTGTCTCTAAAGCAGACATACAAACAAAAATATAGTGCATTCAACTACAGAATGTTAGGGAATATTTTTAGATGATAGAATATTGATGTTTTTAGTGTGCGTGTGTGTTTTGTATCAGTACATGATGTACTTGTGTGTTTGCACATGGGTGGCAGCTGCATGTGCATACGTGTGGACAAGGATGTGGAAGCAGGAGTGAACAATGGGTGCCTTCTTCAGTAGCTGTCCGACTTATTCTTTGAGGCAGGGTCTGGGGCTGAACCTAGAGCTCACTGATTCAGTTCACTAGCTTGCCAGCAAGCCACAGGAACTCTCCTGTCTCTGCCTCCTCAGTGCTGGGATTATAGGTGAATGCTGCTATGCCTAGCACTTTAATGGGTGCGGGGGTGCTGAACTGAGATGAGGCACTTTCTTCACTGAGCCCTACCCAACCCCTGATTTTATTTTTTATTTTATTTTATTTTATATTATATTATATTATATTATATTTTATTTTATTTTATTTTATTTTATTTGGTTTTTCAAGGTAGGGTCTCACTCTGGCTCAGGCTGACCCGGAATTCACTATGTAGTCTCAGAGTGGCCTTGAACTCTTAGCTATCCTCCTACCTCTGCCTCCCGAGTACTGGGATTAAAGGCGTGAGTCACCATGCCCCACTCTAATTTTGTCTTGAGGTAGGGTCTCACTCTAGCCCAGGCTGACCTGGAATTCATCATGTATTCTCATGGTGATCCTCCTACTTCAGCCTCCTGAGTGCAAGGATTAAAGGTGTGTGCCACCGTGCCCAGCTCAACCCCTGATGTTTTTAATGCATATTCCTTTTTCATTTTCCTTTATTTCCTGTTTATTCCATTTCACTTCATTTCTCTCTTTTTTTTTAAACAAATTCTTTGTCAGCTCAGACTTGCCTTGAACTCATGGTCTTTCTGATCCTCTTGCCTCCTTATCTGCTGAGTGTTGTCATTACACCATAGCCTGGGAGTATTTATTCATTTTAGACACAAAACAATAAAATTTGGCAGAGTTGCTGGGTGTGGTGGCACATGCCTTTAATCCCAGTGCTTGTGAGGTAGAGATCGGAGGATCACCATGAGTTCGAGGCCACCCTGAGACTACATAATGAATTCCAGGTCAGCCTGGACTAGAGTGAGACCCTACCTCAAAAAAAAAAAAAAAAAAAAAAAAAAAAGAAAGAAAGAAAGAATGAAAAAGAAAGTTGGCAGAATTGCTGTTAATAATACTATTAATAAGAATATATTAAATTAATATCAGAACATCACTATTGTTAATATCAACTTAAATATCTTAAATTTTTTATAAATGTATTAGTAAATATTGATATACAAGTCCTGAAGGGGGCATAGGGCCAGCTCAAGCAGGAAGAATTTAAATAAAGTGAGCATTAAATCATGCCTTTTAGCATGGTCTTGGCAGTGCATAGAGAATAGATATCCCCTCTATTCACACCCCTGTCTTGCTAGTCACTATGTGTGGAGCAGTGTTGCTAGTTAGTATCCCTAAGCATGCACATTTTTTGTTGTATTTCTCAATTCTCACCACCCTCCTCCCATACAAAGCCACAGGGCTAGTCCATTTCCTCTGCGCTGCTCACTATCACTGCCCTTCCATACACACTACCTTCTCTGCCTCAAAATTTTCATTCTTTTAGTATTAAAACATTTTATTATCAGATGAATTATAAATAATTTTAGCATATCACATCTCTGCTAAAACGTTACTCAGTCTTTCAAATTTGTCTTTTCTATTATTTCACATTTCAGCTGTTTCCTTCTCTCCAGTCATCATAAAATTGATTACAAATGAAGTATCTTATCTACTCACTATGTGTCAATTCTAGTGAAGCATCCTTGCTCTCCTTCCTCCCCATGAATCAGGCAGAATTCCTCATTTGAACTCTAGTTTGTTCTTTTCTGCTGCATTGGAATATCTACCCATCTGTTTGCAATCTACTCAAATATGAATGGTACTTTGATCTGACTCAATTTCCATTTTCTTTCTGATAGACAAATCCAACTTGTGGAGAGCATGTTTCTATGACTCTCACTTGCCTATGTAATAATGTCATCAAGAAGTCTATTCAAAGCAAGAACTACAACCCTTTACACATACTGGGAGGGTGATAATTTCATGCGAGGGCTGATGATATTTTTGAGACTTAACTTGATGGGTCCTTTGACACATTAGTGAGTATCCTTTCAAACATAAACTACAAAAAGAACGCCAAGTTGATTGTCAAAAATTAAAAGGAAGAAACAGACATTATAAGATTGGAGGAGATAGAGAAGGATCTGAGAAATGTAGTGAAATCATCAGTTCCAGAAAAGGAATGGGGAATTACCATGTGTGGGGCTGGCCCATGAATACTTGCATAGTATTTAATTGTAAATGACTGGCTATCTTATCCTGGATGTGGTGGCCCAGTCCTTTAATCCAAGAACTAGGAAAGTTGAGATAGGAAGATTTTCTTGTGTTCAAGGCCAGCCTGGGCTATAAAATGAGTTCCAGGTCAGCCTGGGCTAGAGTAAAACCCTGCCTCAAAACAACAACAACAAAAACAGATTGCAGGGCGTGGTGGTGCACTCCTTTAATCCCAGCACTTGGCAGGCAGAGGTAGGAGGATCGCCAAGAGTTCAAGGCCACCCTGAGACCATATAGTGAATTCCAGGTCAGCCTGGGCTAGAGGGAGACCCTACCTCGAAAACAAACAAACAAACAAACAAACAAACAAACAACCCAAAACCAAACAAAACAACCCCCCCACCAAATGCAGAAACAATTCTCCTATACTCAATAAGCACTCATTTTTTATTTATTTAAAAATTAGTACTGAATTAAAGTTATAACATTAACTAAAATGAAATGTCTCTTCTTCCACAGTTCTTGGCAAAATTAATTGGCTGCTCTCACAGTATCAGAAGAATTCAAGGGAGACCAAATTCCTATTTGTCTCTTATTTTTCTCTTATTCATGATTCTCTTATAACACACATTTAATTCTAGTAGGATTCCCATTCTAAATGCCAAAATGATAGAATTATAATATGACTTTACTTTTCTTTTCCTGTGTAGTAGGAATTAGATGTATTTTTTCTCTTTGATACTATTTTGTAGTGTATAATTCTGACACCTTGACTGTTCATATACTCTTATAAATTTTATTAGTCCTAACATGCCATTATTAAATGTATTGCTTCTTAATTAAATTTTTTAAAATTGTATTTATTTTTTAAATTTTTGTTTATTTTTATTTATTTATTTGAGAGTGACAAACAGAGAAAAAGAGGCAGAGGGAGAGAGAGAATGGGCACACCAGGGCCTCCAACCACTGCAAATGAACTCCCTTGTGCATATGGTTTATGTTGGTACTGGAGAATCAAGACTCAAACCAGGGTCCTTAGGCTTCACAAGCAAGTACTTAACCACTAAGCTATCTCTCCAGCCCTTAATTATCTTTTAACCTACTTAGACCAGCATTGTGGATCAATTACAAGGTATGTAAATATGTTTATGCTTCCACGTCAGGAAAGCCATGCCAAAATAGCTGAGGCTAAGCAGTTATTGCACTGTTCTTTTGCAAATATGGTGTGGAGTTTGACAATATCTCTAAAAATAACTTTTGATGATATTTTGAAGGACACTTTTTTATTGAAAGATATTCATTGATCCTTATAAGTATGTTCTACATTTCATTGCATTCAGGAAGCAAAATTATATATACTATTGTCATGTTATAAATAGTTTTTACTTATCTTCACTGTTCTGGGAAAAATCCTATCTGAATGCAACATGCACCCTGAGCTATTACAACAAAAAGCAGGACCCTGGATCAAACCTGTAATGGTGACTAAAATGCTTTGTTTTCAAAGATGACTTTCAAAATACAAAAGCTTTCTCAGGCAAAATGTCCTTCTTTATTCCAAGACCAGCTTTTCTTTGATTCTCTCTTTTTAAAAAAATATTTTTATTTATTTATTTGACAGAGAAAGAGGGAAAGAAAGAATGAGAGAGAATGGGAACTCCAAGGCCTCCAGCCATTGCAAATGAACTCCAGATGCCTGTGCCCCCTTGTGCATCTGGCTAACATGGATCCTGGGAATCAAACCTGGGTCCTTTGGCTTTGCAGGCAAATTCTTCAACCACTAAGCCATCCCTCCAGCCCTTGATTCTCTCTGTTTAAGACAAAGATACCAAGAAAGAAATAAGCAACATTTCATTTTCAATAGCATCAAAAAAAAAAAAAACCTTGGAATAACATTAACCAAGGAGGTGAAAAACTTTACAATAAAAACATAAAAACATTCAAGAAAGAAATTGAGGAGGACTTGAGAAAATGGAAAGACCTCCCATGCTCCTGGACAGGCAGAATTAACATTGTGAAAATGGCAATCTTACCAAAAGCAATATACACATTTAATGCAATACCAATAAAAATCCCAACATCATTCTTCATGGTCTAGCGTGCCCTGCACCTATTTCTAGATATCTCCAACTTTTCTTTCCTCTGTGTCTTCATCCCATAAAACGTGTCCTGATTCCTGATAATGAATCTTTCTCCGACTTCTTAAACTACTTCTAGAATTTTGAGCATTTACTTTTGCCCGTGGTCACTAGCATATATGATGTGTGTATCTCACACTATTAGGTTCTTATGGCTGCCGTAACAAAGTATCACGAATTGGGTTTCCCAAAACACAGAAAATTCCCTTTGCAGTTTCTACACAGTTATTTTTCTTTGTCTCTTCCAGCTTCTGGTGATAGCAGGCATTCCTTGGCTTGTGGCAGTGCAGCTCCTATTTTTAACTTCACTGATGTTCTTTTCTCCATGTGTCTGTCTTCACATGTTTATGTGTTTGTCCAAACTTCTCCTGTTTTATAGGGCCATTAGTGAAATTGGAGTAGAACCCACAATATTAACTTACCTTGAATACTTCTTCAAAGGCTCTGCTATATCCCATCCATGGTACTCAGGGACGTTCAATATGACTTTTTGAAGAAAGAAAGTACAATCATACACATAGGGTAGCTGAGGAAGGCACTGGGCCCCTGCCTTTGGGTATACGCTCAGTGAAACACGTGCAGGACAGGGATGGTAGCTCCTCATTTTCTATCTGTTTTGCAGAGTATATAACTCACTGTTCTACTTTATTCTACAGTAAATCAAACTGTTGAAATGTACTTTGAGGGGGTCATAAAATATTCAGAGATGGTCAGAAAACACTTGTTAAGCACCAGCAGTATGGGAGGTAATCCATAGCTTCAAGTAGAGGTGGCTATTAACTAGCACATTCTCAAAACCTCTTGTCAGCAGAGAGAAAAGTCCCAAATATACCTCCAGACACTGACATGTTCCTTTTTAGGAGATATGAGTCAGGAAAAACAAATATCAGTTAAATATGCTTTCAGATGGGCTACTAAATTGGATCACTTGGAAAATTAGGTTGAAACTTGTATTTTCTTCAGTGGAGCATTTCTACTTACTAAGCATGGAAATTTAAAAGAGTAACATTAAGTTCTATCAAATCTATTATAGACCAACTAGAGGTCAAAAGATAGGGTTATAAAAACCCAAGATGCCAAGCCAAAAAAAGATAGCATACATATATAAATACACACATTTATTATTATTATTATGAGCAAAAGCAGTGGTGTGATCAGTTCCCCAATCAAAAGTCACAAAAGGTTTGTGTAGATGTCAAAAGACAAATCAGAGCACCTATGTATTTGTTATATTTAAATGGTCACCCCAGGAAGTCATTGCTAGCCCAAACAGTATTACTGCCCCAAGGAGACTCTGTCAATGGTTGGTTGCTAACTAGGGGTGATTTGGGGAGGTGGTGGGCTCTGGCAAAGGTTGGGTGTAGTAAAAGAACTTAGATTCCTGTGAGATGTGTGCTGGGATTCTTCACTGACTGCTTTTCAGCTGGCGTGGGGTGACAGCTTTAGCAAGATGTTCTATAGTTCACAGGCCTGAAAGAGATGGAGCCAGCTGACCAATGGGCTAGAACCTTCAAAAGAGCCACATGTTGTCTCCTTTTAAGTTGTTCATCTTTAGCATTTGTCACAGTGGCAGCAAGCTGACAAGCACAGACAAAGAAAAGTGCTGTGGATGGGTGCCTGGTGCTTATGAGTCATGTTTGGGATTGTTCCTCCAGGCCCTGGACATGGTACTGGTCCATGATTATGTCATAGAATTCAATTCCTATCTCATCCGTGGTGTTAGCTACATTTGTTTCTACAACTGTTTTGTGTATGTTTTATGTCCTTCTCAAGTTCATCACCTCTTTTCCACCTTATCCTCTGTTCCTTACCTGGGCTTGCGAAAGGCTGGCCTGTTCTCCCACACAACCATGGGGTTGGAAGAAATTCCAGAGCTGTCATCCACAGAGCTATCTCTATGCTTATACTTACACACTGCAGTGTGTGGGCCTCCAGGGCTCATAATGTGCACTGGTCCCAACTATTTAGGGACTTTCAATCTGTAGGAGATCCTGCTGCCACCTTCTCTTCTCTCTTTCAGAGCCCACAACATCCTCACATACATCTCCTCACTGATGCTTTCCATAACTGTTAACAGTAAAAATCTTCTACCTCATGAAGTCTTGCAAATATGTTCTTTCTGACATTTGTTTTCTGCTTTGATTCCTTCAGCATCTGGCCTTCGGAGACTCACACACTTTTTCTTTAAAACTATTGCCTCACTATCTGTTTCCAAAATGAATTTTGAAACGCAGAAGCTAAAAATTGGTTGCATTTTTCCCCTCTCTGCACATTGCTTTAACAGCCCTATCCTAAGGGCATTAAAGCTAGACTGTCCTCTTTTATCTGTGACTGGATGAAAATGCACTTGGAACCACAAATAATCCCTCAGCTAATATTTTGCATGGTTAGCATCCACATCTCTGGCTGCCACTACGCCCTGTTGAACTGCTGTGCTTTCAGCATATGGTGAGAAGAAGGCTGCTACAGAGTCCAGGGGGAAATTCCTTTGAAACATTCATCTTCTTCAGAGCCCAGAATTTAAATTTAAATCCCTGGATGAAAGAATGTATTTGGAATGTGTTAGATTCACTGCCACATCTCCTCAGAGGCAAATAGCCAAAAAAATTCTCATGGCTTTTCTTCAGTTTGTGTCTTTGGAAGTTAACACATCCTGTAACCAAGCTGAAGTTAAGTATTACCTGCGTTGGTTTCATTTGATCTCTTACCTCCCTTCATTAGGCTTTTGATTCATGTAAAAAGGAAAAGAATATTGCTCTATGAGATGAATGTCTCACATTATAAGATGTTATCAGAATAAACAACAGAAAGATAGACAACATTGTCTAGTGAGCATCAAGTATCAGACACATAGGATTTTTTTTCCCTCTCAATTCATGGAAAGCCTAAAACTTCTTTTATATTTAAGCCATGAGGACTGAATATAGGTCAAAAAGGGATTTATTTATTTATTTATTCTTATTACTTTTAATGGTCTTTATTTTTATTTATGAAAGAGAGAGAGAGAGAAGGGAGAAAGAGAATGAATGTATGTGCCAGGGTTGTTAGCCACTACAAATGAACTCCACATGTATTCACCACTGTGCATCTGGCTTATGTGGGTCCTGGGGAATTGGACCTGGGTCCTTAGGCTTCACAGGAAAGCACCCTAATTGCTAAGCCCTCTTTCTAGACCTCAAGAGGAATTTTAATGCTTACTTTCCATATAATTTGACCATGAAGACTAGTGTTAAAAATGAATACATTTGTTGGGCTGGAGTGATGGTTTAGCAGTTAAGGCACTTGCCTGGGAAGCTTAAGGACCTAAATTTGATATTCTAGTACCCATGTAAGCAGATGCACAATGTGGCTCATGCATCTGGACTTTGTTTGCAGTGACTGGAGGCACTGGAGTGCCCATTTTTTCTCTGTCTCTGTCTATCTGCTTCTCTCTCTCACTCTCAAATAAATAAATAAATAAATAAATAAATAAATAAAAATATTTTTAAAAGAATACATTTGTTGTCAGGAATTGTAATTTGAAGCCAGGTGTGGTGGTGCATGTCTTTGATCCCAGCACTTGGGAGGCAGAGGTAGGAGGAACACCATAAGTTTGAGACCATCCTGAAACTCTAGAGTGAAGTGCAGGTCAGCATGGACCACAGTGAAACTCTACCTCTTAATAAACAACAATAACAACAAAAATTTTGTAATTTGACCAAAATTGTGAAACTTTAAGCTCATATTCAGAGATTTCACATCTCTCTTCATGAGCATCATGATTATGGATTAAAAAAAAATTGCTAGCTTGTTCTCTATTATCAAGTCAAAACTAACCATGAAAAGCTATTTCTAGTCTCAAAAACGAATGATTAACAATTGATTTAGTTTTATGTTTTTGAAATATGCGGGGTAACTTCTTGCCCTTCAGGAATCTCTTAGGCTCCTATATTTGACTCATTCTAATGAGTGGTGAGGGTGAACACAACTTACAGTCTAAACAGCAAATCAAAGCAAATCAGGGTCACAACCTTCCCCATGAGCTTACAGTGACAGTTCTAGAAAGGAGTGCTATGGAACTTGGGGAAAAGGGACTAGAGAATATCAAAGGTTTTCACAAGTCAACTTTAATTTTATGAAGCTGTTTCTAATTAGAAGAATTGTTTATCTTTGACCCAATATCTCCCTGCTCTGTCTAATTAACAAGACTTTGGCCACCCATGAGAGTTATCTCGCAAAAAGGACAAAGATAAAATATGTTGCTTTTTTCAAGCTATGCTCCATTTCTACCTCTTTTAGAATAAAAGGTATAAAAATAATAAAATAATAATTAAAAAAACGACTCTCTGTGGTGTCTAACAATTGATAGATTGGGGGTGGCAAGTCAGTTTGGGGGCTGGAAATTCAGTCTTGTCCTGGAGCTTAAACTCCTCACACTGCTCTGAGATATCTGGTTAGCTGAGCCTACCTTAGCACTGTGTCCAGTTCTGGGTGTCCTACATCACTTGCCCACCATGTGGCAGAATTAAGTGTGGCCAGGCCTGGTGTGTGAGGCTTCTAACAAATGAACAAGCCTCTGTGCCTCAGTGCAGAGCAATGAGCTAATCACCTCTGGCAGCGAATGAGGTAACCGACCTTCTTTCTTAAATAAACAGATGGAAAGAGTTTGCAGCTCATTTCTTTCCAAGGTAACAAATTATTTCATTTCTGTTTTACAATAGCTTCTTCTTCTCTTTGGGGAAATTCTATTTTTCTTTAATTATTTTACCCAAACAACAAGAGGCCCAAGTCTTCTGGGGCTATATGTAGTGAAGTCAAAGTTAATTAGCTTTCCTTATGATGCACTTCTTTTGGGTAAAATACCACTGCAGGGTTATGACAGCCAGAATTCTTCACAAGCTCTTTCAAAGACAGAATTCTATCAGAGAAAACCTACATAGAAATGATATTCTCCCTTCCCTGAGAGTCAACATCTTCTGGTTCTCTCCTTGGCATTCTCAGTTCACATTCTTCATCTCCATTTATCTTTCCTTTAAGACATCAGATGGCAGAGAAAAGTGATGGGTGACCTGAAAGTCCCTTCCCTAGTGTTCCCAAGCATTGTGTGCCTATAACATAAAAGTCACACATCAAACTCAGCTTATTTTTCTCTGTTGTTCATCAAAGTTATATGTTCTGAAAAACTCCAAGGCTATACAAAAATATCTACCTCCACAACCTTTAGCTATTTCACATAGGTAAGTGTTCAGATGAAGCTGTGAGCACTACTCAGACACTGCAGTGACACAATAACCAGTCCTCTCTTTGCTCTTTTCTGAGTGAGGGCTCTCTGCATGCAAGCAGACTAAGTACATGATTTACATTATTAAAATATAAAGCTTCAGCCAGGACTACTATTTTCAAGTGTCCCTTTTATTAATTTGTTAACTATGCACCTTTATAATAGTTTTCTCTCAGAGTCATAACACTATTATATCTAATGAATTAGACAAGGAACAAAACTAAGACTTACATGGAAGTAATTTGCCTATTGATATCTTTAACTCAAGGTTTAAGAAAGGTTACCATGCAATTCAGGAGAAAGTTTCACATATAATCAACATATTTGTCTCTCTTAGTTTAAAAAATAAATTAGTAATTCACACTTGTTCAGATGTTAAAGAGAGACCTCCTTGAACAAGTATACTTATAGATCTTACTCATTTCTTCCTTTGAAAATAATAGATAATAAAATAAGAAATCAAAAAGTGTCCTTTAAAAACTTTCCTAATCAAAATCCATTTTTCCTTAATGTGTATATTTTGTACACTTAAGATTCAACCAATAAAAGTCTTTGCAGCTGGGCAAAAACCTCTTTTATTGGGTGTAATAGCAGTTTATTCATTTTTAATTCTTTAAAAAAATAATTTATTATTTTGTTTATATTATTCTAATTTTACAATCATATTGGTGACTCCATTATCCTCTTCCCTGTCCTCCCCCCTCCAAAGGGACCCTCATCAATGGGGGATGTGGGTCTTGCACTGTGGGGGTCTGAAGGAGACAAACACAGAGAACATCCAAAAACCTCTTTTAATGAGGTAATTTCAGACCTGAAGACTTACTCTTTCTTGCTTTTACAAATCCCATAAAGTTTAGTATTGTTGATAATCTGATGCACTGATATGAATTCTTGGGACAAACTTGATTACTGTTTTGAATTCAGAAATAAAATTGCCTACTTTACAATTTTAAGATAAAAATTAATTTATTATTATGAAATACAGTATACACCCATCCAAGTTCATTTTTTTGAACTCTAAAAAGTCATTAAAATAAGAAATGTTTCCTTCAGAAATTGGAGGTATAATGGTGTATAGTTGTGGAACTCATTGAATTGAGCAATTCAAAAGGTTTATGGCATTTTTCATTGGTTATTGTGTTTTACAAGAGAACATACTAACAACAGAGGTTTTTTCTTTGTTTTTCAAGATTGGGTTTCACTCTAGCTCAGGCTGACCTGGAATTCACTCTGTAGTCTCAGGGTGGCCTTGAACTCACAGTGATCCTCCTACCTCTGCCTCCCAGAGTGCTGGGATTAAAGGTGTGTGCCACCATGCCCTGCTAGGTGTTTTGTTTTTTTTTTAACTGTACCACTTTTGAAATAAACCTAACAATAGTTAATATAAAAAAATACACTGAGTACAAAACTACAGGTCAGGACTGGAACAAGATGCATGATCATTCTAGATGCCAATAAAAATGCCAGGATTAAAAGGGCATAGATCTGACCACTCATATGTGCTTGCCACCTGTGTTTTCATAGTATTTTATGCTTAGTTTCATTTATTATTCACTCACTCAGCAAATATTTATTGAGAACCTATATCATTCTCAATATGATAGTAGGCTGCTGGCCTGTTAATGCCCACTAGAGGTGTTAATCTATTTCACTAGTTCCAGTGAAATGATTTCACAATTAAAATGCAATTAAAGGCACAAGTGCTACTAATAAAAAACAGTTCAGTGAGAGACTACAATAGAATTGATAGTCTTGGAGCTCAGGGGTGGCTACACAAAGGAAATGATGATTGAGGTAAAAATTAAAGCCCAAGAAAAATTCTTATGACAAGGACGGATAAGTCATGCAAGGTTCTCAAATGTCTCATTTAGCAACTCTGAAACAGTGAGAGAAGATTGAGAGCTGAGACCAGAGAGGCAGGAAAGACAATGCAATGTTTCTTTTGATTCTACATAAAGGATTTTTGCCTTTATCTTAAAGCAACAACACAAAGGTGTTAAAGTATTTTAACTGGACAAAAAGACCAAAACATAATTACATCTGTGATTTAAAAAGGACTACACAAGATACAGAAATGTGAATAAATGGGAAGGAATACTTTGTAGTTAGTCCACAGTGTTATACTGGTCTGAATTCTGGTAAGTATGGCTTATCTTTGTTCCCACTGCCTAGGTGGCATATGAACAATGAAGTAAGTGTAAATATTCAGGACTCAGAGAAAAGGGGGAGAGAGGTGAAAGAGAAGAGTTGAAGTAGCAGAGTGGAAACACCACTGGGGCTAGGGAGCTTGTAACAATGATGGGAATCACCATGATGTCCAACAAGAACTAACAACTAAGGAAGGCTCCAAGCATGGAGGTACAAGGCACCCTGACAGTGTGGTTGAGGTGCTCAGCTAAAATAGAGCTCTCTCGAACACGTTGTGTGTGTGTGTGTGTGTGTGTGTGTGTGTGTGTGTGTGTGTGTGTGCACATTTTGTTTATACTGTAGCTGTAGAACCATAGAGCATAAGAAATGGATTCCTTGATAGTCTATGGGAAGTTTTTTCTGTGGGCATACCAATCTTCCTCATAAGAGGTCAGAAGAGAGCAACAGAGCTCTAGAGCCTTGCGTCCTCATTGGCAGCAGTCATGGAAAAGGGGGAGGACCCAAGGAGAAGGCTGATGTTTCACACAACCTACATAGGCATTATGAATTTACATAAACTGGATATGTGATATTCATCAGGCAAATGAAGTGGAAAACCTGATAGAGACTGGAAATTACGAAGGACATTGAATAGAGTATCCAAATTTGTCATAAAGGATGGGTTGATTTAAAAATGCGAGGATGTGTTTCTTTCATGAGTGTGGCTTGCTGTCCCATCCCATCCTGAACTTGGAAGGTTGGCGCATCATATAGCGTTAAGGCTTCTGTCTGAGGATGACAGGGAAGATGCTGGGTGAGTCTCCATAAGGTGGGCTGAGGTAAAAATCATTTATGGTTTGAGTCTACTTTGAAGGATAAGATGGAAATATTTTCTTCAGAAGTACAGCAGGATCCCCTCAATATGTGGGTTAAAAAGACTTATATATGCTAGCTTTTCCTTCAGTCTAAATTAAGGGTTTTCATTTCTTCTAACTTCATTCAAGGTAGTACCTAGTCTGATTTCTTCATAGCAAAGGTAAAATAATATTGCTCACAAATACTGCTTTACATTAAATACATTAAATATTGAGTTACATTAAATACATTAAATATTGAGTGAGTTAATATATTTTCAAGTTGATTGCCCAGAAATTTTACTTAAAATCTTTTCTAACTTTTAGAAGTTTTGAAAATTTCAAATTTTGTTTAGAAACATCTTGACATCTCCTCATTGCCCACTGGTTTTAAGGTTAGTTTGTTCATTTTTAATAAAAATAAAGATGGTTCTCAATTTTGGGGATTTTACCAACTAAGGCTTAACTTTCAATATATACATAAGAAATAAATAAGTATAGCAATGTAGTTGAATACCATATCTATATAAATGCATGTGTATATTGCTATACTTTTATTTTTAAATATTTATTTATTTATTTAAGAGAGTAAGAGGGGGAAAGAGTCAGGCACACACACACAGAGAGAGAGAGAGAGAGAGTTGGCATGCCAAGGCCTTCAGCCACTGCAAACTAACTCCAGATGCATGTGTGACCTTGTGCATCTGGCTTATGTGGGTCCTGGGGAATTGAACCGAGGTCCTTTGGCTTTGTAGGCAAACGCCTTAACCACTAAGTCATCTCTCCAACCCTATATTGCTATTTTTTAAAAATGAGTATTTGTCAGTATTATTGGGGAGCAGAAAAATTCTGCAAAAGTGAAATTTGTCCAAAGTTCATTTGTAATTTAAAACTCAAATTACATCTTATCAAATGAACAGACATTTAATTGCTCAAAGTGAATTCTGCTTGGTTCATTATTTCCCACTGTCTTCATTCTCCTCTTCCTTTTCTCTTTCTTTGCATTATTATGTAGAACAAGCTACTCTTAAACTTAAGGATTGTCCTGCCTTAGCCTCCTGAATGCTTGGAATAGAGCCATGTGCCACCAGAGGCCTTCATTTCATTTATTCTGATTGTTCATATCCATGTCTATCCATCATAAAATTATTAAAATTTTCATATTCTTTGTTACTTTTAAAAATGATTTGTCAGAGTGCAGTTTTGAGTTAAATGCTTATAGAAAAGATAAAACAAAAATTTTACTTGAAAGAACCTAAATAAAACAAGTCAAAGAGAAATTTCCTATTTTACATCTGAATAGTATTTGTCTTAATGATGTTTGCTTTGCTAAATATGACATTGTATCATCATTATGCTTTGTATTACCATGCCTTATTCTGAATCACATAAGCTGTCTTATTTAGATCAAAATAGCCAAGCAGCAAGTTTCAGATGCAAAGGTTTTCATTGTTTTTTCTTTTATTCTGCATTGGGTCATGGTTTGGGAAAGTGGAGAAACTGTGATTTTTCTGGCTCCTGATACTGTTTTCATCTTTATACAGTGTTATATACATTTAGAGTAACATGTGACTAACACCATTTATTCATTCTGTGTTACAGTGGTGCCTGATAGGGTTTGCACTGAATCATTTTTTGTGATTTTTCCTACTTTTATCAAAGGAGATATTTGTTAAAAGGGACGAAAGAAAAATACTTTGAAATTTTAAGGAACCTCAGAATTCAAGAAAACATGTTTACTTGATAAATGTTATAAGGTACCCATTTATGAATATGACTAGTTCACAAACAAAAACTTCATGTAATTGAAGGTTTGATATTATTTCCTTTAAAAAGCAGTTTCTATTTTAAACAACATTTAGGATCAATAGTTGACATTATAGAAAAGAAAACAGTTGTGGAGGTGACCATTTAAGCCAGTTTTATTTGCCTATACCAAAGCAATCTGTGTAGCTCATATTTCTGATTATCTCTAATGATGAGTATTTCAGTGAAATGTCTCAGTGATTAAAACTAAAAAGTATATAAAAATTCCTTTAGGGCTGGAGAGATAGCTTAACTGTTAAGGCTCATGCTGCGAAGCCTAAGGACCCAGGTTCAACTCCCCAGGACACATGTAAGCCAGATGCACAAGGGGGCACATGCATCTGGAGTTCATTTGCAGTGGCTGGAGACCCTGGCATGCCTGTTCTCTCTCTCTCTCTCTCTGCCTACCTAGTTCTGTATCTCTCTCTTTCAAATAAATAAATGAAAATATTTTAAAAATTCTTTAATTTTATATTTTCATATGACTATAAAAGTAATAATTATTCATAAGGAAATACTGAGACACTTCCACTTTTATAATTGGCTGATAATTTTCATGTAGCTAAAAATGATTACTCATGATATCATATTTTTAAATTCTGTACTCTGTGGAAATAATTGGGTATAACATTCCATGTTTTTAATTTTGTACAGGTTTTGAGTTTTTATTTTTTTTCTCCCCTGGTATAACTTTTTAAAAAACATCTTCAAATTCATTTTTTGAATATTTTTATTTATTTCTTTGCAAAGAGGCTTCATAGATAACTGTCTCAATTTCTAAGCCATCTCTCCAGTGCCATTTTATTCAATTTCTAAATTGTGAAGCTACACTGTATAAAATATTTTATTGGTGGTTTCATTAATATTAATTATATATGTTCCCATGGTAGCATATTATAGTTTTCATGGTTATGGTAATTATATTAAATCATCAGAAAATGAATCAATGCATTTTATGAGGTTTTTAAAGAACTTGGAAGTAATTTGACAATATAGTACAGGAAATAGTGAACCTAAATATATCTCTCTTTGAAATTTCATAGTTTGCAAAAGTGTAATTATTAGCTGAATGCCTTATAATCTACCTCTTTGGAGGCTGAGATCACAGTTAAATACAGGGGAGGAGATGGAGAGTAGATGGCTTATTGTTCTAAAATCCTAGAAATCAGATCCTACACACTGAGAACATTTCTGAAAGAAAAACCAGCATGTATAAGAGCCACAGGAGACCATCAGGGAGATTGCCAGTGGGCACTTGTTCATGTATTGTTTCAATTCACAAGTATTATGTGCATGACTACTGTAATACTAGGAGCACAGATACAAGAACAAGTCACAAATTCCTCACATTTTGATAGAAAAGACTCAAATAAGCACCAGTGACTATAGTATCCTATGAGTAGATTCAAATTTCAAAGTGGTATTTAGCAGAAGCATTGTCTAAACTTGAGATAGAAAACACATACAAATGGAAAAAGTTAAAGGAGATAAGAATATTTTGGTGTGGTTTGTGGTGTTGGTGTTGGTGGTGTGTGTGATGTTCATGTGACAATATCTCATTGTGTAAGAGAAAAATAAATGTATGAGTAGCATTCTTCCTGAAATTTTTTAAAAGCAAAGCTCATGCTGTGGCCAAGACTGGCAGTGCATTCACTGTGTTGTGCAGGATATTCTAGAACAGCCAGTCTTCCTGCCTCTGCCTCTCAAACATTGGGTTACTCCTCCTTTTTTATTATTGTGAAACAAAGAATCATCATATGGCCTTAGATTATTTCTCCTCAAATGAATGTAGCATAATAGAAAGTCAAAGAGATTTAACCCTATGTAAACTAATTTATTTCTCTTTTCATTTCTTGGCTTTGGTTTCCTTTCTATAAAAGATAGATTATGTAATCCTTTTATTTTGTCCTACAAAAGTATCCTAAATGTTAAACCATATATATAGTAAGTAAGATACTGTATCAAATACTAGGTTGGTCAAAGACATCTGCCTGTTTTGTTTTCTTGATGATCTGAAAGAGGAACTATGATTTTGAGAACTAAAATAGAACTGTCAAAAATTATATTGCCAATTAGTTCTGGAAACAATAAAATGCATTTTCAAAGTCCTTAATATGAGAATATTTATCCTAGGGCTGGAGAAATGGCTTAGCAGTTAAGATGCTTGCCTGCAAAGCCAAAGGACCTCAGTTGCTTCCCCAGGACCCATGTAAGGCAGATTCACAAGGTGGTGCATTTGTCTGGAGTTCATTTGCAGTGGCATGCCCACTCTCTATCTGCTTCTTTCTTTCTTTCTCTCTCTCTCAAATAAATAAATAAAAATAAATGTAAACAGCTTTAAGAAACTTTGAGAATATTTATCCTAGTTAAAAAATAGAGCAAGATATTCTCAAAAGGAATGAACCACATAGATAGGTTCTGCATTCAAGAGTAGACAGGCACAACCCAGGAAGCAAATCAGCCCACTGTGAAAGCTATATAGCTGTGTTCTATCACCTTCATCCAGGAGTTATTCCATATCCTCATTAAAAGTGCTTTTGCCAGGGGGTTGTGGCGCAAGCCTTTAATCCCAGCACTCGGAAGGCAGAGGTAGGAGGATCGCCATGAGTTCCAGGCCACCTTGAGACTACATAGTTAATTCCAGATCAGTCTGGGCCAGAGTGAGACCCTATCATGGAAAACCAAAAAAAAAAAAAAAAAAAAAAAAAAAAAAAAAAAGTGCTTTTTAAATTATTTAAATGTTCCACAGAGACAGGCTTGTCACCTTTTAAAATTTCTTCTACAGGGCTGGAGAGATGGCTTACTGGTTAAGGCACCTGCCTGCTAAGCCTAAGAACCCGGTTCCAATCTCCAGGTCCCACTTTTAGCCAGATGCAAAGTAAAGCAAGGGCACAATGTTGCATTTGTCCACAAGGGGGTGCACACATCTGGATTTCTTTCATAGCAACTGAGCGACTGTTGGCGCGCCCATTCTCTATCTGTCTCCCTCTCCCTCTCTCTCTGTCTCTCTCCAAAAACAAAAAATAAAAATAAAAATAAAATACTTCTACAGAACCAAGTGCTGTAATGCCATGATATAGTGATATAGGTAGGAAGAAACAAATGGGTTTTGGCAATGTTTTCCCACATGGATAAATTGAGAAGGACAAGCTAATAAATCAGGAAGGGTCATTGTCTTGACAGGGAATAATGTCTGGTCCTGAATGTTTTAGACACACAGAAACAGGCTCCCCTGGACTCATTCTACCTTTGTGATTTCTGCATTGAAGGACTGGAAGAACTAAAGACCAAACTGATGCTAACTTTAAGGCACACATATGCTTAAATAATCTAAAAATTTATATATGGCAATATAAAAGAGATGACGTGTCTTGGAATCGGGAGAATGTAGAAATGGTTAAAATTCAAGTGAATGGTCAATGAATACTGAAAAGAAATTATCTGTGTAATGAGAATAAAAAGCAGTCATTAATTTTTATGTTTTACATTTAAGAAAAGTTCTTCAAGATTCTTAGTTATAATTTTGTTTAGTAAACTCCAAAAGTAAAAAGTGATTTTAACATCTTAAATATATAGTGCAGGCTCCAGATATCATTTATTTTTTAATCCTGAGTTATTGCGGAAAGTAAAATTATATTCTCAAATTTAATTATTTGTCAAGTTAAGTAACAGTAGATATGAAATATATTCTATAATGTTTATTTTCTTTTGCATGTATTTAACACTTAAATTTTGAACTATTAAATTCAAAATCATAATATCAATTCCTTTGTTCATAGTCACTTTTCTAAGACTTAAAATATTTCTTTTTTATCACTAGGTATTAGAAAATAAGTTTATATGCTATTATTTATATTTAACAGCATGTCTCATATTGCATAATAGAAGACTCTACATCACATACAAAGATGGTGCTTACTATTAAATTATTTCTTTTTTGTCACTATAAAAACTTCATCTTAGCATCATGTACTGACTCCATTTAAAAATTGTCTACTTTGACCCTGGCCAAGAAAATAGCAGAACTTGCAGAAAATCAATACTTTGTGGCCAATAATTGCATGAATGTTGTTTTTGCTAGATTAGATGTAATAGAAAAGAACCAGGAAGGGCTCCAAAGACCATTAAATGACCTGAAGGAGAGTGAAAAAAGAGAGGAGCTCAATAACTAGCTAGCTAAGCTCAGTGAAGACATAAATAAATGCTAAGATGATTTCCAAGAAGCATTAAGAAAATCAGAAAATGATGTGAAAAGGAAACTCAACAGAGCGATGGAAACTACACACAAAAAAGCAGTACAAAATACAAACCAAATTGAAGAAGCCCAAAACTCTATAGAAGCTCTCAAGAATAGAGTCAGCCAAGTGGAGGATAGAAACTCATAACTGGAAGACAGAACAGAAGAAATAGTTTGTGAGTCCAAAACTTCAATAAGTTCAAAAATTTTTGTCAAAAGAACATGAGAGAACTGTGGGATACCCTTAAACGACCCGATATTCAGATCATGGGAATACCAGAAAGGGATGAAATTCAGACCAAAGGCATGGAGAACTTATTCAACAAAAATATAGAAGAAAACTTTCCTACTTCTCCAAAGAAGGTCCCATCAAGTTAAAAGAAGCTAAGAGAACTCCAAACAGACTGGACCAAAGGAGCAATTCTCCAAGACATATTATCATTAAGACTCTAAAAATTGATAACAAAGAGAAAGTCCTAAAAGCAGCTAGGGAGAAACAACACATTATATAAAGGTAACCCCATCAGAATTACTTTTAGACCTGAAAGGAAACCCTAAAAGCCATAAGGGCCTATAATGGAACACTGTGAAATCTAAGATCTTATGGCTTCCAACCCAAACTACTCTACCCAGAAAAAGTATCCCTCATAATAGATGGTGAGTGAAAAACTTTCCACAATAAAACTCAGTTTTACAACTATACGAACACAAAACCAAACCTACAGAGAGAACTCCAGGGAATTCTCCCCATAGAAGAATCTAACAACCAACCTCAAGTGCCTACAAGAAGCAGGTCACAATAACCAAAGTCAGAGAAGGTGCCAAGTCCAACCAAACACCAAACCATATAAACCACCACAACATGGCACAAATTAAATCAAACCTCACAGTTATAATCCTGAACATTAATGCCCTTTATTCACCCATCAAGAGACACAGGCTAACAGGGTGGATCAGAAAATTATACCCCTCAATCTGCTGTCTTCAAAAAACCCTCAGCACTAAAGAAAGACACCTCCTTAGGGTGAAAGGGTGGAGAATGATATTCAAAGCAAATGGAAATAAGAAACAAGCAGACATTGCTATACTAATATCAGCCAAAATAGACTTCAAACCAAAAGTAATCAAAAAACACAAAGAAGGCCACTTCTTACTTATCAAGGGAACAATCCAACAAGAGGATATTACAATCATCAATATTTATGCACCCAACACAAGTGCACCTCAATTCATAAAACAAAACATAGTTTACAACAAAACAGAAATAACCACCTAGACCATCATAATTGGAGAATTTAATCCTCCACTATCAGCAATAGATAGATCATCCAAACAGAAAATTAACAGGGAAATAAGAGAGCTCAACAACACCATAGATCAACTAGATCTAATGGACATCTATAGACACCCATTTCCCTGATCAACATAGACCCAAAGATCCTGAACAAAATCCTCTCTAACCAAATTCAACAATACATCGAAGCATTATCCACCTTGATCAAGTAGGCTTCATCCCAGGAACATAGGGGTGGTTCAACATACAGAAACTGTCAATGTAATACACCACATAAATAAGCTTAAAAACAAAAACTACATGATCATTTCCATAGATGCAGAAAAGGCCTTTGGCAAAATACAACATGACTTCATGATCAAAACATTGGAGAAACTAGACATGGGTGGTTTATATCTAACATAAAAAAAGGCTATATATAAAGCTCCTAAAGCCCAAATAATACTGAATGGGGAGAGACTGAAGGAATTCCCATTGAGATCAGGAACAAGGCAGGGGTTTCCACTCTCACCTCTGCTCTTCAACATAGTGCTGGAAGTCTTACCTCAAGCAATAAGACAGGAGAAGAAATAAAATGGATACAAATTGGAAAGGAAGAAATTAAATTAGCCCTATTCACAGACAACATGATTCTATACATAAGTGATCTGAGAAACTCCATCTCAAAACTCATAAAGGTGATTAACTCCTTCAGCAAAGTAGCAGGCTACAAAATCAATACACAAAAATCAGTAGCTTTTTTATAGGCAAAAGACAAAGATACAGAGAAAGAAATAAGTGACATTGTCCCATTTCCAATAGCAACAACAACAAAAAAATAAAATATGTTGGAATAACATTAACCAAGAATGTGAAAGACTTTACAATGAAAACATAAAAACACTCAAGAAAGAAATTGAGGAGGACTTGAAAAAATGGAAAGACCCCCCATGCTCCTGGATAGGCAGAATTAACATCATGAAAATGGCAATCTTACCAAAAGCAATATACAGATTTAATGCAATACCAATAATAATCCCAACATTTTTCTTTATAGAGATAGAAAAAAATGATCTTAAAATTCATATGGAATGGCAGAAAGCCTCAGATATTGAAGCATATCCTCAGCAAAAGAAACACCTCTGGAGGCATCACCATACCTGATCTAAAGCTATATTACAAAGCCATAGTAATAAAAACAATATGATACTGGCACATAAACAGGATTGTATATCAATGAAACAGGATTGAGGAGCTGGACTTTCATATTTGACAAAGGCCCTAACACTGTAGACTGGAAAAAAAGGCAGCATGTTCAATAAATGGTACTGGATAAACTGGAATAACCATATGCAGAAAAATGAAACTCAATCCACATGTCTCACCATGCACAAAAATTAAGTCCAAATGGATCAAAGACCTCAATATAAGACCAGAAACTTTGCTACTACTGGAATTAAAAATAGGAGGAACTTTCCATGATATAGGAGTGGGAAAAGACTTCCTGAAAAAAACCCCAGCAGCTCAGGAAATTAAACAATCATCCAACCATTGGGATCTCATGAAGCTGAAAAGTTTTTTCACAGACAAACATACAATAAGCAGAGCCAATAGATTTCCCACAGAATGGGAGAAAAATCTTTTTTGGCTATACAACTGACAGAGGCCTAATTTCTAGAATTCACAAACAACTCAAAAACTTAATAAAAAGTCAAAGAACCCACTCACAAAATGGGGCAGAGAACTGCACATGGAGTTCTCAGAGGGAAAAATACAAATGGCAAACACACACTTAAGAAAATGTTCACCGGGCGTAGTGGCGCACGCCTTTAATCCCAGCACTCGGGAGGCAGAGGTAGGAGGATCGCCATGAGTTCAAGGCCACCCTGAGACTACATAGCTAATTCCAGGTCAGCCTGGACCAGATTGAAACCCTACCTCGAAAAACCAAAAAAAAACAAACAAAAAAAAAAAAAAAAAAAAAAAAAAAAAAAAAAAAAAAGAAAATGTTTAACATCCTTAATCTTCAGGGAAATGCAAATTAAAAAAATATGAAATTCTACCCTATCCCAGTAAAGATGGCAATCATTAAAAAATCTAATGAAAACAAATACTGGTGAGGTTGTGGAGAAATAGGAACCCTTATTTACTGTTGATGGGAATTTAAGCTGCTACAACCACTATGGAAAACAATATGGAGATTCCTAAATAGGTTGACTATAGAGTTACCAACAGACCCAGTTCTTTTCTTACTGGGCATTTACCCTAAAAGCTCCAAGTCTCAGTTCAGAAAGCTATGCTCAACCATGTTTATAGCTGCTCAATTCATAATAGTTAAGAACTGGAATCAACCCAGATGTCCATCATTAGATGAATGGATAACCAAGATGTGGTATATCTACACAATGGAATTCTACACAGTAGTAAAGAAAAATGACACATGAAATTTGAAGAAAAATGTTTGAACTTGGAACAGATCATTCTCAGAAAACTCACCCAATCACAGAAAGATAATCGTCGCATAGTCTCACTCATCTGTGGCTCCTGACCTGAAAATGCCTGAGATGCTGACACACCTAATAAGCATCTTGAGGACCTGACAATTGGGAGGGT
This sequence comes from Orientallactaga sibirica, assembly GCA_036365145.1. Lineage (NCBI taxonomy): Eukaryota > Metazoa > Chordata > Mammalia > Rodentia > Dipodidae > Orientallactaga > Orientallactaga sibirica. Next base: position 18,709,080 of record JAEOAD010000033.1, read on the forward strand.
GAGGCAAGAGGGGAGCGTAAGGTTGGGGGGGTGACACAAAACTAGACCCAAATGAAAATGGTACCATCAGATCCTATATCCTGAAAGACTAAAATGTTAAACCTTCATTAAATCATTAGAGGGAACACCTGATTCATAGGCTCTGGAGAGGGTATGAAGAAGACTAACCTTAATCTTTTCCTGCTTCTCTCTCTCTCTCAATCTCTCTACCTCTTCTCTCTCTTCTCTCATTGTCCTTTATATTACATATCTTTTTCTTCCTTCTTTTCCCTTGGTGTTGACCTGTAACTCCAAGTAGCATCATGTGGTTAACATCCACAATGACCTCTTGATCAAAGACACCTACAAGGTTTCCCAAAAGAAATGATTTTTGTCAGAGTACTTGATGACCCACCAAAGGTTAATGGTAAGACCCCACTGCCGAAGACAACATATGCTGTTGGTACAGAACATAGAGTAACCTGGCTGGAATCTGGAAGAAAGTCAGTGCCCAGACAGCTTACTAGTGCCAGAAGGTGCTACATGAGTGACTGGAAGAAAGTGACCAACTGTCCAAGCAAGTGTGGTGTAAGCTTCTCAGCAGCAAACAACCTATGTGATGCTCACACAAGTGCACACAGCCATGATGGGTAACCAACTGCTCTTAATTTGGCTATCAGATCCACTCAGTGGAAAGGAATCCATAGCTGGAACTGGGAAACAAGTCAGAATCATATCCAAAATGAGCCTACTCTCCAGTATCAAGCTCTCACCAATCATGGGCTACACCTGTGAAATTCTGTCTAAAATAATATTAGTTATCCCATTTATCTGGTGTTGACTTCTCTCTCCATTGGAGAATTTGCTTTTTTTTTTTTTTTTTTTTTTTTTTCAGATGGAAGCATAATGTGAGGAGTGAATCAGCCCATTGCACCTCAACAGGGCCCCAGCTGAAACCAAAGAGTAAAGGGTGAAATGAGCAAGACTGCTGCTTTTTTGGCGAACCTGGTACCAACACAAGGGTGAAGGAGATAGACACAAAGAACACTCAACTCCTACCAAACCAGATATCCAGAAACACAGAGGTTCAAAGACCTCATCACTGATGCAGACCTTTAACAAAACCAACATGGCTCAGGGACATTTGTGGAGAGGGCGCAGAATGATTGTTAGAGCTACAAGTTGGGAGATTATGCACAGTGACATTGCCTCTTCCCAATAACTGATGCTACCCCCACAATGCACAATCCACATTCCCCAACAAGGAGGGTCCCTTCAGAGTGGGGAGGACAGGGAGGAGGCCAATGATGGTAGCAGCATAACTGTATACACACTATCTACATAACTAATAAAAATACACACACATACACACACACAGACTTGCAACCATAAATTCTATATGGCAAGGATTGGAAAGCAGATGAAATTATATCAAAACAGATTTACTGAACAGAGAACTATGGGAGTAAATGATTACTTACTTATTCCCTCCCTTTGTTTCAGGTGAAATTTACAGAATAAAAAGTTGATCATTTTAAAGTAAGAAAAAAATTTGCTTTGGCACTCTTAAGATAATTTTTTTTATTATACAACTAATAACAAAAGAGCTAGATACTTCATAAGATCAGAGTGCCAACTTTTATAAATCCTCCTTTTATTGTAATATTTAACATCTACAAATTGTAATTACATAAATGTGTAGAAGGATTTGGGAATAGTTTTAATGTGTACTTCCATTCAACTCCTTCTCTTTTGTTGCAAAAGTCAACATTAGAACATGACTAGCATCCAGATGTGGTGGGAGCATGGCCCTGCCCTGCCTGGAGAGGTAACTGGCAACCTTTATGTGATCACTGTTTCCTTCAGCTTTGCCACATGTGTTTGTTTGTCTAGATAATATGGTTTTGTTTTACTATGCTTTGAAACTCATAAATAGAATCATACATCCTAGCATTATCATATAAGCATGCATCATATTTCTTTGGCTCTACAGTAAATTTATGAGAGTCACATGTGTGTAGCTTTATTCTATTTATATTCTATTTACATTTGTTGGTATTTGAATTGCTTGATTTTTAAAAAAAATACATTCTCTACACACACATACACACAATATGTATATACATATACTTCTCTACACTCCTATATGTGTGTTTGTGTATATGACCTTACAACCTAGGTATCTACTTGATTGTTAATAAATATGTCTTAGTAATAAAAATCAACATACAATTATTCATTTCATTTCATATATGGAGCCAACACATGTTATGTGATAATGATCACTGTTATGTTTAGTTATAAAAATAATTAGCTATTGTAAATACATAAAATAAATGAAATTTTAATTTTTGAATAATTTTTCCATGTAAATTAATGGATTAAAGATGAATATTTTTAAAGGATTTAGAAAAAAATAACAAAATTTGCTCAGCAATAATTTATACATTGTCTATTTTCTTCATAAAGTTACTGATGATAGCATTAAGTGCAAATGTTTCATGCTAATCAATTTTATAATAGAAAGTTACGTTTTTAATATTATTTATTACTTAATTAATTAATTTGAATTCTTTATTAATTAATTGAGACTAATTTTTGCAGATTATTTTTTGCTTGTGTTGCTAAACTTATTCTTTAAAAAATGTTTTATTTATTTATTTATTTATTTATTTATTTATTTATTTGTAAGTGCAGAGAGAGAGATAGAAGAAAGACACAGAGATAGAAGGTGTGAGCTAGGGCCTCTGGCCACTGCAAATAAACTACAGATGCATGCACTACTTTGTGCATCTGGCTATACATGGGCACTGGGTAGTTGAACCTAGGTAGTTAGGCATTACAGGCAAATGTCTTAATGACTAAGCCATTTGGTGTTAAAATTTACATAGTTAAGTCATCTGCTTTCATTTATGACACTTTGGAATCTAATCCTTAAGCTTATGTTAATATTGTTTGTCATATTTTTGAGTTAATTTTTTAGAGTTAATTATCAAAATCCAAATATATAAATATAAAAATCCAAAATATAATCTTATGGAATATTGGTTTGATAATGCAGTAAATTGGCAGGAACATTTTTGAAAAGTTACAATATTGAGGTTTTTCCAAACAGGAATATTGTTACTCTCAGTGGCTTTTGAATTTTCACTAGATAATTTACAATAAATATAAATAAACATGACTATATATAGTATATTTTAAAAATATATTTGTGTATATTCAGTTATAAAGTTAAGCATGTGGTCTTTTATTTTGACTACAAGTAAAACTAAATAAGAAAAATCTTCTGTGTTCTTTGCTATTTCACTAGTGTGTTTTCCACTAAAATCTTATTAAAATGAAGAGGTTTGTAAACACACCATGAAATATTATGTAACAAAGCTCTAATAAGACAAAACTTTAAAACTTCATTCATTCTACAAAATCACTAATAATTGAATGGCTTACTTATTTGAAAATATAATAAAGGAATAGATATAGATGCATGGGACTCATTCTATGTTCCTAAAGATTAAAGATGAAAAATTGGCAAAGACATAAGATCAGCCAATGTTATGTTTCATTGTTTTCAAAAGGTTTGCTTACCCATGTGACTTTGGAATAGTGTAATGAATGGTATATGAGATAATTTCTTATTGCTGAGACAAAATGCCCAACCAAAAGCAACTTAGGTAAAAAAAAGAGTGGTTAATTAGCTTTACAGATTCAGCAGGGTATAGAATCCATCATGGCAGGGAAATCATGGGGGAGCAGGAAGGCAGTGTCATATTATTTCATCAGCAGGAGGAAACAGAGACAGAGAGAGAGAGATGGAGAGAAAAAAGCAGGGTTGTGCTATAAAGCCTCAAGGCCCTCCTTCAGTGACATCTCCCTCCAGAAGTGCTCTTCTTCCTAAGGGTTACTCTATACCCTTCCAGAACAGCACTACAAGATGGTTATTAAAGGATAAAACACACGAACCTATGGGGACATTATATTCAAACCATTACACATGGTATGAAATGCTGCCTGCACACACCAGACTACAGCAAGCTCAACAAGAGCACGCGAAGAGGCCCATCAAGAATCAGATATTGAAATGTTCAAGGCACACTATGAAATAACTACATTAAACAATTTAAAACAAGGAAAATAAATGATAAGCAATATGAGGTTGTTTTTTTTTTTTTTTTTTTTAAAAAAAAGAAATTAACAAGCCAAGTTAAAGGGAAATCAATGGCACTGTTCACATTAAAAAAATAGTTCATTTTAGGGTATGGTAACATTTAGATGTCTATCATACATCTTGTGTCAATGAGTATTTGAGTGTGAATGTGCATTTCAGGAGAGAGCCTAAGACTGGAGATAAAAATTTGGAATAAGCTTGGTTATCAGCTTCTTTTCATTTACAAGTAGAAGCTGAAAGTGTAGTAGTGGAAAGGGAGCGATGTATTTCCTCTTCAGTGCTTTCCAACCGACAGAATAGGTGTGAGTGTTAGGAGTGTAGTGATGAGATTCCTAGAATGGGTAAATTCATAGAAGAATTATTAAAGCCCTATGCCTAGTCTTCAAGTGTATGCCTGGAGACAGACTTATCTTGAGACCTTAATAAACACAAGAAATTGAGAAAAATGCTTGCTATTTTTTAATGGTGGAAGTAAATAACAGCAGTTATCAACTTCTATCATTCTTTGTGGGGAAAAAGAATCTCTTATTTTGAAAGTCACGCTGATTTAGTTCTGGCTTCTTGCAACCTACAAGAATCCCAACAACAAAAGCCTTAAAAAATTGTTGAATCTCACTGACAAGTTAACTTTCACAATATTTGAAAAATGGGTTAGTATTTGGGAATATAGCCATACCAGTATATGAAAAAGTTATGGATATCTTAAAATACATGTGGTATGGCATCCCCACAGAGATCAGTGATTTTAAATGGGAATTCTAATGTTAAATTTTAAAGGGGTAATGTAGTACTTTATGAAAGTAATATCTCAAATCAGAGGAAAAGTTTTACTACTTAATAAATGGCATTGGGACAATTGGATAGTTTTACAGAAAAAGGTAAGATTGGGTATATACCTGGCTATGCATATCAGGAAAAAGTCAGCATGCATTGGAGAGCTAAATTTAAAATCAAGATACCATAAAAAATAGTGCCTCTGAGAAATGTGGGTGAATTCTTTTATCTGATAACAAGCAAAACTCACCCATTGACTAAAAAAATCTCGAAGTAATGAAAGATTAATGAATGAAAATGAAAATAAGCAAAAATATGAATTCATAATTTCAAAAACAAATCAATGTAAATTAAATTGTATGGCACACTGTTGAGAGAAGCATATGGCAAAAGAATGATTTCAAATAACCTGAGAATGCAAAATTTTTACCTATACCTCTTATATTTCTAGGATAAAGATTTGTTTGCAATCTTGTGATTGAACTAGGCATTATGCATGCTAGGTATGCACTCTATTACTGAGGTGGACCACATCCCTAATCCTAGATATCCAAACTTTTTGCCAAGACATCAAAATCATAGCATGAACATTTTTGATCTTTTATCTATAAGTAAATAAATAAGGAAAAGCTTAATAAGAGGTAGTTTCCTACATGTCCACCAAGCTTCTCTCTGCCCTGGAATTATAATTATCAATAATTGGTTTTATGCTCATAGACAAGCTACTTTTCTGTAGTTTAATGTTCTTATATACTAAATATGCATTAGGTACTAAAATATAATACATGGATTTAAATGAGATAATTCTTTAACAACCTAACAATTATAGAAAGTATGTAAGTCTTATTTTGATTTCTTATAATAGCTATCTCTTAGAATCATAGGCAAGTTGCTTCACATTTTCCCTCAGCTTTATTGTGGTACAGTTAACAATAATTGTATGTTCTTAAGGTATATAATTTGATGATTTCATACAAATATTATAAAATATTCACCATAATCAAGCAACTTTACATACCCATCAATTTACAGTCTTCTTTTGTTGTGGTTTGAACACTTGAAATCTACCCTCTTAGCAAATTTGAAATGTATGTTATTATTAACTATAGTCATATTGTTATAAACTAAATTTTCAGACATATTCATCATTAAAAACTGAAAATTTATTCTTCTTGACCAGTAGCTCCTCTTTTTTTCTCCATCCAAGTCTCTGTTATACTTTGTTTCTATAAGTTTATTTCATATTTCACATATAAATGAGATCATATAATATTTGTCTTTGTATAACTAGCATATTCAATTTATAAACTGTTCTCCAAGTTCTTTCATGTTGGGGCAAATGGAAAAAATTACCTTTATTTTTAAGGCTGATTAGTTATATTCAATTGTATACATAAATGTCACATTCTTTTAATTAACTCATCTATTGATGAAAATACAAAAATTGTTTTCAATAACCTATTATGAATGATGCTAAAATGCACACAGGAGTGTGTCTATGTTTTCATGATACTGATTCTTTTGCATATATATTTAGTTGTGGTATTGCGGGATCCTATGTTAACTGTGGTTGTTTCAATGTAACATGTCCCCCATAGACTCATGTGTTTGAATGCCTAATCCTTGGTGGTATGCTTGGGAAGTTTATGGAACCTTTAGGAGATGGGTCCTTGTTTGATGAAGTGTGTCACTGGTATGGACCTTAAGGTTTTATAGTCCTGCACCACTGGGTGGTTTCCCAGTTTCTACTTCCTCAATGCTGATGTGAAGATATGATGCCAGCTATATGCTTCTGCCCTACTTCCCCAGCCATGATGAAACTTTCTCTCAAAACTGTTAGCTGATTCCTTTGATAAGCTGATTTTGGGGCAGGTTCTTTGTCCCAGCAATGAGAAGGTATCTGATTCAGGAGATAGGTACTAAGAACTAAGATCATTTTTTGCAATAAACCTGACCACATGGCTCTTGGTCTTTGGAACTGGTTTGTGTGAGGAATGTGGAAATGTTTGGAAATTTGGCTAGGAGAAGGCTTATAATGCTCTGAGCAGTATTTACTGGTCATTCTGATGAGAATTTGAAAAATCAGAGGAGATGAAAGGAATGTAGACCTTGGAGATTTGAGATAGGAAAAGTGAGTTTATTGGGAACTGAGCTAGATGCAGTACATATGATTTCTAGCAGAGACACTGAGTATTTTGCCCTATTCTGACAACTGGAGCAAAGTTAAATTTTAAAGTAGTGCACTAACATGTTTGATATAGGAACTTTCCAGGCAGAAAAGCATGCAGGGTGTGGTTTTGGTTTTTTTTTTTTTTTTTTTTTTTTTTTTTTCTGCCCTTGTTCAGATCCAAAATGAAAGAGAACAAAATACAGAACATAAAGCTATAACAATATAAAGTTTGGAACAGAATGAATTGTGAACAAGTATTAAGTCCCAGAAACACAGATTCCAGCTGCTTCAGCTGAAATTGTTAAAGAGATTATTGCATTTGAGGATGGGCCAGCTACTGTTTACTGGGACAGAGGGAATAACACTTTGAGGGCAAAACACAAACCATTGGAAGGTCAAGCTAATGAGAATGGTATTTATTTTTTTTTTTTTTAAGAAAGGAGAAAGCTTGCTGAAGTGGTTCCTGGAACCTAAGGGTCATGCTTCATCTGCACCTAGAAGAAAAAAAAAATGGCAGCTTTGCCTATATAGTACTGGTTTTATAAGTGTGAAAATGAAGAAACTACAGGATCAGGAATTGCTCCATGGTTCCAATGAATCTTTGAGGCTAGGTAATATGGGGCAGGGTCAAAGTCCTAGAAAAGGCCCTGTGAGGCCATTGTGTAAAGTTTTAGGATGAAGCATTGGTTTCAATGGAGATTCTGGCATGTTGGAGATTTCAGAACCATGGTATGTCTGTAGGGAACAGCTGTTGACTCAGGAAAGATCAGGCCTCAAAGGAGTGCAGCCAAAGGGATAGAGCTACCCAAGTCTTTTGTACCCTAGATGATTTCATCATGAATCCTAGGTGTTGAAAAAGTACCTGCAGAATTTAATGTTTACCCTGCTGTATTTTGATCTTCAACTCACCTAGGCCCATTTCTCCCATTAGGACTGGGAATGTTTACTTTGTGCCATTATTGAAAGTATGTAACTTGTGTTTTGATTTTTCTAGTACTCACAGTCAAGAGATTATCTGGAGTCTCAGATGAGACTTTGGACATTGAACTGTTAAACACTTTGGGGACTGATTAAAAGCTATTGAACCATTTAAGGTTAGACTGAATGCATTCTCATCATTGGATAGCCAGTAGTCTTTGGGGGCTAGGGGTGGAATGTGGTGGTTTGAAAGTAAAATATCCCCCATGGATTCATTTATTTGAATGCTTGATCCCTAGTTGGTGGTGCTATTTGGGATGTTTGTGGAACTTTTAAGAGATGGAGCCATCCTAGAGGAATTGTATTATGGGGGTTGGCTTCATGGCTTTATAGTCCAGCCCTACTGGCTGTTCTCCCACTTTCTACTTCCTCCCTTCTGAGGTTAAGATCTGATTCCAGTTTTCTGCCTCATCTGTGCTTTCCCCACTGTGATGAAACTTCCTCTTGAAACATTAAGATGACATAAATCTTTGCCTACCATAAGCTGCCTCTGGTCAGATATTTTATCCCAGTTAGAAGGTAACTGATACAATAGCTCTATTTTAAATTTCATGAGGAATATACATACCTGCTTTCTATTTGTGGTAGTTTAAATATATCTGCCTAGAGGCTCAAGCTTGAAACTTGATAGTCCAGTGGGTTTAGCCCTGCTGGAGAAGGGAGGAGTCCCTGGGGGTCAATCTTAGAGACCAACCCTAAGGTATGTTTGAGGGGAGATGTCCAGTCCAGCCTATTAGGTGTGTGGAGAGCAGTTTGAGTTCTATTGGTTCATGCTTTCTGGTGTTAGTGGTGCTGGTTCTTTGACACTCTTTCTCTCCTTGGATCTATGAAAGAGAGCTTGCTTCTTATGGCATTGATAGAGTTTCCCCTGGAGTTCATAAGCCTGAAATAAACCCCTTTCTTCCGTAAGGCATGTCTTGGTTGGAAGTTTGTCCCAACAAATGAGAAGCTGACTGCAGCCCTATCATTATTGTATCAGTTTACATTTCCACTGCCTCTCAAAGTTCTTTCCACCTGTTTGCCAAATCTTGTTATTTGTTGAAGTTCTCAGAACCATTTTCCCTAATGTGAATGTGCTTTGTCCTCCACAGTTTCATGAGGTAGAAGCTTGGACCGTAGTGTGGCAGTGCTTAAGAGGTAGTAGCACTAGTACAGGGTAACAACATAGTGTAGCAATTGTCCTTAGAAGGGATTGCTACTTGTCTTTGAGGACTGTATTAGTTCTCTTGAGAAAGAGTCAGCTTTGGTCATTTCCCTTTCTACTTCTCTATCAGGTCATGATATATCCAAGAGCGCCCCCATCAGAGGCTGAACAGGTGAGGCCACCTGACCATGGGCTTGCAGCTTGCAACCCTCAACTTTGAGCCAAATTGGCCTCTATGCTTATAAAATACCCAGAACTGGATATTCTATTAAATCAATGGAACATGAGCTAATGCACCATTCTGACAGATGTGATGTGATATACCACCATGGTTTTGATATGCATTTCTCTGGTGATCAGTTAAGTTGAATACTTCTCCTTGGCCATTTATAGGAACTCTTTTAAGGAATTTCTGCTCAAGCACAGTCTCATTATCTATTTTTGTACCTAGTTTTATTTCTCTTATTAAGTTTACTTATTTCTGTTATTGAGTATTTTTTATATATTTTGGATATTAATCTCTTATCAGATATATAGTTTGCCAATATTTTGTCACATATTATAGATTGATTTTTTTATTGTTTTGCTTTCTATGTAACAGCTTTTTTTCCTAGAACATAGTCTTTGTTTAAAATAATAGATTCTATTATGCCACTCTTGTGCATATGTATAATGAACTTTGATCTTACTTTCCCCATTAGCATCTCCTAATCTCCTCTCCCCTACCATTGATTACCTTCACAAACAAGCCTCTTTATTCTTTCAAGTCTTTTACATTTTTTAGGTCTGTTTTCCACATATGAGAAAAAATTGCATGGGATATTTGTCTTTTGGAGCATTGGCTTATTTGGCTTACCATGAACATCTAAATAAATGATCAAATGACTTGAACAGACAACTTTCAAAAAAAGTAAAAATGGCCAAAAAAATATATGACAAAAATGTTCAACATTCTTAACTATCTTGGAAATGCAAATAAAAAGCACATTGATGGGCTGAAGATATTACTCAGTGGTTAAAGGTGCTTGTTTGCAAAGCCTGCTGATCCAGATTTGATTCCTCAGTACCCATGTATAGCCAGCTGCACAAAGTGGCTCATGCATCTGGAATTTGTTTTCAATGGCAAGAAGCACTGGCATGCTACCCTCCCCTTTGTAAATAAATACATATTTTTTAAAATTTTTAAAAATTATTTTATTTATTTTTGGAGAGAGACACAGAGACAGACACAGAGAGAGAGTGAGAGGGAGACAGAGATGGGCGAGCCAGCAGTCTCTCAGCTGCTGTGAACGAAATCCAGATGTGTGCGCCCCCTTGTGGGCAAGCGCGGCATTGTGCCCTTGTGTCACTTTGCATCTGGCTAAATGTGGGACCTGGAGATTGGAACCGGGTTCTTAGGCTTAGCAGGCAGGCGCCTTAACCGCTAAGCCATCTCTCCAGCCCTTCAATAAATACATAATTTTTAAAAATACTGCATTGAGATTCCATCTCATTCCTGGTAGAATAACTATCATCAGCAAATCTAATAACAACTACTGGTAACTGATGAAAACAAAAGCTAGTGCAGCCATTATGGAAGACAGTATGGAGGTTCCTTGAATTACCACATGTTCCAGTTGTACTAGATTTACCCCTGAATTATATATATTTGAAGGGACCCCAGTCAGCATACTACAAAGCTATTTGCATGTTCATCTTATTGCTACACTATTCACATAGCTGAACCAGTTTAAATAATGTCAATCACCAGGTGAATTGAAAAAATAGCACATACACTCAACACAGTGCTATTCAGCCATTAAGAAAAACAAAATTATGCCATTTGCAGGAAAATGGATGTGGAAAGTTCTGAACTTGTTGCAGCTTCAATTAACTATTTCTGATCAAAAATGTTTGCTTTGATTTTTCTTGTACTGTTACTACAATAACTTACTATATAACAAAACTGTCATGGTGGTACATGGCATCTTGTTTAACCTAAATTTGGGTTCCTCAGATCTAGTCACTCATAGATGCTCCAGTATAAACTATCTCTAACTCTCTTTGTGTTGAGAGCTGTGTTCTTTGTATTGACAGACCTCTTTTTTTTTTTTTTTTCTCTGCTGTTCTTTTATTGGCTTTGGATGTGCATGGAGCTGGAGAGAGTATACAGCAGATTAGGTCATCTAGACATTTATCATTCTGGTTAGAAACCAAACCTGGAAGAAACTTGGGAAAGAGCCATGAAAGGGCTATTTATAAACACTTGGATAGACTCTTGGTATTAAATTTGTGGATTTGATCTGATCCTATAAACTTAATGAAAGCTCAGAATAAACTTTAGTTTAAGCTGACCATCCATGACATTCAGGTTAGACATCCCACCAGGTGGCTAACATGGGGGACAAATTCAAGAACACAGGCAGAGAAGCAGTTTGCAAGCAAAGCACACATAAAAGTGGGTGAATATTGTAGTCTGAAGTCAACTATGCTATTTGCTTATTAAAGTTAAAATATTAACATTTTCCATTAGGTTTTAACAATAATCAAGGCGGTATCCGTATTTCTAGGCTACAAATCAAATGATTTGATGCATGAAGATCTAGAAAACCTGTAACTCATATTGAAAGATGGTACTAAAATGACATAGATTTGAGATTATGTAGAAAATACTTCAGAACAACTTCCCCCTCACAAATATGCTTATGGAATCAAGAACGAACAGTTTTTAAGTGAATGGAAACATGAAAATTTTCAGCATAGAAATATCTGGTACAAATGGAAACACATGGAAATTTTAGAACTAAAAATGACAAAAAGAGATTAAGCCAGGTGGTGGTGGCACACACCTTTAATCCCAGCACTCGGGAGGGAGAGGTAGGAGGATCACTGTGAGTTTGAGGCCACTCTGAGACTACATAGTGAATTCCAGGTCAGCTGGGACTAGAGTGAAACCGTACCTTGAAAAAAAAAAAAAAAAAAAAAAAAATCCTAAACAATTGGGTCAATAGTAGAATAAAGATAACAGAAGACAGTCTCAGTAAACTCCAAGACAGAGCGGTAGAAATAACCAAATCTTAATATATAAGGCACCCCCTCTCTCAGGAAAGGTAAACAATACCTTGGTTTGAGAGGAGGCAAAACCTCATGTTATCAAATTCCCAAAAGGGATAAAAAGAAAGAATATGCTATTGAAAATTTACTTAAAGAAATAATGACTAATTTCATTCAAATTTGAGTGAAAATTGCATATGCAAATTACAGGAGATCAACAAGCCTTAACCAGGATAAACTGAATAAAATTGCAGCCAAGATACATAATTAACTCCTAAAAACTGAAAACTAAAAAAAAAAAAAAAAACCTTGATGGCATTCAGAGAAAATTATTATTTCTATGAATCTTTTAACTTTGTATTGATGGTTAGAGATTATGGTTGCTAGAAGGAAAATAGAGCAAAAATTTCAATATGCTGAGTTCCTCATTTTGCACAGTCATCATTATATTTTCTGATTGAAAAGCATGTATAATTCTCAATTTCATTTTGGTATTTGGGATACATTTTAATATTGGATATTTGTATATTTCTTGCTGATGTGTTTTACAATTGAAGATCTTTAGCATTTTGTATTATGACAGTAGATGAAGATCATAAAGAGTTTACAAAAAGAGAGCAAAGATGAAGGACTGGATCTTTAAAGAAGGTATAAAACATGATGAATGACAGGAAGCTAAGGAGGAAAGATGCCTGCCTTATCTGGTGTCACCCAAAGCATGAACTGATTTCCTTCTAGCCAGCTACTTTAACCAGGCAGCCCAGAGGGACTAAACTCCCGTGAAAGGTAGCTCAAATCCATCCATTCTTTACTATCAGTAAAAGTTAAAATTATAAAGTAAAAGTTTGTGAAGTAGCTAAAATATGCTCTGCCCTCTTCCCCTTGATACCTAAGAATACTAACTTACACTTGACCTAACATCATTACAACACAGGTAAGAGGAGATATGATATCATCCCTCAAATAGGATATTACTCCCAAGTGAAATCCCAGTACATCTAGCTTTCTGTAAAACAATTAAGATTTCTACATTGGTAAATCTCACTTTTCTGTTCTACTAATCAGTCTCCTGCTGAAAAATCATGAGTTATTAATATTACCTTCATGAAAGGTTTAGTCCATGATTATTACTATAATTTCCTTATCTTCTAGGTGAAAACCCTCAGATACAAATTCCTTCAGGTCTAGGACTTGCTAACTTTTTCTACTACTTTTAGTCCACTTGCAAAATAATAAGAAAAATTCTTATGCATCATTCTATATGATCAAAGGCCACTTGATCATCTGTGATTTGGGTGGAGCAAGAACCACTGACTGATGCCCAAGGCAAAGAAAGTTAAGAAAGAAATTTACAGTTCAGGGACAATATTAGATGTATTCAGGAGAAAGAAGTTAAATCTTCCATGTTTAAAGGACACCAGGAGAAGACTATTAAGAGTGGCTAACAGTGGTTGGCTTCCAACTGCAAGAAATTATTGTTTGAATTTCATAATGTAAGCTGACCTTTGCTATCCAGAGTGTTTTCTTGATAATGGGATAATTAAAATGTCAACTCAAAATGGTTATATTTCAATTATAACCATGGCCCATGCAATTAAAAATTCCTTGTAAGGAAGTAAAGTTGTTGTTATTATTACAGAAGAATTTTATTAGGTAAACACATGCTATATTAGACTTGATTGAGGTGATGTAGGAATGTCAGCTTAATTCTCATCTACCAAATAATAAACTCAGCAAGTGAACTTTAAAAAATATTTAAATTTTTCAGCCTGAAGGAAAAAAGATATAGCTTTATTCTATTGCTTTAGCCATTTTGGCATAGTAATTACTGTCCCAATAGGCGAGTGAGTAGGAACACTTGGCAGATCACAGGAGTTTAATGCCAATAAAACGGCCTGTTAAGTTTGTTAGCACATATGCAATATTGGTTCCCTAATTTTCATCTCATTAAGTAGAAAGCAAGACAATGTTCCATGATTGGAACTAGTCTCCAGATAGTCCTGTCCTCTTCATTAGTAGGTTTAGAGACAATATCCATAAAGTTTTCAATTAACACATATACCATAGGAAAAGAAATAAGAAATAAAAGAGGTATATATTGATTCATGCTGGAGTTTTAATTTATGATATGATGGCAAATGTATATATTTAGTTTTTTGATGTAGGGTCTCACTCTGGCTCAGGCTGACCTGGAATTCACTATGTAGTCTCAGGGTGGCCTTGAACTCTCGGCGATCCTCCTACCTCTGCCTCCTGAGTGCTGGGATTAAAGGCGTGCACCACCACACCTGGCAATTTCAATCATATTTTTAAAAATTATATTTTATTAATTTATGAGAGATAGAAGACAGAGAGACAGAGAGTATGGATGTGCCAGGACCTCTTGCCACTGCAAACTAATTCCAGACATATGTACCACTTTATATATCTGGCTTTATGTGGCGACTGGGGAATATAACCAGGTCAACAGGCTTTGTAAGCAAGTGCCTTCAATCATATTTTTAGTGCAGCCATGAAGCTTGCAACAGAAGAAAATGTGATAAGCTATTTTACAAAACAAATGGAATACCAGTCAGCACATACTATTAACTTACCTCAGTGGTTTAGGCAAAACCCTAGGAGCCATTCCCGATTCTTCCCTTTCCTTTATACCAGTTATTTAATTGATCTATTGCCTTCAAAACTGACTACTTCCTGTAGAGACAATGTCCTATGGCCCTCAAGCCTTCTTTGATCTGGCCTTGGGATTCTTCTCAGACTTCATTAAGTCTTCTCTAGCCTCACAGTCTCCTTGCCTATTTCTGTGTCTTGCTTGTACTTGCTGTTTTCCTGCCTGGAATCTTTCTCTTTAACATCCCATGCCCATTATATTGATTAGTTCATGACAATCTTTGGTTTCTGTAATACACCAGGCAGTCCCCCAAATTTAGCCCTTTATCTATTGCTTTCAGTGCTGAAAATGAAGTGGCCCTGGACATTCAGATGTCAGTGGTGTGCACATCAAGGCCTTTCTAACCATCCAATTAATGTTGTTAATTCTCATTCCAAGGTCTGCTGTCCACCTTCCACTTTTCACTATAAAGTGTGTCACCTTTCAGCAAACCATGGAGATTATTTACTGCTTGTCTTCATGCAAGCACCATGAGAAAAGACTGTTGGTATATTTTATTTGTTTGTTCACTTGTGATTAAAGGTCCAGGTAAATGAAGTGTTTCAAGACAAAAAAAAAATATGTTTATCTTTGGAGCCCTGTGAAAGTCCTTTGAACATTTTATTGGCATATGTTTTAAATAGTCTTATTGCAAAGGAACTTCCTTTGTTTATTTCTAGCCTGTGACTTCTGTCCTCCATAAGCCGACAGCTGACCTTTATTGTTTCTTCAAGCTTTAAGAAAATAAGAGGTACTCTAAACTAACCCCAAATTTCCAACTTGGCAGTGTTGTATCAGAGAGCCCTCAGAAAGAGCCAGCAAAAGGTAGGCATCTGGGAATTGGTTAACTGAGTCTCTCTTTTTTTCTTTTTTTGAAACTGTTCAAAAATGTTAATCTAATTTGGTAGTTAAGAGTAAGATGGAGACAGGGATTCTTTTTATTATTTTTTTTTTTCTTGTCTGCTGAGAATATCTGTTACTGAGTTACTCTTGAAGTGTGTTAGCATAATGGTGGAGTCAGTATATCTGCTCATCAGAATGTGTATACACATGGATGCCTTTGATCCTGAAAGCAGAGATACATAATTGGAGAAAATTTATACTATTTCTTAAGCTATTTTTATGAAAATAACTTGAAAGAAACCATGATGGTTTTTGAAGTCACAAAGTTGTTTTAAGTTATGTAATATGGAACATTTTTTTTTCTTGGATTCCCCTCCAGAAGGAAATAAAAGTTCACATTTTCAAAAACCACAACTCAGTTTATGTTCGTTGATATCTGTTGTATTTGTAAATTCTACAAATTATTAGTGTTTTTAAAAATTGTGAGAAATACAATATACTTCTCCTTTGCCTTTGCAAGACAGATTTGTTGATGTTTGTCCAAGACCATTTCTTTTGTCTTTAAAAAAAAACAGAGAACATATGACTGAGAAACAGATGAAAGCTAATTCTGAGATTCTTAGCTAGATGCCCAAAGAATACCACATTCCCCATCTTTATTTATTTACATTTTGCAGAGAAAACACTAAGCAATTGTAATACTCATTTGATCATTTCATATTGGTGGATGGCACTGCCTTTCAGAAAAATAACCAGAACAAAAAAGAATAAGAATGTTTACTTATGATATGGTCCAGTAGAAAAATATTGGAATGTCTGTAAAAGAAATGTTTAGGAACTGTTAAACTATTAATTTTGTAACTTAGATCCCAAATTTTAGGGACCTCCTATTTTGTGATTGGTATAAGAAAATCCATTCAATGCAGAGGAGGAATTAAAAAGCCAACTTGGACCTTTTGAAAATCATATCCAAATGTTGGTGGCTTATTGCCTCTGTGTGTTTTGGGAGAACTTGAGAAGAATAGTTCTAATCACATGATTTCCATTTTCATTCTTTCCTCATGACCTTGGATCCTACAGGGACCCCTGAAGAAGAGAGAAGTAGGTTGGTGCAGGTGTCAGAGTGAGATCAAAGGAAAACAGGCCATTTTAAAAGAATTGAACAGGAAAACAATCTGTAATCAAGCATTCAAGTGTTTTGATATTGACACTAACTTCAAAGAAATCCTCTGTGAATTTGTGAGCCACATTTGTTAAGTATAATAAATGCACTGCATAGTAAAAGTAACCAACTATCTATTAGCAATATAACAAGTAATCCCTTTGCTTAAGGAGAGTCATGATAACATTTGTTTAATAGAGATAGCTTCTTTCTGAGAGATGTTAATTGTAGATGAAATTTATTTATGGGGAGACAAAACTTGAACTTTAGAAGAGAAGCTAATGTTATGTAATTAATGAAGTTACTGGCTAGATATTCAAACATGTGCCATGTTAAAAGCAAACAAAAGAAATTAATCATGAATAAGCACATGGTATAGCAGCTTATGAACATATAGAAGTGGAGTAAAGGATCATTCTTGAGAAATGAGGATTGAGTATTTGCTGGTAACACAAAGGTCAGGAGAAGGGAGAGAATTCACAATCAAGGAACAGCACACAAATTGTCCATGAAGAGGCAGGATGCCTGAAAGAAAGCTAGGCTAACTAGGGAAAAAGTGGGGGATCAACTTGGAAAGACTGGCAAAGACTAGGACTTAGGTCAATAGCAAATGATGAATTTTTCATTTATTTATCTTGAGAGAGAGAGAGAGAGAGAGAGAGAGAGAGAGGAGAGAATTGGTGCACCAGGGCCTCAATTACTACAATGGAATTCCAGATATCTGTGCCACCTAGTGGGCATGTGTCACCTTGCCTCACCTTTGAGTGTCTGGCTTACATGGAGAGTCGAACATGGGTCCTCAAGCTTCACAGGCAAGCACCTTAATCTCTGAGCCATCTCTTCAGCCCAGTAAATGAGTAATTTTTTTTTTTTTTAAATCAGAGCCGGGCGTGGTGGCACACGCCTTTAATCCCAGCTCTCGGGAGGCAGAGGTAGGAGGATCGCCGAGAGTTTGAGGCCACCCTGAGACTACATAGTTAATTCCAGGTCAGCCTGGACCAGAGTGAGACCCTACCTTGCAAAACCAAAAAAAAATCAGATATATTAGTTTGTATGGATGGAGAAGAAGGGTTATGGATATACTAAGGTCAAATTTATGTTTTTGTTTTAGTTTTCCTACCATAAATGGCAGTTTATAGAAAGATTAGAATGAATTTGGGAGGCTAGTTATTACAGAAAGCCAGATGAAATGTGAAAATAAAGGTATTAGGACAGAGATAGTATAGACAGAAAGATGTTAATGGAATTTAAAAATGCATAAGTGTAAGATGGGCCCAAGTTTGGTGATTTCTTTGATTTGGGAGATAGATTGGGAGATGTCAATCATCACTTACCTGTAGTCTGGATTTTCAGCAATGGATAGGTGAGGTTGCTTTGCCATCCTCTTGGCTTATCTAATATAAAAGTCAAAATTCTGGGAATAAAAATCTGGTTGAATTTATAGCTTATTGATATTGTGAAAGCTTTGAGAAATGCATATACAATACTCATAATTACTTGCATACAAATATCTGGAGTTTAGGAGAAATTTGATTCTGAAATATTATATTGGTAGAATTTAGAAATTTGATATTAGTCCCAAGAAAGAGCATAGTAAGGGAAGTGATGGCAACAAGGAATAAGTCAAAGTGGCATGTAATGGCCAGATTATAAAGGCTAGTGAGAAGTCTATGGCAAATATGTCAGGAGAAAATCAGTATATGGTTCAAAGAAGACAAAGAACTAAGCAATGAGTGGCCAGGGTCACTGAATGAGCAGAAACTCCTAAAAGCAGGGCTAAGCCTTGCCTTCTCAGTTTGTGACAAGATCATTAGAAATATGTGGAAGAGGCACTTTTGTGTGACTATATTATCACTGTTAATATTAATATCATTAATTATATCAATGATATTAAATTAATAACATTATTAAGGCAACATGACAATGAATGATAAATGTTAAATTGCAAATTTTGATGCATTTTGATTCAGGTGACAGGTGAAGCCATCTCCCAAACCATTGCAGTTCATATACCCTTTACCCAAAGTTCCCTTGTTGTCACCTGTACTTGTACAGCTCCCTTCCCCCACTGCTTCTGACTGAGCCTCATGAACCTGCCTGCCAATGTAATTTCTAGAATTATATCTAAATAGACCATACTTAAGTGACAGATTATCCTACCTATTCTGTAGTACCCCGGTTATGAATGTGTATTTAGAGTATAATATTTTATATGAACTAGTATAAAAATTGTATAGGACCATATGTGAAACACATTTTGAAGAATTGCCATATTCTTCCTGCTCCACATACTTCTAAGATAAAATTGTTTGTGTGGCATAAATATGCTTAATTTCTAAATGAGATATCTCTTCTTATGCATTCTGTTCGTTATCTGAATTATAAAATATATTCTAACAAACATCCTGATATTAAAATTTGTACTTATTCAAGTTTATATGATACATTCAGATTTTATAATCTGTAAATTCTATTTAAAACTCTTTAAATGCATTGCCAACCAGACAGCAGGAAGGTGTAATCAATTCACAGTTTGGGCTGCAAGTGTCAAATTATATGCACCTTCATCAACACATCATTATAAATGGCCATTATAAAAAAATTAATTAAAGTGCTAGGAAGATAGCTCAGTAGGTAAGTGCACTTCCTACAAAAGCATGAAGGTCTGAGGCCAGCAGAGTTCAAATCTCCAGATCCCATATGAACAGTTGAGCATGTCCACATGCAATTCCAGTCCTGTAGGAAAGCAGAGACCTGAGCATTGTCAGAGCCCCACAGGCTCTGAAATCAGAAAAGAGACTCCAGCTCCAAACAAAACCAGGCAGAAGAGCAACGAAGCAGGGCAGGGCACCCATTCCACTCCAGCCATGAACACTAACGCCACCCCTCACCACAGACAAACATATGCCCCTCCCACCAAAAATTAAAAATACACAAATAAAGCAAAAATCTTTGAGCACTGGTAATAAAGCAAACTATTGGTGGTGAAACATTTTTTGTTTTGTACTTTTATATTTAAAACTAGGTTTCACAGAAATGTATTGCTTTAACATAATTGTAAGGAAGCAAATTATTGAGAATAATAGAAAGAATAAATTCAACAAGGTTATTTTACAGATCAGCTGAAACCTCCTCCACATTTCTGGGGGCCATCCATCATCTTTCTTTTTCATCATTCTCAAATATTTTGTATACATTCATGCACATTTTTTTATAATACTTTACCTTGCTTTGGTCTTTATAAAATATGTGAAAGAGCAAATTTAGAAAGAATAATTTTGTCAATGATTGCAAAATATCATACTTTATTCTTAAAATTTTTCTTTTGGAGAGACAGAGAGAAAGTCAGAGAGAGAGGCAGAGAATGGGCACACTAGAGGCCTCTCAGCCTCTGTGAACAAACTCCAGACACATGCGGCCCCCTTGTGGGCAAGTGGGGCATTGTGCCCTTGCTTGACTGCCTTTGGCTAAACATGAGACCTGGAGAATCGAATGCACATTCTTCAGCTTAGCAGACAGGTGCCTTAACTGCTAAGCCATCTCTCCAGCCCTTAATTTTTTTTTTTTTTTTTAAAGGGCTGGAGAGATGGCTGAGCAGTTTAGGCATTTGCCTAGGAAGCCTAAGGATCCAGGTTAAATTCCCCAGGACCCACATAAGTCAAATGCAGAAGGTGGTACATGTGTCTGGAGTTCATTTGCAGTGGCTAAAAGCCCTGGTGTGCCCATTATCTCTCTCTCTTTCTCTCTCTCTCTCTGCCTCTTTCCTACTTTCCCTCAAGTACATAGAAAAATTAAAACTTATCTATTTATTTTTCAATTAAAAGTGATAGGAAATCTCTCATTAGTGTTTGCACTTTTCAGAGTAAATACAGCATAAATCATATCTAATAATTTTAAGTACTATAAATTTCAATTGCTATAATTAATTTAAAACAGTTTACCACAATATTAACTTAAACTTGTGTATATGATTTACACATTTGCAAAATATTTATAGATGAAAGGGTCTCTTATGTGGTTTCCAAAACTTGGTATTTTTCTACTTATTATAATTAACACAATTTGAAATGAAAACTGGTCCTTCTTTTTAAATGTTACTGCTATTTCTGCATGATTTAGTATTATTGAAAAATGACTGTATGTAAAGATTTTATAATCCTTAATGTATAATTATTTTAAAATACCATATAAGATTTAATAATGCCTTCTAAAACTTCTCATGTAGATCTTTTCAGCAAATGTTTACATGCCACACAGTCAAGTTATTTTGTATTGAAGATAGTATAAAAAATTTATAGTTTTATTTTTTCAAGGTTCAAAAGTTTAACATTTAACAGCTATAAAACCAATGCACAAACATTGATAAGCATTTTAGTTAATGTATCAATTTTCTTTTAAGATTATTGCACATGCTCCAGTTCTCAAACAATGATTTTATTTTCCAGGAGTAAAGGTTTGAATAACTATGCTACTCTATACAAAATTTTCTTTATACCACTGGGACTAAATGACTAGTCTAAAGCATAGAACTTTATTAAAAGGTTATTTAACTTACCAACTACTTCATAATTGAGTCATGGCTATGTAGAAGAGTAAATTTTAACACAAAGGGATTAGCTAAATACAATGTAAATTTTATAATATATAAGGTTATATGTATTTACATACACATATATATATATATATTCTTTAACTCCCTTCCTTGGCAATCCTACTAGCCTCATGAGGTTTTCATTAAAGAAATGAATTATTAAGTACTTACTACTCAAAAAGGATGAATAAGACATGGTTTGTGGGGTGGGGGTCAGAGCAGTAATTCTATATGTTTAATTTTGACATACTCTCATTTTTAAAACGTTTCCACACTTTTCTTTTGAGAGCTGATATGAGGTATTAGTCTAGAGCTCTGTGAGTATGAAATATATTTATTCCCCTGCTTTTTATATTTTTCACCAAATATAATTCTTATAAAGACAAATTGATTTGCCCTAAATATTCAGTTTTCCCAGAACAATACTCAACCTCTTATAGTTAATAAGTTGGGGTTCTTCCCTAAACCACAGCTAATCCATCCTCTGTATTTCTCTTCTACCTACCTTCATAATCCCACTTTCCCCTCACACTTGTCAGGATTGCCAAAAGTAAAAGTCTTTCCAAAACTCTAAAGCCATTATGCTATGTGATTCTACCATATCATAGGATTGTCTATCAGTGTCAGCCCTAGATTTCTGGTTCTTCTTGAAGACAACTGATATTTTATTTCCCCATTAGTAACACTTGTGTGGCTTCAGTTGAAATGATTCATTGATAAAATTGTCTCATGTTGAAAATCTGTAACTAATATTCTATTTTCAGAAAAAATCTAGTTTTCATCTTTTCTCTGTTCATTCCAACTCTATCTATACTTCAATCTTAAGAAGTAGGGCTAGGGAGATTGCTCAGTGGTTAAAGATGCTAACTTGCCAAACCGGATGGCCCTGATTTGATTTCCCAGTGCCCACATAAAGCCAGATATGTACAAAGTGGCTCATGCATCTGGAGTTTGTAATGGCAGGAGTCTGTGGTGTGCCCATTCTCTCTCTCTCTCTCATATAAATAATAAATAAATAAATAAATAACTTTAAAAAGTCTTTCACACCCTTCACCCCTCATTTTTTCTCTTTGCCATTTTTTCTTGTCCCCCTTTCTCCCCCTGAAGCCTACCTAATATCCTAATATCCTAATATCACATAATAAATAGTTACATGAATGCTGTTTAATAAAATTCTATGGATTTTGACCAGTAAATTCTTTGTTCACACAGAAGTAAGTAAAACCTTCATTTTGCAATTTTGTTCTTAATCTTAAATGATATCCCTTTAATAGATTAGTCTTGCATTTTTTTCTACAAAATTCTTTCCATTTCATGTATTATTTATATATGCCTTCAATATGTGCTTTTCTTTTTCCTAAAATACACATTTTGGGTTCATCTCATTTTGTTTTTTCTGGTTGCCCCTTATTTTTTTTCCTTTAGTTGAAATGATATTTTTACTATCTGTCATAGATTTCCAGTGCTTATACATGTCACTTAAAGAAAACCATACAATTGTGTTCTGGATTATTGTCTAAGTTCATGATCTACCTTAAGAGTGGTTCATATTTATTCATATGCTATCTATTTATTCAAAGAATAGTTTCCGAAATTCAGTCGTGCTTGACACAAGATTAGGCACTACAGCCGCAGTGTTGAACTTTGCAGACACAGTCATTTCCTTCAGAGTGCTGACCGTGTGACAGCCCTACTCTCACCTTTCAGCATGGCTTCAGAGAAAATGAACATATATTTGACTGGGGCAGTCATTAGACATTCCTCTTCTTTCCTGTATGCCTCCTGGGAGAATCAGAATTCAGAGATGATCCATAGTGATTCACACCTGTATGTGTGAGTTCTTTGGTTACAGAGGATCTGATAGAGAGTGGTTGTTTCATATTGTGTTCAATGTATTTTATTAGCTGCTTCCCTCTTGCTGTGGCAAAATACCTGACAAAAAGCATCTTAGTAGAGGGTTTGTTTCAGCTCACAGTTCATCATGGCAGGGAAGTTATGGTAGCATGAAGCAGCCAATCCCACTGTATTCACAGACAGGAGGCAGAGAGGAAGTTTCCTTTCTTCTTTGTTGCTTTCTAACTGATGTTCCTTCAAAGACCAAAACTAGTTCAAACAAGTTCACCCCCATTCACTGGAAGCCTAGACACTACTTACACCATCCTAAACTATAACAGATGGGATTTGGTTATGACAACAGAGGCAGAGTGTCCTTGTGAGGTAAGTAAGTATCGTAGGCAGAGCCTGGAAGGGTGTCGGTGACAAAACGTGCTGTATGGACTGGCCCTCTCTTTCTACTTTACATGGAAGGTGAACTTCTGAGGACCACAAATCAGGCCAGAGAAGCACTCACAGCTGGATGAGAGTGGCAGACAGAAGCTTCAGAAAATGGTTGACCCAGCAAAGCTAAGGAAAATGAAGAGGGCCAATATTTGGTGGTGATAGTGAGAAGGCCCCTGGTTTTTTAGTTGGTCTTAGCTTTGATGTTTCCCAGGACTTTGTAATCTATGCCTCTCAGGATGCTGTGTCGGAGCTTCTGGAGGGTGGAAAGTAGATCTATTTTGTGTTTTCCTTCATGATTAAATTGCTTCTGTGTACTTTGTCCAGGTAATTTTTATATGCCACACAAATAATTTTAGGAAGTGTAAAATATATTGGCAAAATTAAATTATGATAGAAGAGACTCAGAGCAAGGGATAAGTATTTCAACTGCTAATTAAATTTTTTGTTTGAACTGACTCTGGTTCCTTAATATTAAAGTTCCTTCCTTGGAAGTTAAAAAAAACAAAACAAAAAAAAAAAAACTTCTCAGGTCCAATTGATCCAATTCATCACAAAATGCATTACTGTGCTCTGCTGTGAAGGGGTCTTCTGGGTATTAGCATAGAAATGTGAACAGCAAGGGAGGCAGTGTGAAGCATATTTCATCCTAAAACTCTGGAGTCTAATTTTCTAGGTTTGATCCTTCCTGAGATAGGTAATAGCTGTGTGAGTTTCTGCAAGTCCCATAACCACTATTGTTCTTGATTTTCTCATTTGTAGAATTCGGTTAATAATAGTAAGTAACTCATGGGGTTTGTGTATCATCAAGCAAGATGGGAGTGCTGTGCTGAGCAAGGGGCCTGGCCCATGGTAAGTAACCCATGATTGGCTCCTATTATTAGTAAGTGCTCTTGGGAGGCACATTCCTATATATCACATGTGGCACCTCTCCTACGTCTTGAAAACAATGATGCCATCCCTGGGCATTACTAAAATATTAATTGATCAGAGACATGATTTCTTTAAAATCCCCAAGTTCTTGTTTGTGCTAAGGTCTCCACCTAAAACTGATATTCTCTTGCTTTATCAAAGCCCTCATATAAAAGTTGATTCTCATAAGTGAGAAGTTTCTTTTCTCTTAGATCAATGAGAACAATACCCTACATGTCTTCAATGAGCAGCAGTGTAATGCCAGCACATGAGAAGCAACAAACATTAGACTCAAAATAACAGCAATAAAATTTACCATCTTAGAAAACGACTTAATAATATTCAGTCACAAAGCCTTTATGTCTTCTAGTCCTTCATAAAATTTTGATTCTAGATACTCAATGTTCATATCCCTTCAGTTCAAATACACTCTTTTCCTGATGGAGAAAAATTCAGTGAGCAAGGTACTCTACATATGTCACAAGATACCCAAGTAAAGAGATCACCTACTACATACCAAGTGCCATACCAGAAGCTTTACATGCTGTGTCAGTTACTCTCTCAAAGAATTAGTGTTCAATTAGTTTCTAAAATAAAAGCATAGCATCTCATTTAATGGTGATCCAATAGGCTGCTTGCCACAATGCTAAGGCTGAATTTAGGTGGTGATCCTCATTCAGTGGTTTGATGCCTTAAAACATTTCTGAGGAGGTTTTCGATACATTAAAAATGTTTTGCATTTTAGATATTTTATATGGCTTGATTTACTGGCCTTTTCACTAGTCTAGTTTCTTTCTATATCTAGATCTATTTGGACTAATATTATACTGGTTGTAGGTTTCTTGCTAGAGAAAGAAAATGGTTTGTTTATGATCCTGAATATCAGTTATTTACGACTCTCAACCCATTTTGATATAGTATGCAAAAAAACAAGTCAGGCCTATGTCTATGCCCAGAAGTTAAGCATGTCTATCACAGTTATCACTTGGTTGCAAAACGTTTAGCATTGCTGGTTTTTATGCTAGAGTTTAAAATGACTCCCCAAAGGTGCCACATCTTACATCTCTACTCTCTCTCTGTCTCTCTCAAAAAAAAGTAAAAAATAAAAAAAGAGGTGACAGCTCCCTCCTCCAGCCTGTGCATATCTTGTGCTGACGGCTTTGTTCCTGCCACGATATTATTTTAATAATTTGATGGCTATAATGTTGAACATACTTATCTCAGTGTTTATAAAATTTTAATGCACATAAGAAGAAATACAATCTTGTTAAAATGAGGATTCTGGTTCACTGAGTGGGTAATTAGACTGTGGTTCTAGTAAGTTCCCATGTCATGTCAATCCTGCTGGTCCTTGGAGCTACACTGAAGAGCAAGTACAAGGTATATTAACTCATGGGAAGTGATATAGAATGGCAAGTAAGACTATTATTTGTCCCCATTGTCTCTCTCAGTGTTCTTATCTGTAAAGCTGAGATAATAATTCATTCACATTTGAGATATTTCGTGGGATAACTTAGTGTTATGGTTCATGTAATTTCTTTACCATGTTTAGAGCTTAGAATTTAGCAATTATCATCAGAGTTGGCTGCATGAATTGAATCAACTTTATTCTTTCTTTTTTAGAATATTTACTTACTTTATCTTACTATAAATGTTATTTTAGGTTTCAGCTATCAAATCTCTGCTTCATAGAGTTATTTTGCTAGCTGTTTATGTTTTAATTTCATGACATATTTCACAATTATAAAACTTATTGACATTGATTTTTTTTTAATTTTAGCCTTAGTAAAAGGGTTTCTCTGTGAAAACTTTATTCCTTCCTTCCTTGATGGTGCTGGGAAACCTTGGGTTTTGTTCATACTAGGTATTGCAGTCACCTTTACATTGCTGGCAGAAAGGACCTGACCTAAAGCAGCTGATGTGAGCAAAGTTGTTTATTTTGGCTTACAGACTGGAGGGGAAACTCCATGATGACAGGGGAAACCATGGCATGAACAGAGGCTGGACATCACCTCGTGGCCAACATCAGGTGGACAATAGCAACAGAAGGGTGTGCCAAACATTGGAAAGCAGACTATATAGATGAGGAAGCAGGCTATAACACCCATTAAGTCCACCCCAACAACACACCTCCAATAAGATTTCAATTCCCAAATTACCATTAGCTGGGTATCAAGCATTCAGAACATATGAGTTTATGGGGGGACACCTGAATCAAACGACCACACTAATAACTCTACTACTGAGCTATATTTCTAGCCTTATCCTAAACTTTACTTTGATATAGGGTTTCAGTAAGTTGCCCAAGTTTCAAAATTATGTGGTAGTCCAAGCTGGTGTCAAACTTTAGATTCTCTTTTGCCTTAGCTCTCTGAGATACCTGGGATTGTAGGCATGTGTGACGACCTCTGGCTTATTTTTTTTATTTTAAATTGACATTTAATAATTATAACTATTTACGGAATACTGGGTAATATGTAGTTATTAAATAATTAAATAAGAATATTTTATATATCCATCTCCTCAAACATTTATTCTTTTTAAAATGTACACTTTTTTCTCTGAGCTTCCCTGGTTACTATCTTTTTAGTTCTATTTGGGGAACCTTTATTTAGTTTTATGATTTGGCATACTTCACTCCAAATCAACAAAGAAGATTCAGTTGCTCTCGTTTTGTTTCTAATATTCAGTAGTTAAAATTTTAACCTGCATGAAATGTTATTAAGGGAAAATATAAAGGTAGTACTTCAGAATTTTCATAATTCTAAATATGTGATATATTATATACATTTACAAATTTTTTATTGAGTTTTTTTGTTTGTTGTTGTTTTATGGTAAGGTCTTTTTATGTAGCCCTGGCTGCCTTGAAGTCATCCCAAGGCAATCCCTCTACCTCAGCCTCCCAAGAGATGGGATTATAGGCATATACTACCATGCTTGGCCTAAGGCTTATTTTCATATGTTCTAGTAACATTAAGATGCCTTTTTAATACTATTTTGCTTACTTTTACTTACTTAGTGCTAATGCAATGTGTGATAGACTTTTGGGGGCAGGTCATAAATTAGAATAATCAGTGAATAATAGTGCACTAATAATGAATTTTGCCTACATTTTATAGTTAAGTTGGAGCTAATTTGTAGTCCTTGAGAATCATGTATTTTCAGCACAAACTGTATATAATCCAAAATTTATATAACTGCTGTCAAAATATGAACTTTCTTCAGTAAATGTTTGAATTCCTTGTGGGAATTTTGTATAACTGAGGGTTTAGAGTATCAAAACCCAGCTCCTTCTCTGATGGTGACATTTGCTCTCCTTGATTGGTACCAGACACCTGCTGTATTTTCTATGATTAACATTAGGACTATTAATTCAGAAATCAAGTTTCTGTAACTTTAATTGACTCTGGAACACAAAGCAAGCATAGTTCCTGGAGTTTTGGGGAGAAAAGTACTCAGTTTCAGGCTTAAATTACTTACGATGCTACAGAGACCTGTTTCCACAAGTTAAATCACACACACTACTTGGTGTAAACTGTGGCAACTTGTAGGAGGATTTTTAACACTGTTTAATTATAATTATGCTTAGTGTGTACTGACTAATGATCAGTTTGAAAAGACTTGTGATTTAAAACTCCAATGTGGCAGGAAATGGCTTTCTTGGCCATGTTAATGCATGGTGATATCAGAAACTGTTTCCCTGATCAGTGTGTTTGGGTTTTGGCATCTCTAAAGGGGCTCCCTCTGTTTGTTTAAGGTACAATATTTTTGGTACAGTTCAAACGGAACTTTTTTACTTAGTGATGTCCTTGTAAGTATTTGTTTTTTACTTCATTTGCAAGATAAAAATGTCTTTTCATGTACCCAAGCAAGCCAAAGAAACAGCATTCTTGAATTTCTTTTTCTCTGACTTTCTTTTTTTAATAGAATGGCCTGTTTTGTGGAACAGCAGGGTTTTGTGCCATTTCAGATGGTGCTGCAAGTGGCAGAATAGACCCCATTCATGTTTTCTCTGGGACAATTTGCAAAGGCATTGCACTGTGGGAACCTTTTTAAGAGGAGGGTTTTTGTAGGAGTGGGCAAAGGGCCTTGCAACACCTGTAGCAAGACCCAATCTGCTCAGAACACAGATCTGATCTTATACTTTGTTTTATTCCTCATATGCACACAGCATATGTTCCTTTCTGTGGAAATAAAGGGCTCCCTCAGATGGTATATATCAAGTGAGGCTGAGGTGGTTAATAGATTAATTCCAATCAGTCTTTACACTTCCTTGTGAGAGCGTTGTTCACTGCCCTTGTGATGATGACATCCATTTTATTAGAATGCATAGCTCAATAGCCAGTTAGTAGGATCTTTTTACTGTGAAAAATCTTTTGACATGCTTTATTTTCTCAGGAAGAAATCAGCAGTAAAAGGGTATGCATTCCCTTTACAAGCCTTGCAGTGAATCTGGAATAACAGAAATAGGTTTTCCATTTTAAGTAGCCTAAGTGAATGTTTAATCTTTCCTTGGGCCTGGTGGTACATTTTGTGGCCTGGAATTGTTAACTACAATGTTTCTAAGCCCTGGGTCTTTTCCATGCTCTTTCAGTTTCCTTCCTCTGCTTCTATTTTTAAATGGGAGCAGTTAGGTCTGCAGAGACATGTACAGTAGTGATCCTATGTGGCACAAGTAAAGAATGTTGTCTGGATCCCACACAGGGCCACAATTCCCAGCACAGACACAGAACAGCAGAGGGTGGGGAAAGCAAACGTGACATCAAAGACAACTTGTGACTATAGATACCACTAAAAAAGCAATGCTGTGTTAGCCCAGTGAAGAAAAATAACAAGGGATTTGAATGCTGAAATATAGAGACTTGTATAAAAGGGAGGGGAACATATACAAAGTAGACAAACTGAATAAGTATTTATCTTTAAAGCACACAAGTCATGGTAATTAAATTAGGTCAGACTGGTTACAACGCTACAAAAAGCAGGCTGTAACTAATTTCAAAAGGAATAGAAAAGACCCAAGAAGAAAACAGAGTGACAGTTCCTTTCTTTTCTTTTCATTATTTTTTATCCAATCAAGGCAACCCAACTTCAAAAACTGGGACAAGAAACTGTGATTTAGCAGGAAATTTGCCTCATCACAATATATACCCTTTGTCTATATAGTCAGAGTCATCTGAGAGGCATGGGAAATTATTACTCACACTATATGAAATGCAAAAGTATGTACATTTAAAGATTGCCATATGGATAAAAACTCATTAAACAGTTGGTAGATCATAAATATTACCATCACTCTCTCACTGAGCTGTCTCTGTGCTAGTATGTTTTACCTTCAATTGCTTGACAAAAAGAATGACAATATTATACAAAAGGGTGACATTATGAGGCTTTTCTTTCCAACTACATCTTACTAAAGTCCACTGGCTGATGCTTGTTGAAATGGCTTTTTAACATAGTTTCAAATATTTACTGGAAAGTTAAGTGTGCCAAATTGTAAAGAGCATTTGTCACACAAATTGGAGATTAGGATATAATAACAAATGAATGCAGTTTGCATGTTTAAAAGAATACTTATAATCTCTTTCTTTAAAAATATTGGTATGAGTGATTTTTATATATTTAATTTTATACATAAGAAAAACAAGGAATAGTAAATGACTACTAGTGCAATGAAGTAGTAATAAAATTGCTTATGAAAATTTCAAATGCATCATTTAATCCTTTACATCTAATAGTTGTTTTTCTGTTTGTTTTGTACTAAGGGGATCTGAGTTAGGAAGAATGTCAACTTCTCTGCAAGGGTAGATACTGCTGAAGAATGGAGGCATTGTGCTGTCTAAGCACATGGCTTATACTTTCACCCTTTTCTGTATCTTGCTAAAACTCTGGACTCATCCTCCATGATACATGGACCTGTTCTCTCTCTCTCTCCCTCTCTCTCTCTCCCTCTCTCTCTCTCTCTCTCTTTCTGTGTGTGTGTAATGTCTACTCTTCAGATTAGGCTGGTAAAGGTGAATACATGACATCATACTGTATTTAAATAGACTTTCACCAGTCAGTTCTTTTTTGCTAGCATGTCCCTCTGTTGGAGGCCTTTTCTGAAGTGTGATTTGGTGGCGCTGTTCATGAACCTGAGTTGTGGATGTAGTTGCTACTATTGAAAATGGCTGGCGAATGTAAATGAGTGCAAATGAGACAAGAAAAGCCTGGAGAGGGAACAAGTCATGCTTGGGCTTCTATTATGGGTACCTTTAACACAATCCTCATATTACTGTAATTCCGATTTAATCACCTCTGTGCACCAATAAGTTGCCGTATGAAAAGTGCAGGAGAGGCAGACATTGCTGTACTCATTTCTGTATATTGTGCCAGGGCTGAGCGCGCCCTTTCTTCACAGAGATCAATCTCCCATGGGGTGACAAAACAGCCGCATTGCTGCTTCTCTGGAGTAGCCTTTCCAGTGCCCAGAAAGCTTAACAGGATCTGTTGTGTCTCCTGGAACTGGCAGAAATGTCTGTGACCTTCTTAGCAGGGGGGAGTTGCCGGCTTCCCATGTGTCTCACACAACATTGCATCCATCTCACACAACCATTTGAGGTTGTACTGTGTGCCTACTTGCTCAGTTTTGTTTGCTGGGAAAGTAACATAATAGAGGAAGTGCATCAAGGCAGAAAGGGGTAGATTTGCTGAAGGAAGAGGGAGGGCAAGCTAGGGAAAAGATGTAGAAACTGAAAGAGACGGAATGTTTTAGAAAGTGGGCAGAACAAAGGAGCTAATGTGACCCATTCCCCCAGTGAAGGCTTGTGTCTGCAATAATGACGTTCTGTTGTTGGGTATTCAGCTTTCTAAATGGAAGCACCCAGGGCCCAGAATGGGGGTGGGTGGGCCAATATTGAAGGGGAACAATCTCCTTATCCAAGTCTATGACCTCAGGCTACCAGAAAATTACTGTGCACACCCTCAGTTCCAAGTGCTGAAAACAGGAGGTGGTTTCCTATAGAAGGCAGGGTGCGTTGAGAATTTTTATCCTTTTTAAAGGTAACACAATGAAATAAAGTCATCATGTAATGCTTAGAGGTGATGTAAAACCAAGAGAGGCTGAATACACCCTGAACAGTCCTCTAGGAAGTAAGTGAAGAGACGAAGGATCGTCCCCGTGCCACAGAAAGGATGGTCCTTCAGAGAAAACTGCAGTGTGATTTTTTTATGCTGGCAGATATACTCTGCCCTCATCAGCCTTGGCAGTTATATTAATGTCGTTTTTAAAGCCCTCTCACACCATGTTCCTGTGGATGTCAGAGTTACGTTAGCAGGGCAGTCTAGAAAGAGGACTCAGACATACACAGTCTGGGCTGAAATCATTACATTTGTGGCAATGGGGACTTAGTCCAATCTATCATGATGTTACTTTCTATGTTTGCCTCCTTTGGAAACATGTCTCTCAAAAGTGTTAACTTCCACCATGGTGTTCAGAGACTTAATTTTAAACTGTAATTCTTCATGCTATGTCATAATACTAATCTCAGACTGGGAATTACTTTAAGATAGGGACTATGCCTTATCTTTCTTTTTGTGTCTAGGGTCTAACATGGTACCTAGCATTGAGAAGGGGGGAGGTGGATGGCTGAGTGAATTATTGGTTAAACAGAGGAAATAAAAGTTGTATTATATTTGTATTTTCCTTGAGTTATGGCTGTACTTCAATAAGAGCTTCAATAACATTCTGGAGGAATGGAAGTCTTTAGGCACATTTTCAAAACTAGAGTTGACTTGAAAGCTTCTAAAGCCTCAAATGAACCTTTCAACACATCAGTCCCTGTGATCTCCTTTAATCTAAAACACCCCTGGCATTCTTCATTATTCCATTAATTTCCAAGTTTCTTGGAATGCTAATCTGGTGTGTGTAATCATTTAACTTGCAGCTTTACCAGGCATGTAAGTTGAATTCCTATAGTTTTCCATCATGAGATGGTATGATACATTTGTTAGTTGGATCACTGTCAAAGAAGAGGAAACTAGTGAAAATGTCATACTAAGCTCCTCCAAATTTTTGTGGTCAAAAATGTGTATTCTGTTTCCCCATAGTATTTCTTATTATTACTATCATGCTGTCCTACACAGCAGTTCTATATTTAGCTCTATTAAATATTGAAGGCAGGGGTTCCCAACTTAGCATCAAATTCTAGTAAGTTCTGCATTATATCAATTTCCTGGAAAATAATATAATTATAAAGAAATTGTGTCTTTTAATGGATGTTGACTCTTTACAGCTAGAGAAAATACCTTTGTTAATGAAAATATGGAAATTTATAATGTACAATGGTCTAAATATTTGTGTTTCCTTAAAATTCATATGCTGATATTTCAGGTCTCAACGTGATTTGATTTGAAAGTGGAACCTTTAAGAGGTCATTGGGGCAAAAGATTTGCAAATGGGATTCGTGTCTTTATAAAGAAAGAAGGAGAGAGAAAGACAGAGAGAGAGAGAGAGAGAGAGAGAGAGACTTTCTCTTTACTCCCTATAAGGATACAGTGAGAAGTGGCCTGCCTGTGACTTAGAAAGTGAGAACTCACCAGATACTGAATTTGCCAGGACTTTAATGATCTAGGACTCCAGAATTGTGAGAAATAAATTTCTGTTGTTTATAAGCTATTTGGTGTATGAGATTCTAACAGTCTAGATGGTATAAGACAAAGAGAAAACACAGTATTTAAGACTATGGACAGTATATTCAGCCCACCATAGCTGTCTTGTCTTTGTGGGTATAAGACAGTTGATCTTATAGCAGTGATTTTTCATTTGTTCCAATCAATGGTGTCATTTTCCAGTCTAAATTTTAACAAGCACAGCATGTGCACAGAGAAGTACATCAATCCTAAGTATACTCCTTGTTGAAACTTTAGAATTTGCCTGCAACTGCAACCAGTAATTAATAAAGAAATAGACTAAAACTTTAGCTCTTGAAAAGCTGCCTAAGAAATCAAAGTAGAGGAGAGACTGGTTAGGAAGAAGATGGAATTCTGGATGGGAGAAAGGGGGAAAAAAGATACATATTATCAGCAATTAATGAATATTCTAGTTCTTCTATTATCTTTGCTCACATTTCATTTTATTTGACATTTTACATTTTGATTACTTGAAAAATGTGTAAGAGTATGCCTTGTGGCTTAAATTTTTATTGTTGCATATCTACAAAAGTTGAGCAACTTGTTATATACTTATTGGTCATGTGGGTATCCTCTTTTGGCAAGTTCGTTCATTTGTTTAGACTCATTTTTCTATTGCACCATTGACTTTTTTCCTGTTGCTGTGTGGGTCTCTACTAAAGGTTCTGGAAACAATTCTTTGATATAAACTTTGAAATTACCTTCTATTTTTGGTTTGTCTTTAGAATCTTTACAATGTCTTGAATGAACATATTCATTTTTAAAATAGACTAAACAATCAATTATTCTATATACATTCAAAGTCAAAATTAGAATTCGTTTGGAATTGCTTTGTGACATTCAAAATTCATCTTCTCCAATAATACTATCAATATGACCTAGCACAGAATATTGGGAGAAAAATTCTTATCACTGCACTATAGTAGCATTACTGATGCAAACCATAATTAAATGTGTTTATATGTAGCAAATATAGAACTGGTTGAATGCTATGTATGAGGCCACTGCAACTATGTCTGGACAAAGAAGTCATAAAAGGGGAAGCCCTGTGAGGATGACAGCCATTAAGATGAATGGAAGTCCAGAGCAGTCTCACTACCTCCAGGCCACACCTTCTGGGATGGATCACCTGCAGAAAAGGCAGATGTCCCTCCTCTGGGAAGGGTGGGGAAGCCCAAGAAAGACCTGCTGAACTGCTGACCCACAAAAAGCCACACAATGGAAGGAACACATCGTGTGAACTGCTCCAGTGTGTAGATGCTGTGTGTGAATTCCTGGAAGGTTTAACACCATGCTAGCTTCTCCTCCAGGGTCCACGTCCCATGCAAACCCTCTGTTGTAGCCCATGCTTACGCATAAGTGCACTGGAGTAGTATGCTAGAAAATGGAATTCCAGTTCACTGATGTATTTATGCATGTGCTCAGGTGTGTGTGTGTGTGTGTGTGTGTGTGTGTGTGTGTGTGTATGTGCTGAAGCCGAGTACTCTCCTAGAGAAGCCCTGTGGCTCATCTGTGGCAGCCTCTGGCAGCCAGAGGGGAAAGTGGGATGTCCTCTTCCATTTGCCTGGTTTTGTTGTTGTTATTGTTGTTTTGTTTTGTTTTTTCTCCTAGCCACGGAGTCTTTTATTGATTTCGGAGATGCCCTTGGCCGCACTATTCCATGAGTGAAGGTCCTAGTCTGAATAAAGAGAAGAAAGCAAGCCGAGAACTGGCATTCATCTCTCTGTTCCCCAGCTTTGGATGCAATGTGGCTGCTCCCTCTCCCTCTTGCTGCCTTGTATCTCCTCAATTTATAAGGTGAAATACACTCGTCCTCTCTTAGGTTGCTTCTTGCCAGGTGTTTTGTCAAAGCAACAAGGAAAGTAACTAATATATACTCCTTTCAGTGTATGTGTGTATGTATGTATGTGTGCATGTATGTATGTGTGTATGTGTGTGTGTATGTGTGTGTGTGTGTATGTGTGTGTACTTGTTTTGTAAGACAGTCTCACTCTGTAGCCTAGGCTGGCCTTACCCTCTCAGTCTTCTGCTTTATCTTTTCAGGTGCTGGCTTTGGAGCATGTGCCCTCACACCCAGCTTCTCTCAGATTTTATTCATAGGAAGTAATTTCATTCTATGATGAAGCAAAACTGACAGGAAAATCATGTTTATGGTGAGAGTTGCAGGGAAGACTCATTTGAAATGTTTTTGTTACACATGTCTCTGTTGATTTGAAATTTACTTAAGCAAGCTCTTATTTGAAAAATGAGTCTTTATTATTATTATTATTATTATTATTATTTGGTTTTTCAAGGTAGGGTCTCACTCTGGCCCAGGCTGACCTGGAATTAACTATGTAGTCTCAGGGTGGTCTCGAACTCATGGCAATCCTTCTACCTCTGCCTCCCAAGTGCTGAGATTAAAGGTGTGTGCCTCCACACCTGGCTTAATATGACTAGACTCTTTATAGTTTTATTTTACCACTGATTTTTGAAATAGAAAAATGCACTTGTAAAAGTTTGTCACATGATGGGAGAAATATATTCACTGTTCCTTTTGATGAGAACTTTTTATTTGTCTGAATAATTTTAAATAGAAGTTTTCTAAAGACAGAGCTGTAACTTTAAAAGGCATGGCACATTACAAAAGACTATTTGAAGGCCTTATGGTGGGTTGAGTCCTTTTATCTAAGAGAGATTGATTCATTGCTATGGATGGGTTAATGGCTGGTACATAGAGACAATCAGAGATTTTTACTTCATGGGAGAGATATGGCAGAGAGAGGAATTATTGCTATAAAAGGACCATGTGGAAAGGGTAAAAAATTTTTTTACTGCCATGATGGAATTTTGACAAACTGGAATGCCTAATGCAGAAATCTGAAGCTGTTCTTAGTGAAGCATGCAATGTAGAAGTGCTTGCTAATGCTTTTATGATTATATTGAAAGAAATGCAGTCTACTTTTGATTTGATTTGCATGTGAAATCAAAATAACATGAGCATAGTGATAGAACTACTTAAGAAAACAATTCATATCATGAAGGTCAAATTTGCCTTTTTCTTCTAAAATTTATAGTCATGAGATAGGCTTAGTCATGTGATGGTGGGAGTGTGTTTGTACAGAAAGTAGAAAATCAGAGGGTTCTAGGGTACAAAAGGGAAGGAATCCTTTAGGTTGCTGTTTGTTTGAATATTTCATGGCATTTCTTTAATCTTTAACATTTCTAAAGTAATTTAGTCATCATATTACATATCTCTTGAATATGTTTCTCCTATATAACTGGAATTTTGTTTTCTCATTATTTAAATATTTAATGCATGCATGTGTATGTGTGCATGCATGTTTGTATGCATATTAACATATAGGAGAATCATGTAGTCAACCTTCATAATAATTTCATAATAATTTCAAAATAATTGTGTCAACATACATGTACCTGGAGGGCATTAGTTTAAATAAAATATGTCAAGCCAAGAAAGACAAATAGTGCACAATTTCATTTTCTGTGTAATGTATAGGAGCCCATTAAAGAACACACTCAGCCAAATTGGGCCAGGGGTAAGGGAGTCTAAGAATATATCCTTTATATAAAAAAGTCACTAAACATTTTTTTTTAAAACTCAAGGTTCAACTCCAAGTTACACTTCCTATGAAGCTCACTTTTTAGGTAAAAATGTTCTGACATGTAGTCATATTAATTTCTTTCATAGAATGTTTCACTGAGTACCTTATCAATTTATAAGCTAAATATGACTTATTTAACAAAGAGTAAAAGAATTTTTAAAAGATATATTGGACTTAACTTTACTGGAAATCTATTTGTTTGTAGGAAACCAACCAGCAAACAAAATCTTCATCTTTTGCCAATAATATGGTAATGGTTTCATGCCTTCCTTACCGGAGCATTGCAGCTCTGGATGATCTTGAGTGCCAAGAATAAATGGTGAAGCAACGTTCAGAGTCTGCCAAGTAACGAGAAGGGGCCAAAATACTCACAAAAACCTTTTGGGGTGCTTGCTAAAAAGTGGAGGTCTAGTAGGACCATGCCCAGGTAAATTGCTTTTACTTCCTAATTTTATTGAGTATCCTCAGCCATGTGAGGATATAGACTGACATACTCAGGTTAAGAAAAAAAACATGGGTCTTCCATCTGGAAGGACATTTTAATTGTTCTCTTTTTTTTCATCTGTTCCACACAACAATGGTGTAGTAGTTGAAGCACCTCCTTCACTGGCAGATCTGAACAGTAGAGCTTTGGAGGTAGCCAGCCAGCACACTCACAGAGACATCTGCTAGCTTTCCAGGCATTGAAGAGTCTCATAGAGTAGGAATAAAGTCACTGCTGATGAAGGAGAGGATCAATACTTTTGGTACAGACTTTTTGTACCCCAGAAAATACTTCCCTCCAAATTCCAGGTCATACTGGTTTCAGCTTTTTATGATTACTATTAGGGAATCTTCATAGCTGAAAACTTCAGCCAGTCCCTGACACTTCATATTGGAAACTCCAGGCTCCCAGAGCCTTGGAAGGAAAATCTTTTCTCTTTATGATTTTTTTCCTTTTACTATAGTTTCTTCTCTACCTTTGGCACTTAATAAGTCCTCAGTCTTATGGAACCAGAAGGACGGTTGTCATCTATGTTGGGTTAAAGATCAGAACTATCTAAATCTACCAACTTAGGGCTACTTTTTCTAAGTTTTTATTTAGTATTATAGTTTGTACTTACTATTTTTCCTTTTTTGGTGTAAGGTTATAAAAATGCCTTCTGGTCGATACCATAGGTGACAACAGAGTCTGTTTTGCTGCACAGTAGCTTGAGGATTATTGATATACCTCCTTCTAGACATACTGAAAGACATTGGATATATGTGTTGAAATGTGCACTCACTCACAAGCTCATTAGAGGCTGAGTCATGGCAATACATGTCAGATCGATTCACTGTTTCTTTTGTCTAAATCTCTGTTGTCAGGCCATTTCCATGTGTATATGTAACACTAATTTGGTAACAGCTTCTTTACATAAAGCCAGAATTCATTTTACCTGGTGGTTGTATTTTGAATGTATGAGCTGTATTAAATAACATTCAAGAAAGTCATAGAAACTTAACTCAAAGAAGATGGAAAGAAAAGCTGTACAGGCACTCTGGGACTGCCTCAGAATTTGGCACCTGACAAACACAACAGGTTGAACAGATTAAACTCAAATCTCTCTAAACAATACCAAAAGAAAATCTTTTTATTAAAAATAACTTCAACATTTTATCACATCTACAATATTTGGTAAATTTATATGTTATTACAATCAAGTAATATTAGGAAAGCCTGGAACATTTTGAACATTACAAAAATAAAACAAAATTAGTCAACTATATCCAAACTCTGTCTTATTAAAGACAGATTTTTGAGTATTTAAGAAAAAGTATATATATATATAATAGTAATGGATTTTAAATATAAAATATAATTGAAAGTATGTTTGTATAGTCAGAAATCAAGCAGGCAAGTAAATCTATTTTCTAAATAATTTTTATTAAATTATTGGATATTAAACTGAATTTAAGTGCCATAATTCATGCAGCAAACTGCTTCTTTCTTTGCTTTATTTTGTCCTAGGATAAACAAGCCTAAATGTATGATAATTTTTTTCACAAAACCAATATTTCTTTTCTTCTTTCTGGTAGCAAGTGGACTTATGTGAGGAGGTCTCAATATGCAGTCCTGACTGGCCTATAACTTACTGTGTAAATCAGGCTGTCCTTGAATTTACAGTGGAACTTTCACCTCATCATCTGGGTACTTGATTTATAGGTGTGAGCTACCACGCCTAGATAAAAAAGCAATCCATTCCAAGAAAAAAAATGAATATCAAAAGTAGAGATATTAACATGTTATACATACAGAATTTGATAAGTACCACAGTAACTTGTAAAAATGTGTTTATGCACACTAATTTTAGAAAACCTAAGATATAATAAGGTTTATTTATGTTACATTTAGTATAGAAAGCACAACAATCTATCCAGATAGACAGTAAACTATGGTCACCATTTTATAAACATTTTAGGGCAATGCACTTTCCTGTGTCTTTCAGAAAGAAAACTACGCACAAGAAAGAATCTTCAGATTTTTTTTTCCTAGGCAAGTCATTCCTCTGAAAGGTAAAACCATCCTCTGTTCATTCTCACACTTTTCCCTCAGCACAGCTAGGAGCTGGCCAATGAGAGGTAAGCCTATCCCCATAAGTGTGTGCTTTCCATTTCATGGTTGATACATTTCTAAAGAAATTTCTTCTTCATAAAAATAGTAGAATCTATAACATGTTATTTATATATAATTCTAGAAATGTGTCAAGTTAATAGGAATATAATAGAATAAATTAAAATATACGTGACCTTTGAAACATACAGTTTTTTCTTTAAATACATTTTCCTGCTTGGCAACCTGATTTAAATCATATATATATAGAAATGTCCTTGGTAGGTGTTGTAGTCAGCTTCACATTGCTGTAAGAAAACACACAACCAAGAACAGCTTGTGGGAGGAAAGAGTTTATTTTGGCTTATAAATTCGAGGGGAAGCTTCCTGATGGCAGGGGAAAATGATGGCATGAGAGTGGACATCACCTCCTGACCAACATCAGGTGGACAACAGCAGCAGAAGAGTGTGCCAAACAGTGGCAAGAGGAAGCTGGCTAAAACATCCATCAGCCCATGCCCAACAATACACTACCTCCAAGAGGTTCCAATTTTCAAATTGCTACCAGCTGAGGATCTAGCATTCAGAACACATAAGTTTATAGGGGACACCTGAATCAAACCACCCAGTAAACTAAATGAATGCTCATAGAATCTGGCTGAAATAAAAGTATTCTTTGAATATTATTTGTAACTAGATTATTTTGCTCACTGTTCGTATTCATGCCACTAAACTCAGCCAGGAGTAATGTATATTGTGGATTATATGAGTGCTGTAATAGACATACAAATACACACTTTCACATGCAAGATCCAAAATCTTAGCGGTACAGTTGGATAATGGAGTCAAAAATTGGCAAATGTATTACAAAGGTTTCATCTCACACTGCAAAAATAATGAACATTTGTTTCATCTGATGTTTTTCTCTAATTAGAGACAAATTTGTAGTTGGTGTTTGAGTTCACAAATGCTCTCATTACATCCAATGTTAACCATATTTCCTAAGTATACAACTTGTGAAGTATTTTCTTAAAACAATTTCTATAGTAGAACTTGTACATTAGACAAAATCAAAGTTTTCATTCTTTTTTTTTCTTTGCTTTAGCTTCCCAACTTAAACTTTACTGAAGTCAGTTTTCTGCTTTATCCTTTCATGTTTAATAGTAATTGTAATTATCACAAATTTAAAAGCAAAAAACAATGTATTTTGGGCTGGAAAGATGGCTTAGTGGTTAAGGCGCCTGCCTCCTAAGCCTAAGAATGTCGCTTCCAATCTCCAGGTCCCACGTTTGGCCAGATGCAAAGTGAGGCAAGGGCACAATGCCGCACTTGCCCACAAGGGGGTGCACACATCTGGATTTCATTTGCAGCACCTGAGAGGCTGCTGGCACGCCCATCTCTGTCTTCCTCTCCCTCTCTGTCTCTCTCTATGTCTCTCTCCAAAAAAAAAAAAAAAAAAAAAAAAGAAAAAAAAACACAATGTATTTTGTAAAGAGTATAAGATTAACAAACTTCAAATGGTATTTACTGAATCCAATAGTGCATTGCCTTCTCTATGATTTTATAAAGTGAACTACAGTTAGTAACTCAATGTCCATGTTTGCATAGCTTTATCAAGGAGAAATATTAGTTAAGCACATACAGTGGGTTATAGATTCTGATTCTGCTATGCTCAAGAAAGAAGTGGAAAAGAGAAAGCACTATTCTTGCTCTCATAAAAAATCCTCACAAATGCCTATGAAATGAATACTTCTGAAATACTAACCTCCTGCCCCAAAATAATAACTGTCTGAATTTTGCAAAAATCACTGACTAGAAGGATATTTTATTATAGTTTTAATTCATATTCAGTTACTAATAAAGTGAGTATTTTCATGAGTTTACAGGCCATTTCTATTTTAAAATTTTCCATTTCTTATTTTTCATGTGTTTAAATTTTCTTACTGGGTCATATATATTTTATAGTATCTACATATTAATCTTATATGAGTAACATGTCTTTCCTAAATATTTTTCCTAGCTATGGTTTGGCTTTGCACTATTTTCATTGAAACATAAATTTCTCTATGTTCTTGATAATCAAAAATTTAGAATTTTTAATTCTGATGTATGTCCTGTATACTTCACAAAATTTTTTTTGGAGAGAGACAGAGAGAGAGGGAGAGGAAGACAGAGATGGGCTTGCCAGCAACCTCTCAGCTGCTGTGAACGAAATCCAGATGTGTACGCCCTCTTGTGGTCAAGTGTGGCGTTGCACCTTTGCATCACTTTGCATCTGGCTAACCATGGGACCTGGAAGTTGGAATCGCTGGAGATTGGAACCAGCGTTCTTAGGCTTAGGAGGCAGGCGCCTTAACCGCTAAGCCATCTCTCCAGCCCTACTTCACAGCTTTTTATGTGTGTATGTGTAGTGTATATTGTGGTGTATGGGTGTGTGGTACAAGCAGGTTTATGTGCAGATATGTGGTACCTATGTACCCATGTGTGGAGGCTAGAGCAGAGTGTTTGGTATCCTCCTGTATTGTTTACCCACTTGTTACCTTGAGACAGAGTCTCTCATTGAACTTGGAACTGCCATTTTAATCAGACTGTCTGACCAGCAAACACCAGTGATGCTCCAGTTATTGTTCACCTCAGGACTATAGTAACAGGGTTGTATAGTCATGCCCAGCTGTTAACATAGACACAAGGGAATTGAACTCAGGGCACAAAGGCCCTTTTCAAACCATGTGTGCATGGCAAGTGGTCTTACCCACTTCATAGTTGGTTTTACACACACACATGTTCACACAGACTTATTTATGTATGTATGTACATGTGACATTTAGCCAGGGCCTTAGGCATGCTCGGCAATCACTCCATTAATGAGCCACCATAACTTAATTTAGAAAAAAATAACTAGATTGTTATCTCTCACTCAGCTCAAAATTAATTCAAAATGGACCCAAAATAGCACCTGAGACTCTGAAACTGGTAGAAGAAAAAACATAGGAAACCAAGAGATAGGCATAGGTAAGGACTTTCTGAAAAGGACTCCAATAGCACAGAAAATAATCACATGAATTCACAAATAGGATCACATTAAATTAGGAAACTACTGCACAGCAGCAAAATATGCCATCACCAGAGTAAAGAAAGAACTAACACACAGAATAGAAGGCAATCTCTCTCATCCAACATCTGATAAGTTGTGAATATGTAGAACATACAAAGAACTTAAGTCTGGCTACCAAGAAATCAAAGAATCCAAACAATAAATATGCTAATTAAATGAATCGACATTTCTGAAAAGATGAATTGCAAATGACCAATAAGCATTTGAAAAAATATGTAACATCCTTAGTTACAAGGGAAATGAATACATGTTAAAACTGCACTGAGATCCTATCTCACCCCAGTTA
This sequence comes from Orientallactaga sibirica, assembly GCA_036365145.1. Lineage (NCBI taxonomy): Eukaryota > Metazoa > Chordata > Mammalia > Rodentia > Dipodidae > Orientallactaga > Orientallactaga sibirica. Next base: position 18,752,006 of record JAEOAD010000033.1, read on the forward strand.
AAATGGCAGTCATTAAGAAAGAATATAACAACAAATGTTTTAAAGATCTTTGTGTATGATGAGGGAAACCCTTACACAATGCTGTTGGGCATATAAACTAGTCCATTAATCATCCATGCTCATTAAAGCACTATTCACCACAGTCAAGTTATGAAATCAACCTAGATGTCCATGAACAGATGAATGGATAAAGAAAATGTGGTATTCATACACAAAGTACTTTTAATCTGCCATGAAGAAGAATAAAATTATGTTGTTCCTAGGAAAATTTATGCAACTGGAAATCATCATTTTAAGGAAAATAAGTTAGACTCACAACAAAACATTTCAACATTTATTCTATTTGTGGACCCTATATTTTATACATCTATGTAAAATCATATATGTAATGAAATTATAAGAAAGACTGTCTAGAGGGATGAATGAGAAAAATGAAGATGAAAGAGGAGAAATGCAAAGGTGGAAAGGAAGGAGCAGCTTACCCAGATTGGGTAAGTTTCAAAATAGCTTGAAAAATCAAGCCAATACATCTGCCCCAAGAAATACTATGCCCTTAGTAGAGGACATTTATTAGAGCTGTTCAATGGAAGCCCCAGACGAAAAGTTCAAAAGAATGATTATAAATATGCACAAAGAACTCAAAGAAGATGTGGATACACGTAAGGCTGAAATCCTGAACAAGTTCAAAAAGAATGCAAACAAAAAATTAAAACAACCTCCTAGATGAAATGAGGAAGTCTAAACATGATTTGAAAAGGGAACTTAATAGAGATAGAAATCCTGAGGAAAAAACAAACTTAGAGCAGGAAATGAAAAAAATATAGCAAGTCAAAAAGCTCCATGGAATACTTCACTAACGGAATGGATCAAGTGGAAGACAGCATATCAAGCCTTGAACACACAGTAAAAGAGAAATTGGATTGTTCTGTCAAAATCAATGAAAAATTTGAAAAACCATATAAATAGAAGATGGGAAAAATGTGTGACATTTTGGAAAGGCCAAATGTCTGGAGTGTGGGCATACCAGAAAGATAAGAATTTCAGACAATGGCATAGAAAATATTTTAAATAAAATTACAGAAGATATTTTCCCAAATCTAAGGGAAGAGTTAGCCATCCAGGTTTAAGAAGCATACAGAACATCAAATAGAACAGAACAGAAATAAAATTACCCATGTCATATTATAGTCAAGAGAGTTAATACACAGAACAAAGAAAGGGTACTTCAAGCTATAAGAGAGAAACCTCTCATCACATACAAAGGCAGAACCATGAAAATAACAGCCAAACTTTTAATGGAAACACTAAAATCCAGAAGAGCATGAATGATGAATTCAGTACTGAAAGACCACAGCTGCCAACTTAAACTACTACATGCAGCAAAATTATCCCTTATAATAACATGAAAAAGAAAAATTTTCCATGATATGACATTGTTTTCATGAGAAAACAAACAAAAGGAATTATGAGCACTAGGCTAGCACTACAGTGTATATTGAATGGAATATTACATATCTAAGAAAAAAAAACAAATATATTCAAGAAATCATAAGTGAACTTGCCAAAGCTTTAATACGCATTATGCAAATGAAGACCAAGAATACAACAAACTGTAAAATAATAAATATAAAAGGAACTAACACATACTTTTTAGTAATAATTGAATATCAATGTCCTCAACTCCTGAATGCATGGACAGACTAACAGGCTAGATCAGAAAACAGGATCTATCCTTTTGTTTTGGTCTTTAAGAATGTGGAAGGATGTTCTCTGTGTTTATCTCCTTCAGCCTTTTTCTGGTGTCGTGATTGCCAAGAATGCTGTACTCTTGCCCTTTCCCCTCATTACTCTGGTTTCAGTTAGGGCCTTGGTGAGATGTGATTGGCTGATCCTCCTTTCAGGTTCGATTATACACAGAGACTTGGTCTATCCCCCAGAACTCTTGACTACCCCCACAATGAATGACCCACATTGCCCACTGATGAGGCTCCCTTTGGAAGAGGGAGGACAGGAAGGAGGATAATGGAGTCAACACTATGAAAGTAAAATCTAAATAATATAAATAAAAAATAATTTATCAAAAAAGGAGAAAAAAAAAGAATGTGGAAGGATTTGATACTTTGGACTGGAGAAGCCTTGCAGTGCTGCAAGCACAGCTTTGTGGGTTATTCTGGATAGAGTTTGAAAATGCTAAATGCAGAGAAAATTGTGCACTGTAAAGGCTCTGCTTATCAACTTTCAAAGGGGAAGAAACCTTTGTTGTAACTGGGCTACTGGCAAAAAGGGTTGTACATTCTTCTGCTCAAGCCCTAACATTTTGAACAATGTTGAGTTTAAAAATAATGGACTGAATATTTTATGGGAGGTATAGAACACAAAGATAAGAAAAATGTGTAGTTTATCACAGGAAACTTCAAGCAAATTGGAAGTTACAGGCACAGAGATAGATTCTAAAATTTACATAACCTGCAGTTGTTAAGAAGATGACCACTATTAAGTGTGGACTAACTGTTTTGCATTTAAACAATGAAAATGATGCCCTGAGGATGAGCTGGGGAGGGCTCAAGCTAGTAAGAATGCAACTTTTTTTTTTGAAAGGAAGCAGCTTAGAGGAAGAATCCTGAAGGAATATCCTCTTCAAGGTCAACTTTATTCTCAGGATTTACAAATTTGGCTATGCCACTTACCTGGAAGCATGAAAACTGAAGGAAAGAGGTTCTTGAAGTGCACACAATTCTAGGAGCTGCTGAGATGTGGCAAAGTGAAACAGGTTTAAAAATCCCTGTGAGGAGACCTAGCAAGGCCATTGTGTGGTTGAACCAGTTCCAGTAGCCATGAGATGTCACAAGGTGAAGCAAGGTTGAAATCTCTGTGTGGAACCCAGTAAGGCCATGAAGCTTTGTGAAGCTGTGAAGATGAACTGTGGTTTTCAGGGTATACCCAAAGATGTTTTCTTTACATATACCAGCACTGTACAATAGCTGCCATGGAGAGCTTGTGTCTTGGGATGAAATTTCCCCTGGGCTGTGTGTGAGCAGCCCAGCTGGAGGGGTGGTATTGCAAACACAGACTTAGTCACTGGATGTGAATGTTGGACTTGAACTTTCAGAAGTTTGATGTTTAGCTGCTGGTTATTGATTTGACATTGGTCTGGTCTCTCTTTGTTAGTTTTTTGTTTTACAATGGAAATATTTTCTCTGTGTCATTGTATTGGAAGTATGTAACAGTATGTAACTTGTGTTTTTATTTTACAGGGCTCACAGTTATGAGACAGTCTTGAGTCACAGATGAGACTCTGGAATTTTGAGCAATGTTAAAATTGGTAAAGACTATGGGGACCTTTGAAGCTGGGCTGAGTGCAATTTGCATTGTAAAATGGTCATGAGTTTATGGGGACCAGGGACAGAATATGGTGGTTTGAATATATGTCCCCCATAGGCACCACCACAGTGGAAACTTTGTAAGAAATGAAAAAATTTCTTAAAACACATGGTCTTCCAAAGTTAAACAGAGCTACAACAACAAAAAAGAAAGCTATAGACTAACATCCCTGATGTACTTACTTAGATGCAAAAATTCTCAACAAAAATACTGGAGAATCAAATTCAAGAACATATGACTTATTTGCTTATTGGTTTATTTTATTAATTAGGAACTTTATTGTATGAACAAATCATGTGTTGTCCCATTCCTCTCATATAATCCTATTATAGCCCCTGTTCCCCACCCTATTCTGCTGAGGGTCCTCCTTAGTAGGGTTACTGGTATACATCATGGGGTTATGGGTTAGGAATGCAGCATTCAGTCACTGTGGGGTTATTGATGCCTCAGGATACTCCTTTCTATGCTGGGGCCATGAAGGTTGATCTTGAGGAGCTAGAAACTGCTTCAGCATTCTTCCTTCAGGCCTTTTCCTTTCCAATGAATTTGCATGTGTACTAATTTAAAACTTCAGTTGGTTAGGTTTTGCCTTCAGGTCATCTTCCCATTGTCCCAAGGCAGAACCACTGATCCATTCTCATTGGTTGCAGGCTTTTAAACAATAGTGGCTTAAGAAGCCTAAAATAAATCTTTGTGCCTCAGATTTTCAACTTGCTTACATTTCTTTCTGCATCAAAATTTATGATTTTCATATTCTTCTGCTCTATACTGTCCTCTGCCAAACACACTAGTCCATTATTTTTCAATTTAATCTTTGTTCCAGTTCTCAGAACATGGAAGAATGCAGCTGACCTCTGCCAGAGCATCATATAAACTGTCTCTTGCTGGGTTCTGATAAAGTACTTCCTTTCCCCTTCAAAACTTCATAAGCATAGCTTCACAGTCCACACTTTTCTATACATTTAGGTCTTTCAAACTATTACCAGAATGGCCCTTAAGGCTAGGCTCTGCTTATAGTGCTGCAACATTTCACTAGTGTAATGTTTGAAATCATACCTTATTCATCCCAAAAACCATTTCCAAAAGACCAAAAACTATATTGTCAAGTTCATAGCAGCAAAGACCACACACTTGTAACCAAATTTCTGTAGCAGTTACCTTATCCTTTCTTGAACAAAAAGACATGACAAAATGCACAGCATGGGAACAAATGACTTATTTTTGCCTTACAGTTGAAAGTGAAACAATTATTATCATAGTAAGGAAATCATGACAGAAAATAATACACTGTAAAACTCTTATAGTGGATACATACTATCAGCAAACTAGCAGAATACAAAATCAACAAATAAAAATTAGTACCTTTTCTATATAAATAATAAGCTTCCTGAGAATGGAACCAGGGAAAATTCCCTTTAATTAGCTTCAGAGTTCTATATCTAGGAATAAACCTACCTAAACATAATCAAAAGTATAACCAAGTATAATGAAAGCTTAAAGACACTGAAGGAAGAAATTGAAGACAACATTAGTATATGCTTCAGTTTTGTGCAATTTTATTGCTGCACTATTCACAATGCATAAGAAAGGGAACCAGCTTTGGTATCAAACACCAAATAAATGGATAAAGAACATGTAGTAGTGCTTATACACAGTGGATTTTTATGCAGCTGTAAAGAAAAATTAAATTAGAATATGAAGTAATCATAATGCAACTGGAAATCATTGTGTTAAGTGAAATGAGGCAGAATCAAAGATACATACCACATGTTTTTTGTTTATCATGAGGATCCCAGATTTAAAATTATATTTATGTGTATACATAATATTGCTCTTTTATCATAATCCCAATGATATTCTTCAAAGAACTAAAAGAACAACTAAAATTTTATATAGAAGCAGAAAAGACCTTGATTAGCTAAAGTATGACTGAGCAAGATGAACAATACTGGAGTTGTCACAATACCTGATCTCAAACTAAACTATCGAGTTATAACAAAAAAGAGGCATATAAATAAACAGAATACGATAGAGGGCCCAGAAAGTGGGTGTAGATCAAGAGCCTAGACAAAGGGTCAAGAGAGAGGAGCAAGAAAAGATCTTAAGAGAGGGGTGTAGAGAATAATGGAGTAAATGTGACATCAAAGCTGAAGTGGAGACAATTTGGAGATAAGAAGGGAGCCAGGCAGAGGGGACAGGGGACAGAGCAGGGCAAATTAGAACAAAGTATAATGACCAACATGTGTGAACATGCTTTAACAAAATCCACCGCTTTGTGTATTTTCTTCAAATTATTTTAGAGGAGAGCTATGAGAATATTCTTTTTTTTTTTTTTTTTTTTTTTTTGAGAATATTCTGAGATGTGACCAAAAAAACTGAGAGAGACAATAAAGTTAGTGGAAATACCTGAGAAGAATCATGGGAAAGGGATGATGGGGAAGTGGGAGGGATGCACAACTCTAAGCTAGTATAAATAAGTATTATAGAAACTTAATTCTTTGTAAGCCAATTAATACACATAATTTTCTTAGAAAGAAAATTAAAAAAAAGAGAGGTAGTTTACCCTACTGGAATGGAGAAAGCTTTACCCTGAAGCGATAGGATGTTGCATTTACATCCCAGTTCCAGAGATGGGTCACCCCCAACAGTGAGCTGCTGATCAGGGAGGCTCATAAGACATTTAAAGCAATGCAGGTCATTGCCAAAGCACTTGGTTACTCACAAGACTAACCTCAATCTTCTTCTCTCTCTCTCTTTCTCTCTCACTCCCTCTTCTTTCTCTTCTCTCCTTCTCTTTCCCTTTCATATTACCTATATTTTTCTTCCTTCTTTTCCCTTGGCACTGACCTGTAATTCCCAATACCAGTATGTGGTTAACATCCACAACGAGCTGTTGAACAGTGAGACCTACAAAGTTTCCCAAAAGAAGACAGATTTCTGTCAGAGTACTTGATGACCCACCAAAGGTTGATGGTTAGACACTGCTGCCAAAATAACATATATTGTTGATATGGAATATGAAGTGACCTGGCTGGAATCTGGAAGAGAATCAGTCCCCAGACAGTTAGCTTTTCTAGTGCCAGAAGATGCTACATGAGGGACTGGGGAAAAATGACCAACATCTGTCTAAGCAACTTGTGGTCAAAGCTACTCAGCAGCAAACAACCTGCTATGATGCTCACACAAGGCAATAGTGGCACACAGCCATGGTGGGTTACCGAATGCTCTAGATTTGGCTAATGGATCCATTCAGTGGAATGGAGCCCATACCTGGAACGGGGAAACAAGTCAGAACCATATCCATAAATATCAAGCTCCCACCAATAGCGGGATACAAGAGGGCCTACACCTATTAAATTCTCTCTAAAATAATAATGGTTATCCATGTATTGTGCACTGACCTCACTCTCCATTGGAGAATTTGCTTCTCTTTTTCAGATGGACACAGAACCTAAGGAGAGAATCGCACCTCACCCGGGCACTAGCTGAAGCCATAGAGTTATTGGGGAAATGAGCAAGAGTGTTGCTTTCTCAGTGTACCTGGTATCAGCACAAGGGTGAAGGAGATAGACACAGACAACACTCAACTCCTACCAAATCAGATATCCAGAGACACAGAGATTCCCAATACCTTGTCACTGAAATAGATGTAAAATGAACCCAACATGGCTCAGGGAAATTCTTGGAAGAAGAAGAGGAAAGATCGTTAGAGCCATGAGTTCGGTCATTGTGCACAGAGACATTTTCTCTCCCCCATAACTGATGGTTACCCCCACAAAGCAAGACCCACAATCTCAACGGGGGAAGGACAGGGAGAAAGCTAACAATGGTACCATCATGGCTGTATACACACTATATATGTAACTAATAAAAAAAAACTAAATAGTAAGAACCTATGGCTAACACACCACAGGCTGCTGTCACAGGACACTGAAAAATCTAGCTGGAGCTGAGATGGAAGCCATCTCCTTGTTTAGTACCTGTCATAGTACTGTAAAATACTATGTGAGATAATGTGGGATAAAAGTAATCAGTAGTCTGAACAGACAGTGGATCCTGAAAACTATAAAATCACCTAGCCAGACAAGATTATTAGTGGCACAGAAGCTATGGGAATAATCAATTGCTTTCTCATTGGACATGAGGCCTGTTCAGTGGAAGGGAAATCATGCCAGGTACTGAGATCAAGTCAAAAGCCTATGACTTGGAAGATCATAAACCATCCAGGAAGCCTCCACTGTTTTTTGGTTGACTGGAGATGGCATGGCCATGAAAAAGTCCTCTAAATGCATATGTTTATCCCCTTTGATTAATCACTTTTTGTTAAAGAACCTTCTTTTTACAGATGACAGGGAATAGTGCCATCATGACTCATGAAAACAAGTAGAAGGAAAGGCTAAGGTCTAGCAGTGGATGAGTCATCTCTATTACACTTGTCACGGATCAGGAAACATTGGGCAGGAAGTGGTGGATTGAATATGAGTACTGCTATCACTGCTAGCAAGAGAACTGTCTCAGTGGAGAAGGAATCACTGAGGAAACACAGAACTCATCAAAGAAGAAAAAATAAGAGGCCATGGAGAGGGGTCAGCACCATGTGGTGCATGGGCAGACTGAATTTAGAAAACATTGCTTTTTCTGAAATCTTGAGTGTGTGCAGAGGCAGGACACAGTTTGGAGGCAGAAAGTCCATGTATGGCCTACTGTGGTGGCACACAGAGAGGAGAAGGAGGCTCATAGCAGGCTGCAGTGAGATAGCCACGCAGACACTTGAGAGAAGTGTCATGTGACCAAGGCAGAAATAAAGTAATAGGTAAGTATCATTGTGTTTGGTGATGAACCTGGTCCAAGCATGATACTGTTCCCCAAACAGACATGTAGAGCAATGGAATAGAGTAGAATATTAAGATATAAAATATTTAAGTACAGCCTCCTATGTGTTGACAAATATCAAAAACATAAATTAGAAAAAAAAAAAAGACTGCCTCTTCAACAAATGGTGTTGGGAAACTGGATATCCACATTCAGATAAAAGAAACTGGATCCCCATATTTCACTCTGCACAAAAATCAACCCCAAAATGGATGCACTGATGCTCTGAAACTGTTAGAGGAAAAAGTAGGGAAGATATTTCAAGAATACAACTTTAATCAATAGATGAATGGATCAAAAAACTGGAATTTACACACAGTAGAATTTTTTTAGCTACAAAGAAGAATTAAGTCATGTTATTTATAGAAAAGTAGGTATAACTAGAGCTTATCATATTAAGCTATTTAAGCCAGTCTCAGAAAGACAAGTATTATATAATTCCTCTCATTTGTGATTTGTAGATTTTATATAGATACATAAAATCATGTATGCATATATGATATGAAAGAAGTAAAATTTTCTAGGAAAATAAAGGGGACTAACAAGGGGGAGAAAGGGACCATATGCAACTATGGGGAGTATATACTCAATGCACAGTATATACTTATATGAAAAATTTAAATCAATTTGCAACTTTACTGAACATGTGCACAACTTTTTTCTTACCATCCTTCCCTATAACAACTATTTATGTATCATTTATACAGTATTAGGTATTAAAAGTAATCCAGAGATTATTCAAAATATATAGGAGAATGTGTATAGGTTGTCTACAATTGCTATGCAAGTTTATATAAGGTACATTTTAATATAAGGCACATGCTTATTGCAGATTTTGGTGTTCTCTAGAATATCTAAGTACACATGTATGTCATGGATGACTATGACAGTACTTTGGTTTTCGTATTATAAATTGTGCAAATTTCTCATTGACACTGGTATGGATTTGGGACCCACTGTTCTCTGTTCCCCACATTTCAACATTCCAGAAGACTTGTAGTATAATTTTTACCTTCTTCAGCAAATGCTGCAATGTTATTAATGCAATATTATGGAGCCAATAGGATCTGATGAAAAAAAAAAAAACACAACACCTGTTTTCTAATTGCCCACAAATAATTTTTACATGAATTTATAAACTTTAAATTCTTTTTGGGACATTTTTTCCTTCCCTTCTCCTGGAGATATCTGTCTGGGAAGCTTTGCACTTTACTGTGACTTTGTTTGGTCAGTGTGATGCTGTTCCTTGAAGTTTTCTTTCCTCTCTAGGATCTTTACTCTATTGCTGGAGTATGTCTTCTGCTATTAGTCTACTCCCCTGTAAGTCACCATGAGCATAGACAGTTTGTATGGCAGTATCTACAGATGGTGTACACAATGAGATACAGTTCTTGAAACCTCACCTGTCTGAAAATGACTATATTCTGTATTCCTATTTGAATGGTAGATTGGTTTTAAAATAGAATATATATATTGGTTTTTCAAGGTAGAGTCTCACTCTACTCGCTCTAGCCCAGGCTGACCTGGAATTCACTCTGTAGTCTCAGGGTGGCCTCGAACTCATAGCGATCCTCCTACCTCTGCCTCCCAAGTGCTGGGATTAAAGGCATGCGCCACCATGCCCAGCAATGTTTTTTTTAAATTTATTCAACTTCTACTTTGTAGCACATACTGTTCTAGGAACCGGGGATATGAGATTGAATAACAAAAGTAAAATGAAGAAGGTCTTATGTAAAAAGAGCTTTTATTTTGGTGGAAAACACTGTAGATAAACAACAATAACATGCCATTGATACATTTTTATATATAGCATTATATCTGTGTCTACATATTTACATTCAAATATACATGGTTAGTAAAGAAAAAGTGAGTAAAGGAGCTAAAGAGTGATATTAGAGTGTTATTGTCTACAGAAAATCTCAGAAGGCTGGGAATATTTGAACAGAGGCCTAAAAATATAAGAGGAAATGAACTTTGCTTATATTTCTGGGGAGAGCATTCCAAACTGAGGGCATAGGACATCATTGCAGCTGTTCTGTAGTTACCATCCAATAAAATTTAGGGCTATAGCTATTGCTTGAGGCCGTATTTTCCAACGGGACCGTATTAATGATAGCTGGCCATACATTTTCATATGAAAACACAATTTTCTCAGAAATTTAAACAATTGCTCAGCTGCCTCCTGATAACCAAAAAAAAAACAAAAAACAAAAAACAACAAAAAAAAACCATGAGATTATGGAAAAAGAGAAAGCAAATAGAATTTTTTTCTGAACATACTATAGTTTCCAAAGATGATGAAATAACAGGGTCATGTGAACATTATCTCTGAGATAAACTTGATCTTCTAAGTTCAGTGTAATTCATTGTAGGAGAAAAATTTCCATTTCCCGAAGTTCAGCCAGTGAGTCACTTTTTCTGTCTTTCCAAGACAGTGTTGCCTAGTGTGGTAGTTTGAATAGATAGCTCCCAATATATTCAGTGTCTCATTAGTTTGTTCTTTGCATCTGCAGCCACCTGGCTGGAGGCAGTGTCACTAGGTGGATCTTAATGTGTGGTGGTGGGTATGAGATTTCATTCTAAAGATATGCGAATTGTGCCTAACTGGAGTTCCTGAGGTGTGCTGGCCTGTGTGGCTTTTGGTTTTTTGGTTTTCTTGCTCTCTCTCTTGCCTGGTCCTGTAAGAGCAGGCCAGCTTCTTCTGCCATTATGGAACTTTCCCTGTATCTGTAAGCTTCAATACATATACCTTCCTCCTTAACTGTGCCTGGTCTGGAAGTTCATCTCTGTGAACCTGAAGCTGTCTGCTACACCTAGCCTCTGGGTACAGCTACTGGGAAAGCCCTCTTTATCCTCCACAGTTTTGTCTTTTAATTGAACTTCTTAATTAGGACCCCTGTTCCTTACTGTGTTCAGTTGCCCTGGCTGATCCTCCTGCCTCTCCCTCTTCAGCATGCTCCTGCCAGCATGCTCCACCACAGCTGGCCTATGGGTCTATGATGACTTATAAAGTTGAACAGAATGCACTGCATTTTACATCATGGATGATCATGAGTTAATGGGTCCAGGGGTGGTATGTGGTGGTTTGATTCAGGGGTCCCTATAACCTTATGTGTTCTGGATGCTTGATCCCCAGATGATGAAAATTTGTGAATTGAAACCTTGTTGAGAGTGGCTTATGGGTGTTATAGCCAGCTTCCATGTGCCAGTGTTTGGCACACTCTCTGTTGCTATTGTCCATCTGATATTGGGCAGGAAGTGATGTCCACCTATGCTCATGATATGTTTTCCTCCTGCCATCATGGAACTTTTCCTCGAGTCTATAAAACAAAATAAACCCTTTCCTCCTTTCAAGGTGCTTTTGAATGGGTACTTTCTGCCAGCAACATAAAGGTAATTGAATAGTAAATTGGTACCATGAAGTGGTGTCATTATTGCTTTAAGCCTGATTGTATGGCTTTTGGCCATCGGGGCTCTCTTATGGAAGGAATGTGGAAGGCTTTGAAACCTTAGTCTAAGAAATACTTTGCACTGCTGAAGGCAGAATTTCATGAACCATTCTGGTCAGAGTTGAAAGACCTGAATGCAGTAAAAACTATGGAATGTGAGATTTGGCTTATGAGGGTAAGAACTTCATCAAGATGGTCTAGAAGCAGTTTGTGTGAAAGGCTTGCTGCATTCTGTCTGCCTATATCCTGAGAACTTGTGCATGGCTATGTTGTGTAAAAAATGAATTGGAGTGAGGATAAAGATATGACACAGAAAAAAATGAGATCTTCAGTCTAAAGACAACAGTTTGGTTCAGTTGCAGTTGTTTGAGAGATTGTAACTATTGACTTTGGGCCACTTGTTCTACACTGGGGCAGCAGAAAGAATGCAGACTTTTTTGAAAGTAAGGATCCTGAATACTGAAGGAGTGTCCTGCTCTTCAAAGTCAGCTTTATTACACATGGATTAAGATGTTTAGTAGCCCACCTGGTACTATGGAATGTAAAAAATGCAGGAAGTAAAGGGTCACTGGCTTTGCAACAGTGTTTTATTTTTACTTTTGGAAATATCCATGGGCAATAGGAAGCAGGGTTGTTGGAAGACCTTATGTGGAGGCATGATGGAGCCGTGAGGATGAAATGTGGGTTGTAATGCAGACGCAATCAAGATGCCAGGACTATGGGAAGGCTGCCAAGGAAAGTTGCCAGCTTGGATGGAGTTAATCTCTATGTTTTTGAGTAGCCCATCTGGAGGAATGGAATTTGAACTCTAGAGACTCATCACCGGTTAGAGTTATCAGACTTGGAGACTTGTCACTAGCTAGAGTTGTTGGGCTTGGAGTTTTAGAGACTTGGAATTATAGAATTCAACATTTCCCCTATTTTTTTAAAACTTTTTAAAAAATTGACAACTTCCATAATTATAGAAAATAAACCATGATAATTCCTTCACCTCTCCCACTTTCCCCTTCCCAAATTCACTCTTCATCCTACCCCTTCCCCCCTCAATTAATGTCTCTTTTATTTTCATGTCATTCCCCCTATTATAAGGGTCTTATGTAGTTAGCACAAGGTATTGCTAGGTCATTGATATACAGGCCATTTTATGTCTTTGAAGATGGCATTGTAAGCAGTCCTACCCTTCTTTTGGCTCTTACATTCTTTCTGCCACCTCTTCTGCAATGGACTCTGAGCCTTTGAAGCTGTGATAGAGACATTTCAGTGCTGAGCATTCCTATGTCAGTTCTTCTCAGCACTACAGTGACTTTTGAGTCATGCCAGATGTCATTGCCATCTGAAAAGAGAAGCTTCTCTAACCAAAAGTGAGAGTAGCATAAATATATGGGTGTGAACATTAAGAAAAGTGCTTACTGGGAAGTTTGATGAGCACAATATATAAATATAAAATATAATATATAAATTTAGCCAGATAACAGCAGATGTTACACCCCTAAGTCTCGTGACCTCCCCTGTCATAGTCTTTTGACTAGGTTTTTCAGTATCAGGCATGTATTCCCTCCCATGGACTGGGTCTCCAGTCCAATTAATGAGCAGTTGGGTTTTTCCATAACAGACATGCCATTATTGCCCCCATTGGCTCATTTGGCCTGGGCTGGCCAAACTTAAGACTTGCAGTGTCCACTATTGTTTATCTCCACTAGTAACTTCTTCTCTCTACGCTAGTGCTATAAGCAGTGTAGCATGTTCTAACTTTTTGTCATATGGTCTATAGTGAGGAGGCTTTCAGCTCAGCTTCACCTTGTTTTCTCAGTGACCTTGCAGCCTAAGAATGTGGAATCGTTAGCAATAGGGTCTTACCATCTATTCCTGGTGGGAAACCAAGAGTCTGGGCAATGGCTTGTAATGTTTTGGGGGCATCAGGGACCTCCCTGTTAAACAACTCACTGGAAGGTATCTCATCTCTGGCACTGAAACTTTTCCAGTAACATGTCTTCTGGTGTACTATTGTCCATATGACTTATTCATACTCTCTTAAATTTTGATTAACCCTCCCCCACTCTTCCTTTACTCAGTCTCTTCCCCTGACCTCACTTAGGCCATTCCACACATATACATATACATATACATATACATATACATATACATATACATATACATATACACTATACACATATACATAAAATACACACACACACACACACACACACACACACACAAAATACTATCCCTTTGAGTCCTCCCCTCTCCCTCCTCCTTTACAGCCCATTTCTAGCTTACTGGCCTCTGCTACCTATTTTTACTCCAACTTACATATAAGTCTAAACATTTGTAGCTAGGATCCATATATGAGGCAGATTGTGTAGCATTTGGCTTTCTGGGCCTGGGTTACCTCACTTAGTATAATCCTTTCCAGATAGATCCAGTTCCCTGCAAATTTCATAATTTAATTTTTCTTTACCACTGAATAGAACTCCATTGTATAAATGTACCACATCTCACTATCGATTCATCAGTTGAGAGACATTTAGGCTGGTTCCATTTCCTAGCTATTGAGAATAGAGTGGCAAATATCTCTAAGGTAGTGAGATGAGTCCTTAGGATATATGCCTAGGAGTGATATAGTTGGGTCATATTGTAAATCTATTTTTAGCTATCACAGGTACTTCTGCACTGATTTACACAATGGCTGTACCAGTTTACATTTCCACCAAGAGTGTAGAAGCATTTGAATTTTTCCACATCCTCACCAGCATATATTGTCATTTTTTTTCTTGATAATAGCCATTCTGACAGGAGTGATATGGAATGTCAAAGCAGTTTTAGTTTGAATTTCCCTGATGCCTAGGATACAGAACTTTTAAAAAGATGTTTATAGGCTACCTTTATTTCTTCTTTTGAGAACTCTCTATTTAGTTCCATTACTCGTTTTTAGTTGGGTGGTTTAATTTCTTATTATTTACTTTGTTTAGTTCTTTGTATAGCCTGGATATTAATCCTCTGTCAGATGTATAGCTGGAAAAGATTTTTTTCCCATGTGGTAGGTTGCCTCTTTGCTTTACTCACAATGTCCTTTGCTCTGGAAATAAAATGACTAATCAACCACTGAAACCTCATAAAATTAAAATGCCTTGTTGAAGGTTTTTCTCTACTTTTTCCTCTAGCAGTTTCAGAGTTTTAGGTATGATATTAATGTCTTTGATCCATTTGGAATTAATTCTTAAGCACGGAGAGAGATAGGATCTGTTTTCATTCTTCTACATATAGATATTCAGAATTTTTCCAGCACTATTTGTTAAAGAGGCTTTCTTTTCAACAATGAATATTTTTGGCATTTTTATTGAAAATCAGATGGCTATAGCTGACTGGACTTACATCTGGGTCCTCTATTCTGTTCCATTGATCTATGTGTCTGTTTTTCTGCCAATACCATGCTATTTTTGTTACTATGACTTTATAATATAGCTTAAATCAGGTATAGTGATTCTGCCAGCCTTTTTTTTTTTTTTTTTTTTTTTTTTTTTTTTTTTGGAGGGGGAGAGAGACACAGAAAGAGAGAGACAGAGAGAGAGGGAGAGGAAGACAGATAGAGATGGGCGTGCCAGCAGCCTCTCAGCTGCTGGGAATGAAATCCAGATGCACGCGCCCCCTTGTGATCAAGTGTGGCATTGCATGCCTTTGCATCTGGCTAAATGTGGGACCTGGAGTTTGGAACCAGTGTTCTTAGGCTTAGGAGGCAGGCGCCTTAACCGCTAAGCCATCTCTCCAGCCTCCAGCCTTATTTTTGATGCTCAAAATTGTTTTAGCTATTTGAGGATTTTTTGTGCTTCCAAATGAATTTTAGGATTGTATTATCTATTTCCTTGAGGAATGCCATTGTAATTTTGATGGATATTGCATAAATGTATAGACTGACTTTGGTAACATTTACATTTTCACAATATTGATTCTTCCAATTCAAGAATATGGGATGTTTTTCCATTTCCTATGTCTTCCTATGCCTTTTTCTCTGGAGTGTTTTAAAGTTTTCATTGTAGAGATCCCTCACTTCCTTGCTTAAGTTTATTCCAAGGTACAATTTTTTTTTTGAGGCAATTGTGAGTGGGAGTAATACCCAGATTTCATCCTCAGCTACTGATGTCTGTTTATTTTGTATCCTGCTACATTGCTGAAAGTGTTTATCAGCTCTCACTGTTTGCTGGTAGAGTATTTTGGGTCCTTTATGTATAGAATCATATCATCTGCAAATAATGATAATTTGATCTCTTCCTTTCCAACTTATATCATTTCTAGGTATTCTCATGCCTCATTTCTATATCTAAGACATGCAGTGTTATATTAAAATAAAAGTATGGGCAATGGCCACCCTCATGTCATTATTTTAGTGGAAAATCTTCAAGTTTTTCCCCATTTAGTATTATGTTGGCTGTTGAGATATGTTCCTTCTATTCCCAGTGTTTCTAGTACTTTTACCATAAAGAGATGTTGGGTTTTGTCAAATGCTTTTTCTGCATCTATTGTGATGATCATGTGCTTTTTGTCCTTCATTCCAGTTATATGGTGTATTACATTTACTGATTTGCATATGTTGAACCATCTCTGCATCTTTGGGATAAAGCCTGCTTGATCAGAGTGAATGACCTTTTTGATATATTCTTGTATATTGCCAGTATTTTGTTGAGAACTTTGCATCTATGTTCATGAAAGAGATTGGTCTGTAATTTTCTTTTTTTTTGTTCTATCTTTGTCTGGTTTTTGGTATCAGGGTAATGTTGACTTCATAGAAGGAGTTTGGTAGTATTTGTTCCTTTTCTATTCTATGGAAAAGTTTGAGAAGCATTGGTGTTAGTTCTTCCATGAAGGTCTTGTAAAATTCACCAGTAAATCCATCTGGGCCTGGACTTCTTTTAGTTGGGAGAATTTTTTTTTTTTTTTTTTTTGAGAGAGACAGAGAGAGAGAGAGAGAGAGAGAGAGAGGAAGACAGATAGAGATGGACGTGCCAGCAGCCTCTAAGCTACTGTGAACGAAATCTAGATGCATGAGCCCCCCTTGTGGTCAAGTGCAGCATTGCACCATTGCGTCACTTTGCATCTGGCTAACCATGGGACCTGGAGAGTAGAACCGGCATTCTTAGGTTTAGGAGGCAGGCGCCTTAACCTCTAAGCCATCTCTCCAGCCCATAGTTGGGAGATTTTTTTTTTATATAGCTGTTTTTATCTCTCAACATTTTTAGGTCTGTTTAAGTGGTTTATCTTATCTTGATTTAACTTTGGAAGGGTATATAAATCAAGGAAATCATCCATTTATTTCAGAGTTTCAAATTTAATGGAACATATGTTCTTAAATTATGTCCTTATGATGTTCTGAATTTCTTTAGTATTTTTTGGAATGGTGCCTTTTTCATCTCTAATTTTATTAATTTGTATGTCTTCTCTCTTTCTTTTGGTCAGAGTTGCTAAGGATTTGTTAATCTTGTTTATCATTTCAAAGAACCAATTCTTTGTATTGGTTTTTTTTTTTTTTTTGGTTTCTATTTCATTCATTTCTACCTTTATCTTTATTATTTTTTCCTGTCTACTGATTTTTTATTTTCCTTCTTTTTCCAAGGTCTTAAGGTGAAGCATTAAGTTGTTTACCTGTAACCTTTTTAATTTATTAATATAGGCACTTATTATAACTTTACCTCTTAGAACTTCCTTTGTTGTGTCCCAAAGGTTTTGGTAAATTGTGTTCTCATTATCATTTGATTATATAAATTTTGTAAAATTTATTATTTTTATTGAAAATTTCCATATTTATAGATAATAACCCATGGTAAATCCCCCCTCCTCCCACTTTCTCCTTTGAACCTTCACTGTCCATCATACCCCTCCCCCTCTCAATCAGTCTCTCTTTTATTTTGATGTCATCATCTTTTCATTCTATTATGAGGGTCTTGTGAAAGTAGTGGTAGGCACTGAGAGGTCATGAATATCCAGGCCATTTTGTGTCTGGAGGAGCACATTGTAAGGAGTTCTATCCTTCCTTTGGCTCCTACATTCTTTCTACCACCTTTTCCACAATGGACCCTGAGCCTTGGAAGGTGTGATAGAGATGTTTCAGTGCTCAGAACACCTCTGTCACTTCGTCTCAGCACCATGGTGCTTTCTGGGTCATCCCTAGGCCTGTGCTATCTGAAAAGAGAAGCTTCTCTAACTAAAAGTGAGAGTAGCACTAATATATGGTTATGAACTTTAAGAGAAGTACTTACCAAGCAGTTTGGTGAACATAGTATATCCATTTAGCCAGATACCAGCAGGGCTCAGTTCTTTCTAGTGGTATAATTTTTGGTGGAATTGTATCATCTTGATTATTTTTTTGTTTTTCTTGTATTATAATGTAGATATTTTTGCATCTTGAGTTAATATGATGCTTATGCTTGGGTTTTCTTTCTCATCTTTCTTTCTTTCTTTCTATTTATTTATTTATTTATTTATTTATTTATTTAGATTTTCTGAGGAAGGTTCTCACTCTAGCCCAGGCTGACCTGTAATTCACTATGTACTCTCAGGGTGGTCTTGAACTTATGGCAATGCTGCCTCCCAAGTGTTGAGATTAAAGTTGTGCACCATTATTATACCTGGAAGATGCTTGGGTTTTTAAATTATCTCCAGTATTCTTAGATGTGTAAATCTGACTTTATACATCTTCAGGGTAGGAATTTAAGGTACCAGGTGTGGCTCTTATGTAAGTCCCAGAGTAGCAGCAGAAGTGACCCTAGGTGTTGAGTTTGCCTGCTATGTAAGTATTCTAGTAGGGTTGTGGAGCAAATTGCTGGCAAATGATAAAATTCAACTGAGAAAGATACACATTCATTCAAAAGCAGCACAGAGTATTTATGTAAGAGTGGGGATTAATACAAACAGATAATCTAATAAAGTCCAATCCCTAAGGGTGTGTTGCTCTACACCCTTAATCCCGTCCATGGGAGGCTGTGATTTCTGGTCTCAAATGGGTTTCAGATCAACTTGGGGCAAGTAAGACCCTGCTTCCAATAATGAAAGAAGAAAAAGACAAATGCCCTATAAATCAGGAAATGTCAAAGTTAACAGTAATTAATATCAAAATACAGCTTATTTGAAAATGATAAAGGTGACCAAGAATACACCAATCAAATGTAATATATAACCTGCCCAGACATGGAAGGTGAGATTACCACTTCCAGTGTAGGTCTATGTACTTGGCTTTGTTCAAGTAGGCCCTGTTTCCTTTTGAGATGGCTCCCAAAGTCACCTAGGCTGAGTGCCCACCTCAGTTCCTGTCTGTTGCACTGTGGATTCCGTTAGGCTACTTGGATTTCTAGATATGGTGTTCTGATTGGCTGCTCTGGATTCTGTGTTGCTGGGGAGTAGATGAGTTCTGGGGTGGTTGTTGGCATTGTTGGCACTGGTGGTTGGGGGAAGGGAGGCTATACAGGGTGCTTTGAGTTGTACCTGAGCTGCTCAGCTATTCCTCTTTGTGTTCTCCTTCAGCTCAGCTGGTCCCTGCTGTCTTCTCTTTGTGTTTCTTTACTTTCAGAGAAGGCTTGTGTGAGTGGAAAATCCCTTCACCTGGATTCTGCTCCTGTGACTTTATGTTGGGCCAGGTGGGAGCACAGATTAGGGCCAATTGTGGCTGGTTTCCATCTTGATAGAAGCTCTGGGTCTTCCCTGCTTCTCTGCTGTGGTTGGTAATTCCTTTTACATCTTCAGTTTTTGGTAGAAGAGTATATTTTGTTGTTTCTCCACTTATTTCTCCCCAAACACACCTCTGCAGGCTGCTTTGGTGTGGCTCTTACACTGCTATCTTACCTGGAAGTCCCCTGTTTATTTTAAGTCTTTCTTTTGCTATTTCCAATGCCATCATTTACACTGAATGTTTATTCTGTGGTATTATGGCTTTTTCTTTTTTGGTGGGGGAGGTTACAGGCTCACAATAGATCTTGGACTATGGAGATGTTTGAACTGCACTGGGATCGATAAAACTATGGGGACTTTTAGTATATGTGCTGCTAAAAAAGCACTAAACGTGTAGACTAGGCTGGCCTTGAACTTCTGATCCTCCTGTCTTTGACTCTTCAGCAATTTCTTACCAATGTATGCCACCCAACTGGCCTATGGTTACCTTTAAAGTTTAACAGAAAGGATTGCATTTTACATCATAGATCATGAGTTAGTGGGGCTCAGGAGTAGAATGTGGTGGTTTGATTCAGGTGTCCCCATAAACATATTTGTTCTGAATGCTTGATCCCTAGCTGAAGATGATTTGGAAACTGTAACCTTGTTTGAGGTGTGTTATTGGGAGCAGGCTTATGGGTATTATAACCAATTTCCCCTTGTCAGTTTAGGCACAATCTCCTGCTGCTGTTGTCCACCTGATGATGGCCAGGAGGTGATATCCACTCTCTGCTCATGCTCAATTTTAACCTATCATCATAGAGCTTCCCCTTGAGTCTGAAAGCCAAAATAAACCCTTTCCTCTTACAAACTTCTTTTGCTCAGCTGCTTTGTGACAGCCTTATGAATGTAACTGCTACAAGCACCAACAGAGCACCCAAATCTTCAGCTCCATGTCCATCATCTACAGCTCATGATGGCATCTTCTGGGCTCCAAAGGCTTGGGAAATTCCACCCCTCAAGCACTGCTGATTATAGCCTAGACAAGTCCAGTTGAGCCAGTACATTTCCTTGATAGCCGTACAATAGTCCTGGTACCTCCAACACCACGAAGTCACCATTGCAACACTCAATTCATCTTCACAGCTTTATTTAGTGCCTCATTGGGACCCTTTACCAGTACCTCAATTCTGCTTTCACCTCCAGAAGCATGTGAAGGTCAATAACCCTCTTTTTCTTTCTTTATTTTTGGTTTTCAAGGTAATGTCTTGCTAGCCCAGGCTGACCTGGAATTCACTGTGTCATCTCAGGGTGGCCTCAAACTCATGGCAATCCTCCTACCTCTACCTCCATAGTGCTGGGATTAAAGGTGTGTGCCACCACACCCAATTTTTCTTTGTTTTTAATATGTTATACTTCTAAAACCAGTACCAGATGGGAAACTCTGTCAAATTTGTTAATCAAAGGGGGACGGGACTTTGAGAAACAGCTTCAGCATTTTTACTGAAGTTCCTCTTTTTGTGGAGGAGAATTAGCAACACTCCTTCTACTGTCCCAGTGCAAAACAACTAGCCCATCCTCAATGTAATCTGTTACAAAATTGCAGCTGAAACAACCTCAGTGTCCAAACTTTTCACATTTTCTCCTGTGCCAAATTTTATTCTTTACATCTTTCTGCTCCATGCTTTTCTCCTCCTAACACACTAGACCATTATTTTTAAATTCAACTTTGATCAACTTTTAGGATACGATCAGAATGTGGCCAGAATATCACATAAACAACCTCCCAGCTAGTCCCAACAAAGTCCTTTCTTTCCCCTTGAAACCTAATAAGCTCAGTCCACAATTCTTTCTGAATGCAGGTCTTACAAATTCTCACCAGTGGCCCATGAAGCTCTTATGGTATTATAAAGTTTCTATATTTTAAGTCTTTCTTTTGCTATTTCCAATGCCATCATTTACACTGAATGTTTATTCTGTGGTATTATGGCTTTTTCTTTTTGGTGGGGAGGTTACAGGCTCACAATAGATCTTGGACTATGGAGATGTTTGAACTGCACTGGGATCGATAAAACTATGGGGACTTTTAGTATATGTGCTGCTAAAAAAGCACTAAACGTGTAGACTAGGCTGGCCTTGAACTTCTGATCCTCCTGTCTTTGACTCTTCAGCAATTTCTTACCAATGTATGCCACCCAACTGGCCTATGGTTACCTTTAAAGTTTAACAGAAAGGATTGCATTTTACATCATAGATCATAAGTTAGTGGGGCTCAGGAGTAGAATGTGGTGGTTTGATTCAGGTGTCCCCATAAACATATTTGTTCTGAATGCTTGATCCCTAGCTGAAGATGATTTGGAAACTGTAACCTTGTTTGAGGTGTGTTATTGGGAGCAGGCTTATGGGTATTATAACCAATTTCCCCTTGTCAGTTTAGGCACAATCTCCTGCTGCTGTTGTCCACCTGATGATGGCCAGGAGGTGATATCCACTCTCTGCTCATGCTCAATTTTAACCTATCATCATAGAGCTTCCCCTTGAGTCTGAAAGCCAAAATAAACCCTTTCCTCTTACAAACTTCTTTTGCTCAGCTGCTTTGTGACAGCCTTATGAATGTAACTGCTACAAGCACCAACAGAGCACCCAAATCTTCAGCTCCATGTCCATCATCTACAGCTCATGATGGCATCTTCTGGGCTCCAAAGGCTTGGGAAATTCCACCCCTCAAGCACTGCTGATTATAGCCTAGACAAGTCCAGTTGAGCCAGTACATTTCCTTGATAGCCGTACAATAGTCCTGGTACCTCCAACACCACGAAGTCACCATTGCAACACTCAATTCATCTTCACAGCTTTATTTAGTGCCTCATTGGGACCCTTTACCAGTACCTCAATTCTGCTTTCACCTCCAGAAGCATGTGAAGGTCAATAACCCTCTTTTTCTTTCTTTATTTTTGGTTTTTCAAGGTAATGTCTTGCTAGCCCAGGCTGACCTGGAATTCACTGTGTCATCTCAGGGTGGCCTCAAACTCATGGCAATCCTCCTACCTCTACCTCCATAGTGCTGGGATTAAAGGTGTGTGCCACCACACCCAATTTTTCTTTGTTTTTAATATGTTATACTTCTAAAACCAGTACCAGATGGGAAACTCTGTCAAATTTGTTAATCAAAGGGGGACGGGACTTTGAGAAACAGCTTCAGCATTTTTACTGAAGTTCCTCTTTTTGTGGAGGAGAATTAGCAACACTCCTTCTACTGTCCCAGTGCAAAACAACTAGCCCATCCTCAATGGAGGTAATCTGTTACAAAATTGCAGCTGAAACAACCTCAGTGTCCAAACTTTTCACATTTTCTCCTGTGCCAAATTTTATTCTTTACATCTTTCTGCTCCATGCTTTTCTCCTCCTAACACACTAGACCATTATTTTTAAATTCAACTTTGATCAACTTCTTAGGATACGATCAGAATGTGGCCAGAATATCACATAAACAACCTCCCAGCTAGTCCCAACAAAGTCCTTTCTTTCCCCTTCGAAACCTAATAAGCTCAGTCCACAATTCTTTCTGAATGCAGGTCTTACAAATTCTCACCAGTGGCCCATGAAGCTCTTATGGTATTATAAAGTTTCTATAGCTCAGAGTTCCAAATCCTTCCATATTTCTCCCCAAAACAAGCTCTGATAGATCAAAGATTATACAGTGAGAATTCATTGCAGAACTGGCTTCACTCTCGGTATCACTTTTCTGTAGCAGATATCTTCTCCGTTCTGGCACAACCCTCCCAACCAAAAGCTACTTTTGGAAGGAAAGGGTTTATTTTGGATTACATTTTTGAGGAGAGGTTTTAACATGGCTGCAAAAACATGGTAAGAACAAATAACCAGCTGAACATCACATCTCCAGAGCAGTAGGAAAGACGCACTCCAATGCTATTTTTTACACATACTTGCAAAGTCTTCACCAGAATAATAAAGGAACTAACATTTTCCTCTGGATCTTTTGTCATCCTACTCTCCATATACCCCAATGTCCACTATTCTGCCTAGATTTCACTAACAAGTAAAGAGCATGTAGATGAAAAAATACAAAGTTCATATGTTTCTTGTAATTTTCCTGTAAGTTTAAAACTCAAAATAGGTTACTCAAAATTTTTCAACACAAAATTTGAACATTAATAATAGAAATAAGTTTATTTCTAAGAAGAATGAATGAGAACTTATCTGGAGCTTTGTAAAATAAGGTCTGGAGAGAATAGAGGGAGCCTTTGGGAACTGAAGAAAACTGACCTAGGTTCTAAAAGATTCTGATAATAAGCAGAGCAGAGTGGCAAAGTGATTCCAGTTCAGAGGAACAGTAAGCACAAAGGAATGGATGGAAATGAGTATGGTGTGCTTGGCACGCAATAAGTTGGTCTGGTTGGCTGGAGTAGAGGACCGTGTTGAGAAGTAGTGGGAAGCATATTAGAAACATGGAAGGAGTCCAGGGAATAGATGGTGCATCAACACAAGGCAGAACAAATTAGGGTTTGATCTCAGTTTCAAAAAAATTTACTGAACAAAGTTCAAGCAAAGCAAAATTGAAAATGAGGATTATGTTTTTACCATATTTATTTATTTTTCAAAGCAACTTTACCTAAGACAATGTGTCAGCAATTCAAATTTTATCAAGGGCTTGCTGTTACTCTGAGACAAACTCATTGTTTTGTGAAGGGGGACTCATGAGGTAAGTATGCATTATCTACTCACTATGATTCCTCAAGCATAGATTTTTACCTTTTTCCTCAGTAAGAAGCTATGTTTACCCAAGAAATCATATTTGACTTTTTATTTTAATCTTTGTTTTAAAGAAATAGCCTGGAGGTTGAATTTTATAACTTTTATTAACAATGCTTAACCTTTTCCTCATAACAATTTTTCCCAAAGCTGATTGTGGATGATCCTCATGAGAGGGCACAGTTTTTCTTAGTGTTCTTCCTAGTGTTTTACTAAAAAGATGTTTGTTTTCTATCCCTGTCCTCATGACTGCCACTCCCAGGCAACAGAACTCTCCGAGGATGCATAGGTCTTACAGAAAGGAGGAGAGATCACGTGTCCCTATCATTTTCATAGCCCCTGAGTCTGGCTGGGATGTAAGTGGCATTTCTGCTATCCAGCAGTCCCATTGGAGACAGTACCTCAACTTCACTGCATTCCCTGCTGTGTGATCCCACAGCAGCTGCTGTGGTGATCCCATGAGCTATCATCATGATAGCCTTGGCGGCTTTAATGTCCCATATCTACTGACCACCAAGATGACCCTATATCCACTTGAAGTGTCTCTGCTCACCGTTCAAAAATCCCTACTCAAGTCAGGGAGAAACACCACTCTCCATGCCATCCAAGATTTGAAGACCCAGTATATGCTGGTTTTACTAAGAAAAATGTTTGTGGTCAGCAGATACAGGACTGTGTGTATGTATAATTGGCTTTATCAGCAATCCTCCTTAGCCTCCCACTGAGGCACTCGGGAAGACCTCTGTTGTATGCTGCTTCCCTGAGCTACAGCACAGGCATCAATAAAGCCTTACTCAGTTGGCTCTATTGCATACTCTTGTGCTTTTATTTTGGGTGGAGTGTGCTGAGCTGGTTTCACCAAAAGCAGATGACCCTAGAGCCTATGAGTACCCAGCACACAAAGCAGCTAGTGAACATAGAGTTCCTGGAAGCAATAAGTAGTGACTGTGCAAGATGAAGGGACTTAGCTAAAGAGCTACAGGCCAACAGTGCTGGAAAAGCTCCAGTGAGCTACCAACAACTACTAGCTCTGGATTGCAAGGAGCCATCAAGGATGACTGCCAGTTGAACTGCCAGCCCTCAGGGAGCTGGGGGTCATGGGCACTCAGAGTTCAGAGCCATAATACTAAGAACCAATCTGGAGCTATTCACACTAAAAGAACTGCATTTATCCTAATCAAGGTTCCTAAGTGAGTAGAGTGAAAGAACCCTCATACAGCTAGTAACAACACTACCACTGCTCTGTAATAAACGTTCCTCCTAAATTCACTTCTTCTGCTCGGAGCATTTCAAAGGAACCAGCAGCCATTTATATAGTCTTTATATTTATAGTATAATTACTAAGTGAGGAGGGTAACTCAAATCCTTGGGAGAATAAGATGCTCAGCAATCAGAGTAGAAACTTTAGGAAGAAAATTCCTTTCACAAAGATGCAGTAGGGAAATGCACAATTAAAATGGCAGCGTAGTAGAATAGTAATTGTTGGTTGATCCAAGAGTTGAGAACTGTAAGAATGGAATCTCTGAAATCACTCTACACAAACTGTAAATACAAATACTGCTTTGCAGTGGACAAATGGCTCAGTGGGTAGGAGCACTTTCTGTGCAAGCATGAGGGCCTGTGGGTCTGAAAGCCTGATTTGCTCAGAGTTCCATTCTCCAGCAGGTGTGGGCACTCATGCCTTTAACTCGGGTTCTGTGGGGAATGGAGAATCACTAGGAATTTTTGCTCAGTCTGACTGAAAACAGCAGCTCTGGGATCAGTGAGAGATTCCGTGTTAAGGAAAAAGTGTAGAACAGAAACAGAAGGGGATGCCTAGTGCTCTCCTTTGGCTTTCACATGCACATGCATGTGAATGGGGAAATGTGCATCTGTACAGGCACATGAATACACTGTACACAGCTCACCACACATACATACATGCACCACACATACTCACTGCACACATGCACAGGGGCACATGCACACACACACACACACACACACACACACCAGAAAACAGTACTGTATCTCCACCTTGTTCTTCCAAGGAAAGAGGCTCACTTCCCAAGCTCTTCAGAGTTTGAAGACAGTCAATTCTGTACATGAGAAGTAGCCTGTACCATGTGACACACAAAGCTGCCTAGTTCTACTAAAGCCCTTGGCCAGGTAGGTGTGTATATACAGGCAGCTGTGTAGGTGGTACTGATCTGTTATTGTGATCACATGATAATGCTTGGGAATGAGTAGAACATTCCAATGCTCTGGAGTTTCCAGGAAGCCCTGTTTACATCTCAGTATAGAATTTTACCCTAAATACAAAATCTATTTGCTTTATAACAAATATTCATTAAACAATGAGTAGTCTTAGCTGGGTGTGGTGGTTCACACCTTTAATCCCAGCACTTGGGAGGCAGAGGTAGGAGGATTGCTGAGAGTTTGAGGCCACCCTGAAACTACATTAGTGATTTCTAGGTCAGCCTGGACCAGAGTGAAACCCAACCTCAAAAAACAAACAAAATTAGTCTTATTACTGAGCTCTATGTGTTATTAGGCATCTTATCATGGGTGACAGCTCTCTGAGATAGCCTTTAGAAGCTGAGTGTTGTAAGATTTGTTGAAAAATACTATGTACATATGTCCTATATATAATTCAGAAATGCAAGATCCTGTAGGCATGAAAGTGTGCACAAGTACATAACAGACCCCCTGTGGCACTACTGCTGATGCATCAGCACTTTTCCCTCAGCTAAGGCCTTATGAAATTTTCTTGTGTTCACTTAACCAACTGTGGGGAAAATGATCCTATTAGGAGATGATTCTCTATAGAGGGTTGTCATATGTCTGAAGTAGATGCTTTTTGGCTTGGAAAAATGGTAAAAAGATAGCTTCTAAAGGGCAAAAATTTGGACAGAGTAACTGGCTATGGTTGATTTTTATTTTTTAAAATATTTTACTTATTTTTATTTATTTATTGAGAGAGAGAGAGTCAGATGGAGGGAGAGAGAGAATGGACATACCAGGGCCTGTAGCCACTGTGCCACCATGTATATCTGGCTTATGTGGCTACTGGAGAATTGAATGTGGGTCCTTAGCCTTAGCAGGCAAATGTCTTAACTGCTAAGCCATCTCTCCGGCCCTAGCTATTGTTTTTAAACTTTATTTTGAGGTATGCCTCTGCCTGTATACTATGCTAATATTGGGTTACATTGCCAAGGTCTTGGACTACACAGAGATCCAGTGATAAACAGTTGGCAAGAGACTGGAAAAGCTCAGCTGCCAGAATGAATGGAATATATTACCCAGGCCCCATAGAAGTACTCCAGGAATCTGTCCTGCATGTTCATGTCCAAGTCACGACCAGCCTGTAAGCATCAAGCAGCCTCACTGCCCTTCTTAGCTTCCTCAGTGTTTACTTAACAGGTTCTTGGTGCGTGAACACAATCCAGCAATTCTGGATTTACACATAAATTCTAATCTGCCAACAGTAACCAGCTGTGAGACAGAAAGTACCATGCTTTGCCTAGGTAAATCATAATTCTGGTTAAAGCCTTAATTATTTTCTTTCCCTTCCTTTCTAAGCATTGCTTCACTTTTTGGCTCTGACTTTTGAATATGGACTTTAGTCTATTATGTTCTCCACCAAATTATTTCCATGTTCTGAGTTCTTAACTTTCTGTCTTGATATTTTTACATAACATTATGATTTGTTATGGAACTAATGTTACCAGAAAAAATGTGGTGTAATAAACTCAAACTCATCAGTTTTATTGATTTAATGATGCCCCACATCACCTCAAACATGAAATTATGAAGGTCAGTTATTGGCCTGGTGAAGTAGTTCACTTGGTAAAGTACTTCCTTTGCATGCATAAAGACCTGAGTTGGATCCTCAGTACCCATCTAACAATGCTGGGTGGCATTGTACTTCTGGAAGTGGAGAGAGGAAGATCCCTGGAACTCAATGGCCAGCTTGTCTACACAAACTGGTGAGCTCCAGACCAGTGAGATATTGTTACAAAAAAAGAAGGATAACATTCCTCATGAATGACACCTAAGGTTGTCCTCTGGCCTCCACAAGTGCATATGCATAACACACACACACACACACACACACACACACACACACACACACACACACAAATATAGCTTAAAAACAACCTGTTAATTGGCCAGCCATCAGACAACACCCCTAAGGATGGGCTTCTATCACATAAGATGTGGTACATAATCTGAAGCAGTAGCCTGAGCATTCCCTCCTAGCTGGAATACATGGATGAATGGATCTCAGATAATCTGAAGCAGTGCACTGAGCCTCTTTTTAGAAGCAGTATGGGAAAATCCACGATTCCCAGAACTGCTTTCACTTGGGCTCTGTTTGTCCTGCTCCTATTGCAATACCAGTATACTATGAAACCCCTGTGTTATGGGTCACGTCTCTTTTTAGTCCTAGCTGTGCTACTGCACAAAAAATTAGACTGCAGACCAGTTCTAAATGCACAGGTGAAGGATGCTAAAAACGGTGTCAGGCCTGGAGAGATGGCTTAGCAGTTAAGGCGCCTACCTCTTAAGCCTAAGAACGCCGGTTCCAATCTCCAGGTCCCACGTTTAGCCAGATGCAAAGGGCACAATGCTGCACTTGACCACAAGGGGGGCGCACACATCTGGATTTTGATCACAGCAGCTGAGAGGGTGCTGGCGTGCCCATCTCTATCTGTCTTCCTCTCCCTCTCTCTCTGTCTCTCTCTGTGTCTTTCTCAAAAAACAAACAAACAAAACAAAACAAAACAAAACAAAACAAAAACAGTGTCATATGACTTCAGTAGCCTCATACTGCAATGGTCAGAGCAGAATGTCAGTATATCGTGCTTCATTGCTCTTTAGCCCATTCTTATTTGAGCCAAAGTCTTTTAGCAGCACTGGAGTTTGATGATTTTCACAAGTCTGGGTGATTGCCTGGTTTCTGCTTCCCTTTGTGGGGCAGGGATTACAGGCACACATGTTCGTGCCCAGTAGTTTGAATTCAGGCAGTTTCAGACAGGAAACACACTTAACCAAGGAGCCATATCTCTGGCACATTAAACTGATTTTTGTTAGGTAATATATCCAGGCAATGGAAAAGTATTTGTTAATGCACCTTCTTCCTGGGTTACCTTGAGACAAAATGAAAAGTGAAGCAAAATATGTGGAGAATAGGATATAAACTATCAATTTACACTGTAAAAACAGAGAGCTTGCCTCACAAATAAATGTCATCTTAAAGTAGGACACCTTGTTCTCTTTCATTCTGATTTGCTCACTTCTTCTAAAAAGAATAATTTTTTTTATTTGATAAGAAAGCTTGCAACTTCATTTATTAAAATGGTTTAGTCAATGAAAATGTACCAGTTAATATAGGGACAGTATGTACTATGAATTATTTAACTCTGTATGACATGTCAACCAGATTCAACCAGATTCAGATTCATTCTAGATGTTTAGACAATTTATTTGTGCCACTCAATTCATTATTTGATATTTGTGACTTGTAATCTTTCTTTGCCAAATGAGTTTTCTTCATATTTCTATAATAGAACTCACTTTTGTTGTCATAAAATATGACTCTGTAGAATGCTCAGTCTTTCAGACTCTTCTCACTAGTATCATTGTGATGCTGGGCTTAGGGTTAGCACACCTTGGGAATAATTACTTTATGTTTAGGGAAAAAGTCAATAAGCAGTTGGTTTGGTTAGAGAATCTCTAAATTCTGTTGCTTAGTCTGGTTTACTTTAATGATAGTCTTGTCACACAAGAGCTTGCTTGTGTGCAAGAGCATGAGAAGTGTACATGTGTGGGCATGTTTGTGTGTTAGAGATTCTGGGGATGGAAATCAAAATTTGGGATTCGATTGTACCATCATAAATGTCATATACAAATAATCTCTTTGTTTTTGTGTTTCTAGTGACCTGTCTGCACAGGTCTGTCTGCTGTCTGAGGCTGCTATTGGCCATTTCACCTTTTCTGGCTTAGTTCTTTCTAGGGCACTTTAGATATCTTCTATGGGATATTACAATTCATTATTAGTCAATATTGTGTTTTGGGCCTCATCTCAGCAAAGTAGCAGGACACAAAATTAATGCACAGAAATCAGTAGCTTTCCTGTATATGAATGGCATGCATGCTGAGGATGGAATCAGGGAAACACTCCCATTCACAATTACCTCAATAAAATTCCTTGGAATAAACACAACTAAGAAAGTAAAAGACCCCAACAATGAAATCTTTAAAACTACAGAGAAAAATTGAAGAAGACACAAGGAAATGGAAAGATATTCTGTGATCATTGATTGATAAAACCAATATTTTGAAAACAGCTCTCTCATCAAAATCAATCTACAGATTCAATGCAATTTTTATCAACTTTCAAGCCATTCTGCACTGAAACAGAGAAAAAAATCCTAAAATTTATTTGGAAGTACAAAATACCTTGGATAGCAACACAAATATCACTGAATATATCACTATATTTGAATTCAAATTATATCACAGAGCCACAGGAACAGAGACAGCATAAAAAACAGACTTGTATACCTATAGAATAGTATATAAGATCCAGATATAGACAAATGAAGCTACAGCCATCTGATCTTTAAGAAACTTGCCAAAAACACTCACTGGAGGAAAGACAGTATCTTTAACATATGGTGCCAGAAAAACTGGTTATCCATTTGTAGAAGAATGAAACTATATCTCTATTTCTCCATGAATAAGATTCAACTCCAAGTAGATCAAAGACCTTAACATTATACCTGAAACTGTAACACAACGACCTACGGGGGAGTTCAAATATAGGTATAGGCAAGGACTTTCTCAATAGAACTCAGGTCACTCAGGAACTAAGGTCAAAGTTGTGAATGTGTCTGCAGTTCATTAGCACCAGCAAGAGGAATTAAAGCCACTAAATCAACCAATGGGGTCTCATGATTTTAAAAGCTTTTGTAGAGCAAAGGACACTATTAGTTGAGCAAAGAAGTAGCCTACATAATAGGAGAAAAATTTTGCCAGCTATACCCTTGACAAAAGGTTAATATATAGGATATATAGAGAACTCAAAAAACTAAATAATAAGAAATCAAACAACCCAACATAAAAATGGGCCATAGAATTGAATAGAGAGTTCTCAGAAGAAGAAATTCATATATCCAATAAATATTTTCAAAAATATTCAATATCCTTAGCCATCAGAGAAATAAAAATTAAGACTTCTTTGAAATTCCATTTTACTACTGTCAGAAAAACTGTCAAGAAATAAAATGACAATAAATGCTGGTAAGAATGTAGGGGAAGAGGAATGTGTCATTGCTGAAAATAGAAACTCATGCAGCCATTATGGAAGCCAGTGTGGAGGTTTCTGAAACAGCTCTTTAGATGTACCCAGCTATTCCACCCTTGGTATATACCCTAAGGGCTCCACACTTTAAGTTAGAGATTCTTGCTCAGTCATGTTTATTGCTGCTCTATTTATAATAGCTAAGGAATGAAATAAGCCTAGATACCCATCAACTAATGGAAGGATAATGAAGGTATGGTTCATACAAGCAATTAAGTTTTATTCAGCAGTAAAAAAAATGAAATCATTAAATATGAAGAAAAATGAATGGGTCTGGAAAATATCATACTAAGTGAAGTAACTCAGTCTCAGAAAGACAAATGCAACATGTTCTCTTTCACATGTGTATCGTTGCTTCAAAGTCTTAGATTTGTATGCAAGTTGGAGTAAGAGCAGTAGAGTCTAGGAAGCTAAGAATAATCCACAAGAGAATACCAGGGGTAGAATGGCCTAAGTAGAGTCTGTGGAGCTGGAAGCAAGAAGGAATTAGGAGGAGTGTTAATAAAAACTAAAGATGTATGAATAAATGATAGGGAAACTTGTATCTTTATAAGCTAATAAAATATGTAAATTTGAAATTGGGAGATTTTGAGCAGAAGTACCAGTGGGGGTGGAATAATATTGCACCCAACAGATTGTTACAAAAAAAAAAAAATCCCAGTGCCAGGTTTAGAATCTTCCATAGGAAGTTGTTGGTCAGGGAGGTCCCTGTGGCTCTCCAAACAATATAGACTATAGCCAAGGCTCTTTGCTGCCCACTAAAATTGTGAATATACCACATACTTCACTTGTAAGACTCTTGAGAAATAAAGCTCAACAACTAAGAAAAGTCAACAACAGTCTTAACCAGCACGGACCCAACAAACTACACAGCTGGCAGCCTGCTAGGCAAGATGTGCTCAGTAGTGTAATAGTGATGTGTATGTTATGGGGTAACCAACTGCTCTCGGAATGTATTTGAGGTCTGCTACTTGGGAGGGAATCATGCTTAGTATTGAAAACTATTCAAAAGCCTTTGGCTGGGAAGGTACTACTGCTTTTGACTAAATGCATAATTATACCCATCAAGTTGCCTTCTAAATATTTATGTCCATATATTAATGCTGCTTTCCATTTGGTTAGAAAAATTTCTTTTTTCAGATGTCTGGGGAGTCTCACAACTCATTAAAGTACTGAAAAGAAGTGTCAGTTGAGTATTCAGCACTAAATGAGGCATTGCTATCACACTCTGAAAGGCTCAGGGACCACTGCAGATGAGGTGGAATAAAGGATGTAAGAGCCAGTCAGTGGAAAGGAGGGCTTTGGCATGCTGGTCTTCTAGACACAAAGTGGTCTTGCATTCATTAACTTATAGCAGCTGTCATTACTTGTACAAGACTTGATCCATCAATATAGGAGGGAAAACCAATAAAAGAGAACATTACATCTGCATATTTTGCACATAGATCACATTTGAAAATAGTAGAGGCAGGCTGGAGAGATGGCTCAGCAGTTAAAGTTTTTGCCTGCAAAGCTTAATGACCCAGGTTCAATTCCATGGTACCCACATAAGCCAAGTGTACAAAGTATTGCATGCACCTGGAGTTTGTTTGCAGTGACTGGAGACTCTTGCATACTCATTCTCTCTATCTCTCTTCTATCTCTTTCTGCTTGCAAATAAATAAATAAAAATATCTTTAAAAATAGTAAAACTCATAAAAAATAAGTTGATAATACAATATCATCATCCTATCTACAAATGAAGGCTAAAATGAACAGGGAGGTCACTCTGCCCTTTATTTAAAATGCCTGACAAGACTGGAGAGAAGACTCAGCCATAAAGACTCTTTCCTGCAAAGCCTAACCACCTGGGTTCGATTCCCCAGTACCCATGTCACAAAGTGGCTCATGCATCTGGAGTTTATTTTCAGGGCTGGAGGCCATGATACACCCATTCTCTCTCCATGCTGGACATGGTGGCTCATGCATTTAATCCAAGCACTCTGGAGTGTGAGGTAGGAGGCTCACTGTGAGTTTGAGGCCATCCTGAAACTACATAGTGAATTCCACGTCAGCCTGGGCTAGAGCAAGATGCTATCTCAAAAAGCCAAAAGAAAACATACCTCACAACAGTCTCAGAGACCCCGAGGAGCACTCACTGTGCTTGACAACATGTCAGTACAAATGTTTGGGGTGGCTGAGGGCATATGTAACTTTTAGTGATAGAATCTTGTGAACTTGTGTTTCACATTCAGAACATGTTACGTAATAAAACAGAAAGGAAGAAAAAAAAGAGAAAAGGACCCTTAATTTATTCCAAATAAACAAAACTGCAGCAAAATATAAAAACCAAGCAAGTCCCTGGGGACTTATTGTGGGGAAGGATTTTAGTATGAGTTACCATGTTCACATTGAGTCACTGGCTCCCCTAGTTAATCCACAGGATTAGCTCCACATGTGTACACAGGATGCTGCCACCACTGTCACCGTGGGAATACAGATGGCACACCAGGTGTTTACCTCTTGTGGGCTCCTTCAAGTGGCCCAAGAAAATTTGAATTGTGGTGCTTATTTCGGTAGTTGCCAATAGGCTTCAGGTAGACTGAATCAAATTAATGTATTAATTCAGGAAGTCATTTTC
Source organism: Orientallactaga sibirica (assembly GCA_036365145.1). Classification (NCBI taxonomy): domain Eukaryota; kingdom Metazoa; phylum Chordata; class Mammalia; order Rodentia; family Dipodidae; genus Orientallactaga; species Orientallactaga sibirica. The sequence continues at coordinate 18,786,081 of JAEOAD010000033.1, forward strand.
CCTCTCCTGCATCTACTTCCATAACTTCAAATGATCCAGTTAAAGATACTAGCAATAATCCGATCTGCTCTCAGTTGTCAAGGCTCAGACCTATAATGTCATTAATGTTTCTTGGCTACGAGAAGCTGAACTTTGCCCTAAACCTCTTCAAGGTCTGCATCTCTGCTGGGCAGTTCAGTTCTTCACACTGGAGTTTCTTCTCTTCATTCTATTAATCTTTATCATCCAGGACAAAGCTGAGTATTTTATTCAGGGAGCTTCTGCTTCTGAAATACATAAAGGAGAAAAGAAAAAAAAATAGAGTGGCTTAGAGCAAAGTTTCAGTATATTCAGAAAGCCGCAAATGGTCACTGTTAATTTTCACAAGGCAATTTACAAAGGGCATGAGGCAGCTTACCTCAGAACTTATTTTCTATGCATGCACAACCAGTTAACTTGACTAAACTACACCAGCTTCTTTAAAAATAAGGATCATTATTACAGTAAGTACTTACATTTAAGTGAAATAACACATGTAAAATTTGTTGTCATTGATCCTGGAGACAGTAAGCATTATTATGTATTATTGTTATTCTTTTATACAAGAGGATCAGTTTTAAAAGTTACGGCTTTTTACAATGGATATAGTTCCGTTTTCTATCTAGTGGTATAAGAACTTTTGGGCTGTGTCATCATTTCCCCATATTTGATGATCCGTCCAAGGAGAAGATTGTATTTCCCTGAGCCACTGATGTCAGACTTGGCCACATGACTCACTTTCACACTATGAAGATAGGGTGTGTCAACTTCTGACCATAAACTTTAAGCAGCAAGGTATGACTCATCCATTCTTTTCCCCATGCCCTGCTAGTGAAAAGATGTGGACAGAGGCTACTTCATTACCCCAATCCTCACATGAAGAAAAGGAGGAGAGGGCACGCTGCATAAGAAGGTTGTGAGCTCGAAAGAAACTCTTTCAGTAACTAACATTTTGAGATCATGTGCTACTGAACCATAATCTTAATTTTTAAAACATTTCCATTGTATAAATTAATATCAATATTCCCATGAACTGTGTTGAAGAAGCATCTGGAGAATGAGAAGTTCAGGTCACTTTCAGCTACAAAGCAAGTTCAATGCCAGCCAGGCTTTGTGAAGCTGTGTATCAAGAGCAAAAAGAAAAACAAAACAAAACAAAACTATAATCCAAAAAAGACGAAAACCCAATATTTCCTCCTAACCTCGTCTCAACCAAAGGGATTACTTTACTTAGGGCTGATGACTAAGCCATTCCCAAAATAAACATGAAGAAGGCTGCTCAGCTTGGTATCTGTTTTCCACGGGAAGGAGCTGTTCTTCCCAGAGAATGAATTTTAGGTTTGGCATTAGACTGAAAGCATTTTGTGGACTCCTGGAGCTTTGCTTTCAAGTGGATTGCGATTGTGGGGACTGATCCGTCACAGCTCTGCATAGCAGGCAATTACTACTAGTGTTTCTCTGATGGCTCCTTGCCAAGAGCAACTTATGAATATAAAAATCAAAAGCTAAAATTTCATTGTTCTCTTGTTGGAATACATCCCAGACCACTGCACTGTATTTATTCATAACACATGAAACGTCTTAAGACAATCTCAGTGGGAGTAGGAAGAGAAGGTAGGAAATTAGTGTAATAATGAAAATGGAACTTTACATAGTCATGAAGCAAAGAAGAAAATGGGTCAAGACTTTGATTAGAAATTTTATACCTTTGAAAACGAGACTTGTTTACTTACAGTATTACATATGTTTGACCATTAATTGTCTGAGTTCCAAAATGTTGATTTCATGGATGTCAGCTGCTTTCTTTCCATGAGAAGACTTTTCTTTTTATGGCGTAGGGTCTCACTCTAGCCCAGGCTGACCTGGAATTCATGATGTAGTCTCAGGCTGGCCTTGAACTCACAGTTCACAATAATCCTCCTATCTTGGCATCTGAGTGCTGGGATTAAAGGCATGTATGCTCCACAAGATTTGTCATTTTTAGATCAATGACTCAGTGTAAGCCGAGCTCAGATGAGGCTTTTTTGGTACTTTGGTAGATGGATCAAGGAAATTTCCATGAAACGTGGTCATTTGTTCAAGAAAGTTTTCTATCTTAAACAGTTTACTGTTGGTAGATTACAAGGATGACTGTGAGAAAAGCAAACACCTAGTTGATTCTCTCTGATCAGTCTGGTTTGCTTATTCATGGTAAATTTAGGAATAAGGAATGGCTGCTATTATAAATTTCTTTAAATCATTCCAGTACGTTTTTGACAGATAGCTAATGAAGTATAAATTTTATATTTTATTAAAAATCCTTAGTCATCCATTATACTAGAGCACTATTGTTGATAACAAGGATACATCCCATGAATAGTCTAGATTAAAAGTCCAGTCTTGAAGTACATAGATTTCTGAAGATATGATAAGTGAATAAATGCATCAGGTGCATAGACCCTTTCTTCTTTGATATATACACTTGAACTAAGGTCCAGCAAGAGAAAATAACTAGGGTAGATTTGAGTGTGCATAATAAAACTTCTGTAGGAAGAAGGTACAGTAGTTTTCAGTTAGTGTGTTCAGTCTTTTGTTTCTTCTTGCCATTTTGAGGCATCACAATACCTTATGCTTTACTAGGGATATATATTTGGTCAAACTCATATTTTCCCTTTTGTCTTTGACCTGCTCTTGTCTCAGGCATTATTATTTCATTGTGATTTTTCTGGAAAGGGTATTTATCCCATACCAGCTCCCAGCAGCACTGTTCAGTCTGTAGTATTCGGTTTTCCAGGTCCACCATGTATGAGTTAATGTCTTATGTAACTTGCACTTGGTGCCTTGGGTTAACACAGTTCACAGGGAGTGTTCGGGAAAGGTTAGCTTGTATCACTCAGCCAGTTGTGAAGTCTCATGGGTATTGCTTGATCTTTTGATTCTCAGCTGAATTCTCTCCCTGACCTCATTTGGTGCTATCATCCCTAGTGCTTCTGTTTATCTTTAGATTTCAAGCTTTGAATAGAGCAGTGTGTGTGTGTGTGTGTGTGTGTGTGTGTGTGTGTGTGTGTGTGTGGTAGCAGACTACAATATCTTGATACCTCTCTCCATTAGGGATTTTCTTTGTAGATTAGAAGACATTATTTTTTGGTAGGAATTGTCCTTGTTTGTATCCTGCCCTCTTCAAGTTAAAAAAATCTATCCGGCCCTCTCTTAAAGTAAAAAAAAAAAAAAAAAAACAAACAAACAAAAAAAAAACATATCCCCACAAATGACAGATCCTTGGCTGGGAATGTCTGCTTGTTGCTGTTTTAAAAAGATTTATTGTTATTATTTGGTTAACTTTTTAAGAGTCTTTTTCTTAAAAGGACTATTCTTTCAACTGTCATATATTTATCCAAAGAAACAAAAATGTTAGAACTAGAAGTGAAAATCTGAACTTGATCACCTTTGCTTTGGGCTGGCCTCTGCCCTCTGGCAGTTCAGGATGCCTCACACAGGAGGTGGAAGACCTCAGGGCAGCAAAAGTGACCAGAAATAAACAATCACCAGACAGCACTTCAAAACACTGTCTTTCCTCATGAGAGCTTCAAAAGATGGGACTGTGATTTGCTGTCTTGGAAAAGATATTTATTCCATACCCAATAGTTGTGTTCACTCTGCAGTATTCTGTTTTCCAGGTCCACAATGAATGAGTCTATGTCTTATGTAACTCACACTTGATGCCTTGGGTTAACACAGTTCACAGGGAATGCTGAGGATAGGTTGTCTATATCATTCAGCTAGAAAGAAAAATCAAAGGACTCTCAGCAACACTGTGACTTGGAAAAATAATTCATCAGCTGAAAATAACAGTCATTACATTCAGAAGAGGTGCTTAGGTAATTATCTTCTTGGGATGAAGTTCATGTATTGCTCTTCAATCTTTTTTTAAATTTTATTTTATTTATTTTATATTATTCTGATTTTTCATTCATTGAATTGGTTCCACTGTCCTCCTCCCTGTCCTCCCACTTTCAAAGGGACCCTCACCAATGGGGAATGTGGGTCATGCATTGTGGGGGTAGTCAAGAGTTCTTGGGGGTATGCCCCAGTCTCTGTTCATAATGCCCCAACTTGTGACTCTAACAATCTTTCCATCCCCTCTTCCGTGAGTTTCCTTGAGCCACATTGGGGTCATTTTAGTTCTGCTTCAGTGTTGAGGTTTTGGGAGCCTCTGTGTCTCTGGATATCTGGCTTAGTTGGAGTTGGATGTTCTCTGTGTTTATCTCCTTCAGCCTTTTTCTGGTGTCATGATCGCCATGAACGCTGTATTCTTGCCCTTCCCCTGCGTTGTTCTATGGTTTCAGCTGGGGCCCTGGTGAGGTGTGATTAGCTGATCCTCCCTTCAGGTTTGTCTTCAATATTTTTTATATTGCTATGTTTCACATAGATGATTTCTTTCAAGTATATCATACATTTAGATCATATTCATTCCCTCTCATCTCTTTCTTTGGTTGCCAAACCCTTTCCTCTTATCCACTAGTTTTATTACTAGTCCAAGCCTCACTTCTGCTTCAAGATAACTATATGCATATGCATATATACATGTATGTGTATATGTATATACACACATGTATATACACACATATATATGTATACATACATACATACAACATAAATACATACATAAAGGTTTTCTGTATCTACAAAGAATTCTAGGCTTTAATGAGAAAAAATGCATGATATTTGTATTTTATTTCTGAATCTGATTTTTTTTTGCTTAATATGATGATCTCAAGTTTTATCCATTTTTGAGAAAATGACTTAATTACATTCTTCATGCTTGAATAAAACTCTATCATATATATATATATATATATATATATATATATATATATAGAGAGAGAGAGAGAGAGAGAGAGAGAGAGAAAGAGAGAGAGAGAGAGGGAGACTATTTTCTGACAAAAGGTCTATTTAGAATGAAGACATGTTGTTAATGCAATTAGATATAGTAATCCAACATTCTTAAAGTACAACATAGAATACTTTGATCCCTGCTGGTCAAAGAAAAGGCAACCATAAAAGAGTATATATTCTAAAATTCTCAAATCATATTTTTCTATATCACTTATATGAACATTTGTTTTTTTCTCTTTGCTAAATCTCTGGCAGGTTAACATTAGTTAAACCTGAAATGGACTTCCTTAGTTGTTGGCTTTTCTCAGACTTTCAATAGACAATAGTTTATATTTTATGATTAACTTCAATTATAAATTTATAGTACCTGAACAATCGCTAGAATATTGTAATTAGCAAACAGACTACTAAAACATTTGAGGATTTTAATCTATAAGTTTAACATCTCCTTAAGTAATTTTCCTATTATTAGGGACAGAATAACAAGATAGGAATTCCCTTCATCTTCCATATGCTTTCTTTGCCATTGTGAGTTTCATGAAGTCCTTTTCTAAACTGGATTCTTCACTCTCTTCTAAGTCATGCTACTCTAAATCAGTTTCCCATTATAACAAGGCAATAGAACGCAAAGTAAAAGGGCTGAGTAGCAAAAATGAAAACAAAAGACTGTCATAGCATACCATTCTCCCCACAAATGACAGTTGTAGAGTCTTAACCAAAGTTTACAGAGCAATGGAACCCAATATTTTGTAAAATGTCACTCGCAGCATCAATTTGATGCCAAATGGTGGATTTTCCTTTGGCTTTTAAATACACTTGTTTAAGCCAAGACTTAACCATTGTGTAAATTGGTGGGTATAGGATGTAGTACATGATTTATACCCAACAATTTTTCCTTTCATTTTTGTAGAACATATCAGAGGAAGTGAGAACTGGAAAATGTAATGTTTTTTTGCTTATATAGGGAAGACAGGATTTGAGATGGGATAGGAAAACCTTCAAGCCAATGTTTTCTTTAAAATAAACTTTTAAAGTTTTATGTAAATGTTGAATAATACCTGTTCACTAGAGAAAGAAATAAAGCATGAACAAAATCATTTTTTTATTAAACACTGGCAAATATTTCATATATATATTTAAAACTCCTAGAGTTTTCTAACATCTTGATATAACTACATTATCAGACAAAAAAAAAACATGTTGATGAATAAATTCTACATCATACTACAAGAAACAGGTACATTTTAACTGAGAATTATTGGCAGAATAATATCAAATAAAATAGCAGAAAAATCAGTAACACACCACCATTTTCCTTTCTTTCTTTTTTATTTATCTGAATGTGTCTGGGGTCATGCCATCCTTGGCTAGGAGTGACTGGGTTTGGTTGTTGGTTTCATGTATTCATTGCTTTCTTATTCATTTGGGACCAGTGGATTGTATAGGGCAGGTTATTCTCAAAATAATAGCAGGACACTGAAGGGCACTCCACCAGTACTCAACCTCATTGTGAGTGTTTTGCAAAAGTAGAGACAAAACATAGGGAGATACACTCTGATTACCATAAAGCCATGTCAAGAATGTGATAGTGTGCCTCCTCACAAAGAAATAAAAAACTGGGCCTAATAGTTTAATCTAAAACATATAGTGTATAAATTAACCTTAGTCTAGAGTGAATGATAACTGTTTAAAATATGATGGAGTCTATTGAGAATAGAAACTTTCTTTTTAAATTTTTTATTGATTTTTAAATGTTTATTATTATGAACAACATGTTTCATATGGATATATCATGTGTTGGTATCCTCTTTTTCCTTGTCCCTGTCTCCATTCCATTGGGGATACTCTTCAGTGGGGTTGCAGGTATTCCACATAGGGTTGTGGTTTATGCATTGTGGGAGAAGTAGTCAGTTATTTGTGGGGCAGGGAATACCTCTGATCATGATTTCTTAACCTGTGGCTCTTATAATCTTTCTGCCCCCTCTTCCACAAAATTCCCTGAGCTTCAGTGGGTGAGTTTTAAGTCTACTTCAGTGATGAGCTCTTAGGAGCCTCTGGATCTCAGCTTTGGTAGGTGTTGGGTATCCTCAGGGTCTGTCTCTTTCACCCTGGCACTGATTATCAGGAATAGCATAGAAGCAGCACTCTTGTTCATCTCTCCAATTCCTCTGTGGTTGAAGTGTGAGGGGTGATTTATCTCCTTAGTATCTCACTACCTTCTGAAAAAGAAGAACATATTCTCCAATGGAGATGAAATCAGCATAGTTTAAATGGGATAAGCATTATTAATGTAGGGAGGATTTGATGTATGTAACCCCTCTTTTAGCCAAAGACTAGTAAGAGCTTGACACAGGAGAACATAATCTTTGTCTCCATAGGATTTTGATCTGGTTCCCAATTCCAGATATGGGTTCCTTTATACTGAGTGGATGTCTTAGCCAATCAGAAAGCTATTGGTTACCCACTGAGGCTGTGTGCCTCTATTGCAGATGAACATCAGACCAGGGTGTTTACTTATGGAGGAAGGGATATTATTTATTGTTGCCCATTTTTGCACAGTAGATCATGGGAAAGTTCAGCATAAAGGGGAGGGGACTGGCAGCCTGCTTCCAGCCAGGTCTCTCCATGAGAATAGCAACTTTCTTCAAATTAAAACCAGGGTTGTGGGAGCACAGTGTTGAAAAACTTACAGCCAAAAAGGTGGCACAGGCAGTTTTCTAGGAACTAAAGCCCTAGGCACATTTGCATGCATCTATCATTTACAATGGAAGGCTCAAACACACCATTAACACTCTAAGACTGTCCCCCAGTGACATTGCTCTCTCTCTTTTCTTACAATGAATTAATAAATAAAAACTAAAATAAATAAAACAATGAAATGTTGGTCTGGGGCACATTGTTCAAACTCAAAGGCACTTACCCACTTAAGGCCTGCCAACCTCTATTGCACTGGTAGTGCCAACTTTTCAGGGTGTTCCATGCTGTTGGGATGAACCAGACACAGTTTATGGAGGAAGGGAGATTTATTTACTTTTAATTTGTTTTTGAGAGACAGAGAGAAGGAGAGATGCATGTGCCACCTAGCACTGAGACAGGGTCCTGGAGGGGACTGATCCTTTCTTCTGAGGCATTCCATTAACCACAAGCCATCTCCAGAGAGGAAGGAACTTTTTTCAATATCCAGAGGAAAATACTGATGGCAGAAGGATGGCTCAGTGTTGAAAAGCATTTGCAAGCAAATTCTGCAACCACAGCCAGCAGTTTTCAAGAGCATGAAACATAAAGCCCTATCACACTGTTACATGCATCTGGAAATAAGATTTGTAATGGCAAGACACCTGAGGGCACACCCCAGGATCTCTGCCTGTCTTTCCCTCTCTTCCAGCCTCTCTCTGGAAATTTTCTTACAATGAAATAATAAATAAAGAAATAAAAATAAATCTAACAATGAAATGTTGGTCTGGGGCAATTGTTCAGTGGTCAAAGGCACTTGCTTAAAAGCCTGCCAACCTGAGCTTAATTTTCCTTAGTGCCAACTTGTAGTCAGCTCCATGCTGTTGGGATGAACCAGACACAGTTTATGGGAGGAAGGGAAGATTTATTTACTTTTAATTTGTATTTGAGAGAGACTGAGAAAGAAGGAGAGATGCATGTGCCACCTTGTGCATCTGACTTACATAGGTCCTGGAGAATCAAACCTGGATCCTTTGGCTTTGGAGGCAAGCACATTAACCACTAAGCCATCTATTCAGCCCTAGGAAGGAATTTTTTTAAAGTTTATGATCCAGAGGAAATTCCACTGATGGCAGAAGAAACTGGCCTCCTTTCACAGATCCAAGCAGAGAGTCACAACTACATAGCCAGCACCATGATCAAGAGCATGAACTTGCATACACACAAACAAATAAAAGAAATGACATTAAAATGATACTTTGTCTGGTTATATAAGATATGAATGTTAAACACATTGTAGGGCCGGACCCCAAAAAACGAAACTTATCATCTTCCAGCCAGGCAGCTGGAAATCCAAGTTAAATTCAATTTATTATTGAAAAGTATAAAAACACTTTATGTGAGTGATTTGGATTTATTCTGACAGAGATGCTAACCAAAAATATGTTTAATCAATATATATATATATATATGAGTGATTAACATTGATTTATACCATTTACCTTAAGACACAAATAAAATGTTTTATCATTTTTTACTTTTTTGCATAGGTTCACATTTCTCTCCTCCCCTTCTTTTCTTTCTCTCCTTCTCCTTTTCTTTCTTCTTTCCTGTTAATACTTATTTTATTGTTTGGAAAGCTCAGCCTTACAGTGGTTAAATTACATACCTGAAGTGACACATTTACCAAAAACTCCAAGTATCTCTGGAAGAGTTTGTAGCTTCTACATGAATGTTCTGATCTTGAGCTGAAGTGATCATACATCTAGAATGTTTACCAAGTGCAGTAGTTGCCAATAGTCCATGTGAGGCAACTTGCTGACAGTGTATGTTTATGGTCTCAGTGTTCTGTTATTTTGATTCTCAGTAAACTGAGTATTGCACTTGTGATTCTGCTTTTTTGTTTTTGTTTTTGGTTGTTTATCTTGTAGTAGAAACTTTACATTGCCCTTTACACTCTGCATTCCCCATCAGAACTTCTTCATTGCTACTTATTTTGGATATACAACATGTATACACAGGTGCACATACATTAACAACAAGATGGCAGTATATTTCTTCCCATTAGAGCCTTTACTTTAACATATGTGTTCTCATTAGAATGTAATACTCATAAAGGTAGGGTCCCTTTGTTTTTGCTATTTGTCTTGCTAGTAATTTTGTTAAATGTGACACATCAAAATTGCAGGCAACAAAAGCAAAAACATGCAAATGAGATTATATCAAAATGGGAAAAATATTTGTAAAACCGTGTATCTGATAAAGGTTTAAGAGCAAAGTATATAAGGAACACATACAACTAGTAGCACAAAATAAAAAACAAACAGCAGGCATGAACCTAATATTAAAAATACACTAGTGTTTCAAGTAAAATATTGCCCAAGGCTCATGAGATTGATCACTTGATTCCCAGCTGGTGGTGTTGGCTTGGGAGGTATGGAACTTGGGAGATAGAACCTATCTAGTGGACATGAGCCACTCTAAACAGGTCTTGGCATTAAACCTGGCTCTGGTCTCATCTGTGCTTTCTGATCCACTTAGATATAGACAAGTCACTCCACAAATTCCCACGGCCCTAGCCTCCATGCCAACATGGACTACACCCTCTGAATCTTGTGCAAAAATAAGTCCCTCCTCCCTTAAGTGGCTTCTATCAGATATTTTGTCAAAGAGACAAGAAAATTTAATTAATAGAAGGCCTTAACTGACTTTTTAAAAGAAGGAAATTAGGGCTTGGCAAGATAGCTCAGTGGGTAAAATGCTTGATGTGAAAGCATAAGAACCTGAGTGTGGATCCCCAGAATCCACATAAAAGCCAAGCGCAGTGGCATGTGCCTGTAATCCCCACACTGAGGAGGTGGAAACAGAGGGATCCCTGAGGCTTCTTGTCCAGCTAGTCTAGTCTCATTGGTGATCTTCAGGCTAATAGGAGACTGACTCACAGGAGATGAATGACATCTGACATCTGAGAAACAACCCTTTATGGTGTCTTTGACCTCAACACATATGCATACATGCCTGTATTCACAAAGTTGTGTGTCCATGCACATATGAATGAGAATACACTCCTGCATACCATTACACACATTTAGAACACACAATACACACACACACACACACACACACACAGAGAGAGAGAGAGAGAGAGACTGAGAGAGAGACTGAGAGAGAGATCTCCACACCTCTTAGTTTGGCTATACTGTGTAGCAGATTCTTTAAATTGAAATATTTCCTCCTCCTGAAGAGGAGTCTCTGGGGATTCAGAATGTCAAATTTGGGATACCTGAAACTTAAAAGGTCACACAACCATTCCTCAAGATTACAGGAATGATAAACAACTGAGGGAGAGTAGACTTTGACTTTAATTAGAAACTGAAACATTCCCTCTTAAGGGAAAAAGGAATCACAGAAAACTCAGGAAATCAGCAAGTCTGAGAAATGACTTTGAAACTCCTCCCTATGTGTGTATATGTATATGTGTGTGTGTGTGTGTGTGTGTGTGTGTGTGTGTGTATACACTACACACACACATATTTGGGGATAAGACTCTCTAATTGAACTGCATGCATGTCCTGTAGTGTGCTTGAGACTCTCTGAGCTGTCTTGAGGTTGTGCAGTGAACTTCACAGACAGAGTTTCCATGAGTCATCACCTATGCTTGGCTAGAATTTCTGGTGATGCACCTGCCTTTTGTGTAATCCACACTTTAGCAACCCCTCACCCTGATCTCTAAGTAATCCCAATAAGCTCATTGTTTTACTAACCTGGTTTTGGTGTAGTTGTACTTTGGTCTGTCATCTGTGCCCTATCTAAAGCAAGGATGAGTGTTTGCAGTACTCCAGGAGGGAAAAATTCCCACTATTATTCAGAATCCAAAAAATAATGTGTTGATAATGTGTTGGGAGCAAACGGAGGAAAAAGAAAACACCTGTATATTGTTGGTAATAAGGCAATTATGGAAAATAGGATAGAATTTACTCAAATTCAAAATGTAACTATCATATGACCTAGCATACCTCTCCTGAGAAAGAAATTCATCATCTTTAGCAATAGCTGCACATCCATTTCAGCCTTGGCTACAAGTTACGGACACAACCTCTTCCAAAAGATGCATGGATAAAGAAAGTTCAGTATTTACACATAACAGAGTACTATTTTCCTCATTAAAAAAGAACATCTTGCCATTGTGATACCGTGGGTGAACCTGAAGAACATGAACATAAAAGCACACATGCTGTTGCTCTCACTGATGTACGAGATGTCGATCTGCACTTACCAGCAAGTAGGGAAAACAGGAGATTTAGATGAAAGGTTTATACTTTCAATTATCAGATAAGTAAGGTATGAAGACTCAAAGAATAGCATCATGGCTGTAGTTAAAAATAATATACTTCCGGGAGGCAGAGGTAGGAGGATCGCTGAGAGTTCGAGGCCACCCTGAGACTACATAGTTAATTCCAGGTCAGCCTGGACCAGAGTGAGACCCTACCTTGCAAAACCAAAAAAAAAAAATAATAATAATAAAATAGAATAATAATAATAATATACTTCATACTCAATACATGATATATTGTAAGAGAAATTAGGTATTGTTAATACACATATATACATGCACAAGAAAGGTGACTTTGTAAGAAATAGTTTTTTAAAATATATTTTTATTTATTTATTAGAGAGAGGCAGAAAGACACACACACACACACACACACACACACACACACAGAGAGAGAGAGAGAGAGAGAGAGAAAGAGACTATGAGAGTGAGTATGGGTGCACCACAATCTCCTGCCACTGTAAATGAAGTACAGACATATGTGCTACTTTGTGCATCTGACTTTATGTGGGTATTGGGAAATCAAGCCCAGGCCATCAGGCTTTGCACATAAGTTCCTTTTACCACAGACCCATGTCTCCAGCCTAATGGATAGTTTTTTTTTTTTTTTCTTCGTGTTTTGTTTTGTGTTTGTAATGCTAGGGATTGGACCCAGGGCCTTATGCCTGCTAGTGCTCTATCAGTGAGCAAAATTCCCAGTTGTTCAAGTGAGAGATCTATTAATCAGCTTCATCATGAGATTTATTGCACAATGTACACATGTATTAAATTAAAATTTTTAATTTCTTAATATATTATATATATTTATAATTTTTGTCAATTACATCTCAGTAATGGTGGGAAGCAGAAAACCTCCACGGCATTTTATAAAGCTTTGAATTGTCAGTGATAGAAACATAATTAAAATAGTTAACATAATCCAGCTTTCATGTTCAAAGGATCAGTAAAAATTGAAAGACATTTGTGCTATTAGATGATGTATTATTTTATGGTTCATGCTGAAGAATGGTTGCTAAGTCCCTCCTACAAGTACAGTGATACATTATTCATGGGCCTTAACTTCTTCAGAGGCTACACAAGACAGGAGACAAGTGTAGATGTAGTAATTGATTCCCTGCTCTTACCCTACTCTGACTGAATAGCTCTGATTGACATTTGTTCTACACAGGGTGTAGGGTATTGTCTTATGAACATTTTCTAATAAAAGTAATATTTCCAAAGTTTAAAATGGGTGTGGGACTTAAATTCTATTAGTCTTTCAAAGAATATATTTACCCAGACAATACAGTATTATTTGAAAAAATTTAAAACTACTGGTCTGGGGAACACAGCTCATAAAATGTCATAACTTTAGCCTTTACTGAAACACTAACAACAAACAGAGGCACATAACAGAAAACCGAAGCAGGGCTTGTGTGGTTGACTTCCCATTTTCCTTTAAAGCTGTCCTAGAGCTTCACTTTATCCAGGTTCATTTTACTGAACTCTTTTTCTAGATCGTTCTTGCTTTATACATTTTATTATCCTCCAAATCTTGTGTATAAACCATCACCAATATTTTTAGGTAGAAGTCATGCCTCGTCCCAAGACAAATGTGCACTAATGCAGCCTGCGGTGGGAAGCGGCATCTCCTCTGCTATTTCAACCAAATATTTACTTTGATGTCTCTGACATGAGCTAATATTACCTTCCCGAAGAAACAGGCCTTTGATGTAGGCTTTCCTCCTTCTATAATTAAAAGTAAATAAAGGCAATACTGAAAAAATTCAAACATTGATCTTGGAATGCTCATTTTATCAAAAAGGCTCATAAAAGATCAGAGATATTAACTGCTAAGAGAAGAAAATTGAACATGAGCATTTGTACAGCTCAGAAAGAGTAGATTTTCATAGTTCAGTGTTGGTTCCTTTGCTACAATGCATTATGTACATTATGATGCTGGCTATCCTTGTTAATTGGAATTTTCTGGGGTGCTGATGATCCAGGTTGAATATGCTATAAAGAACCAACATGTTTCCTAACTATGCTCAAACGTTTACCTTCTCATTCCTTCATTCTGCAAGTATAGTAATTGTATTACTAAGTTCCCTGTGCTAGTAGTTAGTGGTACAAGAAACAGCAGTGGGAAAATAAGAAAAAATTTATGCCCATTTAAGTTGGGTAACTACTGTGGAGACTTCCTGGAATGCCAGAGCAAGACTTCCTGGAGTGCAGACAGGTCTTCCTGTGGAACCTTGGCACTTAACCTTGACCTAACCTTTAATCTCCTGCACTGTCTTTAATAAATGAAGATGCCCTCAGTTTCTGCTTCATAGCAGCTATGAGAATCAAATAACTTTATATATGAAAAACACTGCTAAGGGTCCCTGCCTTTTACTAGGAGCTCTTCTTCTGATTAAAATTTACTAAGTAAACCAGAGCCATTACTCATATAAATACAATGATATGAAGAAAATCCAAGTAGGATAAAATGTTCAACCGGAATGAGAGATGTAGTGGGTCATGTTGCTTAGATAGGTAGACCAGGAAAGGTTTTCTGAGGAAGTTGTGAATGATTATTTTAGAACACCCATGAAACAAATCCCAACAAGTGAACTAGAGAAAGAGATCAGCTAGGGGAGTTGTAAGAGGGGGACAAAATGTAAGGAGAAGAGGGCTGGCGAGATGGCTCAGCATTTAAAGGTGTTCATTTGCCAAGCCTGCCAGCCCTGGTTTAATTCCCCAGTACCCCATGTAAAGCCAGATGAACAAAGTAGTGCATGAATCTGGAGTTTGCAGTGGCAGGAGGTCCTGGCATGCTTATACTCACTCTTTCTGTTTACCTTTTTCTCTCTGTCTCTCTTAAATAAATAAATAAATAAATAAATAAATAAATAAATAAATAAATAAATAAATGTATTAAAAATTATATGGGGAATAAGGGAAATGTATGGCTATTTTTAAATAATTTATTTTTTATTTATATTGTTCTGATTTTACATTCATATTGGTGACTCCATTATCTTCCTCCCTGCCCTCCCTCTTCCAAAGGGACCCTCATCAATGGGGAATGTGGGTCATGCATTGTGGGGGTCATCAAGAGTTCTGGGGAATAGGCCCAGTCTCTGTGCCTGATGCCCCAACTTGTGCCTTTAACATTCCTTCCGCCCCCTCTTCTGCAAATTTCCCTGAGCCACATTGATTATTTTAGTTCTACTTCAGTGATGAGGTTTTGGGAGCCTCTGTGTCTCTGGATATCTGGCTTAGTAGGAGTTGGATGTTTTCTGTGTTTTTCTCCTTTTCCTGGTGTCATGATCCCCAAGAACACTGTATTCTTGCCCTTCCCCTGCATTATTCTATGGTTTCACCTGGGGCCCTGAAGAGGTGTGATTGGCTGATCCTCCCTTCAGGTTCATTGTCCATCTGAAAAAAAATAAGCAGATTCTCCAACAGAGAGAGAAGTTAGTACTAGATAGATGGAATGGCCATAGATAATTTGGAGGGAATTTTATATGCATAGGCTCTCTTCTAGCCCACATTTGGTGGTATCTTGATCTTGGAGACTGAGCTCATTTTTTTGTACATGGTTTTGACTTATTTCCCAGTTCCAGCAATGAGTTCCATTCCACTGAGTGGATCTATTAGCCAAATCAAGAGCAGTTGGTTACCCACCATGGCTGTGTGCCACTACTGCACTTGTTTGAGCATTACGTCAGGTTGTTTCCTGCTGGGTATCTTAGACTGCAAGTTGTTTGGACAGATGTCGGCCATTATCCCCCAGTGGCTCATGTACCACCCTCTGGCACTAGACTAGCTAACTGTCTGGGGACTGACCCTCTTCCAGATTCTGAACAGGTCTCTCTGTGTTTGGTCTCACACACGTATGCTGTCTTCGACAGTAGGGTCTTACCATTAACCTTTGGTGGCTCATCAAGAACTCTGACAGAAATCTGTCTTTTTTGGGAAACCTTGTAGATGTCTTGGATCAACAGCTCATTGTGAAAGTTAACCCTGTGCTGGTACTGGGAGTTATAAGTCAGTGCCTAGGAAGGTGAGGGAAGAAAAAGATAGATAATATAAAAGAGAAAGTGAGTAAAGAGAGGAGAGGGAGAGAGAAGAGAGAGAGAAGCAGGAAAAGATTATGGTTGGTCTTCATGATGTTCTCTCCAGTTTCCTGTGGTTCAGGTGTTCCCTCTGCGGGCCTGCTGAAGGATCAATGTTTTAGCCTGTTGTTCAGAATAAAGGGTTTTATAGTATCATTTCCTTTTGGGTCCCTATTTGTATCCCCCCCACCCTTGTCCTCTCTCCCACCCTCTCATTCCCTCCTTCCCTTACCCTCCCTCCATCCCACCCTCACTATTGTCTGGTTCTGAGTGCTTATTAGGTTTGGCAGCATCTCAGGTGGATTCAGGTTAGGAGCGACAGATAAACAAGACCATGTGACGATTATCTTTTTGTGATTGGGTGAGCTCTGTGAGGATGATCTGTTCCATGTTTGACCATTTTTTTTTCAAATTTTGTTATTTCATCTTTCCTTACTTCTATGTAGAATTCCATAGTATAGATATACCACATCTTTCTTATCCATTCATCTAATGATGGACACCTGGGTTGATTCCAGCTCTTTGCTATTATGAATTGAGCAGCTATAAACATGGTTGAGCAAATGTCTCTGATCTGAGGCTTGGAGCCTTTAGGGTAAATGCCCAGTAAGGGAATAATTGGATCTGTTGGTAGGTCTATGGTCATCCTTTTCAGGAGTCTCCATATAGCTTTCCATAATGGTTGAACCATTTTACATTCCCACCAGCAGTGAAAGCTTGTTCCTATTTCTCCACAGCCTTGCCAGCATTTGTTTTCATTGATTTTTTTTTTTTTTAATGTTAGCCATCCTTACTGGGGTAAGGTGGAATCTCATAGTTGCTTTAATTTGCATTTCCCTGATGATTAGGGATAAATAAATAAGGTATTAAAAACTATATGGGGAATAAGGGAAATATATGGCTATTTTCAGTTAGAATATATTGGTTTTTCAAGGTAGGGTCTTGCTTTAGCCTAGGCTGATCTGAAATTCACTATGAAGTCTCAGGCTGTCCTTGAACTCACAGTGGTCTTCCTGCCTCTGTTATAATATTTTTTTAATTTTTAAAATTATTTTATTTATTTTTGGAGAGAGACACAGAGAGATACAGACAGAGACGGAGACAGATAGAGATGGACATGCCAGCAGTCTCTCAGCTGCTGTGAAC
This sequence comes from Orientallactaga sibirica, assembly GCA_036365145.1. NCBI lineage: Eukaryota > Metazoa > Chordata > Mammalia > Rodentia > Dipodidae > Orientallactaga > Orientallactaga sibirica. The sequence continues at coordinate 18,803,208 of JAEOAD010000033.1, forward strand.
AAAATCCAGATGCATGCGCCCCCTTGTGGTCAAGTGCGGCATTGTGTCCTTACTTCACTTTGCATCTGGCTAAATGTGGGTCCTGGAGATTGGAACCGGGTTCTTAGGCTTAGTAGGCAGGCGCCTTAACCACTAAGCCATCTCTCCAGCCCTGTTATAATATTTTTTAATAAACAAAATCCTCTTTTGACTATTTTGAGTCAAGGATTTCATAAAATAATTGATTCAAATTCAAAATACATGTAAAACAAACATTTATTTAGCAGTAAATGTTGAAAAAATATATATTAAAACTATAAATCAATAGTTGATATTAAAATAAATTTTCTGCCCTACATGGTGGCTCACACCTTTGATACCAGTACTTGGGAGACAGAGGTAGGAGGATCTCCATGAGTTCAATGTCCAACCTTAGACTATGTAGTGAATTCCAGGTCAGCCTGCACTACAGAAAGACCCTACGTCAAAACAATGAATAAATAAATTTTCTATGATTTTTATAAATGTAAATATTCTAATTTCCTAAATAATAGAGTAGAACTAACTGCTCAATCTGAATTTACAAGGGAGGTCAAGATTACTTTGGTATTTCAACCATTATAAACCAAATTAATTGGGTTTATTTCTGTAAATAAAAAGACACTTTTTCTGTGTATAATGAAAATACCAAATTCATAATGCTGTTACTGACATATGTTCAATTTATGTCTGCAGTATTGGGAGTGGTATGTGAGGAACAACCACATGACAAATCAAGTTTTATGCATTGTAAGTATTTATATTATGGATACATTTCCTTCATACTCCACTCTTCCTTAAATCAAACTTCTGTTCACATAGATATCAACTACTTTGGCCACATGAGAATCTTTTCAATCCCTTTCTCCTGCTCCTTGGTGTGTCCTTTGTCTTTTGCAACTTTCTCTTGTGACACTCATTGTATGGGACAATGCAGGTCTGGCCCTAGCCAGACTGCATGTCAGAAGAAACCAGGAAGTGGCTTCCATCCTGTGCAGGCCTGGCATGACAACAGCTACAGTCCCATGCTTGCTAGAAACCTGCTATGAAATGATCTACCCTATGATAGGATGTCATTGGCCACAAGAAGGGGATCACCCCATACAATGATTGGCCAGCCAAACCCCTTAAAACCCCCTACACTTCCTTGAATAAACGAGTTTGTGGCAGCTCTCCCTCTGCTGCTTTCACCCAATTCCCGGAGTCTGTGTCATGACTCTGCGCCTCTCACCCCCTACTTGGCAGAGATCCTGCTGTCCCTCCTGGGCTGGCCCTAGGGTGGACCCCAACAACTCATGATTTTTCTTTAGGAGTTTCAGGTCCTTGTGGCTATGATAGTTGCCCCTGGTCCCATCACTCTGAAGATGGATTCACACCCATTTTATGTTCTGAACCACTGTAAGGCTACACAATGTGAGTCATCAGCTAACAAAGTTAAAATGTTCTTTTCAGATGGCATTGTCTAAGGTTTTAGCTCCCACCCCAAATGATAATGAAAGTGTCTTATGGTGTATAAAAGTCACCGTTGTTTTAGTTTGGCTCAGTCAGATTTTAGCAGTTATTGAATTTATTTTAGCAACAACAGTTATTCAAGATAAAATAAACAAATCTTAAAAACTCTTATATAGGAGAACAGGAAATAGAAAAAAGAGGGAAATGGAAAACAAATTATTAGGTATTTAGTGATGAAAAACTTTAAGAATATAAAGACAAATATCTTTAATGTGTTCTTGAATTTCCTTTATAAGTAATAGTTTTATTTAAAATACTTGGGTCCTGGAGCTGAACAGATGGTTCACCAATTAAAAATACTTCCTATGCAAGCATTGCAAGCATGAGGGTCCAAGGTGGCCTGAGACGGCCCAAGTTTGAATCCCCAACACCCACATAAACAGCTGTACATAGCCACACAGACATGTGTGGGGAATCGAGACCAGAGAATTGCTGGGGCTCATGGCCTGCTTTAGTTTGTGCTTTTCTGGAAATGGTATTTCTTTATATATTTTAAAAGATAGCTTTAGTGTATAGAACAATCTGGATTAGGAGTTATTTCGGTTCTTGGATATTTATTTCCATTTTACTAGTTTCTGAGATGTCTGGTTTTATTCTGTTGTGTTTGTCTTTGGAGAGGAGTTGGCATTTTTCCCTTAGAGCTTTTAATTTGCTTACTTTAGGAGAGCTCTTTCTGAGACCTTGACTATAATATGCCATGGAGAAGTTATTTTCTGGTTTTGTCTATTTGGAGTTCTAAATGCCTCTTATGTTAGGATGTCCATTTCTTTCTCTACATTTGGGAAATTTTCTGCTATAATTTCATTGACTAGATTATCTTTATCTGAAGTGTTTATTTCAGCCCTTCTATTCTGTGGGTTCTTGAGTTTGTTCTATTGGTCTTATCCCAGAGATTTTAGATGTTTGTGGTCATGCTCACTTACCTGTAGTCTTTATCGATGTCTGCATGGTGTATTTCCTCAGCCTTGCCCTCCATTCCCTGTAGTCTTTCTTCTACTTGTTTGAGTCTTTTGGTCATGATTTCCACTGTGGTTTTTATTTGATTTTTGGGGGTTTCACTTCCAATATTACTACCAATATTTTTTTCAAAATTGTTATTTCCTTATTGAACTTGTTCTCCATATTGAATTTTTCATCCCTATAGCTGATTTGTCATCCATTTTGCTCAATTTCCCCTCATTGTTTCAGTTTACACTTAGTGAGGTCCTCAATTAAATTTATCTGCTTGTTTTTGTCCTGTTTGATCAGTTTTGCATGGAAACTTTTGTAATATTTATCTGACATTTTACCTATTATACTATTTTGAACTCCCTATATGAGAAATTATGATCTTTGGGAGAAGATATGTTGCCTTAATTTTTCATTTGTTTGTTTCTTGTGGTTCTGTGTTCTGATCTGCACATCTCTTGGTTTGGACACCTCTTCTAAAGTTTTCTTCTTATTGATTAGCCAGGCTACTTTTTGTCAGCTCAATCACTAATGCAAATCAGAGAGGACTGCTGTAACAGCAGCACCAATTCATATAAGATACAGAAATACACTTAAAACTGATTAAGACCCACTAATACACTCCCAATTGCCATAAAATAGAAAATGACAAGACTAATATAGAGTGAATTGTGAAGTAAACTATTTGGAATAGATTTGTAAATGATAAATGAACAAGGCAAAGGAAGCAGGGAAGGAGAAAATAGAAAAGAAGCAAGGTTAAATAAAAGAATGGAAAATTGGGGCTGAGGATGTAGCTCTATCAGTGGAGCACTTGGCTTCAAGACCAGCACTACAAAGAAAAAATTAAAAAAAAAAAAAGGAGGAACCAAATAAAGAAGATTAATGGAGAAGAATGGTATGGAAGCAAAGAGAAAAGAGAAATTTTTTAGAAAGACTATAAAATGAAATTTAAAAAACAGAAAAACCAAAAGCATTTCTCAATAATGAGAATGTTCAAAAGTAAAATTAGATAAATGTAAGAGGGAAAAAAATGAACTCATCTTTTACAATAAGAAACAGCAAGATAATACAAAATCTTACTAAAAATTTAGTTGTAAGAAAGAAACATCCAATGAAGAGGAAAGAAAAAACTACATTGAAACTGCCTTTACTAGTGAAAAAATTTGTGTAAACAAAATTAGATAATTGTATAGAGAATAAAAACACAAAAGTTTGTTTTCAAACAATAATAGGACATTTTAAACATGTTTTAAAAAGAGAAACAGGGGGATGGAGAGATGGGTTAGGGGTTAATGTGCTTGCCTGCAAAGCCATAGAACCCAGGTTCAATTCTCCAGTACCCACTTAAGCCAGATGCACAAGGTGATACATGCCTCTGGAGTTGTTTATAGCAGCTGGAGTCCCTGGCATACCCATTTTATCTCTCTCTTTCTTTGTGTCTGCCTCTCTCTCTCTCAAATAAATTAATAAAAATAGAATTTTTTTAAGAAAAAGGGAAACAGGAGGAACAAGAAGAAAACAAAAGAAAGAAAAAGGAAAAACAAGATTGAGTGTTGGGCAGTTTCCTTCTGGGTCCTTAAGCACTGGAGGCTGCTAGTTATCTGCAGAGGGGTGGGGAGTGCATTGAACTTGTGACTCTCATCTCTTCTGTGGTTTGTGCTGGTTTGAGACTGAATTGACTAAGCACCTGGCTTCTTCACTTTTGGAGCTTACAGGGGCCTCTGCTGGCTTCACTGAGCTTTGCAGTCTTCGGGCTGGACAGATTCTCTAGATCATACAACTCAGTATGGCTAATGGTACAGCTTGGGGAGGGGGGACCCCAGGTGAGTTTAAAGTTGGGGCGCAATAACAGCACTTAGAGCTGTAGACTTAGGATCAATCTTCACAATTTCTAAGTCCCCTAAGTACTGATTACTCTCTAAGACACAGCTGAGGATGACAAATAGTCCACCGACATCAGGTTCCCGTGTCCCCAGCAGTGAAGGGCTGATAGCTGACTCCCAAGTTTTTCTCAAATGATCTCCTCCAGGCCAGAGCTATTGCTCCCTTTGCATCTCATCAGCCAAGCTTCTCACTATCTGCACTTGCAGTTGTATCCAGTGTCTTCTGCCCACTCACTCTCCACAAAGGCCTCCCAGGGCAGAATGAATTCTAGCTGCATGATCTGTGGGTGTTTAGTTCTCAAGTCTCCAGGATAGCTCAGTTAAAAAAAAAAAAAAAAAAAAAAAAAAAGATTCCATCTCATTAGTGCTCAGGAAACAGCCTCTGAGTCCTCCACTGATTCCTCCACTGGAGGAATCACTCACTGTCTGGTCAAAAAATTCTGGAACTGGGCCTGAAAGATTTTCTTAGCGAATGAGGCTTTGCCTGTGAAGCCTAAGGACCCTGGTTCAATTCCCCAGGGCCCATGGAAGCCAGTTGCACAAGGGGGCACATCTTCTGGGGTTCCTTTGCAGTGGGTAGAAGCCCTGGCACCCATTCTCTCTCCCCTCCCCCATCTCTCAAACAAATAAATAAATAAATAAATAAATAAATAAATAAATAAATAAAGAAATAAATAAATAAATGTAGCAATAAAAAAACATCCTGCAACTCTAGCTGAGGCGTGTGGGAATCTATGGGCTTGACAGGACAAGTACATTTTCACAAGGACCACCTGATGTCCTTCTGGTGAGACTTCCTTCAGTACTGAGGGGCGGCACTGGGCCATGCTCACTCTTTTTGGTGCGTTGCTTGTCTTTTTCTCAGTATTCTTCAGGTGTTCTATTCTATCACTTTCTTTGTGAATTTGTGAAGCTCTTCCTCTTTTTTTCTTTTTGGACTATAATTTATTCTTTCTTATATTGACTCTTCCTTTTCATATTTTAAAATATTTTATTTTTATTTATTTATTTAAGAGAGAGAGATTGAGAGAGAGAGAGAGAGAGAAAGGAAGGAAGGAAGGAAGGAAGGAAGGAAGAAAGAAAGAAAGAAAGAAAGAAAGAAAGAAAGAAAGAGCCACATAGAATTCCAGACACATGCACCACCTTGTGCGTCTGGCTTACATGGGTCCTGAGGAATTGAACCTGGGTCCTTTAGCTTTGCAAGCACAGCTCTTCTTCTTAGTCAGATCACACAGAGACAGCTTCTATCTGCCATCTTACTTGGAAGTAAAAACCTATGACATATTCTTATACATAAACAGTAATATATCAAAGCTGAACTTTTATGATATAAAAGGTCTCTTTCTCTTTGAATCACTTTATAAATTTACAAGACTACAGAAAAGTGAAGACTGCTTCTATATATCTTCACGCCCTTCTCTTAGCTTCAGTGATGGTGAATGTTGGGCACATTTGCCCCAGGAGAGGTAGGTCTACATAAATTTATGCCATCATCGGGTTTAAAATGAAATCATATGAGTAAATTGTAGCTCAGGAATCCTCCCTTTTTTGTACAATGTATACTTTCCCAATGCTCTCTCACCTTCTCAATGATTCCAGAGATATCCTGGAAGTTGTCTCATTTGCACAGAGTTCTATTGGCTATCACCTAATACTGTTTCCTTCCTTTATTCACATAGCTCATGGGAAATACAGTCTGTAGAGGCTTTCAGGGGAAACTGCACAGTCCCAAGTATACCTAAAGGAACCAAACCTTCTCAACAGTCATTGAGAACTTTGTCCAAGACCACCACAGAGAACTGGTGCTCACTTCACTCCCAGGCTGATTTTCTCACACCCTAACACCAGATCTTTTCAAAACTTCTACTCTGTTCCTCTCCACTGCTATGCATGCAAATCACCTAGGAACCAAAACAGTGCTGCATGCTCAAATATTTTTTTAAAATAATATCACTGTTTCTAGCTAGCCTACAAGTTTATATCCATCATCAAATGACTCAATTATGCATTTGGGGGGCTTAAGCTATAGAAATTCTATCACAAGAGTAAGTCAAATGTGATTTCTGAAATCTTGTTAAGGAACAGATTCTTCAGCTTCTTCCCTTCTCTTAGGAAAACTTATCTCCCTTTGGTGTCTGGCCTATGCTGATCCCCAATGAGTTCTCTCCCACATCAGTTCTAGTCAGTGGCATCACTAAGTTGAAGTGTATTTACACTTCCCAACAATGAATTTCTGAAATGCTCAGAAGATGAATCACAAGTTAACATGTCAGCAAATGCACTGTAATATAATTCAAAATAAGGAGAGTGATAATATAGGAAGGAAACTTGCAAACAAAAGAGGTAAGGTCAATGTGAATGTGACCTTAATAAAGGAAACTATAATTTGGGTTGCTGGTGAATTTCAGGAATCAATGTTTCTTCTGCCTTTTACTGGTATGACTAAAGACTTTGCATGCACCGGGTAGGAGTCGGGATGTAAGGAGGTCAGGAGCTACCATTTTGATAAATTTCGGAAATTTTATTCTTTATTTTAAACCAAATAAAGGAATCAAAAGATAGTTTACATTGGCCTTGAAGTTGAGGTAATTTGGGGTTTTAGAGGAGCATGTATGAAAGAGCTTGTCAACATATTTTAGGTTTCTCTTCCCCATGCCATTAAAGTGGTGTGTTTGTAAAGTCTGAGCAATGTTGTCTGACTCAGCTGCATGAGTGAAGACAGCAACTGAAAGAACTGACCAGGTTTTTCCCTTCCAGTCCATGTGGTTTAGTGGATAGGATATCTACTTAGCTAATCCTCCATTATCTTTACTTTGATCAAAGGCCTTATGGGCTTGGAAAACAGAACTGTGCACACATTTTAATATTATATATCATAATCATTTCTTAGTTTTCACCATTTCTTGTTTTTTTCAATGCATAGTAATAGAAAAATAATTTTACTTGCACAATAAGCAAACTGTAATTTTACGAGTATGTTGTAACTAGAAGAGCTGGTTCTAGTGTTAAAATCTCTAACTTAAAACAAACACACTCACTTGTCCAATGTCAGACAAAAATCAAAACTTATTGCATTCCAAGTTAACCCATTGAAACTGACTTGGGATCACACACAGGTAAAACTTGTGGAGTATCCACAGTCTTATTTCTGTGTGTTCTATATTTTGGCAGAAAAGGAGGAACATTCTATAGACCTACATTTTTGTGTTTCTGCCTTCTCATTTTATTATTTCTGTGTTTCTCTTTCTCTTCTTTCTTTAGTGAAGTATAATTCTTCTGCCTTCAACTGATGATGTAAAGTGATCTTCGAAAAAGTCAGGAGAAGGAAAAATTGACCTTCTTTTTTTAATCCTAATTTAGGTCACTCAACTAAAATTTTAGAATTTTCATTTGGTTGTTTCTTCATGTAGTTGAATTAATTCTACTGTTAAGAGAACAATAAAAAGTGCTCTTAGTAAAAATTTAAAATACCAGAATAAACACAAAACAATACTTAAATATCTATTTTTCAGTATTTGGAAGGATATGTAGAGCAAGAATTAAGTGAAATGTGCCTTATCAAGAAACTGGGACCATGTGAATCCTGAGTTGGCAGTGCACACAAATTTTCATTTGACCGCTATCCTATCAGTAGTGAATTCTATGATGCCTGTAATTGTTTTGAATATGTTTCCTTTGTAATCTCTGCAAAACAGGTGTCGCCACTGGTACACTAAGCATTCACTAAAACCTTGGCAATTAATTCAATAAACAACTTGAATAACTCAATAAATCCTAGACATGGAAAACATTGACACTGGGATTTATGACAGGGCAAAAGACAGGAGCAGATGACCCTGAACATTGAAAGCAGGCCTGTGAGATATCTTTGTTTGGAACATGACATTGAAATCTACCTAATATCAACTTTAAATATTTGTATTTATTTATTTGAGAGGGAGAGAAAGAGGCAGAGAGAAAGAGAGAGAGAGAGAGGGAGTGAATGGATGGGCCAGGGCCTCCAGCTACTGCACATGAACTCCAGAAGCATATAACAATTTGTGCATCTGGATTACATGGGCCATAGGAACTCAAACCTGGGTCCTTTGGTTTTTCAGGCAAGTGGCTTAACAATTAAGCCATCTCTCCAGCCCAATATCAAATTTAAAATGTTTAATTTTGTTGTCATTTCAACTTACTGTTTCAGAAAAATTGTCCTGTATTATTCCAAAATTAAATTATTCTAAAAAGCACATCATCTTTAGGTGTATAGATGTGTTTGCACATATTCTGATAGTTCCATTATCATATGTCACAAAATGGGGCTTGGAGAGATTCCTCAGTTGTTAAATGCATTTGCTTGCAGATCCTACTTCCCTACACTCATGTAAAGCGGTATGGGTATTCATTTGAAGCTGCAAGTGATCCTTGTGCACGCATGTGCATGCTTGTGTGTATGCACGCACACACACACATACACACAAATGACTTTTAGACCTCAAAATATAATTCCAAATAAGTCTAATGTTTGAAATGATATAAGAATTTATTCAGCTCTTTATATATTTTTCTGAGTATGATAATCTAGTCCTCATTTGTAAAATTCTTTTGGGACTAAAGTTTTTCCAGATAACCTCAGCCAGAAGGCTTCCTTGCATTCATGGGGTATAGGGAAATAATCACAGTCCAGATTTGAGTGTGTGTATGATTTATATCCCTTAAATACAATTTAATCAATTATTTCCCTAGCATCCCTAATAGAGTGGTTACAAGTATAACCATCTGGAAAGTTTATTTATTGATTGATTAAAAAATAAATTGGTAAAGCAGAAATAGCTAAAACTGATGTGGAATAAAAATTAAAGTGTCTTCATAGAAACCATAGGGTTATGAAGCTCCTGGGTAGCTTGGTTTCCCTTCTGTTTCCAGCTGCACATCAGAAGTTCTAGAGGACTTGAGAAGCTAGGGGTGTTCTCAGTGGCTGTGGTGTTTAATGCATGAGAGGCTGATAGAATGGATTTGGTTGATACTCTTCCAGTGCTGAGCTAATGAAGATGATCAGTCTAGTTACTGTTTCTGTTGACTTGTCCTTAATGTGTCTGTCTGTGGTCGTGTGAGACACAGCTGAGCACTGTGGCCAGTAGCGTAAGGAACATCCTCTCCCACCTCACTTAGGGGCCTCCACTCAGGTAAAGCTGCATCTGTGATGACAACGAATTTCAGGACAAATGAGAGCAAGGCAAAGTTATGACTTTGTTCAGTAGACATAAGGGATTCTGCACACCAGAGTCAAACACAGGCATTTAGAAAGAGATGCACATAGAAAAAGCACAATACCCTCTCAGGGGTGGATGTGGGCTCTCAAGAGGATCACACTTAGGTGTCTGTACAAGGATTCTGTGCAGTTCAAAGATACGTTGTCCAAAGGATGGAATTTAATAACAAAGTTTAAAATTTAAGCCAAAAAAAAGAAACGCCTAAGAGCTGGTTTACTTATTTTAAAAAACTTCCTTTGGGGCTGGAGAGATGGCTAAACGTTTTAGGCACTTGCCTGTGAAGCCTAAGGACCCGTGTTTGACTCTCTAGATCTCACATAAGCCAGGAGCACAAAGGTGAGGTGAATGCAAGGTCACACATACCCACTAGGTAGTGCAAACATCTGGAGTTCAATTTAAGTGGCTGAGGCCCTAGTGTGCCAATTCTCTTTTTCTCTCTCTGGAATAAAATTAAAAAATTAAAACAATTCCTTTGGTATATGACATTGTAAAGGGTTTTTAATGAGGTGCCTTATTTGGGTTTAGGGTTAAGAGAGAAGTGCTAATAGCATTAAACTGAAGGCCATAGACATTTGGGTCCTAGGTAAGCTCTGTCTGTTGTTTTGAATACCTTTGTCTGGGCTCTATAGGAACATGAGCTTGATCTTCTAGGCAGGCCATTTGGGCATCTTTGGTGGTGCTAAAACTCTTGATGCCAAGCCCCATCCTGAGTGAGGGCTTCTTTCTTTTTCTATATTCTCTTACTTTTCTATGTCCTTCTGCCTGGGTTGAAGTTATTTTCATTTATTGTGAGCAACTGTAATGGAAAGTTTGAGACCATTTTCTCACTGTAGTTTCTTCTTTAATACCAAATCTTTTTGCAAGGTGTTATCATCATATTTCCCTATATGAGAAAAACACTAGAAAAGAACAAGCCTCCTGTCTCAGATCACACAACTAAGGTGCAAACAGTTCCAAGCTTCCTGTCACAATATTGATATTTTTTCCATTAGATCACATTGCATCATGGTTCAGAAATGGTACCTACCAAGAATCTCTTTAGAGACATCAGAAAAGCACTGGACTTATAATTTCACAACTTCTGCTTACTCAGTCATGTATGAAATCATCCAAGATTTTCATCAGTGGTTCATCAAACATTAGAACATTTTTATTATGTCAAATTTGAAAGTTATAAAGTCTTTTAAATTTAGTTCTATACATGATTGAATACAGAAACTCATGCTTAAAATTATAGCATTTTATAATGCTATAATTAATCCAGGACTATTCTTCATACAGGAACTCTATAAAAATATAAATAGCTTTTGAATTTTTTTGTCCAAACTCTTCATAATTTTGCTGTTAACTAGTGATTGTTTTTGGAAGAACTTTTGGAGCAATAATAGAACTGAAAGTGGATTCATTATAGATGTCAAACATTCTTAATACAGTATTCCATTATAAATATGCTAATATAGCATGTCTGGCAGGAGCTGGAGGTTTCAACATGTAGCTTGCTGATGTATAATTTATGCCATAGAATTATCCCACAGAATCCAGCATTAGCCTTCAGTGTTTAGCAAACGTGAATGCAATGAGAAACTGTCTGACTCCCTCTCTGTCCTTTAGAAGGACCACCCTTGTACTGCATTGTTTACCAGCATGCCTGACTGCGAAGACTGAGTTCTCATCAGGAAAGAAGGAAGGGTCACAGGTGAGAGGTCTGTGGAAAGTGCTAATTGCTTGTGCACATCTGGACTGTGTTCTATCAGATTGGGCTTGTCAGACTCAGCAAAGCTGCTGAAAGGGTTTTCATCCATCTTAAATGCTGGGGCTGCCTAGGGAAAACAACCCCTGCCCATTCACAGTGGGTTTATCTCTGAATCTCTTTGATGTGTACTCTCTCCTTACATCCTCCTCTCCATGTTTGTAAATAAGCTGATGAGCTGCTTCTGCTTGTAATCAACGGAGGGGGGAGAGTAGAGGGAAGTTTGAGCTGCTTGAAGTATCCTATGAAGTCAACCTGGGGTCAGGGTGTTACCACCCATTTCAAATACATGAAAGGCTTTTCCTAACTGTTGTATTTTCACCTCGCTTTAACTAAGATGCTAAAGGAAAACACTGGGTTTGATTTTCAAATAGTCTGACCAAGGGTTTCTAAGGTTTCTTCTGAAAGTCACAAAATAGCTGTCTGGAGGAAAAATTAAGGGCAACCTTGGTTTCCTCCTGATAACAATAAGGCCTTATGCTACTTGCACTGAACATTTGCTTCTAAGTGAGGTTAGGATGGCACAGCCTTCAGTGGTGGTTATCGAGACCTGTGTTTGGTAGTCTATTAATGCCTTTTTTTCTTGAGACCATCAAAAACAACCTATGTCTTCTTTAAAGACAGGAAGACAGGGCTGTGTCATGGTCACCTCATTTCATAATTCTGGGGACTAAACAGACATTTCCTGTTGTTATTCATTTTGCTCAATTCAGATGTTCACTTCAAATTAAACAATATATTGCATGTTTATTTTTCTTAGGACTCTCCTGTGCAAGTCACCCCTTTAAAGCTAGTAGGATTTAAAAGCAGACTCACTGTCTACACTTTCCCCACCAGCCTGAGCAATAGGGGATTTCAGAAGTAAAGATATGGACCCCAATCGTGCCTAATTATCATCTACACAAAACTTAAAACCCAAGTAAGGGTGCCCAAATCAAAGGCATGACAGAACTTTGTTGCTTAAAAGCAGTAGTGGTTAAGTGGATAAATGCTAAAAGTAAACAAACATCAAGGCAAGATTTTTCTCAACAATTTTTGTAAGAAATTTGAGGGGCAAATCTTAATGGAAAATGGAAAGCATTTTTTTCCCACTTCTCTTAAATTCATATTTCTATTTTCTTTTCTTGGTAAGTTGTTATGTCATTGTCACAGTCCTCACACAGACTGAGTATGTATACAGTGTCGCTTTCTTTCACTCTTTTCCTATCTAGTTTAACTAAACTGCTCCCATGCTCTTTACCTCAACATGGATCTGAGTGGTATTTACTCTGAACATATTGAATCATCAAATATTATAAAAATATAGTTGAAAATATGTAAATGCTATCATATCCCCAAGACATTAACTCCATACTGAATGGGTCTACTAAAAAGTAGAGCATTCTTTCTAGCTGAGTAGAGATAATATTTGATACTACAAAAAAGTGAAAAATGTCTCTTAAGAGTCCCTTAAAATTATGGGAGGTGCTGAAAGATAAACACAACAAAATCATGTTTAAATTGTCCAATTATTTTATTATTTATTTATTTATTTATTTAATACACGGGACCTCTTACCTTCAGCTGCCATCCTTGGCTTTGTAACATCTATTTGTACACTTTGAATTCTATGAAATGTTGCTTCCAACCCAAAGCTGAAAACACATCTTCAGCTTTTATATTGCACTCATGTGTGGTGAAGTAGGTTATTATTCCCCAGTATATCTATAGAAATCTTTGCTCTGTTGATATATTAGATTTGTATTGTTTTTGTTTCTGATGGTGCTTGAGGTTATATACAGGAGCAGAAAATTACATCCAGAGCTCTAGTTTCACTGAAGCACTGGAGAGAATATGGTAAGAAGCACAATAATTAGGGGGAGAGAGGCTGGAGGTGATGTACTTATTGCACCACTCTTGCTTCAAAATAGTTTCACATTATTCAACAATGACAGTTATTTTTACATTTATCATTTTTTGAAAGAATAGGTATTATGTAGAAGTTTTACACGCTGTATACAAAATTAAACTAATATATAAATATAAATTTATATAAATTGAAATTCTGATAAATCATGGCTAATAACTAATGTTGTTTGCTTATTCCACTATACAGAATAGATCAAATATTAATTTCTGGAACTGTTAATTCAATAACCCCAAATAAAATTATTTTTAAAATATTTAATCTAATTAATTTATTTATTTGAGAGAGAGAAATACAGAAATAGGCAGGCAGAGAGAGAAAGAGAATGGGCACAACAGGGCCTCCAGCCACTGCAAACAAACTCCAGATGCGTGTGCCCCCTTGTGCATCTGGTTTACATGGGTCCTGTAGAATCGAGCCTCGAACCAAGGTCCTTAGGCTTCACAAGCAAGTGTTTAACCGCTAAGCCATCTGTCCAGCTCAATAAAATTATTTTTTATCCTGTAAAATGTTTATTAAAAGATGATTCCACCAAAATCTCCAAGCCAAAATAAAATGACTATGGCTTAAGAGTCTCAGGCAGGCAATGTGACATAGATATGCATAGAACTACACATCTTATTTGCTTATTTGGATTTTAGATCTTGGTCTTGTTTTCAGAATTTTGCTGTTTTTAAAGCAGCAGAAAACTAAAGAATTAATTATAAAAGTAAACATTCTACAGGATAAAAATAATTTTCTTTGGGGTTATTAAATTTACAAAGTTCAAGAAATTATCATTTGATCTATTCTGTATAGTAGAATAAGCAAATGTGAAGTAAGACTGAATTAATTTTGGTTTAGCTGACTACTGTAAGCTCTCACTGAAGGGAAAGCAAAATGATGGATATTCTGCCACATCACAGGAAACTTGCACAAAGTCCAGCCCTTAAACTACTGCTTAATAGACAAGTAATGAAGGTCTCATATTTCCCATGATAGCACAAATTTTTAAAGAAAAGAGACTTATTAAAACCATATTTTGATTTTTTTTAATTTAGAAAAGACTGTTTGGAAAGTCACCTACCCAAAGATTATTTATTCACTATATTATCTTCAAAAATAGAAAATTTAAGAATTAATTTTAAGGGTTATCTAAGGTATATTACTCTCAAAAATATGGTAACTATGTGTATTTTCTCAGCGTCTTTATTAAGGGTCCTCAGGTGTTTTCCCATTACAAATTAAAAACTAAAGAATCAGTTTATTCTGCTCTGTTAAATGTCTGTTTTGCAAAGACAAGCCATTTTGTATATTCACACAGAAAATGGGAATTGTATTTGAAACAGGTATATTCATTGCCTAAGGATATGTGCAGAATGTTTTCAGTTATAATGTTTATTTTGACAGTTATAATGTTCAGTATTGATTAAAAAGGATATGACATAGGGAACCTGTCCTGACCAAATGTTCTAAAAAGTGAAATGGTCAAAAGAATGAAAAATTTCAAGACAATGTTATGATATTAAGCACTAACAAGATTTTACCAAGTAAACTAGTATCTGAACTGATTATAAAAGGATTTTTTTTTATGATAAAACTGAAAATTAAATGTGTTTTTCATGTCTTACGTGTTTCATACATATAAAGGGTTTAAGATAAGAGGTATATGTTTCATACATATAAACATATAGAATTTTGCCCATTATTGTTGATAAGAAATCTTCAGGTTTTTTTTTTTTTTTTTTTATCACCTTACATTTGTTAAACATGTAATTTAGAAAAGCTTGGATGTGTTGCAGTCTGACCAAATGCAGAAATCTAAGAGCAAAAATGTCGAGGGGAAGCTCCATGATGGCAGGAAAAAAATGACATCACTCTCTGGTCAACATAAAGCAAATGCCAAACACTGGCAAGGGGAAAATTTCAAGACAATGTTATGATCATTGGGAACCACATTAACAAGATTTTACACAAGAATAAACTAGTAATCTGATAAACTGATGTAAAATAAACATTCATGCAACTTTAAAAATAGTTTTTATATCCAATCAAGAGCAAAAAATCCCCCAAAAACATAATGGCACAGAATAAAACATTTTTTGCACTCTGTAATTTCCAACAACTACTTAGTGACAAATCTCCAAGTCTGATCATTTGCCTGAAGTTTAAAAAATAAGTCTTGAAAACAGGAACTGGGTCTCCACTGCAACATTAAATGTGTTTTTCCATGCAGGCAACCAGTCATGGCCATTTCCAAAACACAAGACTGCATTGCAAACTCAATGACCCTCTCTTTCCTGCATTTCTTATACTCCACAATACCAGGTAGAGTGCCAATTTGTTAACCCAGGGGAATAAATCAGACTTTTTCAGCATTCAGGCCCCTTCAAGAGTCTGCATTCTTCCTATTACCCCACTAGGTAAACAAAGGTTGTAATCTCTCAATTGCAGCTGAATGGGCAGAGTTCACCCTAAGATTTCATTTTTTTAATCCTCTGCTCACACCAAAGCCCTGCACATCTTCTCAGGACACGGGCATAACAGCAAATCTCACACAAACTGCTAGCCCAGATTTTCTCACCCTCATTCAAATTGACCAGAATAGTCCATCAAGCTGACTTACAGCACTAAGAAATCTCTTAGGCTTTTTTTTTTTTTTTTTATCACCTCGGTACACTTTTGTTAAACAGGTTAATTTGGCAGAAATCACCCAACTAAAAGCAGCTTTGGAAAAAGAGGTTTATTTTGGTACAGGTAGTGTTTGAAAAGTTGAGCAGAGGGTGGACATCACTCTCTGGTCAACATAAGGAGGAGAGTGTGCAAACACTGACAAGGGGAAGCTGGGATAAAGCCCGCCCCCAACAATACTCTGCCTCCAGGAGGTGTTAATTCCCAAGTTGCCATCAGCTGGGAATGCTGAACATAGGTGGGGACACCTGAATCAAACCACCACAGGGGGTAGTGTTTGAGTTACTAAGAAGTTGCTGACTGTGATAAAGGTAGCTCTGTCAGGATATGTTGATAGGTCTGTGGAAAGAGCAAAGGGATCATGGGAGACCGTAAGAGTATTAATGTGGCAATATGAAGCTGGTTTCCATTGATTGGGACCTAGAGTTTTGTGAAGACAAGACTGGGAGAAAATGATTTCAGTTTGGAATATATTGCATTTGAAGTGTACATTTCAAGAAGAAATGTCATTTGGGAATTTGATACTAATGAATTCTGTAATTTCAAATAAAGAACAGAACCCAAATTTTGGAACCATGAACATATACTCAGCATTTAAAACCACTATCATGAATCAGTTCAGCTGGAGTAAATACAGAAGGAGTTTTGATGACAGAACCCAGAGTCTTTACAAATCTAAAAAGAGCATTTGGAAAGGGACACCAAAAAGGCAGCCATTAGTAAAATACGAGGGAACCATGAGAACAGAGAAATAGAAGGTCCAGGGCTGGAGAGATGGCTTAGTGGTTAAGGCGCCTGCCTCCTAAGCCTAAGAACACTGGTTCCAATCTCCAGAGGTTCCAATCTCCAGGTCCCACGTTTAGCCAGATGCAAAGTGACGCAAGAGCGCAATGCTGCCCTTGACCACAAGGGGTGCATACATCTGGATTTCATTCGCAGCAGCTGAGAGGCTGCTGGCGCACCCATCTCTATCTGTCTTCCTCTCCTTCTCTCTCAGTCTCTCTCAAAAAAAAAAAAAAAAAAAAGAAAGAAAGAAATAGAAGGTCCATTCAGATGCTTCAGCACAAAGTATTAACTATGAGAAAAATTTCTGAGGTAATAGAAAGGGTAAGTATGCAGAATTCTTCATTGAATTTGAAAGTAGAGGTCATGAGTGACCTATAATACGTCATTTATAGATGGACTGTCTCTCTCTTCTCTCTCTTACACACACACACAGTCTTTAATAGACTAAAAAAACAACACTCTCAGATGAGAATGGCAGGCAGACAGAATGTCTTATCTGTGGATAAGGTGGAAGAGAAGGATTAATCACTTTAGAAAGTAGGAGAGAGAATGGATCAATGCTACATGGTAGGATTACTGGCAAACAATGGGATTTGTGATCAAAAAAATAAAGGGAGATAGTAAGGTTGTACATTTTCTGCAGCAGTGTCAACTGGTTCTGTGCAAACAGAAAAAGAATGAAAGTTATATTCAAACAGGTGAGTTGACAGCAAAAGGACGAGAGAAGATTGAGGAGGAGTGTGCAAATGGACTCAGGTAAAGTAACAAGGAAACTGAGGCCAGGCAGGGGAAAAGGTAATGGTTCAATATAGTTCAGAAGACTGAAGACCCTAAGAGATCCTAAGATTGCTGTAGAGTTAGTAGAAAAGGATGCACTAGAAAAGCAAGAGGTGGCAGATATGCTTTAATTTCACATTAATTTCAATTCACAGTTGTAAGTGAATACATTTGAATGAACATTGTTTGCTATATTTATATTTCTCATTGTTTTCAGCAATATTTCACCTAGTTGAATGAGCAAATAGTAAATGATATTTTTCAGAAAACTGCAGGCAATGCAGAAGGGATCAGAGGAACTTAAGGATGAAAAAAAAAAAATGTTTCATGCTGGCCAAAATTCTAGTGACCAGACAATGGCAAAGGGGGTGGAAAGTCCGCTTGGAGGGTAGTTTGTAGATATGGGTCTCTTTGGGGGATTCTGGCTCCATCTTACTCTCACACTTGCAGAACCCTCACTGAGGAAAGCCAACTGCTCTCTGTAAATAGTCCCTTGGAAAAACCAGATGGAAATAATGTCTCCAGCCAGTGGGTGAGGAAGATGAGATCTGCCAGCAATCTGGGAGTGAGGCTAGAAACATCTAGTCTCTCAGAGCCAAGAGATGTCACAAGCCAGAAAAACCCTCGAGCCAGCAGACCAAACTATGGCTGGATCAAGACTCACAGAAACTGAATTATAAATGTGTCTTTGGCTAGTGGGCTCTGTCTCCAAAATAAAAACAATCAGTCCACTTGTTGCCTTCTCCCAGGCCTCAGATCTAATATATATTCCTTTAAGATGCTGTCAGAAGAGCTTTTCTGAAGTGATTATATAGTGGGTATTTCAGGCTTGGTGGATTATGTGGTCTCTTTCACAACTGCCTAATCTGCCATCACAGCTTGAAGTGAATGAGAACAAAAATGTAAACAAGGCTGGACGTGGAGATGGCAGCCTTTAATCCCAGCACTCCAGTGGCAGAGGTAGGAAGAAGATTGCCGTGAGTTCTAGCCTGGGCTAGAGTGAAACCCTACCTAGAAAAACTGAAAAAAAAAAAAAAAAAAAAAGTAAACAAATAAGCATATCCACATCCAAGCAAGTTTGCTTTACCAGGATGGCATCTGATACCGTGCCAACACTGACTCTAGTAGACATTCCTGGATATAGTGTTGTTTCACTAACACTAATATCACTTTCATTTTAGCTTGTCTTGTATTTCCCTTCTCACTGGAATGGAACTGCTTGAGAGAATGTTGCTCCTCAGGCCCCGAACAACTGATCAGTAAATGCTGAATTGCATGTAAGCTGGCATGCATGAAGTGAGGGAGGATGTCTTTATTAAAGTGCCCAGGAACCCTGTCACCAGATAAAGACACATGAATAAGGAAGGCTCGGTCACAGTGCCACACTGCCTGTCCTATGAAAGAGGTTGTTGTTGGTGCATGCTCTTTCAAAGAGCATGATTATGAAAAGTCCACCCAGGTAAAAACCTCTCTTTGTATTTTCAACTCCTACCTCCCTTCTTCATCTCTACCAGTACTTACAGAGATTAAAATATGTAATTATTGGAGTTGTTCTTTTATTACAATACCAGCATATAGCTAGAGTGTGTGCTGCTATGAAGAGGGACCAGGGTTTTTAATCTTGGTATGCCAGACCCATCTTATCACTATGAGTGCTAAGAAATGTTTGTGTATTATAGTATGTGCTCAATAAGTCAAATGTTAGACAGATGGGAAGAGCAAGGGCGATAGTGAGTTAAATCCTCCCAAGACACAATCTTCTGCACATGAAAAACTTTCACTAGCTTGCTGGTCTGTCTCAGCATTATCTCCTATCAGGAAATGGAGCTCCATTCATAGGATTCATTGAGACAGTATTATTTTGTTGTTGATGATAGAAGAAGCTGTTTGAAAACTTTATTGAATTTTTACTCTCCATCTACATACCAAGTTCAATCTTCCCTTTTCATTTACGACATAACTACTATATTTTGCTGTGTCATGGGATACATAAATTTCCATCTTCCTTCTGGAATGGCTGCTTGCCATTCTCTTTGACATCGAAAATATTAGAATATATAACAATACAAGGAAACAGCTGCATACAGATAATTTGAAAATGAGTAAAAATACATCATATCTTCTTTTCAAGGTTATGATTGCATTAAATGCTTAATGAAATTTATTCATAAGCATGAGCCAGTAAGATAAGAATGAGCTGAATTTGGCTTTGGGGCTATGTAGTAAAGCATTGGATTATGCCCCATGGGAATAACACACATTTATACAGATAATCATACATCTGGCTCAACAGATAATGCTTGTTTGTTCTTCCAGTTTAGCAAATTACAACATGCCATTTAGGGCAAGGGGGATGGTTTGGATATAACTGGCAATCTTAATCTTTACGGTTTTTGATTATATATAATTTATTTTAATTGTAGAGCAACACATATTTCAAATTTAACTTTGGTATGGTTTTCATCACAACATAATAGAGAGAAATCACAGTATAATTGGTCTTTATTGCCCTAGTTTGGTCTCTGACAGGACATAGTATCATTAGCATTCAGTGTTCTCTGTTCGTTGAAACAAGATGAAACGTGATGAGTTACACTGGACTTTAAATTTTCTTTTTCCAAAATGATGCACATTCATTGTAGAAATTATTTGTAAAAACAATAGTCACATACACTATTAAATTCACATTTTAGTGTTTAAAGATAACCATACTTTATGTGTTAATGCTTAAGCTTCTAATCATAAGATGCATTTCTCTATTAAGAATCAGTTATGAAAATTGCACTCACAATAAACAAATATTGTAGATACAAAGGCACATTTTTCTGAGAGATTAGATATTTATGAATAGAAACAATTCTTTTTTGCTTTCCTGTGTTTCTCTCTTGAAATATAATTTTCATGGAAGGAGAGCTAGGATTGTTAATTTTTTCAACCATTCCCTAAAAAAGTACCTGGAACCTATTTTTCAATCACAATTGATAACATTCTTGTGTTGAAATGTGCTATAAACAAACTCCAAGTTTGGTATTCTTAAATATTATTTTAATGAATGTGAGATTTATACTACAGTTCACTTAACCATTCTTCATTTGAGGAATGCTAAATTCTTTTTAACTTGTTCCCTATATAAACATAACAATTTTTAAATATCCTAATCGTGTTAATTCTTTAGTTCATCTAATTTTATTTAATAAATACCACAGAATTTATACAATAATATTGAGCCATGGCTTTTGCAGTAGAATTTTGAACTCCATCTGAAACAGATTTGTTGATGGTCATCTAGGCTGGTTCCATTCTTAGCTGCTGTGACTCATGCAATAGTAAATGCAGGTGTGCAAGTCTGTTTATAGTATGTTGACTAATGGTCCTAAGGATATATAACCAAGAGTGGTATAGTTGGGTCATATGGTAATTCTATTTTTTTAGTCTTTTGAAGAACCTCCATACGGATTTCTTTAGCAGCTGTACTAATTTGCTTTCCCACCAGCAGTGTAATGAGGTTCTCTTTTCTTCACATCCTGGTCAGCATTTTTTCTTTATTGCAACTAGGGTGAGACAGAATCCCAATGTGTTTGCATTTCCCTGGTTTTTAAAGATGTTGAACATTTTTTGTATGCTTATTGACTTCATCTTTTGAGAAGCATTAATTTAATTAGTCCATATATTAATTAGATTGTCATTGAAAATTTGATGGGAACTGCACTGAATCTGTATATCATTTTTGGTATTATAGTCATTCTGACAATATTAATTATGAGGATCAATGAATATGTAAGTTCTTTGTTTTATCTAATGTTTTATTCAATTTTTTTCTTCAGTGTCTTAAAATCTATGTTGTAGGGCTCTTTCACTTCTTTAGTAGATTTATTCCCTGCTATTTTTTTTGCCTGTTTTATTTTTTTAAATTTAAAATTTTTTATTTATTTACTTATTTATTAGAGAGAGAGAGAGAGAGAGAGAGAGAGAGAGAGAGAGAATAGGCAGAAAGAGAGAGAGAGAGACAGAGAGAGTCAATGGGTACACTAGGGCCTCCAGCCTCTATAAATGGATTCCAGATGTATGATCCCTCTTGTGCATCTGGCTTACATGGGTCCTGGGGAATTGAACATAAGTCCTTTGGCTTTGCAGGCAAGTGCCTTATCCACTAAGCCATGTCTCCAGTTCAACTGTTTTTATTCTCAGCAAATTCATTTTAATTATCTAGATATAGAAATATACAACTGATTTTGTATTTTTATTTGTATCTTGATATCTGAGAATTTTTTGGTGGAGTCTTTAGGATATTTTAAGGATAGAGGAGGGCAGATGCTGGAGATATGTCTTAGTGGTTAAAGCGCCTGCCTGCCATGCCTAAGAACACCCATTCCATCTCCTGGTCCCACATTTAGCCAGATGTAAAGTGACACAAGCATGCAATGCTGTGTTTGCCTACAAGGGAGGGGCATGCATCTGGAATTCGTTCACAGTGGCTGAGAGGCTACTGGTATGCCCATTCTCTCTCTCTCTCTCTCTCTCTCTCTGCATCTTTGTCTCTGTCTCAGTTTCTCTCTGTCTCTCTCAATAATAATAATAATAAATTAAAAACAATAGGGGAGGGGCTGGGGAAATGTCTCGGTGGTTAAAGGTACTTCCTTACAAAGCCTGATGGCACAAATTCTGTTCCCCAGTACCCATGTAAAGCCAGACGCACAAAGTGACACACATGTCTGAAGTTCATTTACAGTGGCAGGAAGTCTTGGAGCACCCATGCTCACACTCTTTCTCTATCTGCCTCTTTGTCAATGTCTATCTCTGACTCAAACAAATAAAACTATTTTAAAAACAATAGGGGATAACTGCCTACAGATAGGGATACTTTGTATTCTTTATTTTCCCTTTTATATCCCTTTTAATTTTTCCTCTTGTCTTATTGCTCTAGCTAAGACTTTATGCTCTATATTGACTAAAAGTGAAGATAGTGGACATGCATGTCTTATTTCTAATTTATAGGAAAAACTTTGAGAATTTCTCAAAGATAAGAAGACTACTGCTTATAAGAGAATCAACTTCAAACCATGTAAGATGTAGAAATTCACATAAAATTGATTAACTTCCACTGATACATCATCAGTGACCATAAAACAGAAAATTGCAACCGTTATAGGACTGCTATAAAGACAAGCTATGGCTTATACAAGAGAGAACTGGATGCAGGTCAGTTACCTACTTACCCTAGCAAACGTTGTAGGATGTGCTATAGAGTTCAAACTTTTGCAAACT
Organism: Orientallactaga sibirica; assembly: GCA_036365145.1. Taxonomy (NCBI): domain Eukaryota; kingdom Metazoa; phylum Chordata; class Mammalia; order Rodentia; family Dipodidae; genus Orientallactaga; species Orientallactaga sibirica. The sequence goes on from JAEOAD010000033.1 coordinate 18,825,981, forward strand.
ATATGAGGAAATATTGAATGAGATAAAAGAGGGAGGCAGGGAAAGAGGGAGATTGAGGAGAATCATGGATAAATAAAACAGGGAAAGGAAGAGGAGTCAGGAAGAATCATAGGGAAGAGAAGCAAAAGAGATTAGAAAATTTAAAAATGGCTGGAGAGATAGCAGTTAAAGCTCTTGGTGGCAAAGCTTGACAGCCTGGGTCCAATTCCCAGTACCCATGTAAAGCTAGATGCACAAAGTGTCACATGTATCTGGAGTTTGTTTGCAGTGGCAAGAGGCCCTGATGTCACTACTTTTCTCTCTCTCTCTCTCTTTCTCTCCATCTCCTCTTGAAAACAAATAAATAAAAATAAAATAAAGAAAATTAAAAACCAAACATAGAAATCAAAAACCATTTTCCAAAAATGTAAAGTTCAAAAAATTAGGTAAATATAAGAAGGGGGATAAAAATTAAAAATGTGAGAGTACTTAAATAAAAATGATAACGTGAAAAACTATTTACTACTAAAAAGAGAAGGGAGAAAATAGGAGAAATACCAGTACTTTTCCCCCTGCTGAGGGTATGCAGTTGTGGGTATCAAGTACACTACTGAAATGCACAGTTCTCTGTTTTACAGTGAATGGCAGACAGGTGTCTGTGGTTTTCCCCTGTGCAGTGTATTTTGTCTTTCTGCATCTGACTTATTTAAAATTGCATAATATCCCATAGGGGCATAAATAGCATAATTTCCCTTTTATAGAGTATAAAAGTATATACATATATGGCAATCTGTCATCTATCTATCAACATCATCATCTATGTATTTATCTAAGTATCATCTGTTATCTACCTATCTTTCTATCATCTATCTATAACATTTTAATCCATTTATCTTCCAATGAGCATTAAAGGTATTTAAATAATTCTACAATAAAAATGGGGGCAATGAGATGGTGAAGATTGAACATATACCCAGAAGAGGGATTTCTTAAATCCTCTTCCAGACAGGTGACACATCTCCTTTATCATTTAATAATTTATGTTATTTTCTTTCTGTAGTGAGTATCTCAAAAAGATGATCTGAATTCTTCCTAGGAAACTGTTTTTTGCATTCTGCTTACTTTCAAACTTTACGTTTTGATCTGTATTGTTTTATAAGTTTTTTATATGCATACTAAATTAAAAACTTTTTACCCACTTGTTATAAGAATGAACTTGATTTTTATTTCAGTGATAGAAGTGGTTAATTATCCTATTTATATGTGTCTTAAGAGAATGCTAGTTAGTTTCTAAGTGATTAAAAATGTTACATATAGTTTTTGAATGATGAATTTGAATGAAAAACACAAAAAAGTGAAAATCCAATGGCATAATAAACTCACAATATTGTACAATCACAATTTCTATCCTTGTCCCCATTGTGCAGTTATTCCTCTTTCCTGTGCCCCTCCAGCTCCTACAGCCACCAATTTGCATTCTATCTCTGTGTGGATTTATTTATTTGGGGTATTTTACATAACTGGAATCATGTGCTGTGTGGCATCTTGTACCTGGCTTCTTTCTAGTAGTATAATATGTTATTTAAATCACCATTTTCTACATCCAATCCAGGAAGCTGAAATGCAACACCTATACCAATTATCTGAAACCAACCAGGACTTTATCAATTACTGATAGCTTTGCTAATGCCATTCCACTCTTGAAACACATGCACACACATGCATCCATGAGCACCTTTCTAAATGTAGACCAAAAAAGACAAGCATGTCTCCTAATCAATTCAGCAGGATACATCACTTGCCGGTCACCTGCCTAGAGCTTCTCCTGCCCACAGCCTCCAGTCAGGGCACACCAGAAGCTTTTCCTCTTACCTTTGACAACTATGAGGTTTTCCAACACTTCTGGTAGTGTTTAAGTTTCTGTCAAATTCAAGTGATGGTTGCTGTCTGCTGACTGTCCTTGCAGCAAACTGGAGTGTCCTTGCTCTGACTAGTTCTTTTGCATTGAAATATACCATATAGGTTAGCAGTAATGCAGTTTCATTTTCCTCATGTCCTTTCCTCTTTCCACCCCTTAAAGCTCATTGTTTGATTAGTCCTTTCTCAGATATGGTCCTCAGAAGAGGTACATGGCAACATATTGTTTTGAACTCTTATATGGTCTTAGCTACCTTCCTATTTCCTATAAGATGTGATATCAGCTGGAGCCCTGGTGAGGTGTGATTGGCTGATCCTCCCTTCAGGTTCATTGTCCATCTGAAAAAGATAAGCAAATTCTCCAACACAGAGAGAAGTTAGTACTAGATAGATGGGATGACCATAGATATTTTGGAAGGAATTTTATATGCATAGGCTCTCTTCTAGGGCCCACAAAGATGGCGACATAGGAACCTCGCCAAAAGAGGGAAGCGAACAAAAGCAAAACAAACCCCAGCAAAATACACTTTTCTACTAAAAGTAGTGAGATACATAGTAAACTTTGCAAGCCCAGCAGAGAAGTAGGAGAGTTCCAGGCGTCTGGAGCCCACAGAGCGGCGGCTCCACAGCCGCCGCCTGCGGCGGCGCGGCTAGGCGCCGCCTGAGACAGCTGATCCACAGAACTTTTAAAGGCGGGCGAGGAGAATTTTCCACTCACACCGCCTCCTCACAATCTCAAGAAGCGTGGAAGGAGGACAGTAGAGACCAACAAAGAGGCTAGTGAGGAAGAGGATCGCGTAGAGGAACAGGCGGACTTCAGCCGCCACTCACAGCCTCCCCCCCCCACCACGGGTGCAAAGTGCGGCACAGAGACTTGGGAAAGAGCTCGCTGGCAGCATCGGGTGCAGGGAAAGCAGAGTCCCACAAAGCGCAGCTGACCTCCTGAATCCACGTCACAGCAAAGGAACCAAGCAGCCGGGCAGCATAGCTGTGATCAAACCCGTTCAAAAGGTAATTTGGTTTTATTCATTGGGAAGGGTCTCTCTTGATCACAAGCTGACCTTGGAACTCTCTACAGATCAGAAATCTTAGCCTCCCAGCTGACAGGATTAAGGGCGTGGGCTAACACATATCCTTAGGAACTGTGACTTTGTCATAATACCTGCTTTTGCACAAATACTCTGTGCTGTATTTCATTGAAGGGTACATTGTTGAGTTAAATTTTTGGATCTTGACTGTATTCTGTTCCATTCACCCCACTTGATAATCTCATAGCAGGCAAGGGTCACTTCTGTGATTACTTTGAGAGCCTTAAGAACCACACTTAACACCTTAAACTCCTACACTGAAGACATATAATATCAGATTGATTGATACATCTAACATTACTGCAGATATTTAGAAAACCCAAGCATTAAATTAATTCAAGATGCAAAGATCTCTACATTACAATACAAGAAACACAAAACATCCAGACAATATAAATCCACCAAAAAGTATTAATATATCTGAAATGACCTTCAGTGAGGCTGACTTAGAGGACATCCCGAGAAAGATTTCAAAAGAATGATTATAATTATGTTCAAAGAACTCAAAGAGGAAATGAAAGGGTTCAAAGACCTCAAAGAAGAAATCAAAGGATTCAAAGAAAACACAGAAAACCAATTTAATGAAATAAGGAAGTCAATACTAGACATAAATACGGAAATAGAAAGAATAAAGAAAACCCACTCAGAAATGCTAGCAATAAAGAACACAGTCAGTGAAATTAAAACCTCTGTAGAAAATCTCTCTAGTAGAATGGATGAAGGAGAGAACAGGATATCGAAGCTAGAAGACCAAGTAGCTGATCTAATACAGTCCAACAGAGAGAAAGACAAAATAATAGGAAGGTATGAATGGGAATTACAGGATATTCGGGACACTATGAAAAGATCAAACATAAGAATTCAAGGGATAGTAGAAGGAGAAGAATTTCACTCCAAAGGCATAGTAGGTGTTTTCAACAAAATCATAGAGGAAAACTTCCCCCAAATTGGGAAAGAGTTGCCAATGCAGATACAGGAAGCCTTTAGAACACCAAACAGACAAAACCTGGAAAGAACCTCTCCCGCCATATTATAATTAAACTACCAAACATACAAACCAAAGAAAATATATTGAAAGCAGCTAGAGAGAAAAAGCAAGTGACCTACAAAGGGAAGCCCATCAGACTCACAGCAGATTACTCAACACAAACTTTAAAGGCCAGAAGGGCCTGGAGTAATGTATTCAAGTTCTGAAAGATAAAAACTGTCAACCGAGATTACTTTATCCTGCAAAACTATCTATCCAAATAGATGGAGAAATAAGGACATTCCACAACAAAGACAGGCTAAAGGAATTTTTGGCAACTAAACCAGCTCTACAGAAAATACTTGCAGGAATCATTCATGCTGAGGAGAAAGCAAAGCACACACATCAGGAAATAGGAAAAAATAAACCATACTCAAATAACAGTTAAAACAAGTGAGTAGAGGAAAACAGGAAAAACTAAAAAAAATAAGAATGGTGAGAATAAACACATATATGTCAATAATAACTCTTAATATCAATGGTCTCAATGCCCCTATCAAAAGACACAGACTTGCAGACTGGATTAAAAAGCAGGATCCTACCATCTGTTGCCTCCAGGAAACTCATCTCTCAATAAAAATAGAAACCTTCTTAGGGTGAAAGGTTGGAAAAAGGTATTTCAAGCAAATGGGCCTAGAAAACAGGCAGGGGTTGCTATTTTAATTTCTGACAAGATAGACTTCAATCCAACATTTGTGAGGAAAGATAAAGAAGGTCACTTTATACTGATTAAAGGAACACTCCAACAGGAGGACATTACAATCCCTAAACATATATGCCCCTAACATGGGGGCTCCCAATTTCATCAAACAAACACTATTAGAATTAAGGTCAGAGATATCTCCTAACACAATAGTAGTGGGGACTTCAATACCCCACTCTCATCACTTGACAGGTCTACCCAGCAAAAAATAAACAGAGAGACATCTGCATTAAATGATACCATGGAACAAATGGACCTAACAGATATTTACAGAACATTCCATCCAAATGCTGCAGAATATACATTTTTCTCAGCAGCACACGGGACATTTTCTAAAATAGACCATATACTAGGACACAAATCAAATCTTAACAAATACAGGAAAATTGAAATAATCCCTTGTACATTGTCTGACCACAATGGGATTAAACTGCAAATCAGCAACAAGAAAATATACAGAGCATACAGAAACTCATGGAGACTAAACAGCACTTTATTGAATGATGTATGGGTCATTGAAGAAATTAAAAGGAAATCAAGAAATTCGTAGAATCAAATGATGATGAGAATACAACATACCAAAACCTTTGGGACACAATGAAGGCAGTCCTACGAGGGAAATTTATAGCCCTAAGTGCATATATTAAGAAATTGGAGAGTTCACAACTAAACAATTTAATGCTTCACCTTAAGGCCTTGGAAAAAGAAGAACAAGGCAAACCAAAAATTAGTAGACGGGAAGAAATAATAAAGGTTAGGGCAGAAATTAATGAAATGGAAACCAAAAAACAATCAAAAGATCAATGAAACAAAGAGTTGGTTCTTTGAAAGGATAAACAAGATTGACAAACCCTTAGCAAATCTGACCAAAAGAAAGAGAGAAGAGACAAAAATTGATAAAATTAGAGATGAAAAAGGCAACATCACAACAGATACCAAAGAAATTCAGAAAATCATACGGACATACTTTAAGAATATATATGCCTCTAAGTTTGAAAACCTGAAAGAAATGGATGAATTCCTTGATTCATATGACCTACCAAAATTAAATCAAGAAGAGATAAACCATTTAAATAGAACTATAACAACCACAGAGATTCAAGCAGTTATAAAAAGTCTCCCAACTAAAAAAGCCCAGGCCCAGATGGATTCACTGCTGAATTTTACCAGACATTCCTGGAGGATCTAACGCCAATGCTTCTCAAACTTTTCCATAAAATAGAAAAGGAAGGAACTCTACCAAAATCCTTCTATGAAGCCAGCATCACCCTGATACCCAAACCGGACAAAGACAGATCAAAAAAGAAAATTATAGACCAATCTCCCTCATGAACATGGATGCAAAAATTCTCAACAAAATACTGGCAAACAGAATACAAGAATTTATCAGAAAGATTATTCACCCTGACCAAGTAGGCTTTATCCCAGAGATGCAGGGATGGTTCAACATCGCAAATCCATAAATGTAATACACCATATAAATGGTCTGAAGGACAAAAATCATATGGTCATCTCAATAGATGCAGAAAAGGCATTTGACAAAATCCAACACCCCTTCATGGTGAAAGTATTACAGAAACTGGGAATAGAAGGAGCATATCTCAACATAATAAAAGCTATTTATGACAAACCTACAGCCAACATAATACTAAATGGGGAAAAACTTGAAGCTTTTCCTCTAAATTCAGGAACAAGACAAGGGTGTCCACTTTCCCCACTACTATTTAATATAGTACTGGAAGTCTTAGCCACAGCAATAAGGCAAGAGACACTCATAAAGGGGATACAAATCGGAAGGAAGAGATCAAATTATCATTATTTGCAGACGATATGATTCTATACCTAACAGACCCTAAAGTCTCTACCTGCAAACTGTTAGAGCTGATAAACACTTTTAGCAATGTAGCAGGATACAAAATAAACACACAGAAATCAGTAGCCTTTCTATATACTAACAACAAACGTGCAGAGGATGAAATCAGGGAATCTCTCCCATTCACAATTGCTTCAAAAAAAATAAAATACCTTGGAATAAACTTAACCAAGGAAGTGAAGGATCTCTACAATGAGAACTTTAAAAAACTCGGCGACAAATTACAGAAGACACAAGGAAATGGAAAGACATCCCATGCTCCTGGATTGGAAGAATCAATATTGTGAAAATGTCAATCTTACCAAAAGCAATCTATACATTTAATGCGATCCCTATTAAAATCCCAATAGCTTTCTTCATGGAAATAGAAAAAACAATCTTAAAATTCATCTGGAAACACAAAAAACCTCGAATAGCCAAAACAATTTTGCGAAACAAAAATCAGGCAGGTGGTATAACCATACCCGATTTTAAGTTATATTACAAAGCCATAGTAACAAAAACAGCATGGTACTGGCACAAGGACAGACAGGTAGATCAATGGAACAGAATAGAAGACCCAAATATTAATCCAAGCAGCTACAGCCACCTGATTTTTGACAAAAATGCCAAAAATATTAATTGGAGAAAAGATAGTCTCTTTAACAAGTGGTGTTGGGAAAACTGGACATCGGTATGTAAAAGGATAAACATAGATCCTTGTCTTTCTCCATGCACAAGAGTCAAATCCAAATGGATCAGGGACCTTGATATCAGACCTGAAACTCTGAACCTGCTAGAGGAAAAAGTAGGAAACCCTTCAACATATTGGCATAGGTAAGGACTTTCTGAATATAACCCCAATTGCTCAGCGAATAAAATCACTAATCAACCAATGGGACCTTATGAAATTACAAAGCTTTTGTACAGCAAAGGACACTGTGAGTAGAGCAAAAAGACAACCTACAGAATGGGAGAAAATCTTTGCCAGCTATACATCTGACAGAGGATTAATATCCAGAATATACAAAGAACTCAAAAAACAGAATAATAAGAATTCAAACAACCCAGTTAAAAAATGGGCTATGGAACTAAATAGAGAATTCACAGAAGATGAAATTCAGATGGCATATAAACATCTGAAAAAATGCTCCACATCCTTAGCCATCAGGGAAATGCAAATTAAAACCACTTTGAGATTCCATTTCACTCCTGTCAGAATGGCTTCCATCAAGAAAACAAAGGACAATAAGTGTTGGCGTGGATGCGGAAAAAGAGGAACACTTCTACACTGTTGGTGGGAATGTAACCTAGTCCAACCATTGTGGAAATCAGTGTGGAGGTTTTGAGACAGCTAGAAATAGATTTACCATATGATCCAGCTATAGCACTCCTAGGCATATATCAGAAGACTCTTCTCACTTCCTTAGAGATACTTGCAAAACCATGTTTATTGCCGCTCTATTCACAATAGCTAGGAAATGGAAGCAGCCTAGATGTCCCCCACACAAATGAATGGATAATAAAGATGTGGTACATTTACACAATGGAGTTCTACTCAGCAGTAAAGAAAAATGAAATTATGAAATTTGCAGGGAAATGGATGGATCTGGAAAGGATTATACTAAGTGAGGTAACCCAGGCTCAGAAAGCCAAGCGTCACATGTTCTCTCTCATATGTGGATCCTAGCTACAAATAGACAGACTTGTGTGTGAACTGGAACCAAAAATTGGTGCCAGAAACCAGTAAGCTGGTAAAAGGCTATAAGGGACGGAGGAAAGGGAAGGACTGAAGTGTATGGTATTGCACATATGTAAGTGGAAGGACTGATTACAAGGAGGAATGGCCTAACCAAGGCCATGGGTAGAGAATGCATAAAAAGAAGGGCAAGGGGAGGGTCAATCTAATTTCAAAAGATTGTGAATAAGACTTATGTAAAACTACTTTTTTGAATAATGGTACATCTAGAAGCTGTAGACTGTTACTAGAAAATTTTCAGTACCTGGGATGGGATACCTTCCAGTGAGTTGTTGGCCAAGGAGGTCGGTAGCCTCCAAAACATTAAAGGCTTTTGCCAAAGCCCTTGGTTTTCCCTGAGAAACAGATAGTAAGACCCTATTGCTGAAGACATCTCTTGCCTGAGAGGCAAGGTCACTGAAAGCAAGCTGGTGCTGAGCAGAAAACCTTCTCCCTGTAGACCAGCCAACTGAAAGCTGGAAAAAGCTGCACTGCATGCAGAGTATGGGAGACAGAAGTCATCAGCAGTGAAAACAGTGGACGCTGAATATTCAAATTTGGCCAGACAGGCCCAAAGACTGAGCAGGTGCAATAGTGGCATGTCTACTCGTGGGGTAACCAACTGCTCTATAATTGGACTAAAGGCCCTCTCTACGGGAGGGAATACATACCTGGTACTGAAAAACTAAGTAAAGTCTATGGTAGGTAAGGTCATAAGCCTTAGGGGTATAAAGCATGCCCTTATCTAAATGTATATACTATTCCCACCAAGCTGCCCGGAAAATACTACACTTAATGCTCATATTCACATATTAATGCTACTCTCACTTCTGGTTAGAGAAGCTTCTCTTTTCAGATGGCGATGACCACTGGGATGATCCAAAAGGCAACATAGTGCTGAGAAGAAGGGATGGAGAAGTGCCCAGCACTGAAACATCTCTGTCACACCCTCAAGGCTCAGGGATCATTGCGGAAGAGGGGCGGATAGAATGGAAGAGCCAAAGGAAGGGTGCGACTCCTACAATGCAACTGCCCAGACAGAAATTGGCCTTGATATCCATGACCTTGCTGTGCCTAACAATACCTCCATAAGACCCTCATAGTAGAAGTAAAAGAGGATGACATCATATTAAAAAAAGAGACTAATGGAGAGAGGGAGGGGATATGATGGAGAGTGGAGTTCTAAAGGGGAAGGGGGGGGAGGAAAAATACGCACCTTTGGTATGTAAGTATGTTTTGTTGTCAATAAATATTTAACTGCATTTTTCTCCAGTAATGTCATTTCAGTTGATTTTAACTCTATCCATTTCTTCCCTTAGGCCCAAGGCTAATTTTTCTTTAATTTTGGCCTGAGTTTTCTTTATCTACTTAATTATTCATTTAGGAGGTATCAAAATCAAAAGTGCTATGCTTTCATTTTTTTTTTTTTAATCTAAATGTTTTCTATCTCCGTTAGCAGCTGCTTCATTAGTTGTGCATTTTATTTCCTTGCCACATTCTTCCCAGCTTTGCTTACTGGGTTCCCTTAAATGGTTTCCTTTAATCTAGTTCTTGAGTTTTGACAGATCATAAAGTCTTTGGTTCCATCGTCCCCTCATGAGCCATGAAGAAGAGGAAAATTCAGGCAGAAGCAAAGTTTACTGCAACAGCCCAGTAATGTCATTTCAGGATTTTAACTCTTTTCCCCTTAGGCCCAAGGCTACTAATATTGGCCTGAGTTTCTCCACTATCTGAGTATCAAAATAAAGTGCTTTCTTTTTGCTTTCTTCTGGAGCTCTAAACTCAGTGTTACTTTGTCTATCACTGCATAGAGATTCTATAAGAAAAAAATATATCAAATATGCATGAATCACACACTGTGCTCTTCTTAATTCCTTCATTGCACTTCATTTTTGATAAACTATGAACCATAATAACCACAACATTAGGGGAGCACATGCCTAGGTGATCAGCAGAGCAAGATCCTTTTCTTCTTTTTCTTTTGATCATCTTCTTAAAAAGTTGCTTTTAGCCTCACAAAAATGCCTACCAGGACAGAAAGAAAGGAGGAGAGAGAAAGTAGGAAAAAGAGTGATTCACTTGCTCTCAGGTAAAAAGCCTTGTCTGGAAGACATTTTCTATAGCAGAGTTACATGAACATGATTACTTCAAGGGAATATGGGAACTTCAGTAGGCCACATTTTTAAATATTTATCATGGGTAGAAGCTGTTTCTTAACTAGAGAAGTAGGGAGAAGGGAATACCTGTAGACAACTACTATAGTTTTCTGTGCTCCCAAAGAGTTGTTAGTGTTGCATCATGAAATGGGTAAATATGTCTCTGCCTACCTAATAAATCTATTTTCTTGATTTGGGTGATGTATGCCTCCCTTTGCCTAATGTTGTGTCTTTATTGACAGTGTTAAAGGCAAACACACTATTCTTCTAGTATCTCTTGTCCTGTTCTTGTTGAGGGGTTTATTTGTACTTTGTGCATAAGAATTCTTCCTAAAATTTTGTGCAGCTTTGATTAATAGTTCTATCTTCTTGCATTGTTGAAGATTTGCATTCATTTCTGAGACAATAAGAATTTCATGAGGAAGTTGACAAAGGGTGTGGGATGTGTTCGCTGAATCAGTTCAGCTTACTTTCTATTCTATATATTATCTCAAGATGTTTTTCAGTGTACAAAAAGAAAACCCAATTGACAGCCAAAATCTTAGCTAATTGGAATTTGCTGATGACCAAGATAATAGCAGGTTTTAGTTTTGTAATGGCATATTTTTCTTCCAAAATTTTCTGCTGATTTTGGAAATTGAGATAAAAGAATAATTCCTTCAATATTAGGTGAAGAATTTGTTGTAAACTAGATCGTGCAGCATGCAGTGCCTACCTGCAAATGATATGATTCCTGAGAGAATTTCCACAAGCAGCAAGAAAGGCAAATCAGGGTACTAAAGTTAAGATAGAAATACTCTGACTGCAGAAAATGTATATGGAATTATATAAAAAAGAAATGAGCATTTAGCACCTGTACAATTTACACAGTGAGAATGAGGTTGAAAATGTAATTATTTGATGGAGCCATGAAGAAATTTCTGCTATTCCACATAGGACTTTTTCTTTCTGTGATGAGTTATTTGGGGGAAAGCAATAATGTAGAAGTAATAAATGATATTATTTGTTTGTTCTCTGTGTGTATATTTGGTGTGTGTACATGTGAGTATGCCTGTTTGCATGTGTGTATGCACATGGATGTATAGGTATATGGAGGCCAGAGGTTGACATTGGGTCCTTCTTAGTTACTCTCCACCTTATTCTCTGAGAAAGAGTCTCAGTAAACCTAGAGCTCACTCATTCAGCTAGACTTGTGATCCAATGAGTCCCAAGGATTCCCTTTCTCTTCCTCTCTAACTCTGGGATTGTAAAGCCATGCCAGAAAACCTGAAATTTTACACTAGTACTGGGCTTCCAAACTCAGGTCTTCTTCATACTAGTGAGGCAAGCACTTGACTGACTGAGCCATCTACACAGCCCTGATAATAGTTTTTTAACTGTCTAATATTTCATACTTAATTGTAATACTTGGGGGATGATGGACCCAGGCATAGTCCTGCAAAGGCAATTCTAATGCATGAAACATTCTGTATGAAGGTGCACTCTAGGTACAGCTGGAAATGACTGCAGCCATCCTGGGTCATAGTTACCATGCTGCCCTAAGTAACATGACCTAGTTTTCTCTGAATAGTTTTTTAAAAAGCCATGCATTGGTGGAAACATTAGAATCTTATGTAGAGGTTTATCATCAGACACCAGCTTCTGCAATGGCTCTTGCATATTATCTTAAGACAAACCAGTTACATTCCAGCCAGGATAAGGTCACTTTTAAAAATATTTTATTTTTATTCACTTATTTAAGAGGGAGAGAGAGAAAGAGGGGGGGGAGAAACAGGGAGAGAGAGAAAAACAGAGAGAGAGAGAATGGGTGAGCCAGGGCCTCCAGCCACTGCAAATGAATACCAAATGGGTGTGCCACCATGTGTATCTCACTTACATGGGTCCTGGGGAATCGAACCTAGGTCCTCTGGCTTTGCAGGTAGGCACCTTAACCACTAAGCTATCTCTCCATCCCAGAATGAGGTCACTGTTTTCTAGTCCTCAAATATATCCTTCTACCTGACACAAATTATATCTAACTGATTGTACTGCTGTCAAGGACCATTCTTCTGTCAGTAGGAATTTCATAACTTATATTCTGTGAAATTTTGGGTCTGTCTGCTTCTCTTTCTTCATTGTTATATCACATTTGGGATGGTCTTCATACATTAGGACTAAGCAGGAAGCCAGTCAGAAATGGAGTACCTCAGGCTGCATGCTAGAACTACTGAATCAGTCTCATTTTACTAAGATGCCCAGGCACGCTGATGTTTGAAAGAATCTGAAAGTATGTGTGATGGTTAAGTTTGTGTCAACTTGATTGTTTAGGAATCCACAGACATTCCTCATAAGTATGTCTCTGAGGTTGACTCTAGGAAGGATTAACTCCAAGGAAGAATCCTTCCCCCAGGGGTAAGCCCTTCCCCCAGAGTGGGTGGCCCCTCTTGAAGGAGGGCTGGTTGGTAAAAAAGAAGCTCTGGAAAGGAAAGCTCTCTCCTCCCACTTGGCTGCCAGAGCTGCTGGCTGTTCTCTGTTTGGTGCTTGCAGCTTGGTGCTTGTGCTTGCTGCTTGGTGCTTGCTGCTTTCCAGTGTGGACTGAAGACCAGGGTGGACTGAAGAGCAGCGTCTCTCCAGGATGCCTTCAGGCCTTCAGTGCCGCATTGGGACTGCAGAGGCATCCAGCCTCACGGACTGAGCAGCTACTGGGTTCTTTGATTCTCAGGCCTGCCACCTGCTATTGCTGGACTGTCATAAGCTAATCCAATAAATTCCCTTTTAATACAATTCATTTTATCCGTTCTGTTCCTCTAGAGAACCCTGACTAATACAGTATGAATGGATTGAAAGTGACGAGGTAAAAACATCATCTTACTTCAGTCTCCAATGATAATTATGTACTTAATTACTATATATATTTCAGGCTTAGGTTATTATCAATTGTTACTAGGAAAATCTCACTCCAAAATCCCTCCATGTCTTTATTTTTGCCAGTGGCCTTACCCAGTACTTAACAATACAGTATTAGAAACACATTTTTCTATTGACTATGAACAGAGGTTGAAAAGGTAATGTGTTCCATGGAATATGTACTGTGTTACCCTATTTTCATATAAATCATTACATTTAGTTATGATGTGGTATGTGTGTGTGTGTTTGTGTTGTGAAATAAATATGAAGCAGAGCACAAGGAAAGTAAACTCAAAAGTTTGCATATGTGAAAGGATTATAAGTGAAACATCAAGCATAATTGAGAGCACCAGCAATGAGGAATAACAAAGAAGAAGGAAATAGATATGATGAATTGACATGTGGAGGATTCCAAACAGAGAAGGTAGCAAACATACCTTAGAAGTAAAGCTTATTGTAGGTCAGACTCAACCGTATCTACTTAATGTATAAATAGTTTGTATCATATGATTTTCTCAGCACATTTCCTGAAACAAATATCATCCAACCTCAATTCTTGAAGAATTAAAGTATTAATGCTCAGAAAATTCCTTCATCTCTGGTGCATCTGAGATATTTTATTAAGCTTTGTGCCAGACTAAGTCTTTAAGATTAATTAAATAAAAATAAATAAGATTGTATAAATAAACAGAAAATTAGATGCTCTTATAACTTTTAATCAGTTCATTGATACCATTATGATTTTGCAATAAACTATTGTTAAAAGTCAAAAAAGTAGGTTTTAATTCTTAAGTTGTGAGAAATATATTATCTGCATTAGCTTTACCTCTGGTCATTTTTTAAACCTCCATTTTTTTTCACTAGTATATAGGATGCTTGTTCTTAACTGATTTCATTCTTTGAGATAAGAAATGGATACTGCTGTATGTGAGTGTGTGAGGTGGGCCATCTTTGGAAATAAGATAATTCTGGTAACTAGTTTAGGAGGGATAGGAGCTAGTTAAGAGTATTTGCAAAACTTGGGCTAGAGAAATTGCTTAGTGGTTAAGGTACTTACCTATGGAGCCAAAGGACCAAGGTTCAATTCCCCAGTACCCATATAAGCCAGCTGCCTGGTGTTTGTTTACAGTGGCTAGAGGCCCTGACATGCCCATTCTTCTCTATCTCTCTCTCTCTCTCTGCTTGCACATAAATAAAATAAAATTAAAATTAAAAAAGAGTATTTTCAAAACTTAAAAACAAAATTTTAGAACAAATCCTCCAGTCCTGCTTCCATGTCTCATGCATATGTGCCGCATCAGAAAAGCTGAACTAATCTAATGAAGGTAACGATACGATACAAATTTCTTTCTCCATCCAAAATTTAAATCTTTCAAATTGTTTATTACTAAAATTAATTAGACTCTGCCTCAATCCAGACAGAAGCACCATACCTAGTGGGCCTATTTGGATTTTGGAGGCAGCACATTTCCTCACTTGGGTGTGTTACTCTGGCTCATACACCAAGTGACTCAGCTGCTAGTTTTGAGTGGGGCCCACAACAGAAGAAGCTCTTTATTAGGTTGAGGCTGCTGTTCAGGCTGTTCTGCTACTTGGACCACGTGATCAGGCAGACCCAATGGTACTTGATGTGTCAATGGCAGGCAGAATGCTGTTTGCAGCCTTTGGCGGACCTTCATTAATGAATCCCAGCAAAGGCCCTTGGATTTTGGATCAAGGCATGCCATTGTCTGCAGACAACTGTTTGCCTTTGAAAGACAGCTCATTGACTGCTGTTGGGTGTTAGTGGAAAATGAATACTTGTCATAGGCCTGCAAGTTTCCATGTGACCTGAACTATCCATCACGATCTAGGTGTTATCTGACACATTAAATAATAAAGTTGGACATGCACAGCTGCAGTTCATCATCAAATGGAAATGGAAATGGTATTTACATGATCAGGCTCAAGTGGGTCCTGAAGAGACAATTAAATCACATGAAGAAGTTGCCCAAATACCTATAACTCAAATTATAATACCTTCTGTCCCTATGCATGCACCTATAGCTTCATGGTGTATGATATAGGAATGAATGAGGAACAAGAAGACTAGGGACTGGTTTACAGATTGTTCTGCACACTATGCAGGTATCACCCAGAAGTGGGCAGCCACAGCATTATAGCTTATTCCTACAACCCTAGCAAACAATGTGCCAAGGAAATCTTCACAGTGGGAAGGACTTCAGGCAATACACTCAATTGTGTATTTTGCTTGGAAAGAAAAAATGTCATATATGTAGTTACATAGTGATCCATGTACTGTAGCCCATGTTTTCTGCAGGATGGTCAAGATCTGCAAGGGTGCATATTTTAAAAACTGATGAGAAAGCTATTTGGGAAGTGGCATGGGGAAGAAGCAAAGGGTATAGTGATACTTGTATCCCATGTACATGCTCACGGCCTTGCAGAGAGAGCAGGACTTCAGTAACTAAGGAAATAGGATTACCTATCCTGCCATCCCTTCCTTTACCCAATGGGCCTATGGACAAAGTGACCATGATGGCAGATATGGGATTATGCATGGGCTCTACAACATGGATTTCCACTCTCCAAGGCTGTCCTGACTACTGCTGTTTCTGTGTTCCAAATCTGCCAGCAGCAGAGGCCAACACTGAGTTCCAGATATAGCACTATTCCCTGGGGTGATCAGTCAGCAGCCCGAAGGTGGGGTTACTATACTTCACCCTTTCCACCATGGACAGGGCAGTGTTTTTTCCTTATTGAAATAGATACTTATTCTGGGTACTGATTGTCTTTTCTTACATTTAATGCTTCTGCCAAAATTACCATCTGTGGCTTACAAAATACCTTATCCACCACCATGGTATTCCACACAGCACTGGTTCTGAGCAAGGAACTCACTCACCACACAGCCAAGGGTATGTGGCACTGGGCTTATGCTCAGGGAACTCATTGCTCCTTCCATGTTCTGCACCCCCTGAAGCAGGTGGCTTGATAGAATGTTAGAATGGCTTGTTAAAGATGCAATTAAAGTGCCAACTGAGTGGTAGCAGCCTGAAGGGCTGGAGAAGGGCTCACCAGAAGACTGTATATGCTCTGAATCAGCATCCAATATAGGATACCATTTTTCCTAGAGCCAGATCCAGAAATCAAAGAGTGGAAATGGGAATGACACCACTCACCATCACCCCTAATGACCCACTAACAATTTTTTTTTGCTTCCTCTTCCTGCAGTCTTATGCTCTGATGGCCTAGAAGTTTTTGTTCAACAAGAAGAGGTGCTTCTGCCAGGAGATAAAACAAATATATCATTGAACTGGAAACTAGTCTTCTGGTTGGCCACAATGGGATCCTGACACCCTTGAGTTAGCAGACTAAGAAAGGAGTTACAGTGTTACCAGGGATGGTTGGTCTAGACTATCAGGATGAAACTGGATTGTTCTACCACAGTGGAGATAAGGCATGTTATTGCCAGAGTGCAGGATCAGTTTTCAGTAAACACACACACACACACACACACACACACACACACACACACAGAGGCAGAATGACAAATAGCTCAGACCCTTCAAGAATGAAGGAGCAGTTTAATTTTCCAGGCAAAGAACTCTGACCTGCTGAGCTGCATCCAGCAGAGGAAACATGGAGTAGGTGGTTGATGGTAGTCTTGAATATTAGCTAAAACCAGGTGACCAGTTGCAGAAACAAGGGATACAAATGTCACAAGTTTTTCTATCTTCTTTTGTTAAAAAATGTTTATGCACATATAAGTACATGTATATGTTTGTTCGCATATATGTATGCAGTGGGCATGCATGTGTATATGCATACTTAGATGTATTTGTGTGCATGTGTGTAAGAGTGCATAGGTATGTGTCCACATGTATAAGGAGGTCAAAAGTTGATGTTGGGTATCTTCTCCAATCACTTTTGCTTGACTTTTTCAAGACAGGATCTCTCCCTGGGCCTAGGGCTCGTTGATCTGGCTAGAATTGCTAGCCAGTAACCCATACAGAACTCCTGTCACCACCACCACAGCCCTGGGTTATAGGCACCCCATTAAGCCAAGTTTTTACATGTATGTTTGGGATAATCATTTGAGAGTTCTTATGATTTATAGCAATCACTTTACCCACTGAGCCATCTCCCCAGTCCTTCTCTATTTCCTTAACATGAACTATGACATTAATCAGATAGTGTAAGTATGTAAATGTTGTTAAATTTACATAATCATATGTAAGTTGGGGATTACTAAAAGACTAAGTAGTCATAGAAGCATTTTGCCATCTCCTTGGGGGAGGAGAGAATTGTGTTTCCAGTTGTACATGGGATAGTTATACTAGCAGGTGGAGTTAAGACCTTGTTAAGATCTTCATTTGCAAATTAAGTATGAGATAATGAGATGTGGTTGAGTGTCAAGTTGAGAAGCAGTAGACTTGTGATGGTTAGTCTCTATTGTGAACTTGGTAAGATCAGGAATCAAGTAAGGGACATCTCTGGGGAGGTTTGTGAGGTGATTGTTTGCTGGAATGATTAACTAAGTAGGAAAGACCTTCCATCAGAGTGGGATGCACTTTCCAGTGACGGCCCAGATAAAAGAGGTCCAAGGGGAAACAGTGTTCCCCTTGCCTGTTGGCTTTTGCTCTTAGCTAGTGAGTGCATCTACTGTCTTGCTGTCATACTTTACTGAGATCAGAGCACAGCTTCTTCAGCGCTTCAAGGTGGACTGAAGGCCAGTGGCTGTTGGGTAATCTGCCAGGCCTTCAACACCTCATCAGGACTTTTGAGCCATCTAGTTTAATGGACTGAACAGCTCCTGTGATCTTTTTTGGATTATGTGGCCCATATCAAGTAAGCAAATGTGATAAAAAGATTTCTGTAATATATATTAGTTCTATCAGTTCTATTATTCTAGAGAACCATGACTAACAAGATACCTTCACAGATATATAAATCTATGATTAAATAAAAAATTCATATAGGTGGTATAAAGAGATTTTTTTATTATCAAAAATGGTGCTTTGCTAACTTCATATAGGTGATATAAAGGGATTTTTTATTATCAAAAAATGGTGCTTTGCTAAACTTATTTCCCACATACTTTGCATACTTCAGTATACAAAGTTTTTTATTACTCAGGCTAGCCTGAAAATTATTAACATATATTGTTCTTAGTATCCACATTATTTCACATACATGTACAATCTCATTTGTAGACTGTGTATGCTTATATTTCTTTGGCCTTTACTCAACAGGTAAATTATTTGTAGTAATATTGAAATTTCCTCCATATTTCTTAATCTTTTATCATTTTCACTAGTTTGATAGAGTCTGTTTATGTCCCTTGTTTATATGCTCATTAGTGAAATGATGGGACATTATATTTGTTTATCATACTCCCTTTATGTATTGAGTGTCATGTTCTAGGTCATAATTCTTCAAAAATTTCCTTAACTAAAACTCACATTTAGATTTTGATTGTTTTAGTTCTAAGTTGTCAGTTTCAAGATTTATGCATCAAAAAGCCTAAATGGTCTATGACCCTAATTATTTCAATTAGATTGTGTATCTATAGCCTCTGAATTGAAATGCTCCTTCCTGGAGGGAGTAGGAAGTGGTTTTTTTTTTTTTTTTTTTTTTTTTTTGGTTTTTCGAGGTAGGGTCTCGCTGACCTGGAATTCACTATGTAGTCTCAGGGTGGCCTCGAACTCACAGTGATCCTCCTACCTCTGCCTCCCAAGTGCTGGGATTAAAGGCATGCACCACCACACCCAGCTCAGGAGTAGGAAGTGTTTTAAAGCTCAAGAAGTAGGAAAAAAAAAAAAAAAAAAAAAAACCTTACAAGGGCTCAGAGGGCGCTGTAGAAGATGGACCAGGTCTCTCTTCGAAGGTTATATACACAACTTCTTCTATAGGAGCTTCCTGCAAGTTGTGCACAATGCTTTAGGGAATGCAGCTTTTGGAGTTCTCTCCATGCTGGGGTGAGCACTTCAGTGATGCAGCTGTCTATGAGTCTTCCATACACCTGTAAGTAACCCCTTGGCCATACTCTTTTAAGTAACCCCCAATAAATTAATTGGTCCACAAAGCTAGACTTGGACAAAATCATTTCTTTTGCCTGTGATCAGTGCCCTACCTGGAGTAAACACATATTTGTTCATGTCTCTTCAAGAAAAGTTATTTAATTTTAAGGGATAATTAGATGAAATATTACAACAGATGTTAATCAAGCAACTCACCAGAGATTAAAAAAAAATACTCTTCTCCTTAAGGCTCTAAGGAGGCAGACATTTAAAATAATAAACAAGTTCTTTTTTCTGCAGAACACAGACATTGTTCATTTTGATATGAACATCTTATAATTTCCATGAATTATTCAAGCATAGATAAA
The DNA here is from genome assembly GCA_036365145.1 of Orientallactaga sibirica. Lineage (NCBI taxonomy): Eukaryota > Metazoa > Chordata > Mammalia > Rodentia > Dipodidae > Orientallactaga > Orientallactaga sibirica. The sequence goes on from JAEOAD010000033.1 coordinate 18,845,718, forward strand.
TGTCTGCATACATAATCAAATGGTCTGCACTGGATAAAAATCCAGAGTCCTTTGACAAACCAGTGTGAAGCAATCTCTGTAGTGTTCCACTCATTTTCTCTAATTGGAGAAATTTACATATAATCACAGTTGAGCACTAAATAGAAGAAATCTATTTTAATCATTCAATATTTTATTTTAAAAGTGATGTGATAGAGCATTTAAATATCTATAGATTTTAAAGTGCCATTATTGTACATAAATTTAAAAATTTCAGAAATCATTTAGTGGTAAACAGCTCAAACTTTCTGTTATATATTTTTTGAATAATTGTTTCCCTTTTTATATTTTCTACAGCTAATTTTGTTTTTGCTTTAAATGTACTTGCGTCTCCCTAATAAATTTTGGATTTGTTATATTGAATGTTTTTGTTATTTTCTTAATAACTAAAACTTTTGAAGATAAAACAATGTGCATTTTAATATTTTTCTGAATTTAAAATTGAATTATTTTGGGCCAAATACAATAGTTATGGCTACTAGTATATGTGGTTACTACAGAAAATTGATTCGAAGCTATAATAGGTAAAGATATCACAGGAAACATTTTCTTTCTGCCTTTTTCTTTAATTATGGGATTATTCCACAGCATAATCATACATACAACATCAGAGTTCTGGCTCCTCTACCACACTGACAGGCTTAATTTGTACATGATCATCCTCTGATAGAACCCCAGAAGAACTTCAGTGGCAGACAGCATAACTGTTAATCTCTGCTTCTACAGGCTGCATTTGTAAGTAGTGTGATGAATGTTTGAATGTAGAAATTAATACATGTTTGAAATATCTCAGCATATTCATTTTAATTAACCTAGAAAATAACCGGTTTCCTTATGGAATTTTCATTCATTCTTTGTTGTAGTTGATCCTTCTTGCCACCACTCTCTCCTCGCACCTATTTCACTGCTTTCTCCTCGCCATTTATACCCCTTTACCCTTAGCCTTCCCACTTCCATTTTCATATCACATGGACTCTATTATTCTCTCCATATTCCACTTTTAATGACTCATTTAATCTCGAATGAGTCTCTTTATAGTTTTTCTAGTATACATCCACTCTCACTTTCACATAAATATACATGAAAATTAGAATTTGATGGGGTGGGAAGATTGCTCTGTAGTTAAAGGCAATATATTACAATGCTGACTGACCCAGTTAAATTTCCCAGCACTTATGTAAACCAAGATGAGCATTTATTTGCAAGAGCAAGAATTCTTGTGTATCTATTCACACATTATAAATAAATAAAATCTAATTCGGGAGGCAGAGGTAGGAGGATCGCCGTGAGTTCAAGGCCACCCTGAGACTACATAGTTAATTCCAGGTCAGCCTAGTGAGAAGAAAAACCAAAAATAAAAAAAATAAAAAATAAATAAATAAATAAAAGTTAAAAAATAAAAATAGAATATTAATATGAGAGGAAACATATGGTTTTTATCTTTCTGACCCAGGGTTACTTCAGCCAGTATAATCCTTTCCAGTTCCATCAACTTTCCTGTAAATGTCATAATTTTATTTTTATTTATAGCTAAGTAAAGGTACATTGGATATATGTACCATATTTTCATTTTTTCATTCTATTAGTGGACATCTAGGCTGGTACCTTTACCTGGCTGTTGTTAATAGAAAGAATAGTAAATATGGATGTGCAAGTATCTCTGTACTTGAATATAGAGTCTCAGGGTATATGTCAAAAAGTGGTGTATCTGGATCATATGAGAGGTCTATTTATAAGTTTTTGAGATGCTCTACTAGCCTGCACTTCTAACAGCAGGAAATAAGGGTTTCTCTTTTCCTGTATCCTTGCTAACCTTTGATGTCAGTTCTTTGTTAAGAGCTGTTCTGATTTAGGCGAGATGGTAGTGTGGACGGTGAATTAGATGCCCCCCCATACACTCATGCATTCTGAATGCTTGGTCCCCAGCTGGTGGCAGTTTGGGAAGTAAAACCTTGCCAGGTTGAGGAGTGTTGAGTGGATAGGCTTTGGAGTCTTATCGCCAGGTTGCCCTTGCTACAGCTCATCTTGCTATCCTGTTCCTGTTTTCCAGCATCTATTCAATTCCATGCTTTCCCCTGCTATCGTGAAGTGTCCCTTGGAGACTTTAAGCCAAACTAAAAGTAAAAACTTTTCTCCCATCAGCTGCTTTGTGGCGGGTGTTTGCCCTAGCAATCAGTAGGTAACTGCAACAGAAAATTAGTACTAGTGACTGTGTGGCTTTTTGTTGTTTTGAAACTAATTTAGAGGAGGAATGTGGAAGTGTTTGAAATCTTGGCCTAAAAGTCACCTTGTAGTGCTGTAAACAGCGTTTGATGACCATTCTGTCCAAAGTTTGAGAGACCTCAATGCAGTAAAGGCTATGGACTGTGTAGATTGGATTTATGAGGGGAAGACGGACATTTGTTCTGACTAGGTTAGAAACAGTTTGTGTTAGAGGATTGCTGCATTCTGCCTGTGTCCTAAGAATTTATACAGGGTTCAGTTTAGGATAAATGGCAGATGAATATGGCACAGAAATAAATGAAAGTTTTAGGCTAGAGATATCCCTCTTTAGTTATAATTGTTTGAGAAATAACCAACATTGCGTTTGGGCCAGCTGTTCTGCATTGGGGCAACAGGAAGAATGCTGAATCTTTTGAAAGTAGTGGGCCTGAATGCTGAAGGAATATCCTGATCTTCAAGGTCAAGCTTTATTCAACCCCATGGAATTTCAAATTTGGCTATGCTGTCACCTGGTACTGCTTTTTGGAAGGATGAGAAATGCTGGAAAAAGCAGGATTTCAATTATGGCCTAATGTACTCTGAATTGATATTTGTCTGTGAAACATATGGCCTATTTTCATTCTTTTGTGGGTATACATCTAATTTTTCCAGTAGCATTTATTGAGTAGGCTGTCTTTTTCACAGAGTAATTTTGTCTTATTTGTCAAAAATTTGGCACACACCTTTAATCCCAGCACTCAGGAGGCAGAGGTAGGAGGATCATTGTGAGTTTAAGGCTAGTCTGAGGATACATTGTGAATTACAGGTAGGCTTGGCCTAGAGTGAGATCCTACCTCAAAAAAGAACAACAAAAAAATGGATAGTGAAGCTGTGTGAGTTTATTTCTTGGGTATATTTTGTTTCATTGCTCTACATGCCTGTTTGGTGCATGTTTTTGAAGTTTTCACTCTAGTGGTCTTTCACATCTTTGGTTAAATTTATTCCTAGTTGTTTAATTTTTCAAAGCTATCATGACTAGGATGTTTTTTCTGATTTTCTTCTCTAAGAGTTAATTCTTGGTGTGTATGAAAAATACTGATGTTTTTGTGTTGATCTTGTGTCTAACTTTACTGGAATTATTCACTAGACCTAAGAGTTTGCTGGTTGATTCAATAGGATATTTTGTGTATAGACTCATGGTATCAGTGATGATTCTTCAAATAAAAGATCCTATATAGGGATAGTTTGATTTCTTCCCTTCTTATTTTTAGTGTTTTCATGTCTTTTTGTTTGATTGCTCTAGCTAGGACTTTGAGCACTATAGGGAATAGAAATGAGATGAGTGGGCATCCTTGTCTCATTCCCAGTTTTAAAAGAAATGGTCTCAGTTTTTTCACTTAATGTATTATTTGTATGCTTGTCATATATGACCATTATTATTATTTTTTTATTTTTTCAATTTATTTTTATTAGTGCTGGACATACTTGCTGTGTAAACAAGACATTGGTACCATCCTTTCCCTCATCCCTGTCCTTTTTCCAAAGGGGCCCTCCTTGTTGGGTTGCAGCTCATCCCCATGGTGATTATGGGTCATGCATTGTAGAGGCAGGGTCAGTTATGGGGGAAAAGCAGTGTCTCTATGGGTAATATCTTAATTTGTGACTCTAACATTCTTTCTACCCCCTCTTCTGTGGACCACTTTTATTCTGAGGTTACATTACATCTAATTTTAATTTCTTTGGTGTTTTATCTTGAAGGCATGCTGAACTTTGTCAAATGTCTTTCCTGTGTTACTATATGCTCATATGATTTCTGCCCTTAGGTTTGTTTGTATGATGAATTACATTCATTAATTTATATACATTGAACCAACCTTATATCCTCAGTATGAAATCCACTTGGTCATAAAATGTGATATTCTTAATGTGTTCTTGAGTTGAGTTTGCATGTATCTTGTTGAGAATTTTTGTGTCTGTGTTTATCAGGGAAGTTTATCTGCAGTTTTCTGGTGTGTCTTTATCTGGTTTTAGAGTAAGGGTAATACTGGCTTCATAGAATGAATGTTGTAGTGTTCCTTTTCTATTTTGTGGAAAAAGTTGAGAAAAGTTGTCATTACATCATTCTTATAAGTTTGATAGAGGCTTAAAAAGATGGCTTAGTGGTTAAGGTGCTTACCTGTGAAGCCTAAGGAACCAGGTTTGATTTCCCTGTACCCACATAAGTCAGATGCACAAGGTGGCACATGCATCTGGAGTTTGTTTGCAGTGGCTAGAGGTCATAGTGTGCCCATTCTTTCTCTCTGCCACTTTCTCTCTCTCTTTCTCTCCCTGTCTCAGTGTCTCTCAAATAAATAAAACATTTTTTTCAATAAGTTTGATAGAATTTATTAGTGACTCTGTTAAATCCAGTTAGTCTGTGGTATAGTTTAGCTCTGAATCTTCTTGGCTGACTTTTAGTCTGTAAGACCCATCAACATGTGACAGTGGAGTATTGAAGTCTCTGACTTTATTCTATGGAATCAGGAGCCAAACATTGGGTGCATACATTCTCTACAATTATTTCATATTCATGTATTTATTTATGTATTTATTTTCAAGGAGAAAGAGAGATAGAAAGAGAGAGGGAGAGAGAACAAACCATGACATCTTGCTACTGCAAACAAACACCAGGTGCATGTGCCACTTTGTGAATATGGCTTTATGTGGGAACTGGGAAATCAAACCCAGATGTTGGGTTTTTCAGGCAAGTACCTTAACCACCAAGCCATCCCTCCAGCCCTGTTTTATGGTCTTGATGAATTGTTCTGTTATTAATATGTAGTTCCCCTTTTTATCTTTTCTGACTAGTTTTAGTTTGAGATCTACTTTATCGGACATGCACCTATTCCTGCTTATTTACAGTTGATGTTTTCCTGGAAGTTTGATTTTCATGCCTTGATACTCAATCTTTGGGCATCTTTGCTAGCTAGGTGTTTTTCTTAGAGACAATAGTTGGACCTTGCTTTTTAGTACAGTCATTTATGGTGAATATTTTTATTAGTGAGTTGAAGACATTTTCATTTAGGGTTATTTTGAAAGAGTCTTGGTATTCCCTTATATTTTGTTGGGTTGGCTAAATTACTGGCATTTCTTTTCCTTTTCTCTTGAGAGATTACTGGTTCACTATATTAGGCATGATTGATTCTTTTCCAACTGTTTTTGTCCGTGAATTTCTTCCTTGAAGTGTATCCTATCATGTTTTCTTCCCTCTATAATATCCTTTCAGAATTTTCTGTTATTTCTGGCTTGGTTGACATGAGTTGACTTACTTTGTGTTTGTTCTGAAATATAATTATTTCTCCCTCAGTTTTGAAAGATAACTTTACTAGGTATGTTATTTACTTTCAAAGTTTAGAATATGTTATTTTATTCTTTTCTGGATTTTATGGTTGATGATAAATTGTTGGAGGCTGTGGGTCTCCTTCTGTTCCCGTTCCCCGGGGTCGTTGGCCACTGACATCCCGGGTGAGCTGCAGGGTCATCTGGCTAGGCGGGTGAGTGCGTAGGAACGGGCAATGAGCACCTGGGAGATGATGGACAGCACTCGTTTATTGAAAGGGTGGGTGGGTTTATAAACACTTGGGGAAGGTTGAGAAGGCAAACTGTTTGGCAATCGGATGCATAGTTTATGGGCTGTTATCTAGATAAAGGAAGGATTAGTAACTTCAAAGCTATAGGGGGAAGGATAAGGGAAGATGGGGGAAGGGCGGAAGAGGTTAACAGGTGGCTGTGACTTCAGAACTGTGGGGGGTGAGAAGGCTACATGACTTTAGCCACATGAGGGTCTCTTGGGCAGCTAGCCACAGGTCAGGAACTGTGAGGGGCAAAGTCTGACTTATGGAATGGTCATAGCCTTTCGGGTCTGGGGGGAGCGTCTTGCCAGTTTTGCCCGCTCTGGGCCATGACAGCTCACTGCACCCTACAACACAGGGAAGGCGATCACCGTCATCAGGGCCAGCTGTGACCCCACAGCCCAGGGCCCCTGGCCATGTCCAATAGTTCAGGCCAGCCTTCTCACCGGTCCAGCCTGTTACTAGCAAAGCCCAACAGGAGGCTATTTTTAACTTTACATTGAGTTGGAGTTTTTCACTTAGAGCTTTTAGACTTTACAATGTATTTTAAATAACTTTAACTTGAATGTGTTCTCAGAAGTCCTCTCTGGTAATATCTATTTTTATTACTATATGACTCTGTGAATGTGAAGCAGTTTCTGAAGGTTTGGAATAATTTCAAGAAGAAACTAGTTAATTCTTTTGTATTTATTTCAGCTCTTTTTTCTACACTTTTTATAGTAGTTGGACTCTTGAATATTTTCTATACTACTTGGAAATTTTTGTTCATGTTCTTTTGATATATGTGTCTGAGTGTATTATTATGGATTGTGCTTTCTTCACACTGATGAAGCATCCCTTGAGACTATAAGCTGAAATAAAGCCTTTTCTTCAATGAACTGCTTTTAGTCAGGTGTTTTGTCCTAGCAATGAGAAGGCAAGTGCAATAGTGTGCCTGGAATTGGCAGTTCAGAAGTGGTGCTTGCTGGCCATGAGAAGGTTAGTGGAATCATTACTCAAAGAAACCTCTATGTCTGTTTTCTTTTTAGAATGTCTTTTTAACACACTTCATTGTCTCCCTGTGCCTGGAGTTGGCTATCCTCTGTTGCTGGGAAATTTAGGAATGGCCACTGGGGATTTCTTTCTGAAAAAATTCCTGTTACTGGAGGGGCAGCTACCACAGGCCATTGGCAGGGGAAGCAACTAAAGTTGCTCTGTTAAGTATCATAGGCTCATATCCTCTGAAAGGTCACACCCATGGATGGCTGCCTATTTGCAGGAAGAGATCATGGAGGGAGTTCAGCGTCACCCAAGTAAGTTCTTATCCATAATTGGCCCTGGAAGTTTGGGTAGATGGTGCCGCTGCCCTGGAACCTGTTTTGTATCTATTCTATTTCACTCCTTTATATGCTTTTTTAAAATAAATATTTTTATTTATCTATTTTCTAGGAGAGATTGGAGAGAGAGATGGAGAGAAGGACAGAGAATAGGCCCACCTTGCCACCTCAGACTACAGAGCATGAGCCACTTTGTGCATTTGGTTTTATGTGGATACTAGGGAATTAATCCAGGTTGTCAGACTTTTCAAGCAAGTGCCTTAACTACTGAGCAAGCTCTCTAGCCCCTCCAATGCTTATTGTACTCTGCCATCATACCCCAATGTCTTATATAATCATCTTAATGTGATATTGAATTTGGTTTGTTAATTTGTTGAGAATTTTGGCATGCATGTTTATCAAGAAAATTGGTCTGTAGTTTTTTTGTGTGTGTTGTTGTTGTTGCTTTTGTGTCTTTATTATTTATCTGTCTTTTTTTTTTTTAATCAGGGCAATATTGGCCTCACATAATGACTTTGGTAATATTTCTGACCTTTCAATTTTGTTGAATTATTTGATAAGTGTTGGTGTTTTATCTTCCTTGAAAGTTCAGTATTAACTCCATGTAGCCCTGGATTTTGTGGGGAAACTTAATTATTGTTTCATTCTCCATTATTCTACAGGTCTATTTAGGTTGTTTATATCTACTGCCTTTATTTTTGATAGGTCATATTCACTTAGAAATTTTCCTATTTCTTCTAGAATTTCCCCACTTGTTAGAATATAAATTTTCAATATTCCTTTGGAATTTGTTGTAACAAATCCTTTTCCCTCTCAAAGTTTATTAATTTTGATCTACTGTCTTTCTTTGGGTTAGTTTGAGTAGGAGTTTGTCAATCTTTTCAAAGATCTAAATGTTTGTATTTACTTTTTGTAAATGGTGAACTTTACTGTGTGTACATATTGCATATTGGGCATATTCCCATCAGGTCATATTCATACATCTCCTCTCCCTGCTCACATTCTACTTCCTTAGTGGGGTTATCAGTATTCATTGTCGGGTCATGAATGCACTAGTCAGTATCTATTAGGGGGAGGAATGCCTCAGAATACTCTGTCCACCCTGTGACTCTTACAATCTTTCTGCCTCCTGTTCTGCAATGTTCCCTCAGCCTTGGTGAGCATGTTATAAGTGCCCTTTAGTGTTGAGCTCTCTGCATCCTTTGATTTTCTGATTTGATGAGTTTCGGATCTCTCAGTGTCTACTGTCCCCTCATGGTAGGAGGTTGGTGATTTATGGTCATTTTTTCAAGGGTATTGCAAAGACTTGCAAAGATTCTGTTTTTTTTGTTTTTTTTTTTTTTTTGTTTGTTTGTTTTTATGCTTTTCACCTGGTGTTCTAATGTAATGTATTCTTTCCTCTAATCTTGTCAGAGGAACTGACAAGATATTCCCTGAGGCATATTTTGTACTACTGACTTAGTCATCATGGATTATCTTAACTTGTTTCCATCATGAAACATTCTTATTTCTCCATCAGTTTTAACAAATAATTTTGTTGGGTATAGCTATCTTGGTTGATGGTTATTGAAGCATAAATGTTAATTGTTCATTTCTTCTCTGATAAATTTAATGAGTTATTACAACTTGAATAATAGAGTTTATTTCAGGATAGTCAAAAATAGAAAAGGAGCCGGGCGTGGTGGCACACGCCTTTAATCCCAGCACTCGGGAGGCAGAGGTAGTAGGATCGCCAAGAGTTCGAGGCCACCCTGAGACTACATAGTTAATTCAAGGTCAGCCTGGACTAGAGTGAAACTCTACCTCGAAAAAACCATTAAAAAAAAAAAATAGAAAAGGAGAACCTTCAGAAAGCATTACATATTATACACAGTTAACTCTCCTACACCATTGTGACAATAAAAATAACTATTGGTTTGAGTCAAAAAATGGCCAAAAGGATAGTTAAAAAATTACAGGGTTAAAAATATAAGTGAGAAATAAACAGTCATGCCTGGTGTGTTGTAGTTCTTTCTTTCTTTCTTTCTTTCTTTCTTTCTTTCTTTCTTTCTTTCTTTCTTTCTTTCTTTCTTTCTTTCCTCCTTCCTCCTTCTCCCCTCCCTTCCTCCCTTCCTCCCTTCCTCCCTTCCCTCCCTCCCTCCTTCCTTCCTTCCTTCCTTCCTTCCTTCCTTCCTTCCTTCTTTCCTTTCCTTCCTATCTTCTTTCTTTTGTGAAGCAAGATCAACAGACTGACCTTTTATATGTGAGAGAGCAAGAGAGAGAGAGAGAGGATTGGAATGCCAGGGCCTCAGCCACTGAAATTGAACTCCAGATGCATGTGCCCCTTGTGGGCATGCGCAACCTTGCATGTTTGCATCACTTTGTGTGTCTGGCTTATGTGGGACCTGGAGAGTTGAACATGAGTCCTTAGGCTTCACAGGTAAGCACCTTATCGACTAAGCCATCTTTCTAGCCCTAGTTCTATTTCTTATATAAAATTGTTTCAAAAGTGTCTATACTGATGTTTATAAACCCAAGCTAATGTGAGAGTTTCATCTACCAATTTAACTGGAAATTACTATTGTTATTTTATTTCAAAATTTCATAGTTATTTCAGTTTTATTTAAAATATGACATATAAATTGTTTTTAACAGTGTTGTTCTGCATATAAGTATCAATTGTGCAAATGTTTTATAAGAGTAACTGAAAATTTAAATATGTACATATGCAAAGAATGTAATGAATAGTCCTCTTATTTTACTGTGAAGATAAAAATTATCTTCTGTTTGTAAATAGGATTATGTTGCTACCTCTCATTGATAATTAACTAGCTAATCTGATTTGCAAGACTTTGAATATTATAAATTAAGTTAAAAAAATCATTCACAAAATATAAACTGTTTTAAGGTCATTTTACTGAACTTTGACTGATTTAGACATAATAGTGGTTTAGAATAAAGATATTTTTAATATGGAAGCAGACCCACAGTGTCTCATTAGAATATGAGCCTGCTGGTATGATGGCTCACTGACAGAGGGCTCCATGGTCTTCAGAGCAGACAAAGTCTGTAGTGTTGTTACACAGTCACAGAAGGAATGCACAAATCCAGCAAGCCATATGATTTCATCTCATTACTTCAAATCTGTGAATATTTAAGGATGGTCACTTCTGAAGAAATTGGGTAAATTTGTTTTTAGAAAATATTTTGCTTTGTAACATATTCAAACTAAGCCCATGATATAAATTGATGCACCTTGTACTTAAGTTGTAAAGGACATCATTTCCTAGAATTCATTCTAACCAATTATAGTTTATTATTCTAAATTTCATAACCATTACAATGTAATATAAAAGAAAGCTAATGTTATTTTCTAAAGGCATCATTTCCAGTATGAATTGCTGATCCAAACCAAAGCATGGCAATCATGTGTCAGTCAGGGTGACAACAGCTCCACTCATAATGCATTTTATGAGATTTTAAAGGTTGAGAGCACTTTGCTTCTAGCATAAGATAGCATCATACTAAAATAGACATAAGAACAAAAGTAACAAAACAATTTTAAATTAAAGCAATTCAATTTAATTCTTGTGCTCTGAAATACCTTCTGGGATATGTAATAAATATGATTAAATTTAACTAGCTTGAATATGAATGCAAATAATCATATTTACTCATGTGCAGGACCAGTATTTGGAGAATAGAAACGCTTATTTTCCTTTCACATTATATTCCTCAAGTCAGCATCTGTTAATGCTAGTTACTTCTGAGAAATCATCTAGAAAGAAGCTTGCTAACTTCTATCAATTCCTTAAAGAATTCAAGTTTGGAGAAAGTTTGGGGAGAATATTGGCGATATAGGGGCAAGGCAGAGGTAAAAGAAGGTATAGAAGCATCATATGTGATGGGAATCACTTAATTATATTGCTTCTTCAAATTGCTAAATCTACCAAACCTACTGCATGGACATTCTTGTGCCTATGGGGTGTTAGGAATCATTACTTTGTATACCAAGATTCAAACTTTCTATCTTGCTCTCAGAACAGACTCAATAGGATATGAAGATATGTAACCATGTCATTTACTCAGAACTGCAAGTCAAAAAAAAAAATCAAGTACAGAAAACTATGTACATATGTAGGAAGTATAAAGAAGGATCTTTAGAATTGTAAAAGGGTGTCTAATACAAACCTATTGCTTAATTAAGAATAAGCTAGATGGGAAGATGCATTTCAAAGAGTAGACTTGGCAGGGTAAATAACAAAATAGTATATGAAAATCTTGAAATGCTTGATCAGGTGCAAATTATTCAACACATTGGCATGGCATGGGGAAAAATGTGAGTAGAACAGAAGAGATACTAATGATGAAATTTTTATTTTTTTGTGGAAAGCTCAAATTTTATCCAGAAGGTGAGGGGGAGTCTTTGAAGAAGTTAAACCACTTTTGGGGTTTCAAAATGTTCCTTTGGATAAATGGATGGACACAAGTTGATGTGTTAGTAGGCCAGTGCCATCCTGAGTACAGAGAATGACCAAAACCTGAACTGACAGCTGTATTGAGGGACACCAAGTGGAGTAGACATGGTTGATACAGATGAATGAGATGGAGTTGAAGGGATGATTCTGGTATCTGAATAAAAACTGTAGTGGGTGAAGATTTAGAAGGAGATTATTTTACTCAGAGGAAGTGTAGAACAGAAAGCAAACAAGTCATAGACCAGAAAGTCATCTCATATTGCCATAAAGAATATTTTGCTCCTTCCTTTTTCTACTCTTTTTTTAAAAAATTATTTATTTATTTGAAAGAGAGACAGAAAGAGAGGGAGAGAGAAAAAGAGAGATAATGGGCACACCAGGGCCTCTAGCTGCTGCAAACAAACTTCAGACACATGTGCCACCTTGAGCATCTGATTTATGTGGGTCCTACAGAATCAAACCAGGGTTCTTTGGCTTTGCAAACAAGCAATTTAACTGCTAAGCCATTTCTCCAGCCCATCTTTCTACACAAAATGAAATAGTCAAAATCCAGTTATTAAAGGAATAAAAACATAATTATTGATAATTAATATTTACTTTATTACTTATTGAATTAATATTTATTGGATGGTGTGCAGTTTGAATATAAAGAATCTCTTGCTCCTAAACTTGGCTTTATCCCCATTATCCAGTGGAGATACAAGTTTGGTGGCTCCCTGATTTTGGAAGCACATGACACATGCAGGAAATAGGGTCATAGAGTTTAAATGTGGACAATGTGAAAACAGGGCTGAGGTCCTTCCATGGAGACCCTGTGAGGCCATAAAATGTAGCAGTAAAAGTGAAAAGTGGATGTTACACTCAGATTTGCACTACTGGCAAAAAACACCTAACCACAAGCAGCTTGTGGGGGAAAAAAGATTTATTTTGGCTTACAGACTTGTGGGGAAGCTCAATGATGGCAGGGGAGAATGACAGCATAAGCAAAAGATGGACATCACCTCCTGGCCAACATCAGATAGACAACACCACAGGAGAATGTTCAAACAATGGCAAAAGGAAGCTGGCTATAGCACCCATCAGCCTGCCCCCAAAATACACTGCATTCAGGAGGCTTCAGTTATCAAACTGCAACCAGCTGGAGATTTAAGCACCAGAATAAAATCACCGCAGTGTGGTTACAGTGGCGACTAGGGTAATCGAGATACCTAGACTATGTGACAACCCCCCAGGGAAAGCTGCTTACTCAGGCTCAGGTGAATCTGCCCAGAAAGCAAGAATCCAAGGCTGGAGTGGTGGAGTTTGGAACTCAGAATTCTCTCAATTTGTTATAATTATTACTCTGTTATTATCCTAAGTGTCTTACAAAGGTAGAATGTATGTGTGTGCATACATCAGCACACAAGTAAGCATAGATAATACCTTAGTATAGAGACTGGTTGAAAAAGGGATGTAGGACTCTTTCATAACCTTTAAAAAAAATAAAAGTACACCAGAATAGGGAATACAGAATTACCATGAAAATTGCTTGTTAGATATGCAAAATCCATAATTTTTTATGCAGTACTAAGGACTGAACCCAATACCTTAAAAAATAAAGGTTAAGCAAGCACTCTAATACTATGCCATATATCCAGCTCTTTTTAAAAAAATATTTTTATTTATTTATAAGGGGATAGAGAGAGGGACAGGAGATAATGGGTGCACTAGGGCTTCTAGCTGCTGAAAATGAACTCCAGATACATGTGCCACTTTGTGCAATGAGATTTACAGAGGTTATGGGGAATTGAACCTGGGCTGGCAGATGTTGCAAGCAAGCACCTGTAACCACAGAGCCATCTTCTCAGCCCCTCCAGCTTTCATTTTATTGTTTGTTTTGACAAGTTATCATAATTTTTCTTAGGCTGGCCTTGTACTTACTCCATAGCCCAAATAGGCCTTGATCTTGCAATCTTCCTGCCTCAGCCTCCCATTTCTGAGATTGCTAGGTCTGCCCCAAATCCATAAACTTAAGTAATCTTTTATAGTTTATTGAATCAGAAAGACAATTTTAAAACTACTGTGCTGGGAAAAAATTGTCTGGAATAAGGAACAATGGTTTTTCTCTTCCATTTAAATGGAAATAATTGAGAATTTAGTTTCACGGGAATCCCCTGAAAATGGCAACTATACAAGAGCATGCTTTTTTTCAGACCAGCAAAGCTAGAAATATCCTTCAATTATGCACAACATGATAATTTAATCTAAATGAAAGTTCTCTTTGGTCATGGAAGGTTACTGGGAAAAAATTTTCCAGGACATTCATGATGCTCAAATTTCCATATCATCTGATTTTGTCAAAAGCTGAGAAAGTTTTATCTGACTCATGTTGACGTCTCCAATATCATTAAACGTATTTCATCATCTTCAAATCATCCAAAGATTTTATGTTTTATAAACTCCTTATAGGTTCTTATTTCCAAAATAGAATATAAAACTAATGTTAATGAGATGATTCTATTATATAAAAATGTGTCCATTAGGAAGTAATACATTAAAAAGGAATGCTAAAATATAGCAATTATAGAGGAGTAAATATACTTCTGACTTTTTCCAGTGTGGATCTGGTTAAATAATGAAAGTGCCCTAAAGATTGAAGGGGAGATGAATAGAGATTTAATTTATATCTTTATAAGTACACAGGGATTTTTGTAGAGAAAACAAAAATAATTATTAAAAATAAAAAATAAAAAACATAAAGAGAATGAGGGCTGGAGAGATGGCTTAGCAGTTAAGGTACTTGCTTGCAAAGCCAAAGGACCTTGGTTCAATTCCCCAGGACCCATGTAAGCCAGATGCACAAGGTGGCACATGCATCTGGAGTTCATTTGCAGTGGCTGGAAGCCCTGGAGCACCGATTCTCTTTCTCTCTCTCTCTTTCCATATTTCTCTCTCTTAAATAAATAAAGTTTTTAAAATGTTAAAAAAAAAAACAATAATAAAGAGAATGAGAAAAGACAAAGGTGCCTGGGCTAAGGGCTGTAATTTGTGGGAAAAGATGAGTGGGAGATAAATGGTGAAACCAAATAAAAGAAAGGGAAAATCACATAGCTTTCCTCTCCATTGTTTCACATGTACTTTCCACTCAAAATAACCAAGGTACAAAAGTATATGGTTTAATGTGGAGTGGGCATATTTTATCCCCTTCCTAATGTAATTTGGTTTTCAGTATTTTGACAGATGCAGAATGCATTTCTTCTTACAAGTCGCCATTTTGTCACCTCAACTTTCACTTGTAAAATATTATTGAGAAGTTAAAATTTCTTCATCTCCTAAGGTTTTTTCTTTTTATTGTATTAAATAAATTATTTTTTCCAATACAGAATCAATATTCCATCATTCTACTCAGTGCTATAGGATAATAAAAATTAAACATCCCATATTTTCTTTTCCAACAATAAAGTATAGACTGTGAACTTTAATAACAAGGCTATACTCATTATTTGCCCTTTAAATTACTAGGGTCTCAAATTCCTAACTTCTGTTACTTCTGGACAGGTACTCTTTGAAAAAAATGAATGATTTGGTTGTCACATTCTAGGAAGTAGTTTAAATTCTTGGTGTTTAATATTGAGTTTTTTCTGTAAATTATATGTACTCTTTAAATTATATACTAGTATTTATCACCATAATAAACAACTCATCAGAAGACACTGTAGAAGACAAGCATCTGTCATGGTCCAGCAGTCAGTACTATGGAAGGCAAGCCTGTATTATGTTCCAGCAGTACTTCTTGAGATAAATCCCGTGTTTATGAGGAACGCTATAGTCCCTTCTTTTACCTAGCTTATCCTAGTAAACCAAAATGTATCTCAGAGTATGGGTAATTTTAGTATCCTTTATCACTGTGTTCTATCCTTTTGTTGAAAAATGATCCTGTTGAAAATTTCAGAATAATGCAACTTTTTTTAAACAAGTGCATATTATCACTATTTTCTGTCTTAAGGGTTAGAACATTTTTATATCTTTGAAATTTATGTTTTCAGTATTTTTATGTATAAACACATTCTACTTTGAAATTCCAAGTCAATTATGATAATGGCAATAAGAGATATAACTGGATTCTCACCTTTTAATGGCATTAAAAGTGAATTAAAATCCATACAAAGGCTTAGAAAAGATAGGTTTTTTTTTTTTTTTTTTTTTTTTGGTTTTTCAAGGTAGGGTCTCACTCTAGCCCAGGCTGACCTGGAATTCACTATGGAGTCGCAGGGTGGCCTCAAACTCAGAGTGATCCTCCTACCTCTGCCTCCCAAGTGCTCGGATTAAAGGCATGTACCACCATGCCCCGCAAAAGATTTTTTTTTTTTTAAGTCTGAAATTAAGATATCAAATATGTTTAGTATCACATAATTTTATTTAATTATTGATACTCATTTTAAGTGATGATTCTTTTTTTATTTTAACTTTACTATTTTAAGGAGCAATAATAGAATCTTGTCACGAAAATTTTGTTCATTTCAAGCCTTGCTGGGTTTTGGCCTAGTGCCTGACCATAATAGTAATGACTATAAAATTTCCCCCAAGAAGCTGACCTTCCCCTGCTGAGACCTAGTCCTCCTGTGTGTGTGTGTGCAGTACATGTCTGTACAAGAAGATTCTTTTACTTAGTCACTAAAGACTGCAGAACACACAGTCTTCCAGTTTGGAGACAATATTGAGACGTAAAATGCAGTTTAGAAACAAAATGGCTCATGTTTTAGAATCATTAAACACATCTTTTTTTAATGACTAGGATGCTATATTCAAATTCTAAAGGTTGATCAATAGCAAGTGCAGTTAATCAATGTAGAATAAAGAAGATTAAAAGTACATTTTCACTGTGATGTTAACAGGTTTTAAGTGAGTCCTCATAAAAATAAAATGTTTTGCCCCTTGTAAAGAGTATGAGTAGAAACACAAATAGACTGTGGCAAGGATAATTGTGGCTGTTTCTTAAAAATTTCAAGACATGTGGGCTGGAGAGATGGCTTAGTGGTTAAGGCGCCTGCCTGCTAAGCCTAAGAACCCAGTTCCAATCTCCAGGTCCCACGTTTAGCCAGATGCAAAGTGACGCAAGGGCGCAATGCCGCACTTGACCACAAGGGGGAGCATGCATCTGGATTTCGTTGGCAATAGCTGAGACTGCTGGCGCACCTATTCTCTGTCTCCTTCTCCCTCTCTGTCTGTCTCTCTGTGTCTCTTTCCAAAAATAAATAAAATAACTAAAAAAAAATTTTTTTTAATTTTGAGACATGTAAGCATACAATGACATTTAGAATATTTTAGGATATGGTGGGCTAATAAAAGCAGGTACAAGAATACTGACATAAATTGTCATATGTAAGTCTCAATGTGTGGGGTTTTAACTATTTTGCCCTCAGTGGTTTTACAAAAGTAGGGTTGTTATTTACATACTTAATTTCTAAATATTGTTAATTCTGAGTCATTTTTTCTTCAGTTTTGCTTAGAAAGTAATGAACTCTCATTCTACATACACATTTTTTTTTTTTTTTCAGTCTGGGAATGTTTTCTTCCATTCTATCTTCAAAAGGACATGATGGACAATGGAAACAGGGGAACAAAAAACAAATTTGTCTGTGAGTTGCACTGCAATGATAACTAATATTTATTAAGCACTCTACATACCAAGCTGTGGAAAGTAATCTTACTGTGGCTTCACATGGAACATTTTACGTAGGTGTGATATGGGTTGTAACATACACAGGTAGCAACTTGCCCAGCTGATCCAACCTGAAAGAAGCTGAAGCAGGGTTTAAACATAGATGTTTTGACTTGAATCCACACTATTATTAAGCATTTAGTTGACAATCTTTGTAGATGCCTGATGTAATTCTGTATGTTCTTCAGGAACATAACATGTGAGACTTCAATGTTCTCTCCAAGTTTTAATATTCTTTTGTTTTTTATTTGCTTACTTTTATTTATTTTATTTTATTTTATTTTATTTATTTGCAAGCAGAGAGAGAGAGAGATAGAAGTGAGGCAGACAGAGAGAATGAGCACTCCAGGGCCTCTAGCCACTGCAAATGAACTCCAGATGCATCTGGCTTACGTGAGTCCTGGAGAATCAAACCGGGATCCTATGGCTTTGCAGGTAAACACCTTAACCACTAAGCCATCTCTCCAGCCCCTATTTGTTTACTTTTAAAGGAGGGCAGTGGGTACCTTTTCTTTTTCAAACTTGTTTAATTTCATATTAATGTCTTCTGATCTCATAATTAGACTCTGTAATGATGTAGCATGTTATATCTAGTTATATGTAGCATGATACCCTTCCTGTGTCTGAATGTAGCAAACTGCTTTACATGATACACTTCCTGTGTCTGAATTTTCCCAAACCAGGTAAAGGCAATATAGCTGAAAACACATCTTCAAATTATTCCTTACATTTCTGTCAGCATTTTTGAATGAAAGTATGAAGGGCAAACTGGCTGCTTTGCATCATAATTATAGCTATAAGTGTATTTCCATTCATACAGAATTGTTCCTGCATTTGTCATTCCCCATCCCTGCTTACATATCTGTCAGTGCAGCTGTGGTTCATTTATGTTACAATACTACATCTAATCGTGTATGGGCTGTTTAACAAAAAACATCATTTTAAGAAGACCAAAATAGCCAAGACAGGGGGAAAATGCAGTTATCTAACAATGTTAGAACTTTTTTTGGATGCAGCATTGAGAACGTTTATTCATTTGCATAGCTCTGAAAGCCAAATAATAATTATGGTGGCATTGTTCTTTTGTCCATATTGTCCAAAGCTGAATTGATAAAACAGAAAGAGAAGAATGAAATACACCTCATTATCTTGTTGATTTGGCCCTTTACATGGTCAATATTGGTAAATTACCCTTTGGGTGGGAAGAAATTAACTTCTATCATTTGTTACTACCAATGTCTTCATGGTTGTATGGCACAATGCAGGCCTGGCTCTAGCCAGACCACATGGCAGAAGAAACTGGGAAGTGGCTTCTGTGAACATGGTGTTCTGCGCAGGCCTGGCATGACAACAGCTACAGTCCCATGCTCGTGAGAAACCTGCTGCGAGATGACCTGCCCAGAGACAGGCTGTCATTGGTCACAAAAAGGGGACCACCCCATACAATGATTGCCAGCCAAGTCCCTTAAGACCCCCTGCACTTCCTCAATAAACGAGTTTGCGGCAGCTCGCTCTCTGTTGCTTCCACCCAACTCCCTGAGTCTGTGTCATGATTCTGTGCTGCTCACCCCCAACTCGGCAGAGACCCTGCCATCCCTCCTGTGCTGGCCTTAGGGGGGACCACAAGACATGGTGAATATTATGTGTGTGTCAATTCACTAGGCTCAAAACACCATGCTAAAGCAAAGATAATTATGAATGTAATGATTAGTCATTTAGGCCATAAATGAGTCATTTTCTTAGAAATTTGCAAGGCACTTAAAAATGCTGAAAAAAAACTGCAGGAGCTAAAGAAAAGTGACTTGAAACAGAGTAAAGGTATGTACTAATATTAACTTTGTGACAAATATCCTTCATTTAAGAGAATTGCTCATTCTTACACCTTTGCAAAAGACTATGACATCTGAGTATGGGAACTCTCTGGGTGATAATCCAATAGATTAACTTCCATGTTATATGAATAAAAGAAATGATAAAGTCAGCATGGTTAACTACTTGAATAAAAAGTCTTTCTTTTAATCACTTGTTATCTTTTAACAATGGTCATTTTATTTGATAAACACTATTGGAAAAATATGGTTTTGTCCCTCAGGCAGGCCTCCTGATCACATTCTCCATCATAGCACCTGCTTTTTATCATATTGCAGAGTCTTTTTGTTGTTATATTTGTTGTTTTATTTCTTGGTAGGAATCCCAATTTTCATCCCCTTCCTCTTGGAGAAAGTATTAATCACGTGTCCCCAGCTGGGACAATAACATTGCTGAATTTTTATAGATTTAGTAACTAAAACCAGGCTGAGCATCATATCCACATGGTGATGAAGCCCAGTTTGATTCTTCCAGATTCCATTTCTGAGTCATAGCAACATACCTAGTTCACTGTAGCTGAATCAATAATGAACAAAATTCCCCTCAAATCCATGGAGTCAGAATCCCTAAGAATGGAGACAAGCAATTGGGGATTGGGGTGAAGAGGGCAGTGAGGAGAAAAAAGTAGTTCTTTCTGACTAAAACACGAATCCCTAGACACCCTTAGGCTAGCCATGTCCCAAGACAGCCTTACTTTAAAAACTGATAAAATATTTTTATTATTAAAGTTCTTTAACATTGTATTAATGTAGCAATTACATGAAGTTACTGAATCAGACTAGTGAAAAAAGTTATTTTCTACTTAACTAGAAACAGAATATTTTGAGTTCTAATAATATTTTTTCTAAAACTTCTTACATTACTGAAATAACTGTAAGATTTGGTACTCAAGTCATGGCAATCTAAAGATATTCTATAGAATAATACATTGTTAACTGGAAAAATTTTACACATGATAAGGGGTTATATTAATATGTGAACAAATATTAGCATTGCAGTATATGAGATTTTTTTCAACATGTTTCATAACGTGTTGTTTAATGCTACAGATAAAGCTGACCAGCAAAATGTTGACAATATTGATGTTAAACAAAAGCACATCTGTGAAAATGAAAGTCACTAGCATTTATTGAATGCCTCTAAGGTGTTTCCACATATGTTATATAGTTTTATTCTCACATCAATTCTATGAAGAAGACATAGTTACCCTCATATCTCAGGAAGTAAGTTTCTATGAAGACAAGTAATTGTACGTAAGGTAACATAACTGGAAGTTGTTAGAACATACCGCATGGCCTCCAACAACAGGTGACCATCCAACCACTGAGATTATTGGTGTCAATTTCATAGAAACTATAGACATTGCACAGTATATAGTTGGAAAATTAAATGAAATTTTATTTATTAATAGTGCAAAATATATAGAAAATAATCTACCCTCTGGGTAATGGAAGGAAGAGAATAAGAATTTGATTTTAGAGTACACAAAACTAAAATTTCCAGGTGATCAGAAATAAAAATGAACCTGTAATCCCAGCACTCACATAGATGACACAGGAAGACTGCCACTGGTTTGAGGGCAACCTGAGATATAACATGAGACCCTGTCTCAAACAAAACAAAACAGAACAACAACAGCAAAATAACTAAAGCTAGTTACATTTGAAATTTTAGGACAAATATAATGCATACATAAATAACTCATATAAATCAGTAAAATGATAAATAATTCAACAATAAAATCAACAGAAGATATATGTAATGCATTAAACATATACAAAATAAAATTATCATGTTATTTAAAATGTATGGATTTTATATACCAACATGGGAAGTATTTTGGTAGCTAACATTCTGCAAAGTCACTTAGAAGCAGCTATGGAGAACCACTGCTTCCCAGCACTGTCACTGCAGTATAAATTGGGATCACCTCTCTAGAACAGTTTTGTAGCATTCATAAGCAGCCTAGGATTTGTGCTACTTTCTCTGACAGTAATTCTGATCAATCAGAGATAATATCATGGTCAATACCATGGGAAATATTCATGATGAAAAGTCAAGGTATGGAACTCTACCTAGTGGTTTATAAAGTAGTATTCCTTAGAGCCTTGCTGTCATAGCCCTCAGGAACAAAGAAAAATTAGCTGTCTGAAAGTCAATTTATAAAACCCTTTAAGACAAGTTAATAAGGTTAATAAGACATTACACCATTGTAAACTTTTATATGTACTAATAAATGTAAAAGAAAATATTAATCAAAAAGTGAAATTGACCAGTATGCACTGTGTATCTTGAATATCAAGGGATCTAGCAACCCTTCAAATTCTCCTATATCTGGAACACTTGGGACATTGACTGGGAGAGCAATAATACAATTTCTAGTCTGTGTCATGCCTTGTTCTCTTCAAAAAAAATAACAATCTGGTATTCTCCTCTGCTTCCATGTGTATTTCTTGCTGCCAATCCTAAGGGTCCTATAACTCCAGACACAAATAAAGGAGAATTTCTGGGACTTAAAAGTAGATAGTATACCAAACGATCATGCAACACACCCACAATGCTAGCACTCAGGAAGCAGAGATGGGGGACTTCCGGGCAAGCTGATTAGCTAGGCTAACTGAACTGACAAGTTCTGGGTTCCACTGAGAGATCTTGTCTCAGCAAAATTAAGTGGGGTGTGGTTGAATAAAACATCCATAGTCAACCTCTGGCCTCCATATGTATGTTTACATAGCACACCTACACACACATATACTTGCATGCATACACATGTGCACTTCCCCACAAACACACTAAGTAATGTTGTGGTCTGAAATGAGTCACTGCAAATTCATGTGTTGAAGCCCAAACTCTAGTACCTTAGTCTAGCCACCTGAAAAGGGTCCTTCCACTAAAAAGAAATGTACACATAAAATACCTCTTAAATATGCACTCCAATACCAAGACCCATGAGAACACAGCAAAAATTTCACTTCCATTACACCAATTATAAAGGCCTCAGCAGAAGCCAGACTTGTGGCCCATCTGTCTTAGATGGAAGCATCTAGAACTCTGAAATTATAGGCCACTGTTATGTAAGCTACTGAGTCTGTAGTATTTTGTCATGGAACTCCTAGTGACTAATCTGTTAGACTGATCACACCCTTCCATCCGGTCCATGTGCTTAGCCATCTCCTGAGAACTATGGACATGAAAGTGTAGCAGTGCCTAGGTATGGATTTCATTTTCTTCTTCCTATTTTTCTCCATTATAAAGAAATATTTTCAATAATTGAGGTACATTCTATTATATTCTATAATAAAAACCTGTTTCTAAAACAAAGAGAGTCCCAAAATTCATGAGGTTTAATTTTACCTTGTTATAAAATGTCTATATAACAAAAGAAAATGCAATTCAGCTAATATGTAAGTATGAGTTGCATGCATGTTATATATGTATTTTATATTTTAGAATGTAAAACAGGAAATTGAACCAAATGTTCATATATTGGAACTGATAACATTGTACATAGTTGACTTTTTTCAAATATAGAGAAAGAATTGCAATTTGGATATAAACTTCATGGCTTCCTAACTCCCATTTCTTTTTTATTGGAAATATTAGTAACATTAATTTATTATCAAGAATTATGCACTGTGTATAACTGTTGCTATACTCATTCTGTTTCATCACTCACCTTTTTGGTGGTTTTTCCTCAATCCAAATATTGTAATGTTGTGCCTTTTCAAGAACATGGTCACTATTAGCTTTTCATCAAATATCTTCAATGTGCATATAAATTGTGGAACTAAATGCTGAGAGGCTAATAAAGAGATTAGGCAAGTCTTTGAAAGTGAAAATAATTCTCATAGGCATACAACTGTGCAGGAGCATGAATCATTAGAAGAACCAGCAATGACGGGGCTGGTAAAGAAATATAATATACAAGAAAAGGATCAAATTCAGGATACAGGAGAAATAAACTCAGTTCAGAGGAAACAAACCAAAATTTATGTGGCTTTTCATCAAATGTCAAAGTACAGGATGCAGATAAGTAAGTGAACCCACAAGCAATTGAAATATTTTAGCTTATTCCCAAGTGACATTCCAAATGACATTTCCTCACACCACTGGAAAGAAAAACCACTGAAAAATGAAAATGGCTTTATAACTCACTTTGCCCTTCACCAATCAACATCTAACCTGGCTATGGCTGTGTGGAAAAGAATAATGTTTTAAAGCACAAACTTGTAGAACTAGAGAAACATTTGGGGAAAAAAAGATTTTTTTAGGCAACTTATATGCAATGGGTTTGAAATATTGTATTGCCTTGCTACATCTATGACTTTGGATATGAATATACCAGATCATTTTAGCAATGGTGATAAACAATGATATTGACAACAAAAAAATGGCTGCTGCTGCTTATTGGTTATTTTTATGTGTACTATGTTGAAAGAAAATTTGAATACTTGTTCAATAGCTTATCCATTTATGGATAAGCAAATAAAGGTCCTAGTATTGAAATGTATTGTTCTGAATGCCAGGTATGGTGGGTAGAACTTGAACTTATTTGATTTAAAGCACCCATACATACCTTGAACTTTTCATATCTGTCTCCTCAGTACCACAATTTTCCCTTGATCATTATATGCCTCAGACACTAGCCTTCTTT
This sequence comes from Orientallactaga sibirica, assembly GCA_036365145.1. Taxonomy (NCBI): domain Eukaryota; kingdom Metazoa; phylum Chordata; class Mammalia; order Rodentia; family Dipodidae; genus Orientallactaga; species Orientallactaga sibirica. The sequence continues at coordinate 18,869,567 of JAEOAD010000033.1, forward strand.
CTAGTTGCTGGAAATTCTGACCTTAAGCCCATCTCAAGCCTTTCCACTGATTATGTGCTCTGTCTTAAAATATTTCACTCAAGATTTCATCTGATGTATACCCTTGACCTCTCTGATCTCAAAACAGATGTCTTTGTACAAGAGTTTCTTGGTCACTCCATGTACAATATTCTAGTCACTATTATACCAAGCAGTGTACTTTTCTTTATAACATGTATCTCTGGTAGTTTCTGATTTTTTTTTTTAATTTGGGAACATGGTTATCACAGTGTGGATCTCTCACCAAGCATAGGAATTCTTACCACTAGAACAGCCCTCATACTTAAAAAATTCTCAATTTAAAAAATAAACAAGAGGGGACTTCTTGTCAAGATGGCATCTGCTTAACCACATCTCCCCTGATGGGGAAGGAAAGGCAAGACCTATAGGGTTCATCAGGGCCATTGGGAGTTGCAGATTCTAGTAGCCCTCCATTGGGAGGGTGTGGAGGAGCAAAGTAGTTAATCTGCTGATTCCCATGCTCTTGGGTAGCCCACCAGTCCCCCAGTCCTCTCAAGCAGTCGTCCTAGCCACAGTCCTAACTGTAGGTTCCTCCTGCAATGACAGCAGACTAAGTGGACCTGGGCCAGAAGGCTAAAGTTCACCCTACCCTGGGCTTTCCTGCCACCCCAGAGCTCCACGTGTGAACTACAGCCCACTTGCTGCTGCTTCCCCCACCCATGTGTGGACCTAGGCCAGCAGGTTAGAGTTCCCTCTGCCCTAGGCTTTCCGACCACCATGGAGCTCCATGCGTGAATGCCATCCCACTCGCTGTTCCCCCTACCACCATGCATGGACTCAGGCCAACAGGTTAGCATTCCCCCCTCCCTAGGCTTTACCATCAACAGGGAGCTCCATGCATGAATGCCATATGACACAGGGGACCTCTACATGTGACCACCTTCCCAACCACCACCCTGCCCTGAGTGGACCAGGTCCTAATGCACTTCCTGCAAGCTACTCAGACCCAGGCCAGCAGGCTATTCTTCACCCCTCCCCTTTTTCTGCACCCACTGGAATCTCCCTGCACATCACCTGACCTGCAGCAGTCCCACATCCCTGCTCTGCCTTGACACAGGACCCGGCAGTCCCCTACTGCATGGTCCCAATGGACCTGATATCCCATCCCCTCACCCCTCAGCATCACAGAACCACTGCACATTCCCATCTTCCCCTACTCTGCAGCCCAGCCATAACATCAGTCTGCTTTGTCCCATTCCCCCCACCCCTTTCCCCTCAGGCCATCTGACCATACAGTCCCATTCCCTGAACCACTGAACAACAAGCCCCTTTATCAGGTCCTCAGGCCTTCACCAGAGCCTCATGGGCTCCTTCCTTCTGAGCAGGCAGGCCTCATTGCCATCAGAAGCCTAATCAAAGCAAACATAAAAGGGAATAATCACTGAAGACATTTCAGTGGTAAACTACAGCTTCTGTCTAAATTCAATATGATTCTTACACTTTGATGGGTAGACCACAACACAAAAGGAATAACATGAAAATTCAAATGAAAGTAAATCCAACAAGATTGCCCAGTCCCACAATGGATATCTCAATCAAAACATAGAGGAGACAATAGGATCAGAACCTCAAAATGAAGATACAAACTATGCAACCCTGGCCAAGCAAATAGCAGAACTTGCAGAAAATCAACAAAAGTCCAATAATTGTATGAATGCTGTTCTCGCTAGATTAGACCTACTAGAAAAGAAAAGAATCAGGAAGTGTTCAAAAGATAATTAAATGATCTAAAGGAAAGAAAAGAAAAAAAAAAAAAGGATCTCAATGACCAGCTGGCTAAGCTCAATCAAAATAAATGCAAGGATGAATTCCAAGAAGCATTAAGAAAATGAGAAAATGATGTGGAAAGGGAACTCAACAAAGGGATAGAAACTATACATAAAAAAGCAGTAGAAAATACAAACAAAATTGAACAACCCCAAAACACTACAGAAGCTCTCAAGAATAGTCAGCCATGTGGAGGACAGAAACACAGAACTGGAAGATAAAACAGAAGAAACAGTTTGTGAGTTCAAAAGTCTCAGTAAGTTCAAATTTTTTTTTTTTCTAAACAGAACTTGAGGGAACTGTAGGATACCCTTAAACATCCCAAAATTTGGATCATGGGAATACCACAAGGGGAAGAAATTCAGACCAAAGGCATGGAGAACTTATTCAACAAAATTATCAGAGAAAACTTTCCCATTCTTTCTACAGAAAGTCCCATCAAGTTAAAAGAAGTTAACAGAACTCCAAAATAACTGGACCAAAGGAGAAATTTGCCAAGACATATTTCCATGATAAAACTGAGCTTTGAAACTATATGAGCAGAAAGCCAAAATTACAGAGAATACTTCAGGGAATTCTCCACACAGAACAATCAAACAACCAATGTCAAGTGCCTATAAGAAGAAGATCACAATAAATAAACCCAGAAAGAGCACAAAAAGCTACAAATTCCAAGAAAACATAAAACCACATAAACTACCAGAATATCTCAGGGATTAAATCAAACCTCACAGTTATTACCCTAAATATTAATGGCATAAATTCACCTATCAAGAGACGTAAGCTAACATGATGGATCAGAAAATTAGTCCCCTCAATCTGCTGTCTTCAAGAAACCCACCTAACCAGTAAAGACAGACACCTCCTCAGAATGACAATGAAAAGACTTCCTGATCAACACCCCTAGTAACTCAGGAAATTAATCACTCAACTATTGGGATCTCATGAAGCTGAAAAGTTTTTTCACAGACAAACATACAATAATCAGAGCCAATAGATTACCCACAGAATGGGAGAAAAAGTTTTGCTGGCAATATCACTGATAGAGGACTAATTTCTACAAAGAACTCAAAAACCTAAACAACAAAAAGTCAAACAACCCACTCACAAAATGTGGCAGAGAACTGTACAGGGAGTTCTCTGAGGAAGAAATACAAATGGCAAACACACACTTAAGAAAATTTTCAACATCTCTAATAATCAAGGAAAGGCAAATTAAAACAACTAAGAGATTCCACCTTACCCCAGTAAGGATAGCATACATTAAAAAATCTAATGAAAACACATGCTGGCAAGGTTGTGGAGAAATAGGAGCCCTCATTCATTGTTGGTGGGAATATAAGATGGTACAACCTCTATGGAAAGCAATATGGAGACTCCTACAAAGGTTGACTATGGAGTTACCAACAGACCCAGTTATTCCCTTACTGGGCATTTACCCTAAAAACTCCATGCCTCAGTTCAGAAAGAATTGCTCAACCATATTTATAGCAGCTCAATTCATAATAGCTAAGAGCAGAATCAACCCAGATGTCCATCATTAGATGAATGGATAACCAAGATGTGGTGTATCTACACAATGGAAGTCTACACAGCAGTAAAGAAAAATGACTCAAGGATGGAAAGATGGTTTAACAGTTAAGGCACCTGCCTGCCAAGCCTAAGAATGCCTGTTCGATTCTCCAGGTCCCATGTTTAGCCAGACGCAAGTGCACAATGCAGCATGTGCACCCACAAGGGGCACACATGTCTGGACTTTGTCTACAGTGGCTGAAATAGCCCTGGCATGCCCATTCTCTCTGTCTCTCTGCCTCTTCCTCTTTCTCTCTGTCTCTCTCTCTCAAAAAAAAATGAAAAAGAAAAAAGAAAAATGACTCAATGAATTTTGAAGAAAAATGTTTGAACTTGGAACAGATCATTCTCAGCAAACTCACCCAATCACAGAAAGATAATCATCACATGGTCTCACTCACCTGTGACTCCTAACCTGAATCTTCCTGAGATGCTGACATACCTAATAAGCATCTTGAGGACCAAACAATAGGGAGAGTGGTGTGGGAGGGGAGGGTAAGGGTGAGAGGAGACACAAAACTGGATCCAAATGGAAATGGTATCATAAAAATCCTATATTCTGGTTTAACCTTCATGAGGTCCTTATAGGGAACACCTAATTCACATGGCCCTGGAGAGAGTATGATGGAGACTAACCTTAATGTTCTCCTGTTTGTTTCTCTATTTCTCCCTCTTCTCTCTCTCTTTCTCTTTTATATTACCTATCTTTTTCTTCCTTCTTTTCCCTTGGCACTGACCTGTAACTTCCCATACCAGCATTTGGTTAACATGTACAATGAGCTGTTGATCAGAAAGACCAACAAGGTTTCCCAAAAAAGATAGATTTCTGTCAGAGTACTTGATGACCCACCAAACGTTAATGGTTAGACCCTACTGCTAAAGACACCATATGCTGTTCAGATGGAACATGGAGTGACCTGGCTGGAATCTGGAAGAGAGAGTCAGTTAGCTTGTCTAATGCCAGAAGGTGCTACATGAATGACTGGGGGAAAATGACCAACATCTGTCCAAGCAACTCAAGGTCTAAGATACTCATCACCAAAAAACCTGACGTGATTCTCACACAAGGGCAATAGTGGCCCACAGCCATGGTGGGTAACCAAGTGCTCTTGATTTGGCTAACAGATCCACTTAATGGAATGGAACCCACAGCTAGAAATGGTAAACAAGTCAGAACCATATCCAAAAAAATGAGCCCACTCTCCAGTATCAAGCTCCCACCAATTATGGGCTACAAGAGGACCTACACCTATTAAATTCTCTCTAAAATGATAATGGTTATACCATTTATCTGGTGCTGACTTTTCTCTCCATTGGAGAATTTTCTTCTTTTTCAGATGGATGCAGAACTTGAGGAGAATATCAGCCCATTGCACCTCACCAGGGTCCCAGTTGATACCATAGAGTAATTGGGGAAATGAGCAAGGGTGCTGATTTCTTGCTGAACCTGGTACCAGCACAAGGGCAAAGGAGATAAACACAGAGAACACTCAACTCCTACAAAACCAAATATCCAGAGACACAGAGGCTCCCAAGACCTCATCTCTGAAGTAGACCTAAAACAAACCCAACATGGCTCAGGGAAATTCACTGAAGAGGGGGTGGAAAGATTGTTAGAGCCACAAGCTAGACATTATGCAGAGAGATATTGCCTTGTCCCCACAATTGATGGCTACCCATGCAATGCAGGACCCACATTCCCCAATGAGAAAGGTCCCTTTGGAGGGAGAAGGAGAGGGAGGAGGCTAATGGTACCAACATGGCTATATATACACTATGTACATAACTAATAAAAATAAAAATAAAATAAAAAATAAACAAGTGATTCTAGCTCAGTCAACATGAGAGATATTTAAATGATGAAAAATTGTCCTTATGTTTATTTACATTTCTAACTTTGCTGAATTTATAAGGCAAAATATATTTCAAATGACCACTGATAATATGTGGCTGAGACAGAATTGAAAGTCACTGTTATTCCAAACTCCGTGTTTTCACCAGCAAAATATACCACTCCCAGGGAGGTTGCAATCTCCAGAGCCAGTGTTTGCTGCAGGAATATTTTTGATAGAGAAGAATTTTTCTTGAAAGAATGGTAATAGCATTATGATGGCACAAATATACAACGAATAGAAAAGAGAGGAAGTCACTCTTCATCTTTTCTGTTTAAAGGCAAGCAGAAGCAGGGCCAGTACATAGTTGGTAAAGTACTTGCCTTGCAAGCATAAGGACATGAGTTACTTCCCCAAAATTCAAAAATTAAAATTCCAGTTATACTGGTATATGAATGAGAACCTAAGCTCCATTTCCAGAACCCATGTAAAGCTGATGGTATTAGTTTGTACTTATAGTTCCAGACTTAGGGAGATGGAGGCAGAACAATTCCTGGCACTTGCTCACCAGGCAGTCTGCCATAACTGATGAGTTCCAAGACAAGAGACCCTTTTTCAAAAGAAAATGTGGATGGAGTTGATACCTGAGATTGTCCTCTTGCCTCTGTATACATCTTACTCCCACACAAACAAGTGCACAAATGTGCACACACACACATGGATAACAAGAAGTAAAATTCAAAAAGAATAAAATTAATGTTGCACATTTTTGAAAAAATTTAAAGACTTTTATAATGGATTTTAGAAAAACCAAAATATTAATGCATGCTTTTTCACTTGACTACTTTTAGGAAAAACTCCATTTTGAATTATGAAGGAAATCATTTTAAGACTTGTATTTAAGCTACAGTATAATAAAAAGATAATGTTAGCAAAGCCCCAATAATTTTATGATCTAGTCATAATACTATTACACATTTTCTTAAAACTGCAACATTAACTGTTTCATTCTCACATTCCCCCACCACAGTACTATTATAACAACTCTCAGTTGAGATGATGGGGAATTTTTACTACAGCTTGAAAGGAAAGGCCCCCAGCCAAAACAGAGCACGACAGGCATGAGAGATGGCTTAGTGAATAAGAGAACTTACTGCACAACCCAAAGGAAGTCCCAATGGGGGAGAGAGAATTCCAGGAGCCAGGGAATGAGTTCCAACATCCAGACCAGACAGTTTTCATGTATGTTTCCACCCAGCTCTCTCACACTCAACACCTATTACATCGTTAGTGCTCAGTATTATTTTAGCAGACCAATTAGACCCTGCTCTGCTCTGGTCCTTTATTGATTTTCTTCTTCCTTTTCCTCCTCCTTTTTCCTCCTTCTCCTTTTCAGTTCTCTTTACTCTTTCTTTTTACCTGCTTCTTTCCCAAACCTCATAGTCTGGTCTGGTTTGCAGGGTCTCTGTCCCTCAGTCTCCTGAGAGACTATTTTACATTATCTGATAGCATCTTTAACACTTTTCAATCAACCTATAACCCAAATCCCTTAATTATCCCCCACATTTCCCCCTATAGTTCCCTGTTCTATTTACATTTCTCTCCTACACTTTCTCTATATTTTCCCAATATTAATCACTAGTCTTACTGTGTTTTTGTTCTTTTTATTATCTTTTACTTTTCACTCCTCCACTTTCTCTATATTTTCCCAATATTAATCATTAGTCTTACTGTGTTTTTGTTCTTTTTATTATCTTTTACTTTTCACTCATACTGACATACTAACATATTAGTGCATGTAGTACTAACACTGTCCCTTTACTCCCTAAAATGATTAACACTTTAGGGGTGAGGGTTTTATGGTTGAAACTTACTCTATTTTCAAGGTGGATCTACTTGTAAATAATGATTGTGGTTAGAGAACTATTATAATTGCATAGGAAGTCTAGGAATAAAGTCTGGTGCCTTTAACACCAGTCCACTAGAGGAAAGCAACACAACACTACTAAAACCCAGTCTGTCCTTGCAAACACTTCCAGTGAAAGAAGAAAGGTGACTTAAAAAAAAAAAAAAAAAAAAACAGTCATCTAACTCATGGTACATAAGTCCCAGTGCAAAAACATAAGTAACATTAAAAAACCAAGACAAAATCTTCTAAAAACTTGACCAGTTCCAAAAAAATGGCCATTCAAAGAGGGACTTAGACAACAGTCTAGTAAAAGAATGATGACAGATATTCAAAGCAATGAAAGAGGATGTGATGAGTATCAAGAGAACACAAGTAATCAGCTAAGGAAATGAGTATGTCAATGCAAGATATAAAAGTAGAACTCAATAAAGAAACACTAAAGAAAAATCAAACTGAAACAGTTCAGGAAATGAAAATACGATAGATTAAATTTTAAAAATTCAGTGTAAAAAGCCGGGCGTGGTGGCACATGCCTTTAATCCCAGCACTTGGGAGGCAGGGGTAGGAGGATTGCTGTGAGTTTAAGGCCACCCTGAGAAGACAGAGTGAATTCCAGGTCAGCCTGGGCTAGAGTGAGACCCTACCTCGAAAAAAACAACAACAACAAAAAAATTCAGTGTAAAGCTTTACCAATAGAATAGATCACAAGAAGGACAGACTAACAGAGCTTGAGAGGAAGTAGTATATTCAATCTATGACAATGACAAGTTTTCAAAAAAGTATTATCAGAACACATAAGATAACTGGAACATCATGAAAAGAGTAAATCTACAAATTATGGTCATAGAGAAGAATCTCATGCTGAAGGCACAAAAAATAACTTTAATAAAATCTAGCAGAAAATTCCCCAAATCTGGGGCAGGAGATACCTATCCAGGTACACGAGGCATACAGAACATGAAGTAGATAGGACCAAAAGAGAAACTCCACTATATCTTATTATAGTTAAAATACTAAATATACAGAACAAAATTAGCTATTTACTAGCTTCAAGAGAGAAACACCAAGTTCTACATAATGGTAGGTCCACAAGAATAACAGCTTATTTATTGATGGAAAAATTTTACACTGGAATGATGTATTTGAAATGTTTAATTTCGAGCCCTGAAAGACCACATGATTTTTGGCAAAGATGCCAAAAGCACACATTGGAGATAAAACAGCATCTTAAACAAATGGTGCTGGGAAAATTAGGTATCTAATGGAGAAGAACGAAACTATGTTCTTATCACACACACTGCACAAAAATCAACTCCAGATGGTTCAAAACTGTAACACAAGACCCAAAACTCTGAAATAGCTAGAGGAAAAAAGTAGGAATTATACTTCAAGCTAGAGGTAGAGATATGAATAGGACTCTGATTACTCAGGAAATATGACCAATAATTTACAAATGCAACCTCATAAAATTAAAAGGTAAAGCAAAGGAAACTGTTAATTGAGTGAACAGGTAGCCTACAGAATGGGACAAAATATTTAACTGAAAGAAATCTGACAGAGGATTCATATTTTGGTAGAATATACGAAGAACTCAAAAGAACTAAATATCAAGTTAACTAACAACCCAATCAAAAATATGGGTCCAGGGCTGGAGAGATGGCTTAGCGGCTAAGGTGCCTGCCTGCTAAGCCCAAGAATGCTGGTTCCAATATCCAGCAGTTCCAATCTCAAGGTCCCACGTTTAGCCAGTTGCAAAGTGATGCAAGGGTGCACACACATCTGGATTTTGTTCACAGCAGCTGAGAGACTGCTGGTGCGCCCATCTCTGTCTCCCTCTCCCTCTCATTCTCTCTCTGTCTCTCTCTCCAAAAATAAATAAAAAAATAATAAAAAAAATATGGGTCCAATCAGAGTTCTCAAAAGAAGAAATAGAAATTGCTTGCAAATATTTTAAGAGTGATCAATAACCTTAGTCATCTGGGAAATGCAAATTAAAATTATTTCAAGATTCCTTTTCACCTTAGTCAGAGTTAGTACTGTTTTCAGTCTTGATCAGAGAAGGTTTTTTGTTTTGTTTTGTTTTGTTTTGTTTTGTTTTGTTTTGTTTTTGTAGTGGGCAGAAATTAATGCAGAGTTACATACCTGGCCAAAAGTGCTCGTAACAAGTGGCTATCATGTGCAGAAGAGGAGTTAGAAAGGATGTAAGAGCGAAAGGATGGAGAAGAATGATTTCTGGTGCTGTCTTCAGGACATGAGATATCTATTATACTCATGAACCCATTAATAACAACCATGGTTTCCTACACAAGAATTGAGCCTGTCAATATTCTATCAAAGATGAGGTAAGGGGCTCATTGGACCCTACCACTCCTACAGGAGTTATTGGCAATAAATGTTTGCTTTGGGAGAGAGAATCATATTTTTCAGTGGGAGAGAGGTTACAAAATCATATTTTTCAGTGTGGAAGGGGAATAATAGAGGGTAGCCATTTGCAAATGCTCTTGTATTTTAATAAGACTTTCTTCTTTCAGTAATCCCCTTTTTAACTTACTTTTTATATATGATTATGCTCAGTGGGTTACAAAATAACAACCCAAATCATGGAAGTTTCAAGAGGACTAAACCTTTGTTGTGAAAGAAAAACCTTTAACATGATGGCAGGGAAAATATGGAAGGGGAATAATGCCAAAGAGGAGGGATCAAGAGAGTGAGCTGAGCTCTGGCAACAAAGAGCTGATCGTTTGATCAAATTACATTATATACATATAAAAATAATTTAAACACAGAAATGGGCATGGACTTGGTGCTTGCAACTGAAGATGCCTTCTGGAGTGGTAAGCCAAGTTTTATGGACTATTCTGATGAGAGTTTTAGACATATCAGACTTTCTTCTTCTTTCAGCCATTATTCTCTCACTAATTTTTCCTCCATTCTCTTTTTAACTGAGATTTTAAGATTTTTTTATATATTGCATTTGACTGGTTTAGACCTCAAACACATTGTAATCCACCTCAGATTTTTAAAACAATGGAGAGGATGCCTGAGGAAAGACTGTTAAAAATCAAATTTCTGTCATTAGCTCATCAGGGCTCCTCAAGCCCCTTCCCTAGAATGTCTGTCCTTTTGGAAGATGGACCGTGGTTTGCATGGAGACCTGAAGATGTTTTGTACCAGACACTAACAGTGTTGCATGGGATGTGGCGACTCTGCCCAGCTGGAGGGCAGAATTGAAAACCTAGACTGTTAGTCTCTTATAATAAACCAGAAGTTTTTGCTGATGGTTGTTTGATTGACAGAACACACTTATACCAGTTAAAAAGTTTAGGCTAGTAGTAACTTGTTTTTTGGACTCACCTTCTCAAGGGAAAGCTTCATGATGGCAATTTACAATGTGTGATAGTTATAAATCTATTGGGGGCCAGGAGCTAAATATATGGGAATGTGGTAGTTTGAATATATGTCCCCTAATATATTCAATGACATCACAATCACCTTTGCAAGGTCAAAGTCTTAAGGTGTGGGATGGTTTGAGATTCCATTGAAAATATGCAAATCTAGCAGGAAGAGACTGTGTGACTTTTTCGCTGTAGTTTTGCTCTGTGTGCTGTGGTGGCTGTTGGCTCCTTGGCCCAACAAATGGAACTTCCCTGGATCTCACATGTAATATCCCTTTCTTAACTGTGCCTGGTCTGGAAGTTCATCTCAGTGAACCCTGTCATGGGTTTATGGGTTTATGGGGGAACACCTGATTCAAAACACAAAGCCTTCGCTTGACTCTTCTTGTTCTAAAATATAAATTATGAAGTGTTTTGAGAAGCAATTAGACTCTTATGATAAGAAAGAGAAAATGTCCTTTATGCAAAAATGAGCTTGGGAACATAAAATGAGCATTATATAACTTTCTCCTAAATGACTCCTGTGGATTTAATCTTAACAAATTTTCTGAGAATATTTTCAAAAATACACCTGCTTACATATGACCAATTGTTTTACAAACATGTAGAGTTTAATATAGATTTAAGTAACATACATGGGAATGTTTCTTTGGAAAAAGTTGCTGAAGGAAAAAAAATAGTTAAACATTTTTCTTATTTACTTTATGTTGAAAGGATTACAGAGGATCTAGCAATGAGTATTGTATCTCCTGAAATTTTAGACCATGCAGGTAGTATTACATAAAATACAAAGTCTCATAAAAGTACTTTATCTGTACTGGTGAAGGACTTAGAAAGCAACACATTTGAAAAGGTCATTTTTCCTAATTTCTTTTGGAAAACATATGGATATTTTGGATACCAGACAAAGATAAGCTTATTAAAAATTCCTTAAATAATTCATAAACTTGAAAGTCCTTTTGGATTTTATTCAATTCTTTGGTCTCAAGAGGTTTATCATTTGCTAATGTTTCTCTCTCTTCCAGTTCATGTCCCATCAATTTGCCCTTTGACACCAGACTCAGCATTCTGTCTCCCCAGCCAGCACATATTATTTTTCCTGAGGAGAGTTGCATTTTTAAAATAAATAATGAGGGTTATTCTTTACTAAGAAGTTGGCCCCTTCTCTACATACTATTTAAAGTATCTGAAGATCCTAGATGAAAAACAAACAGAAATTAAAATATAAAATCATATTACCCTACTATAAATTCAGTAGTTTAAAATATGTGCATTTAATCTAAGATTACTTCATGGCAGCTATGCATCCTTAAGTACAGACCAAAGTTTGGTTAGTCTCCATTTCACTATTATGCCTGATACTCAGATTAAAAAAGAAGTAGACATAGAGTGTACAGGCTGGTGGTCTCTGAAGGTCATGTACAGCTGTTTGCTCTGATTCGAAAAATTTCCCTCTTAGAGAAAGGAAAGAGGCTCAAGAGACACAGGAAGCCCACAAAAGTTAAAAGGCTCAGGAATGCTATGAAATTGAAAAGACTCAGGAAGCCCTTCTGCAAGGTTATATAAGTGGCAAACATATATATGGGGTGGGGGGAGGACACCTATTGGCAGATCTACCTGCAAATCATTTAGGGAACTCCAGTAACACAGGTTGTATCAGTTGACACTCGTGATGATGGTATTGGATTTTCAGCAATGCAGTGAGTTATCTTTAAATTACACATGTTCCTGTAAATAACCCCCAAAATGTAGTGTTTCGACAAGATAGACCTGCATGAAATCATTTCTTTGGTCAATCATGCACACCATATCTGGGTAGATAGATGCATGTTCTCATGTTCCTAGGAAAATCACACAACAGAAATAAGACATTTTAAATGTTAAATTTGAAAGTGGATGTGAAAAAATTTTCTTAAATGTGTTTCCAAGGTTTTCAAAATAGTGACATACAACTTATGGTATATTAAATGCTTGGGATCTGGCAAGATAATTTTCAAATTGACATAGGAAAAAATGCAGGGAAAATCAAACCATAAAATAATGACACTTTATGACAATATTATGTTTGAGATTACATGTAGTTAGTGGAAAAATATTGGATAGCTATGGTGACAATTAGACAGTTTGTGGTAGATAGTTTGATTTAGGATTTACACTTCCTTGTTTAAACATACAGAGAACTGAGAGTGTAAGTTAAAGGGCTTTTGTCTGTACCCTTAGCTCTTCTGGCAGATATCTAGCCAGAAGTCCTGAGATTTTCTTGGAAATACTACTAAATTGGAGGTTGTTGTCATTACCTTTTCATTTCTAAGACAAAACACCCAACCAAAAGCAGCATATTGAAGGAAAAGGTGTACTTCAGCTTACAGTCTTGAGGGGAAGTTTCATCATGGCATGACAGAGAAGAAACTGTGTGGTATATCTTGTCACAGAAGCTGGCAGGAAACAGCAATGAGAGAGCTGTTTATAGCAAAGGGGAGCTGGGTTATAACAACCCAAGGTGCATCCCAAGTGACAACCCTATTCCAGCAAGGCTCCACCTCCTAAATTGCTACCAGCTAAGGATTGAATATGCAGCTTAATCATAAGTATGTGAGTCTATGGGGAGTATTTCACATTCAAGCTCCCACATTCATTCTGCCCCTATCCCCATCGACTTATGACCATCTTTATGATATAAAATAAATCCAGTTCAACTTAAATGACCCTGTAGCTTTACCAATTCCATGACAGAAACGTTTTTCTTCATATGGGAAAAACTGAAACTGAAATAAATTATCATGTCAAAACTTATTAACAAATATTTTTAGCATCTGTTGGAATGAATGGGTCTTTTAGATTTTATAATTATTTATTTTATAATTTCATATATGTATACAATGTATTTGACTATAATGACCTCTTATTGCCCTCTCCCACCCCCTTCCTACTTCTATTAAGTCCTTTCCACTTCCTAACTAGTCTTTTAGCCTCTTGGTTTTTTTTTTTTTTTTTTTTTTTGTTTTTGTAACTGAATGTGTTCACTAAATGGTTAGAGGTTTTTGCCAGAGCATGAGCAACCTACCAGTGGCTACATTCTGCAAAAAATGTCTCCCCTTTCCCACAGCATCTATTAACTTCCATTATCTTGAAAGACCTTCCATCCTTGACACAATGGTAATAGGCCCAGTCTTGGTGTAACACTTATGCTGGTAAGAACAGCTGCTGTGAGTTCATAAGTATATTGACTATGCCATTTGTGGAAAGAAATGGAGGAATGGACATACCTCTCTCTCTGAAAAACCTTGTGACCTGCTGAAGGTCACCAGCTTCTTGGATACTAATGAACCCTAGCACAGGAAACCTTTGGAGCCATTTCTGGACAACACCTCTTCTTCCAACCTTCCGCTCTTTGTCTCTTGCATGGACTATCTTGCATACAAGTTCAGGTTTCTGAACTTGTGGGCTGAGGAAAGGTGAGATCCAATGAGTACTTTAGCAGTGGTGGGGAAGGAGATCCCCTGCAGTATCATTTGGGTCAACCACATTTCTATTCTTGGCCTTTCATAGCTCATCTTTCAGAGCTGTGCCATCCAATTCTTACACTAACACGGAGGGACTTGGAAGATGGCTCAGTCAGTAAAGTGCTTGTTAAACAAGCATGACGACCTGAGTTTAGATTCACAGCTTCTACATAAATGAAGGTCAGGTGCAGTGGCAGGCCAATAATCCCAGCAATGAAGAGGCAGGGACAGGGCATCTCCATGGCAAGTTTGCTTGTTAGACTAGCTCTGGGTTCAATGAGAAATCCTGTCTCAAATAAGATGAAGAGCAATTGAGTATTTGACCTCCACACACATGTGCACATGCACATGCAAATATTCATATTCACACTCATGCACCCCCCCCACACACACGCCCCATGGAGGTGGCAAGGTAGAAATAGGAGAAATGTGAATTTGGATCTAGCCTGAGCTACATAGTAATTTCCAGGCCAGCTATGACAACATAGCATGTTTCTGTCTCAAAACAAAGAAAGAAACAACAAAAACTCTTCATAACAAGAACATAAATCAATCAAACAAAACAAAACAAAAAGTAATCCAAAAGCCCTGCTGACCTTAACAAGTAGAGTAATAATAGACTTAGTGTATCTGACTTGCCTGGAGAACTTGATAAAATAGATATGGAGAGGCTCTGAGATTCCTCATTTCTGGCAATGAAATTTCTGGCAATTCCTCATTTCTGGCTGCTGGTACTCTGAGTGATCCTGGAGTACCCTAAAGGAACCACTCTGATTTCAAGTGTTTCCACTAGCATTTTTTCTTTTCTTACAAGTTTGCTTGTTTTGAAATAATCTTACTTAATTTGAAACAAACCTGGTGTACACAGTGAATTTGATTAGAGGCTACATAGTAAGACTCTGCCTCAAGGAACCAAAACAAACAAAAAAGCAAGCACCAGAAAACAACTATATAATGAAATCTCTGATATAGGCTACCTTATAAAGTCAGGACTTTTATTTAACTCACAGTTTTTAAGGATAGAAGTCCAAGCACAATGAAGCAGGCTTTTGGGATCTGCACCTCCTGCAGCCCTTCCCCCCACCCCCGGCCAATTGCTTGTACCATATGGATTATGAGAGAGTCCAGAATTCAAACACAAGGGTGCTATCATAATGAGCTTATTTAGCCTCCCTAATAATTTCCAACATCTAAATGGCAGAATCACATAACGTTGCAGGGGAGCAAAGGAAAAGAGGAGAGTAGGATGAGGTCTTGACCAATTGCCTCTGGTAGCAGTTGAATTCTGAGACTGAAAATGTGAAGTGGGCACTCCATAGGTGAGTGTTTCACCACTGCAGGTGTTAGGAAAATGACAGATGCTTTTCCTATTTCTCCTGGGATCCTTCTAAAGCTTACGATCTAGAAAGAAGATGGACAAATAAGCAATTATCAAACATGAATTAGCAGGTATTGTTTCTCATCTCTGTAATCTCAGCAGTGGGGAGGGAAAGCTGAGGCAGAAGAATCATTGCAAGTTTGAGGACAACTTGGACTACACAATGAGTTCTCACATAGTCTGCTCTATTAGAGTGAGTTCCTAACTCAAGAAAAAAAATTACAGAAAAAATTGAAAAATAACCCTAAAAATAAAATGTGAGAACTTGTATAATAGTTGGCTGATTCAGTTGCACTTTAGTGCAAGTAGAAGTGACACCTAATGACAGTGAGTGTATGTGAACATGGGTTCTGAATGACAACAACTGTTTCCTCTGTCCTTACTATTCCCAAGCAATGCTCTGAAAGACTTTAGAGGGAAGTAAGCTGAGGCAGAGAGCTTATTATTGTTTTACCATTCTGGTTCACATTTAAACTTTATAACTACTCTATAAATTATGCATTTCAGACTAATGGTTTTATGGTTTGAATTAAGTGCCCCCCATAAAC
Organism: Orientallactaga sibirica; assembly: GCA_036365145.1. Classification (NCBI taxonomy): domain Eukaryota; kingdom Metazoa; phylum Chordata; class Mammalia; order Rodentia; family Dipodidae; genus Orientallactaga; species Orientallactaga sibirica. The sequence goes on from JAEOAD010000033.1 coordinate 18,885,531, forward strand.
TCATATGTTTTCACGCTTGTTTCCCAGCTGATGGTAATTTAGGAGGTGTAGCCTTTCTGGAGGTGGTGTGTTTTTGAGAGCAGACTTAGGGGTACTCTAGCAACCTCCCCCTTGCCAGAGTTCAGCTCACTCTCCTGCTGCTGTTTTCTATCTGCTGTGACAGAGGTGATATCAAGCCTCTATTCATACTGTTCTTTCCCTATATCATTGAGCTTTCCCTCAAGAGTATAAGCCACACGAGAACCTTTCTTCTCTCCAGATGCTTTTGTTTGGGTGCTTTACTTAGCAATTAAAAGGTAACTGTAGTATATAGATTACAAAATAGATATATGTACATCACCTAAGAAGACCCAGTTACCAAATGACAATTGAAATTCTTTTTTTTTTTTTTTTCAGTTCTAGCACTGAACCAAAATATGTTTTACCACTGAACTACAACTCTGGCTCCCAGGGCTGGAATATTTTATTTGTTTTATTTGTTTCAAAACAGGGCTTTGTTAGGTACCCCTAGGCTGGCCTCCAACACTGTTTCTAGCCAAGGCTGACTTTGAACTCTCCATCCTCTTGTGTCCATCTCCTAACTACTAGAATTAAAGCACGCATTACCATGCCAAGCTTTATAGTCTTTTGATTTTTTTTTTTTTTTTTTTGAGATACAACATCACTACATAGCTAAGGCTGGCCTCCAACTTATTATCATCTCCTTATTGCTGGTATTTAGGTGTATTTGGCTAAGAGTTGGAATTACTTCTTGTTCATTTGTTTATTTTTTCTATTTATTTATTTTTGAGGAAGGTTATATAGACCAGGCTGGTTCATACTCACTATGTAACCCAGGCTGGTTTTGAACTCTTCAACATCCTGCCTTAGCCTCTTAAGTGTTGGATTTATAGGCTCTGGAAGTGGGTATTTCATGTATCTTCACACATACAAACACATAAGCACACACATGTAAAACATTCACATGAATAAATAAATAAATAAATAAATAAATAAATAAATGAATAAATGTTGGAATTAGTCTCATTGTCTGAGTTCAATGTACCATGCTCAGCCTGTTTTCCTTCAGAGACAAGCCAAATGTCCTTGGCTTTACCATCCACAAAATAGATGGATCTGGTGAGTGTTGCAAATACTGAAATTGTTCATGTCTTGTAGTGTTTGGAAGATCTTCCTTCAGGGGCTGGGAGTTTTCTCTCCTATTAATAAACTTCAAAGCTGGCACCAGCTTCCTGAGACCCTTTCTGGACAGAAGAATTCTGGAAAACTACATCATTGGTGCCTTCAGCAAATCTGGCAGGCCCTGAGGAAAAAGCTTGAAATAAATTTGTCTGCCCATAGCTTTCATAGGCTCAAGGGAGCTATTTGTCTAGTTCTGAATAACCCATTCTTCTATGAACATTCTGGAAATTTCCTTATGTGACAGGGCATTTTGCCTGGGTGATTTCAATGGCCCATGTGCTCACCCCATCCTACCAACAGCGGCAATAATTGCACTCTTTAATTGAAAAATGACTATTGCAAAGAAAAGGTATGGAGATGTTTAAAAGCCAGAAAGGCCCTTGACTCACAATGGTGAGATATTGTTATCTCTATATCTTCTGTGGTTTGGGCAAAAGTGGAAAGAATATATCTACAGGTATATAAACTAAAATATAAAGAACTTCCTGGTAGCATTAGAGATGTTTGAATAAATTGAAACACGATAAAAGAACAAGTTCTGATATCTGTTTAAACCAATCCTGTTTAATATAAATATAATGAAGTCGTATATATAAGCTCAAACTTTTATTAGCCAGGGCTATGCACATAGCTCAGTGGTAGAATATGTGTATGATGTGCTCAAGACCCAGGCTTCTATCCTTGGTACTGCAATAATAACAGCAAAATAGACAAATTAGGGGCTGGAGAGATGACTCAGCAGTTAAGTGAGCTTCTGGCACAAGCATGAGAGCCTGAGACCACCCAAATTTGAATTTTCAGAATTCAACTCAAACATCTGGGCACAGTTACACCTGCCTGTAATCCCAATCTTACAAGAGAGAAGACATCTGGGAATTGCAGGAACACACACACACACACACACACACACACACACACACACACACACTGGAAGTAGATGAACATACCTACAGTCCTAGCACATGGGAGGCAGAGACAGGAAGATTAACATTGGTTTAAGGCCACCTAGTTTACACCATGAGTGTTATGCCAGCCAAAGTTACATAGTGAAACATTCTTAAAAACCCAAAATAGCTGTGAGTTCCTAATTAATGAAGGTCTCAGGTCCAGGGCCTGTATGTTCCCAGGGACTGAGGGGATCAGTGTGTGAGACCTGTGCAATCTGGGCAGGTGAAGGGATCAGTGTGTTTGTGGCCTGTACAGTCCCAGTGAGTGAAGGGCTCTGTGTGTCAAGAGCCTGTGCCATAAGGGTGTCTGATGGTGGATGGGGCATGGCTTGGGCCTGTATGTTCTGAGCTGCTAAGGGGTTCTTGTGGCTGGAGCCTGTGCACCCAATTCATCCCAACTCTACAGACCCGAGCTTCAATCTGGTTCCTGGAGCCTGGTGCCTGGAACCCCCATTCCCTGCCCCTACACTCCCCCCACACTGCTGGCATCTGCCTACCAAGTGCTCCCTTGACACATATATCCTGCCCCATACAGGGAGCACAGGAATATCTGACAACCACCCAGCAGGGGGTACCAACTTGCTCAGCTGGGTACAGTACCAGAGCAGGGAAAAGTGCTGAGGCCCCACAGAGAAGGCACAGCTGTGGTCATGGACTAAAGAGATTCCAGACATCCCAGCAAAGCTCTCCTATCAGTAAACATCTCAGGGCTACAGCAACATGTGCTACTTCCAAACCCAGTGTATCTGTGGATACAAGGACATAACACTCCAATCTGGGTCAAACACAAAATTGAAGACCTACAAGTAGAAATACTTGCTTCTTCCTTAATAAAAAAGACTTTTGCCCTGAGATAGGTGGACTCCAACATAAAAAATAAATAAACACAACTTGAGACAACAAAGTGAGAGAACTCCACCAATGCTGCCAAGTTCCACAAAGGTCATCTTAAATGAAGACATAGAGGAGACAACAGAAATTGAATCCCAAAATGAAATCAAAATAAGCTTATTTACCCTGACCAAGCAAATTGCTGAATTGGCACCAAACCATTGAAAAACCAACAACTGAATAAATGATTTTGAAAGGAATAATATTTTATAACACAAAGATTTTGACACTAAGCTTAACTTAATTGAAGAAAACCAGGGAGAGAGACCTCAAAGAGAGATGAATGAACTGAAGGTGAATCAAAAAATAGAGGATTTGGAAGACATGACAGAAGAAAGAATTTGGGAGTCCAAAAACATTGAAAAGTTTTTAAAAATCATGTGAACAGAACATCAGGGAACTGTATGATACCCTAAAATGACTAAACATCCAGATAATGGGCTTACCAGAAGGGCAAGAAATTTCAGCAAAAGGCATGGACAACATATTCAAAAAAATTATTGAGGAAAACTTCCAACACAAATTACTGTAACCAGCAAAATTATCTCTCATAATATATGGTGAAAGGAATATTTTCCATTATAAAATCCAGCTGTATGATTACATAAACACAAAACCAAACCTACAGAGAATACTTCAGGCAATACTCCTCTCAGAAGAGTTGAAAAACCAATCTCAATAGCCCACAAAAGAAAGATTACAATAACCAAAAACTAGAGCAGGCTCAAAAATGTACAAAGCCCAAGAAATCACCAAACACTATAAAGCCTCAACATGCCAGGGATTAAGTCAAACCTTACAGTTATAATCTTAAATATTAATGGTCTCAACTCCCCTATCAAAAGATACAGGTTAACAGGGTGGATCAAAAAAAAAAAAAATGGATCCTTCTATCTACTGTCTTCAACAAACTTACCTCACCTCTAAGAAAGACACCTCCTCAGGGTGAAAGTATGGAAAATGATTTCCCAAGACAATGGAAATAAGAAACAAGTGAGTGTGGTATGTTAATATCTGATAAAATAAAGTTCAAACCAAAAATAATCAAAAAGGACAAAGAATGTTAAAGTAGATAGGCTTCAAGTAGACACGACAATTTTGTTCTGTTTTTCACAATTTTCATGCATATTATTCATTGATGTGGACTATGATAGATTGAGTGATTTGTCACAGAGATATTAAATCCATTTCCCAATGTGAAAAATGTCAAGATCAAATTGGGATGTATATTAAATATATCCTTAAGTTCCTTTACAGCATAGTCATAAAATACAAGTAAAGAAAAACAGTTATCAGAGAATGCAGATGAGACAAGTGTTCACCACACTGAGGATAGGACAGTTACAATATGAACAAGCAATTCACTGGCATTAATAACCCCTTACTTTTCAAAACACAGACTCTCCATGTTCTACATAAACTATATGGTCTTAGGGCCAAAATAGCTACTGTGAGAATTTATGAGGAAATCTCTTTGTGTGAGTTAGATAAGGAAAGAATAGTGAAGTTAAATTAAACATTTATTTACTAACTAATTTATTTTAATTAAGGTATATGCCATCTAATGTAGTAATCTAGTAATACCCTGGATATTCAGGAATTATGTGTCATAAGAAAGATATAAGGAAACATCTAAGAAGAGAAAGGGAGGGAAGTAGGAAGGTATATACAGATGGAGGGGTGTTATATGATACATTAATGGTTTTCATTATCTTTATACAACAAAATATAAAATTTTCCCAACACATATATTATTGGTGATAACACATAAAACTGTGCAAAATATCTTTTCATATTTCAAAAATTAAAGATCAGCTGAGCAAAAATATACATACTTTTCCCTATTCAAAAGTTTAACTGGTTTTGGGGGAGTATTGTGAGTCAATACTTTGTGACAGTCACTTTTCATGTTACAGTTTAGTGTACAATTCCGAAAATGTTCTGTGAATGGAAATGCATGGAGACAAGCAGCATGGTCACCAGGCTTACAACATTGCAACTATGAACAAACTTTTCCCATCACTAATGTGAAGCAGCTTCTGTCTAACCCAAGTTTGTTTAAAAATGCTTTCTGAGTGCTGTTTCGCATAATTATGTGTATGCCCATTTACTGTAGATGAAGTTGAGCCTGAGTGTGGGAAGGAAAAGTTCTGTGTGAATTCTGGGTTCATATAGTTCAAACAGTGAAGACACAGTTGGTAGCTAAAACCCATGAAACCCCTGACATATAAACAGTTAGGGATACAAGTGTCTGTTCCATTTCACCTAGCTCATACTGTGACCTTAATGGAAGCCTGGATGTCTAATCAGAGTATTCTATTTTTGTTCAGAAATAGTCTTGCAGCATCTTAATTCATGTTCAAATAAGGCCCAGTTCTAATGAAGACCTTCAACCATAATACAAATTCTGCTATTTAGGAATTTGGAAAAATAATAAATGCTTCTTTGGTTTTTATTTTCCCTATTCTGATACATTTCTTGATGGATATTTTTTTCTTTAAAAAATATGTTATTTATTTATTTGCAAGGAGAGAGAGACAGACACAACGAATATGGATGTACCGTGGTCTCCAGCCACTGCAAAACAAACTCCAGATTCATGCATCACTTTATATATTTGGCTTAAATGGGTTCTGGGGAATCTATCCCAGGTTGTTTGGCATTGCAGGCAAGCACCTTAACCACTGAGGCATCTTTCCAGCCCTTGATAGATATTTTATTTATTAATTCATAGAAACAGAAAAACTAGAACAAATGGGATTAAAGTGTACCAGTGTGGCTTCTCTGTGGGTACCAGGTCGTTTGAAGCATTGTAAGTTTAGTGAAATACACACAACAGGCTTTGAAATCAACTGTCAATATGTTAAAATGACTTACATATGAAAGATTGTCATTAAAATTGCAAAATTTCAGGCTGGAGAGATGGCTTAGCGGTTAAGGAGCCTGCCTTATAAGCCTAAGAATGCTGGGTCCAATCTCCAGGTCCCACATTTAGCCAGATGCAAAGTGACGCAAGGATGCAATGCTGCACTTGACCACAAGGGGGGCACACATCTGGATTTCATTGCAGCAGCTGAGAGGCTGCTGGCACGCCCATCTCTGTCTTCCTCTCCCTTTCTCTCTGTGTGTCTCTCTCAAAAAAATTGCATAATTTCAAGCAACCTTGGAAATCTAAATAGGACATTTTTAAAACTCAAATTCAAATGCATTAGGTTTTTTTATCTACTAATTTAAAATAAAGCCAATAATATCCCTTTTTTGTCAGTATGTTATGAGCTACTTAAGCCAAAGGAGGGCAAAGAGGTATAGGAATAAAAGATTTTTTGAACAAAACCTCAACAGACTGGGGAAATCAAACAATAAACCAGAATCCTTTCCATATGTCCACTTCAAAAATCTTAACCAAAGCCAGCAGATTAGCCAGAATGGGAGAAAACTGGGCAACTGACAGAGGCCTGAGAATCTACAAAGAACTCCAAAACCTAAAAACAAATTGTTGTTCCTTTAACAAAGTGGCAAAGACCAACTTTTTTTTACTATTTAAGGAAGAAATACAAATAGCAAATGAAAAGAAAATCATTCAACATCCCTAATCATCAGGGAAATGCAAATTAAAACAACTATGAGATTTCATCCCATCACAGTAAGGATGGGAGGCATTAAAAAATAATGAAAATAAATGCTGGCCAGGATGTGGAGAAATAGGGCCAACCTGAGACTACTGGAGGGAATGTAAAATGGTTCAAGCCTGAAAGCTATATGGAGACCCTGAAAAGGATGACGAAAACCAAAACAAACAAACAAACAAACAAACAAACAAACAAACACACAAACAAACAAAAGATTTTTACCTACCATGTTTGTTAGCTGATAACAAAACTGCAAAGAGCTGAATCACTGTAGGTTCCATCACTAGATGAATGGATAAGAAAATACCTAATCAACTAGACTCCATTGGGAAAGATGAACCAAAAAATTAAAAAAAATGGTCAAACATGAAAAGATCATCCTCAATACCAACTACAAAGATATGTTGTGGTCTAGATCTGTCTCCTAACCAGAAACCATGTGGCAGGTGGCCAAACCAAATAAAATGAAGCCCAGACAAAAGGGAGGGTGGGAGGGAGGGAGGGTAAGGGTGGGAGGATGGGAGGGTCCAGTGGGAGGCACAGTTATGGAGGAAGGGACAAGGGGGATTGAAATTGGGACCCAAAAGGAAAAGTTCTATAAAACCCTTTATTCTGAACAGCAGGTTAAAACATTGATCCTTCAAGGGCCAAGCAGAGGGAACAAAGCCAACCAGAAACCACAGCATCAGAAGGCCAACCTTAATCTTGTCCTGCTTCAGCCAAAAGGTCTCTCAGCAGACTTCAGGAACCCCTCTCTATACACATTTTCTATCTTTACAATATCTTTTTCTTCCCCATCTTCCTAGGTGCAGACTTATAACTCCCAGTGCCAGCATGGGGTGAACTTCCACAATGAGCTGTTGATTGAAACACCTACAAGGTTTCCCAAAATAGACAAACCACTGTCAGAGTTCTTGGTGGACAAAGGTTAATCCAAGACCCTAATGTTGAACACAAATACCATTTATCAAAACAAATTTGAAGAGATATGTTCTGAATCTGAAGCTTTCAGTGAACTAAGTACCAGAACAAGCAACTGGGGAAAATGACAACACATCTGTCCAAACAACTTGCAGTCTAAGATACCCAGCAGGAATCAATAGGCTGATGTCATGGCTGTGCTCAGTGGTTCAGCCAGGTGGGTGCAACTGCTCTTGATTTGTTAGATCCACTCAGTGGTATCAACTCATTCTGGAACTGGGAAATAAGTCAAAACCAGGTACAAAAATGAGCATCCATGTATCTCCAAGATCAAGATTGCACCAAGCCTGGGCCAGAAGAGAGCCAACATGCATGGAAATTTCCCTCCAAAACACAGATGGTCATCCCTTCACACACACTAACTTTTCTTAAATAAGAATTAGCTTATCTTTTAAAGGTGACATTGATTTGAGATGCATTCCCAGGACACACACAGGGCCTTTGAAACCATAGGAACAAAACACTAAAAGGGCAAGAGTTCCATTTCTTTTAATAAACACCAGCAAAAATTTAAGGAGATAAACACAGAGAACATCCAAGAGCCATAAGTTGAGGCATCCAGAGACACAGAGGCTCCCTAAACCCATCACAGAACAGAACTAAAATGACCCCACAATGCATGAGGGACATTCCCCATTGATGGAAAGGTCCCTTTGCCATAGTTGGGGCACAGGAAGAGGACTGGGAGCCAACACTATGAATGTAAAAATCAGAATAATATAAATAAAAAGGGTCCCTTTAAATTAGGGAGGCAAAACAATGGTTTAAATAAATTAAAATCAAAATAATATAAATAAAAATATATATATTAAAAAATAAATAAATAAAATAAAAGAATTTGTAATAAAAAATAATTTGTTGACTTGAAGCTTATTTAAAAAGAAGTTATTTTTCATAATTAAACTAGAATGTTGGGCAGGCCTGGTGGCAGAAATTTGTAATCTCAGCTCTTTGGGATGGTAAGATAGGAGGATGCCTTATTAAGCCCCACAGAGTGAATTCAAGTTTTGCCTGGACTATTTAGTGAGATCTTGTTTCAAAATAAAAAAGTGAATTATAATGACTGGGGCTATCAGTCACTGGTAGAGGGTGTGCCTAACATATACAAGTCTCCATGGGTAATGGCCAATACCAAAATAAAAATAAAAATGCAGAACATTTGATTGTGGATTGTTTTTCCTAGTCTTGAACACACACACACTTGATGAATTCTTATCTCATGTGTCAACAAACTAAATAACTGGTCAGCTATTTGATGGCACTGGAGAGTTTGCTAATTTTGGACAGAAAAAAGGAATCAGTTTTCAGTCAGTCTTTTTTGAAACTGACTGGGTTGTGAGGAAAGCAGCATTTTAGAAAGAGAGGCAGTGAAGGTATTACTTAGAGCATATGCACTAGGAAAATGGTACTTACACAGGTACAAAGCCATCTATCTATCTTCTAAAGCTCTGGATTTACTGTCGAGCAAATGTTACAGTTCCCATAGTCAGCCAGCATGTGCTAGCATGTTGGTTTACTTGATTTCTTCAACATCCCAGTCTTCTTCATACAGCACATGGCTAATGTATGCCTGCCATCCCCTCTGCATTCTGTATGTATACAAATAGGAGTAGAGGGAACATGTCTTCCATGAATGACCTAGAAGAAGTAAAAATGACTTCTACCTAAAGCCTTTTTGTCAGAACTTAACTAAAAATGCGTTTGAAAAACTGGACATTATTCCAGGTGGGCATGAAACTGCTTAAGTTATTCATCCCTAGTGCTAAAAGAGAAAGGGGAGATGTGTACTGAAGGAAACCTTCTAGGATTTGGCCCAAGGACATATTCTTAATTTTCATAAATTATGGCAATCACATTTCATCAGCTCTGCAAATGTTTGGTAAAGTTAGACCAAAAGCTTTATTAATTTTAGGCTTACTAAGTGTTCACCAAAATTTTCATAAAGTTTACTTTAAAACACTTATTTCAAAACTAATTAAAATTGTGTTTGTCATTTATTCATTGATGAAAGAGCAAATTCAGTAACATCTGATGATGCTTTCATACTAAAGATATGAGATCCCATTAAATCCCATAATTTGTAGCATTCTATATCATTTTCCTACAACTTCAATCTTCTAATACATATTTTGATGCAAAAAATTTATCAACTTTCTACTATTAGTCTGAGTATCGTCTATTGTTTTAAAAATTCTAAAGAACTATATTTTTGGAACAAATGCTTTGTATTCAACACTTTTACAACTTTTCTTAGGTTCTGATATAGCCCATCCTCAACCTCACTATGTAGCCAAGGATGACTTTGAACTTGTGATCCTCTAGCCTCCATCTTCCAGGTGCTAGGATTACAGGTCTATGACACAACATCTGATTGATCCATTGTTGGGAATAGAATCCAGGATTTTGTGCATGCTAAGCAAGCACTCTCCTGACATCTACAACACATTGGCATTTATTAATTTTAATAAACTTTTTATGTATTTTTGGTTTATGACTCCTTCTTCATTATAGAGTTTTGTTTGCGTCCAGTATATTTGTTAAATATTTTTTCTAAGGATAAAAAGAAAAATTTCTACATACACCAAAAGGCAATTTCTAAAGCAACTCTAAGAGAAAAGTTTAATATTGATTAAACTATTTTGTAAAAAGTATGTGCTTTGAAAGGAAATAAAGTCTGTGTTTTGCTTTGAATAATAAAGACTATATTTTGGAGAGAAAAATAAACTATGGAATTAACAAGATTTCTGTGTTCATTAGTTGGCCATCCCAAGCATCTCCACATTTTAATTAATTATAAAACCCACCAGACACATTAGAAATTTGTTGGTGGTAAACCATTTCCTTGGGTAGATACAAACACAGGTCATCTCCCCAGATAGAGCATAAATGACTGACCAAAGGACCATTACACCAAAAGCAGTTTTGGTAAACCAGTGAGTTCATTACAGAGCAGGGTGAGGGGTTGCTTACATGAGCAATAAATGACTCAAATGCAGTCACACCATGAGAAGTCTCATCCCATCGTAGATGACAACCTCCCCATAGCTTCTTCCACTCCCACTGAATCACCAGAAATCCCACCTCAGCAAAGGTCATAACTCAAGGAAGCTGCATCTCTGGAGCTTACTGCATCTCTTACAAGCAACCCCACTGATGTCTTCCTTCTCCAGTTGTTTCCCCTTTATATAGCCTTAGTGTGGGGTCTTGCAAACCTTTCCCAGACTTGTTGACTTACTGAGTCTCTGCAACTTCTTTTCTCACAAGAAGGCATGTTTCACTTTCTCCTTTCTCTTTTCAGGAGAAATATTTCAGTCCAGTGGAATCAGCCACACAACACAGCCATAGAACTCAGTTTTGCATTTGTAAACATTAACCAAGACTAGTCAAAAATTCATTGTTTTATGGGCTGGAAAGATGGCTTAGTGGTTAAGGCGCCTGCCTCCTAAGCCTAAGAACGCTGGTTCCAATCTCCAGCGGTTCCAATCTCCAGGTCCCACGTTTAGCCAGATGCAAAGTGACACAAGGGTGCAATGCTGCACTTGCCCACAAGGGGGCGCTCACATCTGGATTTCATTCACAGCAGCTGACAGATTGCTGGCTCACCCATTCTCTATCTGTCTGTCTCTCTCTCTGTCTGTCTCTCTCTGTGTCTCTCTCTAAAAATAAAAAAATTTAAAAAATTCATTGTTTTATAATGAGTGTATTTTTCCTATCTGTATTTTTTGCTAACAAATTTATTATGTCATAAAAGTATAATGAACTTTGATATTATGTGATAATAACTACATGTACAAAAGGCTATAAAATATGCTTCATGGTCCATGTGTTGTGCTAGATTTCTTCATTGCTAGGTAAATTGTTAAAATTAGGGGGTGGAAGACATCATTCTTTACTCTTTGGATGGAAGTGGACTTTTTTACTTCACTGTATCCTAGAAGTTAGTATAACTGAAAGGCTCTTGGTCCGTAGCACAAGTGTTTTATTCTCAACTTTGCAGCTAAAATCAATGACTGTACATTTTTATTTCCCACCTGCTAATTGCAGTATAGGCATAAAAGCTAATCTGATATGCCAAACTTTGAGGGCATGACATATTGTTCAGTTGAATTTTCTTAGAATAGTTATCCCTGTAAATATGAAGACACAGAAATCATACCAAAAAGACAAAATTAGAAAAATCATCAAAGTCTTCTAGTTGAACGCTAAGAATGACAAGCCAAAAGGAATGTGGGATGTTTAATACAGCCCTGCTCCAAAGAAAAAAAATGGCTGGAAAGATGTGTTTTCTAATCCTTTTCTGCTTCTATTGCTGTATTAAGATTTTCTTTGTCTTTGCCATTTGTCCTGGAGAAGTCATGAAGAAGAAGCAATGGATATAGTCATATTCTCCCAGTGGGGTGGCTGTGTGTCTGAGGTCAGGAGCCCTCCTTGGGCTGCTTCTAGTGTATAAGCAGTGAGCAGGAGTTACAAGTGGTCACTATCACATTTCCTGTGTTACACCTGCACACCTGCAGGACCTGATGTCTGGTGCTACATCAACCAGAAATAATGACTGGGGACAAGTATTTCAAAACACACTGAAAAATAAATGTTGTTATTTATAGTTCCAGATCATTATAACTTTAAATGATTTGAACTTTAAATACCATCAAGCACCAATCAGATGTGGTATGAATACTTTAATTTTAATAGTTTCTGGTGGTTCTGATCCACAGTTGTCTAATTAGGTGTCTTGAAAGTTGTTCCTGATCTTCTATGTAGAAATAGAAACGTGGTTTCCATGATACTAAGCCTACAGATCTTTGTTTTATAATATCTCTGCTTAGATTTGAATAAGTTTCCTAATTTTATAATAATAGAAATTTTATGAATATTTTCTAATATACTGAAGAAGATGAGGAAGTATTGGAAATACATTCAGATGAGTTAAAATAAAACCATTCACATCTGGTCATTGAACGGTATCTAAAACCATTTTTTTTAAATAACTGCTTAGTGCACTGGAGAGATGACTTAGCAGTCAGGTGTTTGCCTGCCAAGCCAAAGAACATAGGTTTGATTCCCCAGCACCCACGTAAGTCAGAGGAACAAGGTAGAACATGTGTCTGGAGTTTGTTTCCAGTGGCTGGAAGTCCTGGTGCACCCATTTTCTCTTCCTCCCCTTCTTTCTGCCTCTCTCAAAAAGATAAAAGTTTTTCAAAAGTCATCTTCAAAAAAAAAATAGTTGCTTAGTAATTATAGCCCATTTCATTATGTTTACTGAGATAAATTAGTATCCATAATGGTTAATGTCTGTTTTCAGCTATCAGGTTCTCAGATGCTCCAGCCTGCAGACAGCCATCAGTGGTCTGCCAACTCATACCTTGTAATCAAATCATTCTATCAGATATGTTCCTCTAGAGAACCCTGACTAATAAAATACGCTTTAATCATCAGAGAAGAAAAATGTCTCCTAAGGTCTTTACAGTTTCTGGAGCTTTCAGAATCTGTTGACTAACTAATGATAATGATAAAGACAGAACCAACAAATTTTAAATAAAAGATAATTTTCATAGAGTTTTAATATGAAAAAATAATATATTTCAAAATAAATATTAATAATTGTTCTTATAAATCATGAGAAAGATTATGCCATTCAAATATACTTCACCAAAGTACTCATTTTATTTAGGCTCAGCAAAAAATATATTGGAGCAAAATTCAAGTTCTTTATGCTCTCTCATGATTGAATATTTTTAAAATATTTTATTTTTATTAATTTATTTGACAGAGAAAGAGGGAGAGAGAGAGAGAATGGGCACACCAGGGCCTCCAGCCACTGAAAATGAACTCCAGACACATGTACCCCCTTGTGAATCTGGCTAACGTGGGTCCTGGGGAATCAAACCAGGGTCCTTTGGCTTTGCAGGCAGATGCCTTAACCACTAAGCCATTCCTCCAGCCCCATGGTTGAATATTTTTTAATATTCCCCTTTATTTCTATTGAACTAGAAATTTACAGCCAAAATAATGGATCACAGATGAAAAGAAGCATTGATTAATATTGTGCTCGGCATAATGGTTAAGATACTAGACCCTGCTCTCTGGTAACTTTTATTTGAATCCCAGCACATAATGACTTATTTTAGAAATTTATTAGCACTTGTTACTTGTTCTTTTCTGTATATCACTGCCAATATTGAGCTTGGACCCAAGACAGTATTCACCACATCTTGCAGCCCACATTCATTCTAATTGTTCAGACCATAGTAGTTGTTGGAATATATTTATATATATTTATATATATTCATATATATGAATACATATATATATATATTCACATATTTGTTCATATATATGTATATATACACATCTATCTATCATCTATCATTATATATATATATATATATATATATATATATATATATATATATATAATGTATGTATGTACCTAGCAGTGGTATTCTTGCAAAGTGACTGCCCCAGTTCACATTCCCATCAACCATATAAGGGATCTTCTTTCTCTTTACTTTCCAGCATTAATTTGTGCTCTGTTTACTTGAAAGTAGCCAATCTCACTGGAATGAGAAGGAATCTCACAGCAGAATGCCAAATGCATTTTCCTGATGCCTAAGAATATTGAGCATTTTTTACATATTTGTTGGCCATTTGTACTTTTGAGAACTGTTCAAACTTCACTTGTCTACTTATTGATCGGGTGCTTTTGTGTTTATTTTTGGAGTTCTTCATAGGCAGATGTATAGTTGACAAAGCTTTTCCCCAATTTTATAGGCTGTCTTGTCACTCTACTGATGGTTTCCTTTGTGGTGCAGAAACTTTAATTTCAGGCAATCCCATTTGTCAATTTTTATAGCTATTTCATGAGCTATTTCAATCTTGTCTTATGTTTAGAGCTTGAATTTTTTTCCTTAAATTTTCTTATAGAAGTTTCAGAGTTTTGGGGTCTTATAATATAAGGTCTTTGGTTCATTTTGAATTAGTTTTTCTGGGGGATCAGATATACAATCTATTTCCATCCTTCCACATGTGGATATTCAGTTTTCTCAGCACCATTTGTTGCAGATATTTTTTTTAAGTTTTTGACACTTTTCAAAGATTAGGTGGCTATGTATGTTTATTTTTGCATTCTCTGTTCTATTCATTTGGTCTATCACATTTTTTGTGATTATCTTGCTGTTTTTGTTATGAAAGTGTTGTATTAAAATTTGAGAACATGTATTGTGTTACTTCAAATATTCTTCCTTCTGCTTTGGGTTGCTTTGACCTTTATGGGTCTTTTGGACTTTCATATGACTTTCAGTTTTCTGTTTGATTTCTTTTTATTCTGAGAAGAATGTAATTCAAGTTTTGATGGAGACTGAGTTAAATCTGTACATCACTTTTGGTACCATATCACCTTTTGTGGAGAAAGGGTCTTTCTCCATCCCAGGTAGACATGAAATTCACAACATAGCTCCAGGCTGGCCTCAAACTCATAGCAATCCTCCTATCTTGGCCTCCTGAGTGCTGAGAATAAAGGCATGTGTCACCAAATTCAGCCTATAACACTTGTCATATGATTAATTCTACCTATTCATTAGCAAGGAAGTTTTCCAACTTTTAGTGTCTTCTTTAATTTCTTTCTTTATTCTCTTAAAGTCTTCATTGCACAGATATTTCACTTACTTGGTTAATTTCTTTCCTAGATATTTGTTTATTATCAAAGCTAGTGTATATGGCATTTTGTTCCCTTGATTTCTTTCTCAGCAAGTTCAGTACTTGCAAATAGAAATGCTACTGATTTTTGTATGTTGATTTTCTATCTGACCACCTTGCTGAATATATTGATCAGAATTAAAGACTTTTTGGAGACCTTAGGATCCATAAAATATAGTAGCACATCATCTGCAAATAGGAATACTAGGACTTTTAAAAATAATTAATTAATTAATTAATTAATTAATTTATTTATATTTATCAGATCAGAGAGAGAATGGACATGCCAGGGCCTCTAGCCACGGCAAATGCACTCCACATGCATGTGCCACCTTGTGCATCTGGCTTTACGTGGGTCCTGAGAAATCAAACCTGAGTCCTTAGGCTTGGCAGGCAAAACACCTAAACCACTAAGCCATTTCTTCAGCTCCTAATTTGACTTTTTAAAATATTTTTATTTTCTAAAAAAATTATTTTTAAAAAATATTTTATTTATGAGAGAGAGAGAGAGAATGGGCATGCCAGGGTCTCTAGGCATTGTAAATGAACTTCAGACACATGTACCACCTTGTGCATGTGGCCTTACGAGGGTACTGGGGAAGTGAACCTGGCTCCTTTGGCTTTGCAGGCAAGTGCTTTAACTGCTAAGCCATCTCTCCAGCCCATTGACTTTTTCCTTTCTTACTTGTACCCTTTTAGTTTTCCTCTTGTCTTAATGGTGTAGCTAAAACTTCAGGCACTGTATTGAGTACTAGGGCACAATGAGGATACCCTTCAGTTGTGCCATAGTTCATATAACATTGGCTGTTTGTTGCATATTTCATCTATCTCTGGATTCTTCAGGCTTTTATCACCAGACAATGCTAAACTTTTGCAACAGCCTTTTTTGGCATCTATTGTGATAATCATGTACTTTCTCTCTTTAAGTCCATTTATGTCCCATAATACTTTTACTGATGCACACATCATCCTTGAGTCCCTGGGATGAAAACAATTTGATCACAGTCCCAGAGTAATTTTGAATTCATTTCTGCAACTACTTTACGGAATGTTTTTTCATCTATGTTTATCAAGAAAATTGATGTACAGTTTTTCTTTGTTGCTGTTGTGTCCTGATCTTGTTTTGGAATCTAGGTAATGCTGCCTTCACACAATTAGTCTGGTAGTGTTTCTATCATTTATATTTTATGGGGCAGTGCATTGACGCTGACTCTTTTTTAAATTAAGGTTTGGAGAATTCACCAGTCACTCTGTAGCAGACAGCTTCAGGTTTGCTGAGAAGAACTTCTAGACCAGGCACAGTTATGGAGGAAGGGATATTATTTATTGAAGCTTACAGATCCAGGGGAAGTTCCATAATGGCAGAAGAAGCAGCCTGTTCTTCACAGGAGCAGGCAAGAGAGCAAAGCCCCCAGCCACACAGCACACAGAGCAAAACTACAGCCAAGCCACAGCACACTTCAGGAACTCCTACTAGGCACACTTTGCATATCTTTACAATGGAATCTCAAACCATCATCACACCTTGAGACCCGCCCCCCAGTGACATTGCCTCTAGCAAGGTGGCTGCAGATGCAAACTATAAACTAATAAAACACTGAATATATTGGGGGCCATATATTCAAAATACCACTGACTCCATCTAGTCATTGGCTTTTCATTGTTTTACTTTTTATTAATATTCCAATTTCTTGTGAGTTCTGTATCTATTTAAGTTGTGTGTATTCTGTTTATATAAATCTAACTGGTCATATATGTCTAGGGGTTTACCTATGTTTTTCAGGTTTTCCAGGTTCTTTTGCAATGTAGTTTTCAAAGCACTTAACGAATCATCTGGATTTTATTGGAATCTGTTGTAATATTCCCTCATTTCTACTTTTATTAATGTAAGTGCCATCTCTCTCTCTCTCTCTCTCTTGATTAGTTTGGTTAATAGTTTGTAAATCTTACTTATGATTTCTAAGTACTCTTTATTTAATTGAATCTTTGTAGTGCTCCTTTTGTCACCATTTCGTTAGTTTCTGTCCTAATTTTTATCATAGTTTTGTTTTTACTGTGTTTGGGTTTGACTTACTGTTTTTCTCAGACATTCAGGTTCATCATTGTTATTTATTTGAGGCTCTGTACTTCTTTTTTTAGGATTTTAAAATATTTATTATTTATTTTATTAGTTATGCTCATAATGTGAATACATTCATGTTGGTACCTTCGATAGCCTTCTCCCTGTCCTCCCCCTCTGAAGGGTCCCTCCTCATTGGGGAATGTGGGTCATGCATTGTTGGGGTAGCCATCAGTTATGGGGAAGAGGCAAGGTCTCTGTGACCCAACTTGTGGCTCTATCTTTCCACCCCCTCTTCTGCGAATTTCCCTGGAGGCTCTGAACTTTAAAATGCGTACTCAACTTTCCTCTTCCAATAGACTTTTGTTGCACCCCAGAAGTTCGGGTAAGATGTGCTCTAACTTTCATTTGTTTCTAAGAAATTTTTTAAAAAATTTCCTCCCTGGTTTCTTAAATGATCCACAGAGGATATTGTTCAATCTCCTTGAGATGCTGATGTCATCGGAGCTTGCTCTTCATTCTGACAGTCTTACTTCTGTTTAGTCTAATCTGTGGCTGATGATTTCCACAGTGTTTTTGCTTGATTCACTAACTTTGTCATTTCCAAAACTTCTAATTGTTTTAATCTGAATTTCCTTTGAACATCTGTGAGCGCTTTTATGTGTATGGTGTGTGTGTGTGTGTGTGTGTGTGTGTGTGTGTGTGTGTGTGTCCTTGTGTGCATGTTCATATGTGTGACTATGGATGCATTCATGTTACACCACCCATGTGAAGGTCAGAGGAAAACATTTAATATCTGATCTTGCATTCCAACTTGTTTGAGGTAGTGTCTTCTCATTGCTCATTATGTTGCATTCTCCAGGCTACTTTGCCCATGAGCTTCTGGTTATTCTCCTGTTTGCACCTCCCTTCTTAGCCTATACATGCTGGGATTATAGATATTAGCATTACAAACTCTGCTTTATGGGACTTTGGGGATTAGAACTAAGGTACTCAAATATGTGCAGCAAGTGCTTTATTCACTGAGCCATGTTCCCAGGCCTTGTTTTAATTAATTCCTTAAATGTCTGTGAGCATGTACATGTGTCTGCATGTTTGTAAGGTTGCAGACACTGTGTCTGGTTGCACACAAACATGTGTATGTGGGTGTGGAGTTCAGAGGTTGTCATTGTGTGTCCTCTTCAGTTGCTCTTCACCTTATTTTTTATTGGAAATTTAATATAGGAACATATTACATCTTGGTTATATTTCTATCAGGTTATCCTCTTATGTCCTCTTTCCCCAAGCCACATTCCACTACTGTCTCTTCTCAGTGGGGTTATTGGTATCCACTGTGGTCTTTATGTGTTCTGTATGCACCGAACGATGGCTGGGGCAAAGCCTCAGAATACACCTTCCCACCCGGTGGCTCTTGCAATCTTTCTACCTACTCTTCTACAATGTCCCCTGAGTCTTAAAGATTGTTATAAGTCTCCTTTAGTGATGAGCTCAAAACAGCCTCTGATTTTCTATTTTGATGAGTCACATCACTCTCAAACTTACGTCAATAGCAATAACTTTTCTTTCAAATTAACATAAGACTAACAGTAAGAGAAAAGATTTAACATGAAATAACATTTTTCAACTGCCACATCTTTCCAATAGCTTCACATAATTGTCCTACTGTTGAAAATGTCCAGGGTGTTGTAAACAAAAAGCAAAGACAAGATTTTGGCTTTTACCATTCATCAAGTCCTTGACCTTTTGAAATCTGAAATCCTGGGTAATGATTTGCAAGTAGTCTTCCTGGGTGTCCACCTGTGGCTTCTAAGCAATAAAAGAACAATTATAAGAATTTAGACAAGAAACACATTCTATATGCACATTGCTGTCATCTGATTAGACCTACCAAGAATAGATTAGACATTTCAAATTTTGTCTTTCAATTTTGAGAAAATTAACACATTTCACATGAACAAATAATTGTATGAAACTATATGGTTACAGATGGCATTAGGTGCTATATGTTTTTCAATTAAATGTAGATGCAGTCACATGGCAGCCCAATTAGACTCAGACTCTATTGGATACATGTGGAAAATATTAGTGTGTAATGATATAACTACAGACCATCTTCTTCTGCTTCCATAGACAACCCTGCCTTCACTCTATGGGGCAGTTTGAACACCAAGAAATGATGATGGTTAGGATTCTGAGTGACTACAGGAAATATGACTAATAAATTTACTCCACTGTAACTAGAAACTTGAGAGAATTTACTCCTATTCACCAAGATTTGTCACTTTCAATATTCATTTACATTCATGGGAAATTTAGGTTTTAGGTTCATTAGAGACTATGTAAATATATATTGTCAGGCATCTTTCTCAAAGGCTTTCCACTGACAAAGCTCACAGTTTCAGCTTGTCTAGATACCCAGCAAGCCCTAGGAATCTTCCTGTCTCTGTGTCCTAGAGTTGGGATTCCAGGCATGGGGATCTGTGGGTCCTCTAGGATCTACAGTCAGGTATTCAAGCTTGTTTGGCAAGCACTTTACCAACTGAACTATCTCCCCAGCACACAGTAAAATATTTTTAAATGCTTCCATCCTTCAGAGTTTTGTAAGTGCATCAGAAATGGATATCCACTTCGCAGTGATATAGAGGAGGAAGTGTGTCATTGCTATTCTCTTGTTCTCTATTTTTGTTTCTCCTCATTTCAATCTGAAGTCTCCTTCATGAGAGATTTTACTTACAGAAATTCATTCATCTCTTAAAGGACCACTATGTCCTTCTTTAGCTGATAATTTCCAGATCAAGATTCATAAATCCATTGCTTGCTGAACCTATCTTTCTACTTGAATACTCTTCAGTTGTTTGAAACACAATTTCTACTAATGGAAATCTTTAATGTTTTTGTAAAGCTTGTTGTCATGCCACAGTTGCTATCCTGCAAGATGGATCTACAAGTTTTCTAATTGTTTACACAGAAAACTGGTAGTTTTGGCACCTCCAATATTTTGCCCTTCACAAGTCATTTGTTTTATGCTTACTTTCATTCTTAATTCTTTATTTTCTCTGTGGATTCCTGTAAGAACATATCACCTAGCCTTCCTCATGTCATTCTTGATGCATTTCAATTATTCCATCAAGATTTTCTTGGAGGATATTTAAAAATGTACATCTGGTTTTCTTCATTTCCTGTTTAATCTCATAGGATAAATTCTAAGTGCTTAGCTTGACACACAAGTTCAGCCTCTGCTTATTGCTTGAGATTCTTATCCCATCAGTTGCTGTTGGTCAGGAGTTTTGTCCCAGTAACACAAAGGTAACCACAACAGTAATTTAGTGCTGAGCATAGTTCAGTTATTGAAGAAATTAAGAAGGAGGATAAAGGATGGAAAAGGAATAAAGCAATAGGAGCAGGTCGTTTGTCACAAGTATATTATGAAAGAGGAAGAATGGAAATAAATGATTATATAATACCTACTTGGGTAAACATCACATCATATGATTTTTAGAACAAGAATTTCACAGAGAAATAATTTTAAGCTTGTCTCAGTCAATGGGTAGGCCCTTAAATATGTCCTGGAAGCTCTTAATAGTATATGAAAGTAACTGTTGTAGTTTTATTAACACTAGCCAGTGATAATGTGCTAGATGAACTCAAAATGCACTAAGACTGAAAAGAATTAGTAGCACAATAACAGTAAATCAAAGTTATATTCATTGCTTGCTTTTTTTGTGGGAAAAAAGGGTTTATTTGGGCTTACAGACTCGAGGAGAAGCTCCATGATGACAAGCAGAGGGTGGACATCACCTCCTGGGCAACATCAGATGGACAACAGCAACAGGAGAGTGTCATTGCTTGCTTTTTAAATTATACATATGGTTGTATGGTTACATCAAGTGTTTATACCATCATTCCCTTCCTCCCAGCCTCCACTCAACTGAGGGCCCTCCTTAGTGGAATTGCTGGTATTCACCATTGAGTTGTGGGTTATAAGAAGTTAGTCATTGTGTGTAGAGGGCCAATGCCTCTAGCTATTCCCTCCCTCCCACCCTGCAGCTCTTGCATTCTTTTTTTTTTTTTTTTTTTTTTTTTTTTTTTGGTTTTTTGAGGCAAGGTCTCCCTGTAGCTCAGGCTGACCTGGAATTCACTACATAGCCTCAAGGTGGCCTCAAACTCTCGGCAGTCCTCTTACCTCTGCCTCCTGAGTGCTGGGATTAAATGTGTGCGCCACCACACTCGTTTTATATTCTTCCCAGCCACACAAGCAAAATTCCCTGAGCCTTGTTGGATGTGCTTTAAGTCCACTATAGTGTTGCGCTCTCAGCAGCTTCTGGATTTCTGTGTTGGTGCATTTTGAGTGTCCTCTGTGTCTGTCTCCATCACCCTGGTGTGTGGTGTCAGGCTTGCCATGGAAGCAGCATTCTTGCTCATCTCGCCAATTCCCCTGTGTTTTCACCTGAGCCCTAGCTGCTGTGCTTGGGATGGTTCACCTGCTGACATGGACTCATTGATTCTTGTCCTGTTATTAGATTTTGTTTATCCTCAGTTCTTGCTGCTTTCTGAATAAGGAAACCAGATTCTCCAACAGAGAGTGAGATAAGGATAGGTTAAAGTATAAGGATTGTTAATTTACAGAGAGTTCATGGGTGTTACCTCACTTTTGGCTTGCTTTTTTATTAATGAATAAGTCTGTTTTCCTCAGCATCTATATCCCCACAGTATTCAACATTTATATTACACACATGGTCATGTTTGACTTCAGTGCTTATGTGTAGTGGTGTTTGCATTAATGCTTGACTCAAAGGTTGTCAGCTGCATTGAGGGAGATGGAGTAAAATCTGCTACTACTCTACAGGAATGAATTATTGCTGCAGACAGAATAGGGTAGAAAGGCAAACACTGAGAACTAAAACACTTGAAATAGAAAAATAACAAAAGAAGGTCTATGATACTGAAGTATTTTGAAGTTCCAGAAAGTTGATTAGCATTTAATATTTGTTGAGCTGATTTTCCAAATTTCTTATGTTTTAAGTTAATTAGTTTAAAGGTCACAAAAGATCATAGTTCATATGTCCAAACACAAAGACAGAAGCCCTATGCTTAGTAAATTTTAAAAGTCTAAGGAGGTAGAAAGAAAGGGTGCAATACTTATACTATGGCTTCTTTGTCCATTTCAAATTATCTAATTCATCTTAATAACAGAAACTATATTCTATTGTTAAACTTTTAATCAATCAGAGGTGCAAGCCATCCTTCTGTGGAACCTTTTATGTAAGAGATGAGTGTCAGCCGGGCGTGGTGGTGCACACCTTTAATCCTAGCAATCAGGAGGCAGAGGTAGGAGGATTGCCCTGAGTTCGAGGCCACCCTGAGAATACAGAGTGAATTCCAGGTCAGTCTGGGCTAGAATAAGACCATACCTTGACACCCCCAAAAAAAAAGAGATGAGTGTATTACTCTATTTGTTTAGTGAACATTGAACTGTGTTTTCTTATACTTGCAATATGTCTTGCATATTTTGAGTAGATATTATAAGATCTTCATCCTAACTTTATGACTGCATTGATAATGCTTAATAGTTTTCCTAATAATGGAAAGAAAGGTAATAATTAAATGTCAGTGGTTTTCCAAGTTTAAAATGTCACCAAGACATGGCTACTTATTATAATGTAAATTGACTTTGCAGTTGTTTTATGTAATGTATTTTCCATGTAATTTTCCAGAACAAAGGTAGATAAATATTTACTTTTCTCATGCTGAACAGAAATGATTAGATTGGCATTGTCTTTAAAAAATTACTTTAAAAATGTGAAGATGAATAAAGGAAATGTACATATACACAACAGAACTTTTTGTGATAAAGAAAATCTGTTAAATATGACATGTTTCTTTCTCATTTATGGCTCCTAGATTTTATAGAGATACTTAAAGATATATATGCATATATGACATAACAGTAAAAGCAAAACTAGGGGAACAAAGGATACAAATTGGGAAAAGAGGGAGTGGGTTCATATTGCTGGCAGAAATTATTTTGGGTTTATTTTGGCTTACAGACTTGAGGGTTAGCTCCATGATGGCAAGGGGAAATGATGGCATGAGTAGTGGGTGGACATCACCCTCTACCCAACATAAGGTGGATAACTGCAACAGGAGAGGGTGTCAAACACTGGTAAGGGGAAACTGGCTATAATGCTCACAAGCCTGCCCCCAACAATATACCACCTCCAGGAGACGTCAATTCCCAAATCTCCATCAGCTGGAAACCTAGCATTCACAATACCTAAAGATATGGGGCCACCTGAATCAAACCACCACATCCACCCCTGGCCCCCATAAACTGATAACCATCCATGATGTAAAATGCAATGCATTCAGTCCAACTTTTTTTTTTACTTTTATCAATCCTAATGATGTTCAAACATCCCCATAATCCAAGGTGTTTTAACTGAGCCATAATATCAAAAAAAAAATACCCCCAAATCCATAATGGCACAAAATAAACAGTCATACTGCAAAAGATGGCACTGGGCATAGCAAAGAAATATTCAACCAATATAAGATTTAAACAGGGAAAACATCAAACTCTGTAGGTCCAAGTCCAACAACTAACCAGTCTCTAAGTCCTATAATTCTAACAAGCAACAAGTCTCTGGAGTTCCAATTCAACCCCTCCAGCTAGGCTACACACAGTCATGGAAAACTTCATCCAGGACCAGCAGCTCTCCCTAGCAGCCATCTCATGGTCCCAGCATTTCCAATAGGTCTCCACTGCAACCCATGTTTCATCCTCACTGCTCCATCAAGTCTCCATGCAGGCATCCAGCAAACCTGCTTCACATTGCCCATGGCCATTTCCAAAACACAAGACAGTGTTGCAATTCAATGAGCCTCTCTTTCTGGCATTTCTTATACTCCATAATACCAGGTGAAGTGCCAATTTGTTAATCCAGTGGGGAATAAAGCAGACTTTGAAGAACAGGACACTTCTTGACACTCAGGCCCATTCAAAAGAGTCCACATTCTTCCTGTTGCCTCAGTGCAGGTCAGCTTGTCCAATCTCAAAGGTTGTAATCTCTTATATAATTGCAGCTGAACAGGCGTAAGTTTCAGCCCAAAGATTTCATTTTTGTGCCATATCCCTCTGTTCACACTAGTCCATTTCTACACACACAAAAAAAACCCTGCACAGGTTCTCAGGACATGGGCATAATAGCAAGCCTCTCACATAAACTACTTCTAGCACCGTCCAGGTAAAGCTCTTTCTTGTCCTCATAAGACAAACCTCACAGTCCATGGTTCTTACTGCATTCGGGTCTTTCAACTCTGACCAGAACAGTCCATCAAGCTGTACTTATAACACTGCAAGGCATCTCTTAGGCCAAGGTTTCAAATCCTTCCACATATCTCTTGAAAATCAGCTCCAAAATGCCAAAGCCATGCAGTCGGGGTCTAGCAGCAAATGACACTACTCCTCCGAACTATTTACTGTTGTAGTCACGTTCACATTGCTGGCAGAGGTCACCCAACCAAGAGCAGCTTTTGGGGAAAAAAAGAGTTTATTTTGGCTTACAGACTTGAGGGGAAGCACCATGATAGCAGGAAAAATGATGGCATGAGCAGAGAGTGGACATCATCCCCTGACCAACATCAGGTGGACAATAGGAATAGGAGAGTATGCCAAACACTGGCAAGGGGACACTGGTTATAATATCCATAAGCCTGCCCCCAACAATGCACTGCCTCCAGGAGGCATTAATTCCCAAATCTCCATTAGCTGGGAACCTAGCATTCAGAACACCTAAGTTTATGGGGAACACTTGAATGAAACCACCATGGAGGAAACAGATTTGAAGTACATTATATATTTGCATGAAAAGTTCTTTATGTAACCCAATACTGTGTACAATGAATATGCACCAATGACCACCATTAACAATATAAGAAAAAAATCATGAAATTGGAATGCAAGTCTGTGATACCCATCAGAGTACTATTGAAGTATTGATATAGACTGTACATTAGCAGTATTTGATTGAGTTGGACTGAATTGTCAGTCAAATAACAATGGATTTTTTTATATTTAGTCCAAGCTGATCTTGAACTTGCTATGTAGCCATGGATGATCTTGTACTTCTGAAGCTCCTGCCTCTACCTCTTGGATGCTAAAATTACAGGTGAGCACCACTACTCCTAGTTTGTGTAGTTTATGTAGCCCTACAGTGAACACAGGTCTTTGTGCATGCTAGGCTATCACTCTACCAGCAGAGCTATATCCCCCACTCATGCATGCTCTTTTAAAAGCATCTGTCATGAAGGTACATATACTACTATATTATTTTATTACAGAAACAAATACATGATCAATATAACTCAGGAAGAAAATTTAAGATGTAACCTAATGTCTAATTAGAATATTCACCCTTGGCATACACCCAAAACAGTATGACTTAAAGTAGTTTTTAAATTCCTTTGGGTTCATATGAGTAATCAAGAAAATGAATATATGAAAGCCCTGCTTAAAAATGAATATATAAAAACAATTTCAACACATTATATTGAATCCAAAGAATTACCAACCATATTTACTAATAATAATTATTATGTTTAATTCTGTCCAATTTTATGAAGATACCAAATTATCCAAAGACTCAAGAAAGGCTTGGCATTCTATATTTACCCAGCATGCATCATGGCACTGGTTCTCTCACTCCTTTAGCCAACACAGCAGTGCCAGGTTAGTCAGCCGGTGGCAGCTCCTCATGTCTGTATTTTCAGCAATTACCTCTTGAATTTTCTTGTTTAATTTGTTTTCAAATAGGATATTGCTTAGGTATCCCAGGCTGACCTGAAATGTAAGTGACGTCCTCCCTTTGCCTCCTGATTGCTGAGATCTCAAGCAGGCACCACCATGACTGGCTCACCTGTTGGATTTCTATAGCAGGTCACATATGGGAAGATATTGAAACTCTAGTCCATAACGTGCTTCAGGGAAATGGGAATGATACTTATTAATGGAATTATATATATATGTATATATACATATACATATATGTGTGTGTGTGTGTGTGTGTGTGTGTGTGTGTGTTTGTATTTTGAGGTAGGGACTAGCTCTAGTCCAGTCTTACCTAGAATTCAATATGACTTCACTATGGCTAGCCTTGAACACAAAGCAGATCGTCCTACCTCTGCCTCCCAAGTGCTGGGTTTAAAGGCATGTGCCACCATGCCTGGTTTAACATTCATAATAATCCTATAATTAAAAGAATTAAAATAAACAACATTAAAATTGTGGTGTTATACTAAGAAAACTCAAATATCCACTAACTTCTGTAAGTGTTTAAATGTTAATGATTAATAAATTCAATCCCTTGGTTTTCATACCATGTCATGATATAATGTAATATCTGAGTACAGCAGTTATTTATTCTGTCTGCATACCATATAGAATACATGCACAATCCATCCATCCATTCTTGTTAGTTCTAATTTGAGAAGATTTAAAAAATAACAATGGGATACAACCATAATCAGCTGTAAACTTCAGATCATAAGAACCCTTAGATTTTGTTTCTCCTATATAAACTTTCATAGTCTACTAAATAAATATCCAACTAATGAAAGTCATGTTTCTTTAGGAGTCTTTCATTTTGAATAATAGGTTTACTGCTGTTTGAATAATCCAACTAGAAGCTTATGGAAGAAGTCTCATCTTTGTAGTTCTACTAGTTTTAGAATTAGTATGATTGAAATTATGTCGATCTTCAGTATTGTTACTACATGTGAATGAGGGGCTTTGATTGATATATTTTTGCATAAACTTCTCCATTCTTCTCTTTTTTTATACATTGGGGCAGCTTTGCATTTAAAAAAATATTATTTATTTATTTATTTGAGAGAGAGATCCAGATAGGAAGAGACAGAGAATAGGTACACTAGGGCCTCTGGTCACTGCAAACAAACTCCAGATGCATGTACCACTTTGTGCATCTGGCTTATGTGGGTCCTGGAAATCAAACCCTGGTCCTTAGGCCTTGTAGGCAAGCTCCTTAACTGCTGAGCCATCTCTCCAGCCCAGCTTTGCATTTTTAAATGGACTATATTTCCTTCCTTTTACATATTTGTCCTCTTATCTAGCTCTGGATTCCAAACTAATTTTTTTTAATTTTTTTATTGACAACTTCTATACTTACATATTAAAAATTGCATGATATTTCCCTCCCCTCCCCTCTTTTTGATCACTTTATTTTTTTTTTAAATTTTGTTTATTGCTTGAAACAGATTCCCTCTGGCAGAACTGGAACTTATTCTGTAGCTCAATCTGTCCCTAAACTCATGGCAATCCCCCATTTCAACCTCTTGAAATCTGGAATTAAAGGCCTAAGCCACTGATCATTTACAAGTGAAGCAGAATTTTTTTTGCCCATGTGGAAATGTGAATGTTATCTGATATAATTTATATTTTCAATGAGGCTTTGATGTTTTAATTCTGTCCCAGTCTTTATTATTATATACTGAACCCTAATGCTGTCAAGTGACAGCTTTCTGCCATATTAGATGTTTTCTGAAGCTGAATCCTTATCAAAATGTTCATTGTACATTTATCTAGGAAATCAAACAGAGCTCTTTGTAAGGATACATTTCCTTCTTGATAGTGTTTGATCATTATAGAAGCAAGTGTCACTTAAGCTTTCTTTTTTCTTCTTTCCATTTTCCTCCCCAAACTGACATTTACCTGTAAGAATGAGAATTTGGAAACATTCACAATATATCAAAAGAAATATGTTGTACCCCATCAAAATAATACTTGATATGAGCTAGTAGTACTGGGCCTGAGTATCTACCTTCCTTGCCACAGGCCCTGTCATATGCAGACATTTCTTACCAATGAGGCTGTCAGCAGTTTGAGGCAGCTATTTCAAATGAATTTCTTTAAAACCTAAAGTGTTTGAAACTATCCCAGTAAGAAAATTCTTTATACATTTTACATATTTATTCTGATTTAGTCAACAGAACAGTCATTAGATTAGTGCTTCTATATCCCTATTTTATATTTTAGTGATGTATAAACAAATAAAAGACAACTTACTCAAAGTCATGTTAAGTATCAAGTAAAAGAATAAGGATCAGAATTTCATTCTGACTGCAGGGTCTTACCCAATGCACCAAACTGTCAATTATGAAAGAAACACTATCAAACAATCTTTGAAGGCGTCTTCAGGAGGATGCATGGAGTTAGCACTCGATAAATACATACATGCTATTTGAAATTGAAAGGAGAACAGATAGTATATTCTTTTTTTGTGAACTTAAGTTGTATAGTAATTAAATAATATTCATAGTGATATACTAAGGTGTCCATTCCTAGTTTTATGGTATAACAAACTACTATAAGTGAAATTACTAAGTCAAAGGATTTCTTTTCTTTTTTAATTTTTCTTTCCCTTCTTTGGCTTTTCAGACATGTTTTTTAATGCTATTTCACAAAAGGCTGAGATAGTTTACATTCTGGGTGTCACAAAGCTCAATTTTGCCTGCATAGACTGAATGAAGTCTTCCAGGTACCAATCAATGCTATTTCACACAGGCATGGCATGGTTTTTATTTTCTTCGGAATAGTAACTATATTACTTTCTGGCATTTGTTATGGTTAAATACATTGTTGTTCTCAGTAAAAACTTGATTTCTTGTTAGGATTATGCTGAATTTCTAACCTGGCATCCTTTTCATAGAGCATAGAACACTTTTCCACATAGACAATCTCTTTGAAAATCACCAGACACTTGGCTCACTCATACCACCTTATGTATATTTCTTCTTGTTTGCCACTTAGTAACTGAAAATTTGGAACATATGTTCATACAGTCCCAACAATACTATTTCCATAATTTTTAAATTGTTTGAAATCAGTTTCAGTATTTATCTTTGAGGGATTCACTATTTACACTTCTTTCCAATTATCTATGTGGCAAGCCCATCCCTGCCCGGAAAATATCAGCCATCTGAATTAAACAAGTTATTCTAGCATTATTTTCTATTTTCTCAAAGGCAGAAATAATATTTCCTTTGGACTTCCCAGAAAAAAAAAGGAACTAACATACATTGGTCAAACATAGAAAGCACTTGACAATTTAGATATCTCAGTTCTAATTTTAACAGTCCTGTTTGTATGTATCACTAACATGTATCTATAGATAATAAGCTTAAAAACTGTAATTTATGGGAGATTTTTCTCAGTTCCAAAGCCCATAACCTTCATTAATTATTTCCTTATTGATGTTATTTTCTTTTTCTGACATCTTTTAAAAACTATTTTATTTATTTATTTGAGAGAGAGAAAGAAAGAGAGAGAGGAAGAGGCAGAGAGAGAGAGAGAGAGAGAGAGAGAGAGAGAGAACATGCCAGGGCCTCCATCCACTGTAAATGAACTCCAGACATATGTGCCCCCTTGTACATCCGGCTTACATGGGTCCTGGGGAATAGAACTGGGATCTTTAGGCTTTGCAGGCAAATGCCTGTTAAGCCATTTCCCCAGCCCCTTTTCCTGACATTTTTTACCTACTAAGATGATTGATTAATATTTACCATAAAAGTCAAAATAATATCATATATAAAGTTCAAGTAAAATTTGTATTCAGTCACTATTTTTGTGATACTATCTTCCAGGCAGTGGGTATGGCTGTGTGATCCCACCATAGTGAGAAGAAAGAGAAGATACTATCTCTGATCTCAAGAAGTCACATATGTTTTTATTTTCAGAGAGATATTAACTTAGCACTCCCAGTAATAAACAATCAATAATGAATAAGCATTCTAATGAAGAGTGGCAATTATGCAAAAGTAAATGCACTGTGTCTTCTCTTATCTGCAGGATATATGTTCCAAGACCCTTAGCAGAAAATATGGACAGTACCAGCTCCACATGTGGTACATTTTCTCCTATATAGCAGAGCAAAAATAAAAGTTAATTCATAAATTAGGCATGGTAAGAGTAACAAACATGGACTACCAGGACCCCACTGAATGAGAATAGCCAGTACAGCCTGAGCATACAGGTACCCCAGGAAAGCAAAAGCAGCCAGAACAGGTATGTGCATCATGTCCAACACAGGTTTCTGTGACGCCAGTGTGGTGGGAATAGGCAGTTGTGCCTGTGAGCTCTGAGCTCACACAGGTTGCAAAGAACACAGCATGGCAACCCTTACAGAGCTAGACCTCGCCCCTGATGAGGATCTAGGAATCTGGTCCTGTACTACTGTAAACTAAAACCAAACCTAGAGAGTCACCCAAGGCAGGGGCATTATTTCTTTCTTTTCCTTTTGTCTTTTTTTTTTTTATTGCTTTTCCCCTAATTTTTAGTTTTCTTTCTTTTTTTGGTTTGTTATCAGTTTGTTGATTGGTTTGTGTGTACATTTATAAGTTCTTACATTATTTTTATTTTTGTTCATTGCTGCTCTATTTATAATAGCAAGTAAATAGATTCAGCCTGCATACCCATCAACAGATGTGGTAGAAAAGAAGCTAAAAGTTGAACTGATTCATTGAGTTACTGTAAGTGTTAATTGTTGAGGAGCTAAACTTATCTTTGTCAGCAGATGGAAAAACCCCAAAGAGAGAACTGTCCAGAAAGGGCCCAGAGGGAATGATAAGAAGGAAAGACAGTTCAGACTAAAACAAAGTAAAATGGAGTTCATTAATAGAGTGGCCTGACTGTAGAAATGATTGATATGCAAATTGCCAAATCTTTTGTTTCCTTACTCTTCCCCTCAGCTATGAAGACTAGAAAATGAAAATAAAATCTCAGCTCAAGGGCAGAGCTTCTTTGGAGAGCTATCTCATGCTCTTTAGTCCCCAGGTAAATAAACTCCTCTACTTTCACTCATACTGGCATTGGAATATTTCCAGAGCATTTTTTGCAACATCTCTGGAGGCCCCATCAAGGTCTTCCTTTGTCATGACCTCTGTTCTTCAGAAAGGACTGCTGCTCCTGGGCCTCCCAGCCTGCCAAAGGTCCCTGAAACTGGGAAGTGTATGGCCCTGGCATGATCATGGAGTCCACTTCAAGGTGGCACAAGGAGACTGTGAAACCCAGAACCAGAGCTCCTGAGTGACAGGAGATGAGACTGAGCCAGACATCTGGACCAAGTAAGAACTCCCTAGGGAAATTGGAAATTAGCATTTAAAATTGAGATTGTAACTAGTCAGGTCTGAATTATACTTGAAGTGATTTTGAGGTCTAGAGGAGTCAGCACAGACTGATCCTCACAGAAGGAGTTCTGAAACTTGAGGCAGTTCCAAGGTGATGGCACTCCTTCTGTCAGGACAAAAGTTGTTCCAGTCAGGACCAATGTTGTTCTGGTCTCAGTAACTAGCTAGATCAGAATTATCAATGGGATTAAATAGGAAAATTTGCTTAAACTCTGAATGAATTAAGATATGTATGAGGGGGAGATGGCCATCTGGAGTCTGCATGAAAGTGCACTTGATGTGAATGTGTGAGTATGAGTATGTATGTGGCTCACAGCCCTAAGGCCGCAGAGTGATTTCTGTCCTGAGCAGTGCATGATCAGGAAGGCTTTGTCTTTGTGTCTGTTCCACAGCACTAACACAGTAGGAAATTCATTGTGGGGATGTCCCTCACCAAGACTACTGTCCTAGACTGCATGATCAAAAATAAACCAATATTCAAAAGGGAATATTCAGGAGATAATAATGTTAACATAACTCCAGGAAAGTTAAAGGCCTCTGTGAATTAGGATGGCCAGCTTTTAATGTTGAATGGCACCCAGAGGAAACACTGAAAGTAACTAAGAGTATAGACAAGGAAAAATGCAAAATTCTCCTACTCTTAAAAGTTATAAAATGGGTGTTGGAGAGATGGCTTAGCGGTTAAGGCATTTGCCTGCAAAGCCAAAGGACCTTGGTTTGATTCCCAAGGACCCACATAAGCCAGATGTGGAGATGATGGGACATTTCCTAACTTCTAGCCTCTGGTAAGTCACCTGTCTTCTTGATTAGGGGGGACACAGAGACCTGGAGATGGTCTCCAGGGCAGTGTATCTGCAACTGGAGAGTCACATTGGAGGAAAATCAGTCCTCCAGGCTTCCCAAAAGAGGGAGGGCCACTTGGTTAGCACAGCCTTGATTTATCCTAGAAAATGAAAATGCTGAGAGTCATAGCACTCCTCACAGGTCCCCAAAAGTCTCTCCTACAGAGCCATAAATGACTTCTAAAATAAAATACATAGTTAATTTTGACTGCATACATACTAGTAAACACTCAGTAAGGGAATATAACTCTAAGATATTATAATATAAACAAAGATTCAGATTAATAGACTGCATTGCATAATGCTGGTACAAAGCTCTAACATTAACTCATGCCTTCTGCCTCTGCCTGGGCCTGATTAGACAGCCGCTGTTTATCATTAAATCAAAGATCCAAAAATTGTCTTCACTGATTATGTTTACCTAATAGTTATTGACTTGGATTAATCCAATCTGTCTTTGTTATGTCTTATTAAAAGGAGGCATATCACTATGGACAGATCTCAGAGCCCAGCCCTAAGGTACATTTGGGGCAAATCCAGAGCCCAGCCCTAAGATGTAAAAACGATTTAGAGTTCTGAGTATTTATAGTTGCTAATGTTGGTGGTGCTGGTTGTTTAATGGTGTCTCATTGCTTATATTTACAGAGATAAGCCTGATTCTTGTACCATTGGTGATACTTCCTTAAAATTTGTAATACAAGGGGATCCACATATCCTTGGGAAATCAGCCAAGAGCTATAAACTCATCGCACAAGAGTCAAGAAGACAGTGTCCTCAGCTGATTGTAAGAGCTAACAATCACCAGGGACCCAGAGGGTCCCCTCAAGGTCAAGCTCTAGAGGACACCTACCCTTGCCAAATAGATTGTGGCCCTGCTCCAGGAAAGTTGACTGGTCCATTCATCACAGAAACCTGAGGAATTCAATATGAGATGCCAGGAAAAAAAAAAAAAAAAAAAAAAACTAGATACAATGTCCACTAGTGCTACTAGTGCACTAGTACCTGGTTAAAAATTATCTGCTGGGGGCTGGAGAGATGGCTTAGTGGTTAAGATGTTTGCCTGCAAAGCCAAAGGATCCTGGTTTGATTCTCTAGAATCCATGTAAGCCAGATGCACAAGGGGCTCATTCATCTGGAGTTCGTTTGCAGCAGGTGCAGGCCCTTGTGCACCCATTCTCTCTCTCTCTCTCTCCCTCTCTCCCTCTGTCTCTCTCTCTTCCTGCCTCTTTCTCTCTCTTCAAAATAATAAATAGGTAAAATATTTTTAAAAATTATATGCTTCTTGGGCTGGAGAGATGGCTTAGTGGTTAAGGCGCCTGACTCTTTTTTTTTTAATTTTTTTTATTGACTTTTATACTCACATACAAAGAAAAAACCCACGTGATATTTCCCTTCCCTCCCCCCATTCCCCTTTAGAACTCAAGTCTCCATCATATCCCCTCCCTCTCTCCATTAGTCTCTCTTTTAATTTGATGTCATCATCTTTTTCTTCTATTTTGAGGGTTTTGCAAAGGTATTGCTAGGCACTGCAAGGTCAAGGCGCCTGACTCTTAAGCCTAAGAACGCTGGTTCCAATCTCCAGGTCCCAAGTTTAGCCAGATGCAAAGTGACAAAGGGCGCAATGCCACATTTGACCACAAGGGGGCGCACACATCTGGACTTCGTTGGCAGCAGCTGAGAGGCTGCTGGCGCGCCCATCTCTATCTGTCTTCCTCTCCTTCTCTCTCTGTCTCTCTGTCTCTCCAAAAAAAGAAAAAAAAAAAAATATATATATATATGCTTCTTATAGCAACAGATGTCCTATTAAACTGTGTAAGTCAGAGATAATCAGACACATGTTAAGGATCTTAATTCCTTCCGTTTCCTGGACCAATCAGCTCATTTGATGACCTCATTTGATTCATAGACAAACTTTGGCTCCAAGAGACTATTATGTCTTTCACCCCAGAACAGATACAGTATTTTACTATTTCCTCGCATATATCCTTTTCCTTCCACAGAAATATATGTTCCTTTTCAAGGAATGTGGTAAAACCCCCTCCATCTAACAGCAGGACTGTCCTGTGCTCTCCTCCTCACAATAGGATTGGTTATAGTCACTCCCATTGACTAATCTCGTAACGAGAAGGCCCTCCTAGCTCTCTTCATTTGGCTTTATTTTATTATAGTAATTATTTTGTGTTGCCAACCACATTTTCAAGGACAATCATCTCAAAGTCAGAGCTTCTTTGGAGAGCTATCTCAAGCTCTTTGTCCACCCCATCCCCACCCCCAGCCCCAGGTAAATAAACTCCTTTACTTTCACTTATACTGGCATTGGAGTGCTATTTCTAGAGAATCTCTGCAACACAAATGACTGGATAATGCAAATGTGGTAGATATACACGATGGAATTTTGGGAAGAAAACTGCAAAGAAAAATGAAATCATGAAATTTACGGTACTGAGAAAGATTATACTCAGTAAGATAACTTGGACCCAGAAACACAAGTCTTATGATTCTTTCATATATGTAAATCTCAAATTTTAATATTTATTGGATTAGCTTACAGTAGTCCAATAGCAGCTGCAGGCCCAAGAATTAAGGAACCCGGTAGCTGCTCAGTCCATGTGGCCAAATGCGTCAGCAGTCTCAATCTGGCACTGAAGGCCTGGAGACTTCCTGAGGAGCCACTGGTTTTCAATCTATGCAAGTCTTCAGTTGACACTGCTCTTCAATCCACACTGGTCTTCATGCTGGAAGGCAGCAAGTAGCTCTGGCAGCCAAGTGGAAGGAAGCTCAAGTTTTAATATTTCTATGTAATTGGGGGATGTAAGAATGAATTAAAATATATATATATATATATATATATATATATATATATATATATATATATAATAAAACTACATAAGACCAAACAAAAGAAGAATAAGAGGTGTTGAGAAAGGATGGAGTGGGCAAAAGAACTATTCATACATGAAGTTGAAGTGAGGCTATGGCTGAAAAAGAGTATGGGTGTGGAAATGACAGGGGAAAGGGAATAAAATATGCTTGAACAATACTATAAATATTGGGACGCAGAGGTAGGAGGATCGTCATGAATTCAAGGCCACCCTGAGACTATTTAGTGAATTCCAGGTCAGCTTGGGCTAGAGTGAAACCCTAACTCGAACAAACAAACAAACAAGAAAAGCACCATAAATAAACCACTTTGTAAACTGATGGAAAAGTCAAAAGATAGACAAAAATATGTATGTGTACATGTATTACATATGTATTTTAAAAAATATTTTAATTTTCTTTATTTAAGACAAAGAGAGAAAGAGAGAGATAAAGAGGGAGGGAGGGAGAGAGAGAGAGAGAGAGAGAGAGAATGGGCATGTCAGAGCCTCTAGCCACTGCAAATGAACTCCAGATATGTGTGAACATGGTTATTTTCAGCCCAGTTCCACATACCAGTGTTATCAAGTGTTCTTGTCACTGTCAGTTCTTTGTGACACCCATACATAACATTGAGTTGGGCCAGGTCTTTAATGATGGCATCTTCTGCATGGGGATGCTTCTAAGAGGCCTACAGCAATGTCCACACATGTGAGGGCATATTTGATAGGTCTAGGCTCTATGAAGTCCCCTTGACACTCATCCAAGGGGCAGGCTGACTCATGTACTTATTCTATCAGATTGTCCATCTGTCAAGCTCATAACTGAGAATAGACTTCACATGTTTGGACAGCATGAAAATTATCATATAATTTTTCATTGGAATGCTGGTTGTCTATTTTCCTGCTATGTTTGTCTCACCTGTGGCCAAACTTTCTAAGAACCCAGTGATTAACATCTAGAGTGAAATTCTGCAATAGTGGTATGCAGGGACCCAACAGTACATTTATCTCCAGAATGTTCTCTGGATGTGGAGAAATGCACAGAGTATACTTCTGAGGGACATAATTGCCCACCCTTAACACATGCTTAGTCATTTTTACCTGTATCTGTCTATTACCATGTCCATTCACTGTTACCCATTGTACCTTGTGCTTTTGAGGTTTACTGTGAATTAAGATAAACTTGGCTCCAATATCCATTAAAGTCCAACTCTTTTGCACATTTGTAGGAGACAAACAAGTGCACAATAAATGTGAGGCTTCTGGTCACTATGAATGTTCCTCACTACTGTCAGAGGACATGCTAGCGTGGTTTCCACCCTAGGACACCTTCCATAACAGAGGGTGCCATGGGGACCACTGGTACCTCCCTGTCTTCCATTCCCTCTTTCCTTCTCTCAGTTCTTTAGTGAACTGTTATTCCTGTTATTCAGACCTGCCTTCCAAAGACTCACAAGCACCACATTTGACCTCCCATCATGTTTCCCTAGGAACTCATCCAGCTGGACACAGATATTATCACATTTACTTTTGAGAAATCTGGACAGGACTCTCTCTCTCTCTCTCTCTCTCTCTCTCTCTTCATCTTCTTAAAAACTCAATTTAAATGCTACTTTAAATAATCCATGTCTTCTAAGGCCTCTCCAACCTTAGAAAGATCATGTTTCACCACATCACCACAGGGCTCAGATAATCCACTAAGCCCCACACCAGTCCTGTGTCCCAAACTCATTCTTCACCCTCCTGTGAAGACACTCCTTTCTGGCCCAGTGAACTTGGTATTAAACAATGTATCTCTTACGCGTAGTACCTTCAGTATTGCCTGTCTTTCCTTTATTGTCTTCCAGTCCCTGATACTCATGAGTAGCTCAGATGGCCAAAAATAAGTGTCCCTAATGACTCACATGGGGCAGTCCATCAGGGATTGATTTTTCCTCATATTGCCTTATATATGTCCCACAGACAGATGGAAAGTTATATTACTCAGTTTCTTTGCTTTCACAGCCCTCAGATTGATCCCATCTGACCCTATGTCCTCCAGGCTCAGGAGTAAAGCTGTGAGAAACTTTTCCCAGTTCAAAGACAGAGTATTCCTTGGTTATCTGTTTCCATTACTGGGTCATGATTAAGGCCCCACCTGCATGCTGAATCATGAATGTTTAATTCCTCTGTATTAAAGGCTGGACCTGGATGGTATGATCTACCATCTCTATCACACACTCTCTCTCCTCTTTATCTGAGTTTATCATGGGTTCTAAGTTTTTGTATCCCAGGAAGGATACACTAGCACTAATCTAATTGCTACTCTTTCCTTTACACCCTGCCAACTATAAGAAACAACACACAAACCCTTTACCTCATCCTCCCCCTTTCCAATTGTCCTGCCAAATCAGAGAAGAATTCAACAAATAGCATCTGCATGTTCTTTTCCAATTGTAGTTCCTTCCTTATGCAGACAGCCACTGTCTTTCTGGGAAGACAGCCAAGCCTTGATTTCGTGCATCTATTGTCCACAACAAAGGCCACACCACTGACACTGTAGCCTTCTCATGATCCCATCACATTCCTGCTACTTGCTGGGATTCAGATAGCTTGTCTGGTTCATCAGTCACTTTTTGGGACTCCCCCTACCTAGGTGGCAGACCTCATTCATCAAGGAGGCATGGCACCCTATAACCTGATGCTCCACTCTCAGCCATCATGACCTTATTTGCCCATCACATTGCAGAGAACATACAACCACCTTTGCAGAGAGAATGCATCCTGTCCCATAGAGAAAGCTAGCCATACTGAGGCCGTCCCACAGATATTTCACCTTCACACACATTTGCCTCAGTTATGTGTCTCAGTATCCATTTTGTGCATCTGGCTTTACATGTATATTAGGGAATTAAACCTGGGTCCTTTGGCTTTGCAAAACAGCGCCTGAACTGTTAAGCCATCTCTCCAGTCCCAGATATTTTAATTTTATATTAATTCATTTTGCCAATAAATTTTATAATTAATTTAGAAAATATAGTCCAAATGACATAAAATGTTGATAACTAATTAATGATAAAATGTGTTAATAACTAATATTTGTCTACCAAAAACTAATACTAAAAGTCCAAACAAATTTTTTCCAAGTGCTATGAAATAAATTCTCCCTTAGCTCAGCTATTACTAATAGACAAACATTTCCAGGGTCCATGATAGAATACAGTTCTGATTTGGGACTTCATGTTGAACCAGTAGTAGAAGCACTCATAGTCACCTTTCTGATCATCCTATGGCCTTGCTGTAACCTGTCCACACGCACTCTATCAATCTTTGTAATGGGGATCAGTAAACTGAGGGCTCATTCTTTCACCAGTTACATCTGTTCCTAACTGTTCTCTGCATGTCTATTTTATACAGTACAGTTATTCTTCATTATCCATAAATGTCTCTGTTTTTGAAAAGCAATAATTTCTATCATGTTATTTACATAAACATTTAAATGAATCCTTTTCTGTATTATGTCTCTTCTAATGAGATGAAATATTTGAGTTTTAGATAGAGTACAGTGTAACCTATCTTCTCTTCTGAGCAAACCTTATAGCTTGGCTGCATTTATCAAGAATAATATGCTCTTTAGAACAAAGCAAGATGCCCACCAGAACACCACTTTTTAAAATATTTTATTTATTTATTTGAGAGATTGAGAAAGACAGAGAGGCAGATAGAGAGAAAGAAGAGAATGGACCCCTAGCCATGCAAAAGAACTCCAGATGCATGTGCCACCTTGAGTATCTGGCTTATGTGGATACTGGGGAATTGAACCTGGGTCCTTAGGCTTTGCAGGCAAATGCCTTAACTGCTAAGCCATCTCTCTAGCCCCAGAGTACCACTTTTACACTGGTTTAAACAAAGGCAGGTATGGTTCTTCTCCGAGCTCAAGATCAATGGTGTATTTCACAAATAAGTCATGCTGATGGCAGTCTCTGTGTCTCTGAGTCAGACACATGAAAAGAAAGGAGGAGGAGCCTTCCTTGTCTGGCTGGTGGAGTGTTGCTCCATTTCCCTTGTCTGACTCCAGCTGAGACCTGTGGTATAGGAAGCAAGGAGAGCTCATCAGCAATCACCCTCCTCCCAAGTTCCGTCTGGGGCTTGCACTGGAGGAAGAAGCCCCATGTTGTTCTTGTGACACTCTCTGAAAATAACAAGGCCTTACTGGGAACAAAGCTTGAGATCTTTATTACAGGTGCTGTTAACAAGACCAACCCAATTAAATCACTAATAATCACTTCTGAATATTTTATGTTTAAAGTTCAGTTTCTTTAATTAATCACTCCTTTTCAGTAGTTCCTATGATTGAATATTATACCATTGATATATTAAATATGATTTAATCAGTTTATCAAAGTGATTTTCTTTCTGCATGTAATAACAGTATTTTTAAAAGGAAAAGTCATCATGAAAAACCATTCATACTTCCATGGTTCATATTTTCACAGTTATCAGTAGCAAAAAATAAGATTATAATTGAAATGCTGGTGACTTCTTTGCCAAGATGTTCATTCAATATTTGAAATTTTATATAAAGTCAACACTTGTTTTAGCATTATTTGGCTTACAATTTTTCAGTTTTAGAATGGTACAAAAGTAGTTCACATTCAGTGGAAGCTATGCTTCCAATTTTAAATTTGAGTCTTTTCCCATGCTGGTAGTAGGTGGTAGGATAATCTCTCTATTACATCAGGCAGCAAGAGCAACAGTCAGCCATGCCATCCTGAGGGGAAGTAGCCAACACTCTACAATGCACTGTGTTGCTCAGCTCTGGTTCTCATTAGGTCAGGCATTTTAAATGCATTTTCAACTTATGATATCATTAATTCATGGAAGATTTGTTAGAACATAACTTCAATTTAAGTCAAAGAACATCAATGCATATTTTCATGTGTGAATACAAATATAGGCATATGGGCACATACAGACATATATTATGTGTGCATATATGTATGCATAAACATGTAATAAACTCCTATATATTATAAGTATCAACTACAAAGCAGCCTTTGATTATTTATTTTAATGAACTGTAATTAATTGCATCTTTTCTATAGCCAAAGGGCTCTTATACATGCACATGTTAATCACAAAGACATCAACATACTTGTACAATTTTGTATAGCAAAAGCATGCTCACAGCTGAAAACTGTTTGGGATTTGTTGGGCTGTAGCATTTTGATAAATGGAGATAAATGATTAAAATCAAGCAGTCTTTCTAAGCTCTAGCAAAACATACTTGTCTCCAAAGAGAGTGATGTTTGCTCTTACAGCTGGCTGTCCATGGCTGCACTATTCCCCAAGGAGGTCTGCAGACCCAGTGGAAGATGAGAGTGTTCCACAGATGTAAGAGTTTGAGATCTGTTTCAAGCATTGCTGGAGCAAGCCATAGCTCAAAAACAAAAAGGAGTCAGGCCAGCAGGTGTTCATAAGCTTCCCAGCCTTAACTTGAGGAAGCTTACCTGTCAGGCCTTCTCATTAAAGTCTTTGTTAAATTTTAGCTGACATTACAAATTATCTAAGATATCATCATATGTAGCACACAAATCCATGTATTTTCCACATTCTTCTGTGGTCAAAGAGCAGCAAAACATAGCAACACAATGTGAATAAAAGTAAAGTTCAGTTATGTGTGAGGAAAATGTGAAGTGGGAGGAAGTGGTTCTGTGACAACGGGGAGGTATGGGGGATCACTGAGGGATGTCTCATTTTGGACTCCTCTTAGGTAGTAACAGTGTTGGGTCCCTGTTCTATAGCCTGTTCTGTGATGAGAAGGAAGGGTGGAGAGAGCTTCCTGCATCTATCATACTCCTGCACAGTCATTAGAAATATAAACATCCACATTTTCTTAGCCCTGATTTCTCCATCCTAGGGTTTCTTTCCAAGTACAATGGTTTAGTAGGCTGAATGTGAATGTATGTCCATAATAGCCTGAGGTATTGTTTTGTTTGTGTGTGTGAGAGAGAGAAAAAGAGAAAGAGAGAGAGAATTGGCTCACCAGGGCCACCAGCCACTGCAATTAAACTACAGACATGTGAGCCACTTTGTGAGCATGTGCTACCTTGTGCATTTGGCTTACATGGGATCTGGGAAGTTGAACATGTCCTCAGGCTTTGCAGACAAGTGCCTTAGCTGCTAAGCCATCTCTCCAGCCCCTGAGGTAGTATTATTGTTGTTGTTGTTTTTGTTGTTGTTGTTGTTGTTAGGTCTCCAACACTTTGCTGGAGAGGATGAGTCACTGGAAGGGAGGGAGGAGGGGTAGATCTCATTGCAGACCAAAGGTGTGGAGAGAAGAGATTGAGCTCTGGGTTCCTGCCTGCTGCTTTTGGTGTTTGCAGGCTATTTGGTGGTTTCTCTTTGTTTGGCTCTATGAAAGGGAGCCTCCCTTGGATCTGTAGGCTTGAAATAAACCCCTTCCTCCCATAAACTGTGTTTGGTTGGATGTTCATCTCAGCAACTTGGAGCTGACTATGACAAATGGCATATATGTTAACCAGACTGTATAAGTATGTAGTTTACAGTTTCACACTGAAAGTGACTGGGGTCCATGAGAGAGTAACAGTGCATGCAACTGGAAGTCTTGTTTACTGATGAAAGATGATCCAACACCTCTATACATAGGTCATTTTACTTCATGATGTCCTTCTTTAACAGCATCATCAGTGCATCTCCAAAATGTATTAGACTTTTTTATTTTGATTATATATTTTACTGAATATTCTAGAATAAAATTATCAAATCTGTGTACTGCTCAGTTAATTTTTACATATATAAACTATTGCATCATTTCTTCTTTTTGGTGTGTGAATATGAGCCTGTGGTGTGGAGGTCAGAGGACAATCTTGAGGCAGGGTCTGTCATTGTTCACTCCTGTGTTCACCAGCTATCTGGCTTGCAAGCTTCTGAGAGATTCTATTGCTTCTGCTTCCTACATACTGGATTATAAGTACTCTTACTACTGCATCTAGCTTGTAAGTGAGCACTGGGGATCTGAACCCAGGTACTAAAAATTTCTCTCTGCCTAGCTCCTTATGTGTCAGTTTTCTGTAACTGCCTAACAAATATGATAGAGATTTAGCTGATAAATTAATAAGGCAGAGGTCCATATCTTGCATGACTGGGCTTTTTGATCATGGTCTCATAAGGTTGAAAGAACTATGCTGCCACCTAGTTCTGATTTGGGTCACAAGATTTTATAAGATCATTCAGGTTCTTGGAAGAAGTCTGTTCTTTGTGGTGGTGGAACTGAAATTTCTGTTGTTTTGTTGTTTTACTCAGAGAGGACATCATTTCTTTGCCATGTTCTAGACCATGTTCAAAGCCAGCCTTAAAGGCTTTTCCTCAACCTTCACCTTTAAAATTAACTATGCCCCATAATGTTACCTAATCAAGAGAGTAAAATCCATCAAATTCCCAGTGTGCACTAGGGATTGAAGATCTGGGACTATCTC
Organism: Orientallactaga sibirica; assembly: GCA_036365145.1. Classification (NCBI taxonomy): domain Eukaryota; kingdom Metazoa; phylum Chordata; class Mammalia; order Rodentia; family Dipodidae; genus Orientallactaga; species Orientallactaga sibirica. Next base: position 18,928,295 of record JAEOAD010000033.1, read on the forward strand.
AGAATGGTGTCAGGTACTTCTGCAGACAACAACTGTACAGGCAGCATGAAGCAGCTTCAGCATTCATAATACATAATAATAATATCCAGTCACTCTGGGACTATTTATCGTATACTTACTCACTTTTGGGGGGAATAGTGTGTACATTTCTCTCATTGTAATGTTATTTCTCTAAAATGTCAATTTTATTGCCAATGCCCAATGCAAGTTTAAAGGCAGTACACCATATATCTCTTGCATGGCTATACATCATTCAGTAATACCAAGAATGGAAGTTTAGATTGTCTTTTTCTGGATGATTTCTCATGGTTATGTTAGTTACCAATGATCTTGAAAGATAAGGTTGTATTTCTATAAAAGACAAAGAGTAGGCCTTTTACTATGTCATCATACCCACTCATCATCTATACTTCTAAGCAGTTATTTTTACCAAATAAAATATCTAATAAAATATCAAGACTACAAAGAAAAGAGATTTTATTTAATTTTATTACATTTTAACCAAAATTTATTTTAAATATTATAAAATTGTGAAAATAATATAGAAATATACATAACATATACATACATTATAAGGAATATTGACATAATAAACACCCAAACCACTACCACTTAGGGTAGGATCACTAATATTCCCTTATGTCAGAAGCTCTGCATAGACCCTTCTACCTTACATCCTCTCTATATATTTCCTATCCTATTTTTTATGATGCCTTTTTTACCTTATAGCTTGCCATGATACTTCCACAATGAATATGGCTTGTGACTTTCTGGTTTTAAGCTTCATATAAAATTATTTTGATTCTTGACATCAAGGTCTGGTTATTGCTCGTATCTTCTCTTCTCTGTTAACTTTGTTTGCATAGAAATCCATTCCTTAAGATGTATCAATTTCATATTAATTTCTGCTCTTTTTGAGTACATAAATTGCTTCTATCTTTGAAAATTTAAAACATGTTTCTGAGGCTGGGAGATGTTTGGTGGGTCAAGTACTTGTCACACAAGCATGAAGCCTTGAGTTCAGATCCTCAGCACCCAGGTAAAAATTTCAGGAATGGTGGTACATGCCTGTAATCCTAGTACTGGTGAATCAGACAAGAGAATCCTTGGGACTAGATACCTAGCTAGTCTAGCTGAACTGGAGAATCCTATGTTTAGAAAAAGATCCTGTTAAAAATTAATGTGTAAAAGCAATTGAGGAAGACATAATTCTGAAAATATCCCAACATTTTATATATTTTTAAAATATATAACAAAAAGAGTGTTTTGAAATCTATAAGAAACACTAGACGATATATAAAGCTAAGTTTAATTGAATAATAGCCGATTTCTCCACAGAAACTTTAAAAGCCTTTAAATTATGTATTACAAGTTCTGAAAAGGAGCAGCTGACAATTCAGACTATTATACCTGTCTGTCATAACTAAAGGAGAAAGAACCAGTTCCTAAGTCAGTACTCCTTAATTGAACACCAAGTCACTACCCATTAATGGTAAGGATGTAACCCTATTTAGCCACTATTGAAATCAGTATAGAGTTCTCTCAAAACCAACAGTAGATCTTCCATCTGATGTAACTATATCACTTCTGGGTATTTGCTGAAATCATTCCAAGTCAATATATCATAGAGATAGTTACACATCAATGTTTATTTCAGCACTATTCACAATAGCTAAATTGTGCCCAACAACAATAGAATGGATAAGGAAAATCTGGTATATGTACATAATAAAATATATTTTCTCTCATTTGTGTTTCCTTTATTGTTATATAGTTTAAGGGAGGAAGGAGTTCATTTCAAGCTTACAGATCCAGGGGAAGTTCCATCAATGGCAGAAAAAGCTGCTTACTTCCATAGAACCAAACAGAGAGAAAAACTGCAAGCAAAACAAAACACCAACACACACACACACACACACACACACACACACACAACACAGATTTGCTCTCCCACACATTTGGGATGGAATTCAAACCTGCTCCCAGTGATACCTACTCCAACTAAGGGACTGGAGATCCAAGTTATACATTTAATTTTAACACTGAATCAATGGGAGACATCACCACATACATACATACATACATACATACATACACACACACACACACACACACACACACACACACACATGATTTGAAAGTAGAAGTAATGCTGTTTGGGGGGATGATACAGGGGACCAAGAAAAGGGAAGAAAGGATAAAGTCATCCCTGAGTAGATGCCTGGGTGGGCAAGGCCAGCACAAGAGAGACTGGGAGGAGGGCTGAGCCACATGCCATTGTAAGACAGGGCTGAGCTCCAGGGTTTCTCCCCAGGGGTGGAGTCAACCATGGGCAGCTGCTAAGGAGGGCAAAACCAGGGGAGAACAGCTGGAAGCACCCAACCAACTTGGATCCTACTTCCCACATTCACCTTCCAAACCCAGAACCCCTTCCCCCCAAAAAATATTATCTGAAGGGTTGAAGTAGAGAACAACTTTGCTCTGGCCTCAGCCCCTAGGAGAAACTTGGTGTGGATCTTACCGCCAAAAGCTGGGAAGTGAATAAGTTGGGATGAAAAGCTCAGAAATTAAGAAAGCCAGGTCTTCCCCAGAATTGCTCACAGGAACCACACTCAAAGTAGAACCTGTTCAGACTCAAGTGCTCTGACGTCAATCTAGTGGACCATCTTCAATCCCATACCCACTTTGATCAATTTAGACCAGGCTATCCAACACAGACTACACAAGAGCTGCTATTGCAGCATCCCCAGTGAGATGATTGAATTCAAAATGGGAAGACCCTAATGCAAAAAACAAACAACACCCAGCAAAGAGATGCCCACAGAGATTATCTACTCCCACAATGGAAGCCTCCAGTGAAAGCTTAGATGAAACCCAAGACATAAAATCCCAAATGCAATCTCAAGAAGCATTTTAAAAGAATATAATAAAACCATGAACTTGTTGAATGGGAAGAAACAGGACAAAGTGTAATTAAACAGGAACTCCAAGAATGGCTGAAGGAAATGGAAGAAAATCAGCAAAAAGAATTGAAGATACACATCAAAGTTTGGCTTGATGAATTGGAAGAAAGACAACAACAACCAAAAAACTAACCTCAAAGGATGGAAAACAAAATGGAAGATACTCAACATCACAATAAATGGCAGAAGGAAACCAAAGAAAATCAGGAAACGGCACTCAAAAGACTGTTTAATGAAATTAAAGACAATCAAAATGAGACAAATAGAAGGTTAAAAGAATTTGAGGAGAACCAACAAATAGATGAACTCATGGGAACAAACTTAGTGAGGACAAAGATATATATATAAATGCAGGAATGAACACCAAGAGACAATAAAAAAGGTCAAATCAAGAAATGAAACAGAATTCAAGCAAGAGATGAAAATGCTGAAGGAAAAGAGAAGACAAAACAGACATGCAATAATGCTCTTAAAAGGTTCCCAAGAAAGCCCTCATCAACAGAATAGACAACATGGAAGACAGAATTTCAGAACTTGAGCACAAGACAGAAGAATTAGAAGAGCATTCCAAAAACATTTCAAGTTCAAAAAAAGTGTTTGAAGGGAACATGAGAGAACTTTGGGACACCTTAAACAAAACAAAAACAAATATTTGGATCATAGGCATATAGGAAGTGGAAGAAATAAAGGCCAATGTCATAGACAATATCTTCAATAAAACTACTGAAGAAAGTTTTTCCAATTTTACAGAAGAGAGACAGATCCAAATACAGGAAATTCACAGGACACCAAACAGACGGATGAGAGAAGAGACAACCCATGATATGTAATAATTAAAACATTAAACAAACAAACAAACAAACAAACAAAAAACAATAAGAGAGTACCAAAAGCTGTAAGAGAAAAACAGCTCATAGAATATGGAGGTAAACCCATCAGAATTACCTCAGATTTTCAGTGGAAGCTCTTAAATTCAGAAGACCTTGGAATGGAATATTTCAAAAACTACATGGCTATGGCTGCCAAACAAAACTACTATACCCAGCAAAACTATTCCTCATTATAGAAAGTGAATGAAAAACCCTTTCTGATATAAACCAGCTATATGATTACATGAGTACCAAACCAGCCCTACAGAGAATACTGCATGGAATATTCCACACTCAGGAGATGAACCAACATACACAAAAGGGGAAAAAACAACAACAAAAAAAAAAAAAAAAAAAAACAACCAGAACTAAGTTGGTCATAAAAGCATGCAAAGACCCACAAAATACCAAACCCCACAAAACCATCATCAAGACAGGAAATTAACTCACACCTCTCAATTACAACTCTGAAAATAAATGGCTTTTCAATTTCTCAATCAAAAAAACAGGTTAACAAGCTCAATCCAAAATCTAGATCCATCCATTTTCTGTCTACAAGAAATCCACCTTACAATTAAAGATAAACACCTCATTGGGGTAATAGGATGGGAAAAGATTTTCTAAGCAAAAGGAATCATAAAACAAGTAGAAGTAGCTGTACTGATTTCAGACAAAATTAATTTTAAATGAAAAGTAATCAAAAGAGATAAAGAAGGCCACTTCATACTCATTAAAAGAACAATTCAACAAGAAGATATTACAATGATAAACTTATATGCACCAAACACAGAGGTACCTAATTTTCTAAAACAAAAGTTAATATACAATAAAGCATGTATAAATACCAATATAACAGTAGGAGAGTTTAACTCACCACTTTTATCAATAGATCCTCAAAACAGAAAATAGACAACAAAGTGACGTTGAATTACCATGCTGGAACCTAAATGAAGATTAGCTCCCTCCTGGTTAACCCCCATAGTGCTGGAAGCAGTATAGGAGCTGCTGGAAGATAACAATCTACAACAGCATGAATAAACAGGGGATCCTGCAGACTATGAAATCAACCAGCCAGACAAGAAGTAAACACTTGTGTAATAGTGGCACACAGACTCTGTGGGAAACCAGCTGTTCTGTGATAGGTCATGAGGCCCACTCAGTGGGAGAGAATTCATACCTGATACTGGAAACCAAGTCAGGTTCCCATAGTCAGGAAACTCATTCTCCAGAGATGTTCCTACTACTCTCTGGAGAAGAAGAGTGGGCTGGCACACCAAAAATCTCTCAAGTAACTTTGCATATCCCTTTTAATCCAAGCTGCTCTCACTCTTGTGGAATCTACTTGATTTTACACATGGCAGAGAAAACAGAAGGAAGTTGAGATCCATTGATATAGGAAGTTAACTGACCGCCCACCTCAAGACTGGCCACCTTTTCCACATCTGCCAGGGCCCAGGAGAACTTGTAGTGGAAATGCTGCTCTATCAGCACTGTCCTTACTGCTAACCTGACAATCGGCTCCAGGATGAAGGTGGAACACATGACTGATCAGGCACAACCTATTAAAGCAGAAATCCAGAGGCCACAAAGAACTCAGCACTAAATCAGACTGCCAACAGGCCTGCTATGGCTCAGGGATCATTGTGGAAGAAGGGGATGGAAAAACTATAAGAACCACTCTGAGGCATGGTCCCCCCACTACTCTATTGAGACTGACTGAGGCCGTCAATACTCCACAGGAAATCACAGAACCCCACAAAGAAACGGGAACAAGGGGAAGAGGGAATAAGAGTGAAATCTGTGACAAAAATAAAAACAAAAGAAATATGCTCAATATATATTATATACCTATACATATAAACTAGCTTTTTTTAATTTTAAAAATTTTAAAGGTTTTGGGGCTGGGGAGATTGCTCAGTGGATAAAACATTTACTACTCAAGCTGTAGTACCTGAGTTCAATCACCAAGCCCCACTTTAAGCGGAAAGCATTGATGGACTTTTATTATACTGGGAAACTGACATTGATGATACACAGAAATAAAGAATGACATTGAAAAGATTAAAAAGTTTAATGGAGGTATGCTGCATGGGTGGAACAAACCATTCTCAGAAGCCATAAAGTTATAACCTGAAATTCTCAGTGCCATGGAAAGGCTAACTCCCTACAAGTTGTTGGCCAGCAACACAAAACAACACAGGCTATTGTTGCTGTTGTTGATTGCCCACCAGAACTAGATGGTAATAGTGTATTCATGAAGACATCACATTATTTAGAGGCAGAACATGGAGAAATCAAGCTGGGCCTGAAGATGTCAGCTTCCTCCCTGTTGGATAGATTTCACACTTCTGGAAGTTGTTGGTAAAGCTCCTGGGATAAAAAGGTCATCAGTAACCTTACTAAGCTTTGGACTCTACGTATAACATTATCTACCTGCAAGCAAGATATGTTCAGTAGCACAATGGTGGCATGACTCTTATGTGCATAATCCACTGCTTTCTGACTGGATTTGAAGCCCAGTCCATGGGAAAGAATTCATGTTTAGTAATGTAAACGTGAACAAATGCTCATGGATGGAAAGCTCATAGACAATAGAACAGAAGCTTCTACTCTACTCCATTAGAAGTCACATCCAATCATATCTATTTATGTAAGTGGAAATGACGTTATTTTAATGAACCTAAAGTTGCCTGACTACAGATTTATGCACAAGCATATACTCACAAGTTAACTTTTTCAAAATGTACCTAGCAAACTATTAAAAACCAGTGTTCCTAATAATCATTGTTCCACTTTACATCCTTGTTACATTTTATTAACTACTTATTATTCACTAAAGTGACATTCCTCCAATTAAGTGTCTCACCTTCTCTGTGGGCCAACATTTGTGCCTCAGAGGCACTCAGTGCAGGGCATGCAAACTGTCTGGTTCCAGGTGCCTGGGGAACGGCAGCTATGCTTTTGTGGAGTTTATGGTTGTCTTTGAGAATAGTCTTGTGGCAGATGGCCATAGGCAGTCCTGAGATTTGATCAAGGTGACCTTAAAGAGTTTTTTATAAGCCTGGGTCTCTGTAGAGTTTGTAAACTAACAAGTTTAATCATATGCTGATTCAACTAGTTATAATTAGGTTGTGTACATACTTTTAAATATGGATGAAATTTTTCTTCAAAATATATATATATATATATATATATATATATATATATATATATATGCTTTTGAGGAATAAAAATATTATTTAAAAGAATTTTAGATTGCTTGGAAAGCATTTATTATCAAGGGAAACACGTCCCAACTACTGACTGACACAGGATACCCAGGTGCAAGTTTTCCTTAGTTTATTTATTTTTTCTTTTCTTTCCACATCTGGTTAAACAGACATGTGTTTATTTTTACTATGGTTGGGACAAGGATCAAAACTGTTAAACTGTTTCTGCCTTCCCCTGTCTCTGAAGTTTGATTATTGGAGGGACAAATTCTATTAATGAAATTCCTTTGAAACATTACCTTTGCTACACTCTGGTGGTGGGTGTGAATTAATACTATTCTTTTTATTATTTACATCATTTTAATTGAATTGTGACCTTGTGGCTTATTGGTTTTAGTGGAAGGCAGCATAGCATAACATATCAGAATAAGGTTTTTGGAGGTAATATTATGTGGATTGAAAAATCTGAATCCTCCCTTCCTACTCTGTCTGATTCAGGCCAGTTAAGTAATAATTTCTGTCCTGGTAGTCTTGTATGTAGCATAAAGATACATCCAACTTCAATGTTTCAATAAACTTGAATGAGTGAGTGAAAAGTCAGCAAATTTCATGTCAGTGTAGAAATGCAATAGAGAGCTATCATTATCATTGTCATTAATCATTACGACACAGTTAAATTGTTTTGGATAATACTAAAATGACATCTGAAAATGAAAACGCATTTCTTTCTTCTTTAAAAATTTTTATTTTATTTCATTTTATTTATTTTTGGAGAGAGACATAGAGAGAGACAGACAGAGAGGGAGAGGGAGACAGATAGAGATGGGCATGCCAGCAGTCTCTCAGCTGCTGCCAACGAAATCCAGATGTGTGTGCCCCCTTGTGGTCAAGTGCGGCATTGTGCCCTTGTGTCACTTTGCATCTGGCTAAACGTGGGACCTGGAGATTGGAACCGGGTTCTTAGGCTTAGCAGGCAGGTGCCTTAACCGCTAAGCCATCTCTCCAGCCCCATTTCTTTCTTCTTTATGTAAAGGCTCATGTTTGGATCATATCATGCTTTCTGAGAGTTTGGAGCCAATGATTTGCCTCCTTTATCCGGGTAGGCAGAGATTCCTTGACCAGAGGGCATGGCTGCATCTGAAAGAGTCAAACCAACACCATGACAGGCTTCAATAAGATATTTCCTAGCTAGGCCTAAGTTTCAATTTCTCAAGAACCCTGAACTAAATTCTGGGGGAACAGAACAAATAACCAAGTCATTTCCTGGAAGGTTCCAGAGATGTTGTGAGGCCATTCCCCCTTTTGGCCCCGGCCAATCAGAAGTAAAAGAATGTGAGATATGCTTGCTAGTCACTGAACTGGCCACATTAGGAAACCTTCCCTTCCCTAGAACCCCCCTCCCTTAGCCTTCCTTAGCCCACACGTGTGAAATTATAACCAGTGGAGAGTGCACACGTAATATATCATTCAAATTAGCCAATTATGTTAGAGGTCTTTGTTTAGCTGTGCTTAAGAGGAGCCTGTGAGCTCTTCCCATCATCATCATTTAGTGTAAATGGTTGACCCCCACATGCTGGACTTCTCTGCATAATAAAGACTCCATGTTTTTACATGCTATATGAGTCTGAGTCTCCCTTCAGCGATTTTCTGACCCTAACACATCACCAGGTCACTGCTGGCATCAGCTCTAACTAGCTTGGCTGTGATCTAATTGGTTGGTATACCTCTATTGGTATATTTTGAATTTCTCTCTTTTTTTTTGAAGCAGAACCTTGCCTTATGACTGAGGCTGGCATTGTACACCTGATACTCCTGGCTCCACCTCTCAACTGCTGGGATAATAAATATGCCACCATACCTTGGTGGGTGACACACTTATTCAGAAATATTACTTCAGAATTTTTATGATTAAGAACAGGATTAGATACAATAGTACTTTGGTTGAATTTTTGTTTGAAGGATCCATTTAAGAATTTTTTTAAATCCAGAATAATCTTGAAAAACGCATCTGATTAGATGCAGCTGCAACTATAGTTATTCAGTTGTAATTTGACTACCTACTCGATTTTACATAGTAGCTATAAGGGATGCTTTAAGCATATTCTTGCTAATTATTACAACTACTTTATGAAGTTTCTGTTGCCTATGTTCCAGGAAGAAGGATGAGTTACAATTATGCATTGGCCAAATTTACATAGTTAATAAAATGTTGAAGACAGGATTGAAATTTTTACCTTGATTGATTCAAAACTGTTTTCTTAAACATTGAAATTCATTGTTTTTGAAAGGAAGGTACAAGATTAACTTTTTCCTTCACAAAAGGGTAGATTAATTATTTGACAATATGCAGTCAATATTCGGTGTTTTCACACTTTGGTGCTCTGCTCTCTGTGTAACACCTTGAAGTGAGCATGACAGACAGACTTGCTATACAAGAGATGCACGTGGGTTTCTAAAGAGAGAATTGAAGGTTTTTAAGTGCTATTTTCACACTTATAAAATCCATATCCTTATCTGAACTCACAAGCATATCCATGTTTGCCTTCTTTGAAATATCTCTTTAAATATTCATTTTTATTGATCCTGATAAAGTATCAGTGTGATAGATTGAATAGATGGCCCTCAATATATTCAGTGTTTTATTAGTTTGTAGTTTGCATTTGCAGCCACCTTGCTGGAGGCAGTGTCTCTGGATAGATCTTAAGGTGTGGTGGTGGATTTATGATTTCAATCTAAAGATATGAAAAGTGTGCCTAGTTGGAGTTCCTAAAATGTGCTGTGCTGTGTGGTTTTTGGCTTTTGGGCTTTTCTCTCTGTGTTTGGTCCTGTGAAAGCAGGCCAGCTTCTTCTGCCATAATGGAACTTCCCCTGGATCTGTAAGCTTCAATAAATATCCTTCCCCCATAACTATGCCTGGTCTGGAATTTCATCTCAGTGAACCTGAAGCTGTCTGCTACAATCAGTTTTCCTAAAATTTTCCCATTGAGGGTTGCTAGATTAAATAAAAATGTGGAATATTTAGTTAAATTGAATTTTATATAAACTATGAAAAATCTCTCACATTAGTGTCCCTTGTGTAACATTTCAGCATACACTAAAACACTATTCATTGATTAATGAAAAAGTCTTAAGGGACCATCCTGTATTTTATCTGGCAATCCCTAAATGGAGAAAACATTGCTAAATGGAAGTAAAAATCAATAAAAATAACAAAAGGATATCACCTTCAAGTTCAGAAAAACTATACATCCAATTATGTGTTTATCACCAAAGTAAGTGACAGCTTACAGATCCACATACCAGGATGAAGGCTGGGCATGACTTCCACCCTTCCACACTTCCACCCTTCCTTGGGCAGACAGTGGCCTGAAAGAGTAGTTCACAGGTTTGAGTATTTACAGTGTATAGGCATCTGTGCAGTGTATACTCAGATGCTCTGGTCTACATTATTATTGGGCTCATATGAATATTCCATAAAAATTATGTTTTTGAGTGTATTTTAATGTTTTAAAATAATCTGAGAAGCATTTCTCTAGGGTATTTCCAATCCAAACAAATCATTTTATATTGATTTGCTTTACATATGCATTACGGTTTTTGTACAAAGATCTTGTTTACATTATTCTCTTCTAAACTCTATATGAGTCAGTTACCTCTTCCAATAGAAGATCTGCAGGAAGGTGCATTTTGTGTCAAATACTTTCCTATAAAATATAGTTAAATATTAGGACAGCCTTCAAACCAAATTGTAAGTAAAGCACATTTGAAGGACTCAATCCCATACTTTTTCTTTTTCTGAGTGATAATCAACTCTTGAGAATTTCTGTAAATATCATCATATCATCATACCATCATGCAACATCAGCTTGTTTAATTGTGTACTCAAAACATGATAATTATATGATAAACCACATTCTTTATACAGTTAGCAAGGCTTCTCTTCCAAGGATCCTAATTAATCTATTCCTGTTTGAATTTATAACTAAGAATGTAACAGAAATGTCATGTAGTAGATCAATCTGATAGGAAAATAATTAATTCTACAGATCCTTAGAAATATTACTACTTTTATTTATTCTAATAGCCAAGTAAAGTAGGAGTCATGTGATATTGTTTAAATGTAATAATGTCTTGTAATGTGTTTAGATAAGATCCTGGGAATGTAGTAGAAAATAAACACTAATTATATTTTGTTCTTAGGTTCAGTAAAACAACCAGCAAAATACACTGTCATAGGATACTTAGATGAATGTGACTGCAATGGTATGAAATTACTGATGTCAGATTTGTGGTAACCATTAATGGCTTCAGCAGAAGTGAATGCTGATAGGCCATTTGTAGAGCTTGATATTCTTTGGCATTATGCATGTAACTGGATATAGAATAAATATTTTTCATATTCAAATTAAAAATATCTCAAAATGCTCATAAAATTTTCTATTCTTCAAACCCTCTCTTGAACAGTTTTAGCAAAAAATGGACAAACCATTAGAATTCAATTCTCTAATATTGTAAGGGCTTTACACTTTGAAAAAATGATTCTAAATTATTTATATATAATAATATTAGATAATATAATTATGGGGTGTAATATGGCAAAAAGTATATCCTTTTTATGTATATAATTCAATCCTCTCAATAACATCATGAGAAAGACACTGCAAGAGCTGTGAAATAACAGAGATTTTACTTTATCTGAAAGCTACAAATTAATCTTCAACAGTCAAAAAAATTCACATAATAAATAGTCAGTGGAATTGGTTTCAGAATTTATGAAGTTTGATTTTAAAACTTGCTCTGAACAAAAGATGTCCTTAGGGGGCTGGAGAGATTGCTTAGCAGTTAAGACACCTGCCTGCCAAGCCTAAGAACACCCGTTTGAAACTCTAGGACCCACGTTTAGCTAGACTCAAAAGTGATGCAAGGGCTGGAGAGATGGCTTAGTGGTTAAGGCACCTGCCTCCTAAGCCTAAGAATGCTGGTTCCAATCTCCAGCGGTTCCAATCTCCAGGTCCCACATTTAGCAGATGCAAAGTGACACAAAGGTGCAAGGCCTCACTTGACCACAAGGGGACACATGCATCTGGATTTCATTGGCAGCAGCTGAGAGGCTGCTGGCACGCCCATCTCTATCTGTCTTCTTTTCCTCTCTCTGTCTCTCTCCAAAAAAAAAAAAAAAAAAAAAGTAATGCTAGCACGCAATGTTGCACATGCACCACAAGGGGTGCACAAGTCTGGAGTTCGTTCACAGGGGCTGAGAGGCCTCTGGCACGCCCATTTTCTGTCCCTTTCTCGTTCTCTTTCTCTGTGTCTCTCTCTGTCAAAAAAAAGATATCTTTATAAAATTACAAAACACAGAAACCAACTTGAGTCCTTCAATAGAACTCAAAAGCTTTGAGAACTATATACTCTTCCCATGAAGCTAGTATGGCGATTGAAACATAGTGTTATTGTTTTGGCTTAAGTTTTTTTCTGATTACATTTGTTACAGCTACATCCATTTTAAAGATTAGTGTGCTAGTCAATACTTTTTGTAGAAAGAATTTGTTCTCTTGAGCTATTGCCTCTGTTTTGTCTGCAGTCCCCAGCTCAGTTATCACAGGTTTCTTAGTTTTTCAGTTAGCTGAGCACCACTCCGTATGCTGTTTAGGTGCTCTGGTTACCTAACCATTCCAGAGACACAGCCGCTAGTCTCATTTCTCTCATAAAAATGATCCATTTGTCTTTGCTTAGCTTGCTCCTTTATGAAAATGTTTGAGTTAAGGAGAAAATGAGATGGTTGCAAGGATTTAAAAAAAAAAAAACTTGTTTTTAAGTAGGCAGTGACAGAAGATTACTTACAAGCTTCTGTGTTGATCTCCTGATCTGCAACAGGTGGTGGTTTTTCGAGACAGTGGAGATTCTGTAAGTAAGATACAATGTGAAGAATAATCATTGGGCAAATGCCTGTAAATGTTACAACTGATTCCCTACCTTTTCCCTCTCTCTTTTTTTGGTCTGCCATGAGTTGAGTAGCTTCTTTTACATGTCTGCCTGCTATGATGGTTTCTTTCTCCACAGACCAAGAATCAACAAAGCTACGAACTATAGAGTGAAACCCTTGAAACCAAAAGACAAAATAGATCCTTCCTCCCTTAATTTGTTTTCTCATCTGTTTTGTCAGTATTGAAAAACATGATAAGACTGAGGGATAGTTGCAGAAGAGGTGGTGGGAAGATTGTAAGAGGTAAGAACCAAAGGTGGGTAGGAATATCCTGAGGCACATCACCCCCACACCCCCAGAGTGTGACAGAAGCCCTGCTGCCCTACAGTGAACATAAAGGGCCTTACTAAGGAGGGTTTTCAGGGAAATGGGGCCTGGGGGCGAGGAGGTGAAGGAATACAAGAATATTTTTATGTAAAAAAATCATATATAGGTCTGGAGAGATGACTTAGTGGTTAAGGCACATGCTTTTGAAGCCTAAGGACCCCGGTTCGATTCTCTAGGTGCCACGTTAGCCAGATGTACAAGGGGTTGCATGCGTCTGGAGTTCGTTTGCAGTGGCTAGGCCTGGCGTGCCCATTCTCACTCTTTCTCTCTCTTTCTCCCTCTCTCTGTCTCTAATAAATAAATAAAAGTAAAATAAATTTCAAAAAATCATATATATATATTTTTTCCAAAAGTTACAACACAATGTGTTTACCTTCTGTAAAACATCATAAAGCATTGATAGGAGGAATTTGGTATGAGAATATTCATAAAGATTTCAGAAATTAGTCACTTAGCTGCTCAAAATGTTAGGTAAGGCATGTCATATATGTATGTATATGTACATATCAGACCTAGTTCTCTCCATTGACCATGAAGCTTTGGTGGAATGTGCCAAACTGTTTATGTATGTACAACTTTCCAATAGTTGCTGAATAATATGGTATAAAAATACTGTATTACTTCTAATTTCAAGATAAATGATAAGATAAAATTCATTCTTGTAGCTATCTAGAATATGCATTGGAAGAGGGAGGAGAATAAAATACTTTGAATTCCTGGAGTAATCAATACCACTTTCAAAGATTCAGAGTTCATTCTAGAAGCAGAATTGATCCCTTTATAGGGTTAAAGTGGTTAATAAATAGTAAATAATGACAAAAATGCTTTTTACCAGTAGCTTCACTAATTGACATCTGTCAAATTCTTTGTCATTTTATCTTACAGAGTGTTTGGAACATGTTTAATGCATTTTATCATGGTTACTAGACATTTCATTAATCTCCAATTTATAATTTAATAAAACTTTCAGGAAAGGGAGCTTGTAGAAAAGAAGCTTTTGTAAATAAGTAAAGCAAATAAGTAAATGGAGGAAAAAGTGGCAACTGGTACAAAGATTGTTTTCCTGGCTTGGTGCTGTAGTAGAATTGAGCAAGGACTGAGACCAGAGGGGCTGCAGAATTAGCAAGATCAGAGGGCCTTGTGCGTAAGGTTCCCTAACTAAGCATGCATTCTTCTCTAGAACCTCTGCTTTTCCTCCGAACAGTATGCTAGCCTTCTCTAACTTCTGGATTAATGCTTTTATTTTTGGGTATTTACTTTTAATATTTGAGACTTTAAGCTCTCCTAATCTTTCCATATTCAGAGTGGACCTAGAGACCAAGGAAGTCTGCATGAGCTATTACTCCACATGCCTGGGACTTTCCTGGGGCTGTGAGCTTTGGGGATCTGGAAGTTAGTGATGTAGAGAGAAGGAAGATGCTGTAGGTAGACACACACACACACACACACACACACACACACAAGGAAAGATCCAACTACACTCCTGAGTAAAAACCACAGATCTAGCTGATTAATGCTTTCATTGCCATTAATTTTAGAAGCTAAATGCTAAAGCTTACTGTATTTTCACTTTAATAGAAAAATCAAAATGAAGTAATTATATATATGTATGTATTAGATTTCAAACTAATACTACTACTTATAATTTAAATCACTGAGTACAGTTTCTTACCTTTTATACATTAAAGGAATTTAATATATCAAAGGCAAAAGTTCTCTGTTTATGTGGTTGCCATATGCCCATTGACTCGGTGCTTTCCTCTGGGGGAAATTACACATTGTTCTAAGCTCCCTTGGGTATTTCCACCTCAGGAACTGAGTCCAGATTAAAAGTTATAGGGATATATTCATAACGTGGTTTTTGTTATTATTTGTTTTGGAGGTGCTAGGGGTCCAACCAAGAGCACATGCATGTTAAGCAAACACTTAGACACTGGCCCTAGATATTTTGTGACAAGGTCTCACTATATAATCCAGGCTGGCCTTGAACTTGCCAAGTGATCCTTAGATCCTGGTCCCTTCCCCTCCAAACTGCTGAGATTATAGATATGTGCAACCATGTTTGACATAGAACTTTTTTCTATGAATCAAATTCTAGATGCCAGACTGCATTTATGTCACATTAAGAAATAAAAAAGGAATGTTCTTCATTTATATCACATGAGACCTTATAACCTCATTTAAAAGCTCTGAATCAAATCAATGCATTAACTTATGACCAACAGACACACTAGGAAGAGTAAGTAATGTTTGAAGGAACTGAGGCTCAGGAAAACTTCCGAGACTAACTCAGGGCATGCCAAACATCTCAATAAAAAAACCTGCATATTAGGAGTCTCCTTATGCCACATCCTATGTTCTTCTATAAAATCAGTGTCACTCAAAGAAATGGAAGGAAACAGCACAGCTTAGCTAATCCATTCCAAGGTCGCAGAACAGAAATCTTGAAAATCCAAGCTTTACATATTCTGTCAAAGTAAAGAATTTATATTTTTAATGGAAATTATCTTCAGTTCCTTGGAGCTAGCAATGATAGGGAAGGGAGGGATGTAAAACACAAAGAGTAAATTGATGAATTTCATGGTGTGTATGTAATGTTCTGTAGAATGTTAAAATTTATGATGACCTGTGTGTTACCATCAAGGAATTATTGCATTTCTGCTTTTTTAACTAAAAGAATAGGGTTAAAACATATATGAAACCACAAACCATAGAATATGAAACCACAAGTCATAGAAATACACTAAAGTACATTAAATTACTTGTTTTATTTCTTCTTACAGAAGCTGGGAACTACGGACTATTCACCCAGCAGCAATCTTGGAATGCCTCTCATAATTATCAATTACTAAGTACAGTTAGGACAATAGAAAAAGATGAAATGCTCAAAACAACCATAAAGCAAACAGATTATGTTTTTCAAAAGCCTTAAACCAACAAGTCTCTGCTTTTCATATTTTTATGTCTTAGTTTCTATTGTATTTCTTAAATAGTTTTAAAAAGACTGTGTAGCTAGGCTTTTTCCTAATAGTGGCATAAATCCTGATTTATCTATGTGATTTTTCCTTGTCATTTAAAAGTAGTCATAACCTGCAATGCTGGCATCATCTGACAATTGGTTAAGAGCGTAGATTCAAAGCCAGACAAGTGGCATATGTCTATAATCTCACCATTGTGATGTTGAGCAGGAAGATCCCGGCAAAACTGAGCTATATAATGAGTCCTTTCTTTAAAGCAAAACAACTAACATGCAGACAAGCATGCAGAATCTGAAGTCTCATCTAGACCTATTAAATCAGTCTGCATTTTAAAACTAATTTTTGTGTTTTTATTTGTATTAGGTATCTTCTCATTGCTTGGACAAAATATCTGACAAAAATAAGTTTATGGGAGGAAGGGTTTATTTAAACTTACATTTCCAGGTTACAGTCCAGCCCACATGAGGAAGCAAAGAGTGGTGAAGGCTGGCAGCCGAACCTTTCCTTTATGTACAGTCCAAGTCTCCAGTCCATGTGATGGTGTCACTCACAGTTAAGGTGAGTCTTCCTTCTCACCTCAATTAATGTAAGATAATCATCATTCACAGACATGTCCAGAAACTAATATAATCTATAAACTTTCTCGAAAGTGATTTTAGGCCCTGTAAGGTTCACGTTCAATATTAAGCACCACATTATCTTTGTGTGTGGAGAGGAGGGGTACACATGCTATGAGGATATATGGAGGTCAAAGGACCACCTTTGTGTTAGTTCTCTTCTTCCACCTTGTTTGAGACATGGTTTCTCTTTTTCACTGCTGTATATGCCAGTTGAGCAAGCCCACAGGCTTTGGAGATTCTCTTGGCTTTGCCTGTGGGAATGATGCATCTGACTTATGTGGGATCTGGAAATCTGAGCTCTAACTGTCAGGCTTGTGTTGCAAGCACTTTTAACCACTGAGCCATCTCCTCATCCCTGGTATTTATTTAAAGAATATGCAAAATAAAATTTAGCATTTGAATCATTGTATGTGGAATTCAATAAAATTCAGTGCATTTGAATTACTGTGAAAACATCATCATCTATTTGTTCCACTTTTTATCTTCCCCAACAGAAGATTTATATTTGTCAAATAATAACTGCCCAAGCTCCAAACCCCTCAGCCCCCAAAAACCATTATTTAATTTTGTGTCCTTACAAATTTGAGTTTTTTTGGTACTCCATTGTTAAATGGAATCACTTAGTGTCTTTCCTTTCACACCTGGCTTATCTCATTTAATATAGTATTTTAGCACCTTTAACTGACCTGAAGTTAAAAGCAACAGCAGCACAATATGATTATTTCTTCCTTGGTTGGCCTAAGAAAATGGAACACAATTTTCATATCCAAAGTGTAGGCAGCACAATCCTCATCCTCCCCCATTACATCTCAATAAAACTCTCAACAAACAATTTGCCTCCTAGAAAATGAAAAGAGACACCAACTACCCTTACGGTCTTTCACAGTGGTGGATAAAGACACCGTGTGCTTGATAATGGAATGATGGAGGGTATTCCCTTTTCAAGCCAGCATCTATGTTGCTTTCTGGGATACTGAATACTGGGAACAAAGATTGAGAAGACTTCCAAGATCTTGAGAGTTTCCATGAAGGAAGAGAGGTAAATGTAGAAGCCATGAAACCAACATTACACATGAAGGAGAAAGGACATTATATGCAATTTTTTTCTGGTGTGTCTTATCTTGATCTTATTATAGTAACCACTCAGGTTGTGAAAAGCAGTTACTAAGGAGGGTGAAAACCTGGCTAAATTAGCACCAAAGTGAAAAGTCTCCTGTTCCATTGAGTACTTCTTCATCTTTCTACCTGTAACTGTTGTAAGAATAGAAACATAGTACTGAAAACTTAGTCAAATGTCTACGACAGGGATGTCTTAGACCTCAGGTGGAAAGCTACCATTATTGCTTGAATAAATGAATATGTTGTGCCCACCAAATCACCCTCTACATATTTATGTTTATTGTCATAGGTTGCTGTTGCTCTCAACCTTGGTTAGAGAAGCTTCTGTTTTGCATACGGTAATGACTAATGGGAAAAGTAAAAACCCATAGAAGTACTAAAAATAAGTGACTTTTGAGCATTCAGAGCTAAAGAGACATCTCTTTGATGCCCTCCAACATTCAAGGAACATTGCAGAAAGCAGGGGGAGAATATAAGGACTAAAGTATGGGGAGAAGTACTCTGAAACACTGCCATTGAGACACAAGATGACCATTGCATTCATGACTTCATAGCAGTTGTCATTAACTGCAGAAGACTTTCACAATATTGAGACCATCAACATTCTGTCATGAGTGATAGAGCACAGCAAAAAGGGAGAGAGATAAAAATAGAAGAGGGACTAGTTGGAAAGAAGAGATTTCAGTGGAAAGGTGAAAGGGGAGGAAATTAAAGTAGTGGGAAGGGGATTATGATCAAAGTACATTATGTACATGTATGAAAGTTATCATTTTTTTAAAAATATTTTATTATTTATTTATTTGAGAGAGAGAGATACAGAAATAGGCAGGTAGAGAGAAAGAGAATGGGTGCGCCAGGGCCTCCAGCCACTGCAAACGAACTCCAGATGCATGCACCCCTTGTGCATCTGGCTTACGTGGGTCCTGGAGAATCGAGCCTCGAACTGGGGTCCTTAGGCTTCATAAGCAAGCGTTTAACTGCTAAGCCATCTCTCCAGCCCAGTTATCATTTTTTTAATCAAATAAAGAGTGGAAGCATAGGCAAAGCCATATGAGCTCTGAATTGATTGTTTCTGAAGAACTGGTTTTGTTCATGGGTTCACTATGAACCTGCTTTTCTTAACATGACATTCCTTTCTTTTTCTCTAAAGGACACTGCATCTGATATTACTTACACTGGTGAGTGATAAGATTTAGTCAACATGCTGATAAATGATATGGAGGGGATTTGGCTATGGGAAACAAAACACATATTGGCAACAATTCAGCATTGTGTAAAGAATAGTTCCTTCCATCTGCCACATTGATTTTCTTCACACTTAACCAAAATCATTAAGCAACACTGATTCTGAACAGATGAAATATGGAAAGAAGTGTGAAGGGAGCAAGTGACTCAGATTAGCTGTTGGCGTCTCACTTCTGGGATCTAGGACATCATGAAAAGTTCCCTGAGTGTGTGCTTACCACAGATTTAATGTCCCATGTCAACATTTAGAATATGACCTTAAGGTGACTGAGCAGGATGGACCCTAAAAATGAAATACACCACTGTTATTTATGTCCCTTTGGGTCCATGCTGGGGAAGTAAGAGCAGATTTGTGTTCAAAGCTCTATTGTACAAGTTTATTTCCTTAAGATAATATAATACTTGTTCATATCATAAATTATAGTCTTACTCATAAAATAATTCTTAGGAAAAATTACTTTATTTTCAAAAATCATGAAGGATATTGAGACAAGGCAGAAAGAAAAAATTATGAGGATATGAAGAGCAAAGGGAGTATGTTTGAAGTCTTTCTCCAGTTGAAAATCAAGATTCTATTTTATTTAGCACAATTAACAAAATTTGCTATCAGGGTTGCTGAAATAGTAATGATATTTCTGTATATAGAGATATTTTCAAATAACAGAGTCAAAATAGTAAAAAAAAAATTAAGATCTGAGAGCATATGACCTTCACTCTGGCCTTCTGTCCTGAATACTTGTTTTGTTGTGGGGAGAGATGGGAAATCTCTCAAACATGACTATTAATTTCAGTTTATAAGCATACTACAAACAGAGCCAATAGACAAATTTCACTAGGTATACCATTGACAGAGGCCTAATATTGAGAATCTACAAAAAACTAAACATTAAAAAAAATCAAATAACCCTCTCAAAAAAAATGGGGTAGATAACTGAATAGGGACTTCTTAGAGGAAGTGATATAAATGGCTAACATACACTTAAGAAAATGTCCAGCATCCCTAAACATCAGGGAAATACACATTAAAACAAGTGTGAGATTCTACTTTACTCCAGTAAGGATGGCAATTATTAAAAAATCAAATGACAACAGATATTGGCAAGGATTGGATAAATAGGAAACTGCATTCACTGGTGATGAGAATGTAAACTTGTACAGCCACTATGGAAATCAATATGGAGATTCTTGAAAAGGATGAATATAGAGTTACCAACAGATCCAGTTATTCTCTTACTGAACATTTACCTAAATAATCCATGCTTTACTACAAAGATATTTGTTCCACCATGTTTATAACTGGTCAACTCATAATAGCTAAGAATTGGAATCAACTCAGGTGCCCATCATTGGATGAATGGATAAAGAAGTTGTGGTACATTCACACAACAGAATTCTATTCAGCAGAAAGGGAAAAAAAAATGATACAATGAAATTTGTAGAAAACAGACAGGCTTGGAATACATCATACTCAGCAAATACACCCAATCACAGAAAGACAAATGCTGCATGCTCTCATGCGTCTGCAGTTCCTAATCTGGAAGAGGGTGAGTTGCTGCCAAACCTGACAGGCAAAGTGAGACCCA
This sequence comes from Orientallactaga sibirica, assembly GCA_036365145.1. NCBI lineage: Eukaryota > Metazoa > Chordata > Mammalia > Rodentia > Dipodidae > Orientallactaga > Orientallactaga sibirica. Next base: position 18,949,191 of record JAEOAD010000033.1, read on the forward strand.
GACAATAGGGATAGAAAGGTATGGGGGATGAGGGATGGGAGGAAACAAAGCTAAAACTAAACCCAAAATGAACTAGTACCACAGAAACCTTTATCCTTGAGGATAGACTATAATATTGAACCCTCAACAGGAGTTTGGGGGAGCGCCTGAAAAGATGGGCCTTGGAGAGGGTGAGATGAAGCCTAAACTTAAGGGTTTTTTTTTTTTTTTTTTGGCTATGGCCTGTAACTGCCAGTTGCAGAAATTAGCTACTACCCACAGTGAGCTGTTGATTGGAGTGATGTCCTCAAAATAAGAGAGGCTTCTGTCAAAGCACTTCATTACCCACTTGAGGCTAAAGGTAAGACGCTCTTGCTGAAGACACCATATGCTGCCAACATAGAACAGGAAGAGACCTGGCTGGAATCTACAAAAGAGCCAGTCCCCAGATAGTTAGCCCATCCAGTACTGGAAAGTGCTACATGAGCTGTTGGGGGAAAGCGGCCAATAATGGTTGAGCAAACAGGGTTATAAACTACTCAGAGACAAACATCCTGACAAAACATACACACTAGTGCAATAGTGGCACACAGCCTTGGTGGGTAACTAACGACCTGATTGGCTAAGAGATCTTCTCAGTGGAAAGAAACACATATCTGGAATTAGGACGCAGTTCCAAATTCTGTGTAGACAAAGGTTATGCTCTCCAATGCAAAGCTCCCACTAGTCTGGCTAAATTAGAGGCTATATCCATCAGAATCTCCCTAAATTAATAATGCTCATTCTATTTAATCTATGCTGAACTGACCTTCTGTTGGAGAATATTTTCCTTTTTCAGATGGTAGCATGACCCAAGTAGATAGATTATTCCTTGCACTTCAGCCAAGCCCCAGCTGAAACCAAAGTGCTATTGAGATGAGCAAGAGTCCTGCTTCCATGGTAATTCTGACAATCTGCTCCAGGGTGAAGTAGACAGATGCTGAGGATACTCTCCACACTTACCAAAGCAAAGTTCCAGGAGCTCCTAAGAGCTCATCACTGAAGTAGACTTAAAACACTTCCACCAAGTCTCAGGGAATTTTGCAGAGAAGGGGACAGAAATATTGTAAGAGTCATGGGTTGGGCATTGCCTTCCCCTAATAACTGACTGCTACTCCCACAATGTATAACGCACAACCCCATGAGGAGTATCAGCAACCCCACTGAGGATGGCCCCCAGCAGAATGAGGTCAGGATGAGGGAAAAAAGGTACCAACACATGAGTATCCATACTATGTATGCCTGTAATAAAAAAATGACATACATGCAAAAAATAAAAAGAAAAGGAAAGGAAAAAGTGGGGTTGGAGAGATGTCACAGTGATTAAAGGGGCTTGCTTGCTAAAAGCCAGATCCATAAAATGGCACATGCATTTGGAGATTGTTTGCAATGGAAAGAGGCCCTGGTGTGCCCATTATCCCCTTTCTCCTTGGAAATAAATAAATAAATATATTGAAAAAGAAAAAAAGCAAAAAAAGAAAACTGTGGACCAATCTCTATCATGAACAGAGATTCAAAAATTCTTAACAAAATACTGGGAAATGAGACTTCTTGTCAAGATGACATCCACATAACTACACCTCACCTCGCAGGGAAGGAAAGGCAATCCCCATGACCATCCGAAGCCTAATTAAAGCAAACATAAAAGGGAATAATCACTGAAGACACTTCAGGGGTGAACTACAAAATACTGAGAAACAAAATACAAAATACTGGCAAAATTTCCTAAGAGAATATTGGCAAACAGAAATACATCAAAAAGTTTGCTGACTATGATCAAATCAGTTTCATTCAAGATATGCAAGGATATAGTTCATGTGGTAGTTTGAATATATGTCCCCCAATATATTCAGTGTTTTATTAGCTTAAAGTTTGCATCTGCAATCACCTTGCTAGAGGCAATGTCACTGGGGCCCGTCTTAAGGTATGGTGATGGTTTGAGATTCCATTGTAAAGATATGCAAAGTGTGACTAATAGGAGTTCCTGAAGTGTGCTGTGGCTTGGCTGTAGCTTTGCTCTGTGTGCTGTGTGGTTGGGGGCTTTGCTCTCTTGCCTGGTCCTGTGAAGAGCAGGCCGCTTCTTCTGCCATTATGGAACTTCCCCTGGATCTGTAAGCTTCAATAAATAATATCCCTTCCTCCATAACTGTGCCTGGTCTGGAAGTTCATCTCAGCAAACTTGAAGCTGTCTGTTACAGTTCAACATACACAAATCAATAAATATAAAACTTTAAAGGACAAAAATCACATGACCACCTCCATAGATGTAGAAAAGGTATTTGATAAAATCTAACACCATTTCATGATAAAAGCTAAGAAGAAACCAGGAATAAAAGGAACATAACTCAACATCACAAGGACTATATATGACAAAACTTTAGCCAACATTATACTAAATGGGAGAAAAGTCAAAGCATTTCCACTAACATCAGGATGTGGCTAGTATATATAGGGCCAAAAAGCTACTGGAGGAGAAATATCATCAATGGTATAAACCAGCTGTGGACCCTGTAATTTCCACAACTGACTAGCCAGGCAAGATGTGCCAGCTGATAGAATCATGACATGATTGTTATGGAGGTAACCAACTGCTTTCTGATTGGATTTGAGGCCAGAATCACTGGAGGAAATTGATGCACGTACTGTAAACCTGGTCAAAAGTCTATAGCAGGGAGCCGGGCATGGTGGTGTATGCCTTTAATCCTAGCACTCGGGAAGCAGAGGTAGGAGGATCGCCAAGAGTTCGAGGCCAGCCTGAGACTACATAGTGAATTCCAGGTCAGCCTGAGCTACAGTGAGACCCTACCTCAAAAAAAAAAAAAAAAAAAAAAAAAAGTCTATAGCAGGGAAAGAAGTGATAGGCTTTGTGGGAACCTAGTACAACCATTAGGCTAAATTTACAGTGTCAATCATCCCTTTAAATTTTTCTATTCATATATATAAATTAATGCTGCTCAGCCTTGATCAGATGAGCCTCTTGCATGGGCAGAATTAATGTAGAAATGCATATTTGGCCAAAGTGCTGAGAATAAGTGATTATTGTGTGCCCTGTCACCACCTCCAAAACCCAGTGAGTACCATGGAAGAGGGGATGGAGAGAATGTAAAAGCCAGAGTATGAGGAGTGCTGTATTCTGGACAGGTTATAACATTTATAGTCAAAAGTACAGTTTTCTGGACAATACTGAACCCCTCAACATTTCATCATGGTTAGGAGAGGTGATCATAAGACTCCATCCTTTCCAGAAGAGATACTGGCAGTTAATTAATGGTCACTGTGACCGAAGTCATGTTCTTCACTAATTTAACCACTTGTAAGTTGCCCATGTTCCAGTTAATAGCTCTCTACCAATGCTCATGCAAGCAACCCTAACTAAACTCAGTGGGTAAGAGGATTTGCTAGGGAAAATAAGGGGGTAGTAGAAGTGGGAGAAGGATAAGAGAGGACAATGGCAAGTGAATATGATCAAAATGCATTATACAGACATATGCAATTGCCAAAAATAAAATAAAAATTTTAATTTAATTTAAAAATTGAAATTATGATAAAGTACAAACAGTGAATTTCCTATTCTAGACATTCTAAGTATATAACTCACTAGTATTGGCACTCATATTTTTGTGCAATCTTCAGAACTTTTTAGTTTTCTAAACCTAGAACCTTACACTCATTAAATAACTCCAAGTTTCCACTCCTCTAGCCCCTCAAAATCACCACTGTACTTTCTTTTTCTATGAGTTTTGTTCCATATTTGAAGCAAATTGAGTCATAGAATTTGTCTCCCTTATTGGCTTAAAAAATGATCATGATTTTTATATGAGACAGAGAAAGGGAGAGAGAGAGTGAGAATGGACACACCAGGTCCTCTAGCCACTGCAAATGAACTCCAGACATGTGCGCCACCATGTGCATCTAGCTTATGTGGGATCTGGAGATTCGAACCAGGGTCCTTAAAGCTTCGCAGGCATGAGCCTTAACTGCTATTACATGGCAGACATATCAAATTTTATTCATTCATTCATGTGCTGATGGAAAGTTGAAGTGCTATAATATTTTGCCTACTTTGAATAGTGCTGCTATAAATATGAACATCCAATTGTCTTTTAAAATTGAGATATTGTTTTTAAAATTTTTTTATTAGCTACTTTTTTTATTGACAACTTCTTTAATTGAAGACACTATCCATGGTACTTTCCTCCCTCCCCCCACTTTCCCCTTTGAAACTTCACTCTCCATCATATCCCCTCCCCCTTTCAAACAGTCTCTCTTTTCAGTTTGATGTCATGATCTTTTCCTACTATGGCCTTGTGTAGGTAGTGTCAGGCACTGTGAGGTCAGGGATATCCAGGCCATTTTGTGTCTGGAGGAGCACTTTGTAAGGAGCCCTACTCTTCCTTTGGCTCTTACATTCTTTCCATCCCCTCTTCAGCATTGGACCCTGAGCCTAGGAAGGTGTGATAGAGAAGTTTCAGTGCTGAGCACTCCTCCGTCCCTTCTCAGCACCATGGTGCCTTCTGAGTCATCCCAAGGTCACCACCATCTGAAAAGAGGAGCTTCTCTAACCAAAGGTGAGAGTAGCATTAATATATGGGTATGGACATTAAGAGAAGTCCTTACTGGGTAGTTTGGTGAGCATAGTATATACATTTATACAGACACCAGCAGATGTTACACCCTTGGGCTCATGACTACCCCTGTTGTAGGTTTATAGTATCAGGGATATATTCCCTCCCATGGAGCGGGCCTCCAGTATAATTATAGAGCAGTTGGTTTCCCCCATAACAGACATGCCACTATTGCACCTGTTGGCTCATTTGGCCTGGCTGGCCAAATTTAAAGCTTGCAGTTTTCACTGTTGAGTATCTTCACTGGTGTTTTCTCTCTCTACTATTGAACTGCATGCAGCATAGCTTTTTCCAGCTTTCTGTCAGCTGGTCCACATGGAGGAGGCTTTCAGCTCAGCTCCAGCAGGATTTCTCAGTGACCGTACAGCCCCAAAATGTGGTTTTCAGCAACCATCTATTCCTGGTGGGAAACCAAGGGCCTCAGCAATGGCCTATAATGTTTTGGGGGTATCTGTGACCTCCCTGGCCAGCAACTCACTGGAAGGTATCCTATCCTTGGCCCTGAAAATTTTCTAGTGACAATCTAAAAATAGATTTCTGTATGACTTATGTATATCCTCTTAGATTTTGATTATCCCTCCCTCCACATTTTCTTTACTCAATTTCTTTCCCTGACCTCACTTAGGTTTATTTTTTAAAATTTTGTTCTCAAATTGCACAAGAAGATAAAAACAATTTATTTTGACTCATGGTACCTATTATCAGCCTAAGATCACTGATCTCAAGAATTAAGTTTTCTATTATTGTTATTATTTTATTAGGCTTTAATTTCCACCAACAGAGAGTTAAAGGAGACACACATACATTATATCGGTCTCTTTCCATTTTCCATTTTTCTTGCTTTTGAGGCAGAGTTGCTAACATGGGAGTCAATGAGGCTATGTAGTGGAGGGGAGCAAAGATGGTGGGCAGTGGAATCAGTCCAAGTGGTTATGACATTAGGCACATTGAACAAAGAATTAAGGAAACTATTGTAATGATGTGAGCCAGATTTCTCACTGTCTCAGAAGTGATTTACAAATAAAGGTGAAAAGTTACATATAACTTTGTTAATAATTCGGAAATGGAAGCAGTTACATTGAGGAGCAATGAGCACATGCCTACTAGCTTCTGAGCACTGACCTCCACCAAAAGGAGTTATGGATTTTTCATTATTATTTCAGTGTTGTTGGAGATCAAACTTAGGGTCTCATATATTACTAGGCTAATACTCTATCATGGAGCCACATCCATAACCAGGAATGAGGGAGTTTTAGATAAATAGCTGATTCCCAGGCTGACGTAAGTAGTGTGTTAAATAAAATTAAATAAATAAACTCCAAAGTCATTTATACCAGAAAATTAAAGGAATGTTTAGGCAATGATGAGGACATAAAGAATGCAAAACCATCTTGACAGGATTCCTTATAGCCAAATCTAGGGTACTAGTCTCAAAATAAATGAGTAGTAGCCTATAATTCACTGAGTAAATTGAAGCCCTTCCGTATCAGTTATTTTGCTTCTGGGACAAATTATTCAATGAGAAAATGCTTATGGACGGCAAAAGGTTTCATTCTATTTACCATTTGTAGGGAAAGTTTCATCAAGGTGAGGACAGCAAGGCAGGAGGGGGAAGTGACCGTCACATCTCACCAGAGTCAACAGGAGAACAGCAGGTGGGGCTGGGTTGTAAACAGCTCAAGGCCATCTCCATGGACCCACTTCATCAATGCTCCACCTCCTAAAAGTTGCATGATCTTCCCAAGCAGTGCCACTTTTTCTGTGGATCAACTGTTCAAACATATGAGACATATGGAGGACAGTTTACCTCCAAACCACCACACCTTGAAACCATAAAGATATAAAGAAGTAAGCAGGAAAGAAGGAAATGGACAGATGCCAACTAATAAGCAGGAGATGACTGATACAATTCACATACATTTGGGTATCAACCAAGACGAAGTTGGCATAGGAGTTCTCTACAGATGCTAGGTATGTTGTTGTAGATAGGCCAAGAGATGGGATAATGTTTTGTAGAAGACTGCTTCTTCACACAATACTAATCAAATAAAAAATGGAGCAATAGTGTCTTACCATGGAAAAGCCTGCTAAGTATAAACTTGACTTAAACTGATCAGGAACAAAACCACTGAGTGGAACAGAACATCCTTCTATGCATTTTGATGGGATACATCAGGGGAACACCATTCTGTGGGATAAACTAAACCCTGGAAATCCCTAAATTCAGCCTGAGGCCACATGTGGCTCCACAGAGGCAGAGGGCTTGCAGATTGAAGGAGACTGATACAATAGCAACTAAATTCAACTACTCTGCTTGTGTGGAACCTAGACCAGACAGGAAAAAAAATAGATGCATTTTGGTGATAGCTGCTAAAATTTAAATATGTCTTTGGATTGGATGGTAGTTTCATATCATCATTCCTAATTTGTAAGCATAGATGATGGTGATATTCCAAGGCCATTCTTATTTTAAGAACATCATGAAATATCTGGGTTTGAACTCAGCTGGATTTTTTTTTTTTCACATCATTATGTTGGGTGAATGGAATGACATGGTTTAAGCCTCAACTCACTTAGCTTAGGATGTCAGGATGCGATTACAATGATAATTATGTGAGTCAATGTGCATGACGCAAGACAGTGTGCTGTGAGTATAGAGACCACTCTTGGGATATTTGGCTGCCATCATCATTTTTATTCTTTCCCCTTAGTTCTAAAGATGTTTGTCTTTATACTCTTCTCAAGCCAAGAGGCTCTTTCATATTTTTACATACACATGAAATACAGGCCTGGCCCAGATTAGCAGAGCGAGGAGATGATTTTGGACTGATACTCGCGTGACGTTCGTGCAGAGTGTAGACACTAACTTCTATAGACCTTGTGGGAGTATTTGCCTTGAAACTTGGTCACTCAGAATCACAGAAGAACAGGATTCTTTATCTCCTATCACCTGAGTTTTAGCTTGCTGCCCAAGGATGCTACCAGTACAGCCTTTCCTTGGAAGGCTCTGCAATTGTGCCTCTGGTGTGGCTGGAAACCATCAGAGCAAAATGGTCTTTTAAAAAACCTCGTAGCACTTTGTGTAGGGACATAAATTTTAGTTTAGAGGAAAGGACAGAAAGAAAAAAAAATAATGTGTTGCATCTGAGGATTTCTGGATCACCTGAATCCCGTTCTGATGACAAACAGCTTTCATGTAAGAGGTACAGTCAGAATGTAAATTTCAGTTCAATTGTATTTATTTAAAAATATGAAATAAAACATAAGCTAATAGGATAATAAACTGTTTCTAGGCTTGAATAATACAGATGAAATGAGAAACTATCCCTTACAGTTTGATCACAGGTCTTGTTTAAATGCATCTTGTCAGACACAACAGGCTCATTGTTTTCAAAATAATCTTAATTTAAATTAAAACTAATAACTAATTTGATGTTATTTGTAAATTTTAATGCAGCCCACATAAGTAACTGTAAAAAAAGTATAATCCTAATATTTGAACTACTTTATGTAAAAAATATCATATGGCAGCAAGAAAATGCTTGGTACTTTGAATTGCTTGTGTGTATGTGTGAGGGAGAGAGATTTTCTGGATAAAATAAACACAAAGGGGCTTTCATATAAGTTTCCAATCTGAAATAAACCACTTTACCACCCACTGCTAAAAAGCAGATTACAAATTCTAACACACTGAGCATTAGATAACATCTTTTTGTGATCATGCAAATATGTTAGCTCTGGCTGTTTTTAAGTGAGGGGAAGAAGTTTTCAAATAGTCAACATTTATATTAGGTTGGGATGAAAGTCTCTAAAACAGTTTATTGTTGTGAAGTCTCAGCCAAAGTTCACGGAGTCCTGCACATATTTGGCATATTCATATATTTTCTATTTCATGGGGCTTGTGGAGGGGAGAAAGGGCATAAAAGGCTACATTTTAATTCTTACATTGAGCTATTTTTTAAATAAATTACTCCTGTTGATTAATATATGTAGAATGAGTAGGATGTCACCTGATATCTGAGGTGATCTCTCTATATTTGTGAAAAGTCAAATGGACTATTTCATAGAGAAGAATGAACATTTGACTAGCAACAAGGGAATGGGGTACCAGTCCCTGCATAGTCACTAATATGCCTCCTTAGGGAGTCTCAATTTCCTCCTATAAAGGCAGTGAGTCTTGGTAGTCTCTTGAGATCACTGCCATATAAAATTTTAATATTCACTCTGTAAAGATCTATGAGTATCACCTTTCATTCTTCATTTTCATGGAAATAAGATACATTTTGGTGTATTTTCTCATTCCTTTATTATAGCACTTACCATATTCTTCTGGAGTCGTCGAGAGCAGCTTGAAAAGGGCCAGGCTCTTTTTCCCTCTGCAGTTTTACAGGCAAGCATCACAGTGGGAGGACAGATCTCAGTGACTGCAGTTAGCATGACCTTAGTTTAGATTCATGTTACTACTCTGCCTGCTGTGGTCACAGTACAGACACTAAGAAGGTTATCAAGATCATATGCAGAGGTGTGGGCAGAAACAAGAGCATTAGGAAATTCTGAGGCATCAAGAGCTAGTAAAGAAAACCACTATTGGCTCTTAGGCCCAAAAAAGTAGAAGAGAGGAAATAAGAAGCATTACCATAATCCTGAGAGAGCTCTAAACGCAAAGCGGACAGGATCTAAATTGTAGAGAAGTACAGCTAGGAGCACTCACATGATGCAGGGCCAGAGCAGAAAAAGTCAAATCCAATAGCATAGCTGTGGGTACTGGCAAGATGCAGGGCCCAAGTAGAAAGAGTCAAATCCAACAGTGTTCTCATCCCACCTCTAATCTGTTGTGCCTTCCACTGGCTGAACCCAACCTGAATCCAGAGAATCAAGTATTCTAGTAGGATCTGAAATTTAGATTCCCAAAGGACAATGCAGAGAAAGATGGAGTCTACATCTCAATGAAAATAGAAGGTAGTACCCCAGCTTTTCTTCTGGACGACACTGATAAATCTTCGGTCCCAAACAACCTGACATGATGCTCACACAAGTGCAATAGTGGCACACAGCCATGGTGGGTTACCAACTGCTCTAGATTTGGCTAACAGATCTGCTCAGTGGAATGGAACCCATACCTGAAAACAGGAAACAAGTCAGAACCATATCCAAAAATGAGCCCACTCTCCAGTAGCAAGCTCCCACCAATAGTGGGATACAAGAGGGTCTACACCTATTAAATTTTTTCTTACATAATAAAGGCTATCCATGTATCTTGCACTGACCTCACTCTCCATTGGAGAATCTGCTTCTCTCTTTCAGATGGATGCATATCCTGAGAGAATCAGTCTACCACACCTCAACAAGGTACCAGATGAAGCCATAGAGTTATAGGGGAAATGAGCAAGGATGCTTCTTTATTGGTGAACCTGGTACCAGCACAAGGGTGAAGGCAATAGACACAAAGAACTCTCAACCCCTACCAAATCAGATACCCAGAGACACAGAGACTCACAAAACCTTGTCACTGAAATAGATGTAAAATGAACCCAATATGGCTCAGGGACATTCGCAGAAGAGGGGGCGGAAAGATTGTTAGAGCCATGAGTTGGGTCATTATACACAGAGTCATGGCCTCTCCCAAATAACTTATGGCTACCCCCATAAGGCAAGACCCACATTACCTATGGGGGGAGGACACGGAGAAGGCTAACGATGGTACCATCATAGCCATATATATATATATATATATAATGAAAATTTTAAAAAGTCAATAATAATATCTTTCAAGGTACTATGATAATTATAGAAATGTATAAGAAAGTGACTCCTTTATAGGGATAATAAATAATAGTACTACCATTCATGTTTGGACAAATGTTTTATAAGGAGCAAACTTAATTTCAGATGTAAGCAATCACAAATTCTGTTAGTATATGTACATTTAGCAGTGTGTTCAATGATTATATTGCCACAATGGTCTCTGAATTGAGTGATCTGATGTTCTTGTGAATGACACGACACTCATGAGTACCAAGCCAAGCTCATGTGTACCAGCATGACTCGTGAAAACACAGGCTGCTCTGTTGTGCTATGCATACCAAAATATATATCCTCTGTGCAGTGCCAGATGACTTCCTGTGTAAGGACTTTGCCTTTGAATACTTCAATTAACAAAAGAAAGAGAAAAAAGGCATGATCAGGTTGGGTATCCCTGTCTAATTAATTAAAAGAAACTGTTGTACAACAGAGGGAGAAGATGTTGGTCATTCCTTCTGAATTAAAATGAAATAAAGTTATCAACTAGGGAATGGACTGCCTACTTGAAAAGTTTCCTACAAGATGACACAAGGGTTAGGAATACAATGATTTCTTATGCAATTTGAACCCAGAGATTCTGAATATGCCAATCACTCTGACAAGCAAATTCTAGAGAATGTTATTACATTTCTTTAAAAAGATTTTATCAAGTAAATCATTTATGAAGTAAGTCATTTTAAGATTAAAGTTTATATTTAATGTATATTTATCATATAGATGTATTTGTATATTAGATACATATATAATAGTTTGATATTTTCTGCTTCTTAAAATCTACAAAATCCAGGTTTCAAAGGAAGATTTAGAAACTTTTCAATTAGACTAAAGTAGTTTTAAAAATTATTGCTGATCAATTTTGTTATAATATTTGTAGCCTAATTCAACATAACCCTAGGCCACCACTTGCAGCTCATAATAAACAGTGAACTTTTTCTTTCATTGTGGACTGATTCTGCAAGTAAATTCTCCACTTGCATATTATATACATAGAGTAATGTATAAATATCCATTACATATACTTCAGTTGATGTCATGCTGCTTTACCATCCATTTTTTTAAACAAAATATATTCATCTTTCTTGAAAAATAAATCTATGTACAAAATGGGAAGGGACCAGTCCCCACCTACTCCCTGCAGATTTACTCCCCAGTCCCTGCAAGACAAGCTGGACTTCAGGGAGGTTCCCATAGGGTCAGAAGAGGTCTTGCTCTGATCTTGGACCAGTTTGTTCAGGAAGGAGTGGTGCTCGGGATTCACACAGAGGATTTCCAAATTAGGGGTCAGGGCTGAAATTCTTTAGGGTCAGGAAGTCATATTCCCTAGGGATGTAATTATCTAGTGCATAAATGTACCCTCAGAGGGGTCACTGGTTCCAGCGCTGCAGGTGGGACCTGTCCTCCCTCCAGGGTTAAGGGCAAATTTAGCCTCCACGTGGAAGGAACCCTGAATTTGTCTAGGGTTCCAGTGTGCATACCTTTGAGTTTCAGGGACTGGATTTTTCAAGATTGGTCACAAGGGCCAAGAACAGGGTTTTAATTGGCTGGTTGAGATTCTGGCAGTTGGGCCCTATATTCTAAGTGCCATAGCATTCATTTTTAGGCCTAACATAAGTTTTCTTTTTTTTTTTTAACCTTTTTATTTTATCTTATTTTTTTTTTTAGTGTCTTAGTTTCCTAATGAAATCCAGAGTTTGCCAAGTTAGGCATTGCACCCTTGCATCACTTTGCATCTGGCTAAACGTGGGACCTGGAGATTGCAACAGCTGGAGATTGGAACAAGTGTTCTTAGGGTTAGGAGGCAGGCGCCTTAACCCCTAAGCCATTTCTCCAGCCCCTAACATAAGTTTGAAACCTTGTTTCTCTCCTCATAATGGTTGTTTATGATATAGCCTTTTTATTTCTCATTCCACAGGCTTAACACCTAACATATTTCATAGCTGCTGAGCAATTTACTATGTAATGATGAACACCAGAGTCATGTAGATCAGTTCCTTTTCATATGTTCTTTTCTAATTAGCTAGTTCACGGCCTACTCATGAAAAACTACACAGGATGGTGACATTCATAGGCTTTAACACAGGTCTGATCCTCAAAGGTCCTCTCTCCCTTTCTCAGGTTCCCACCAGCTAGTTGAGCTCTCTGTCAAGTCTAAACTTCATCTCTGTCTCCCATTTGCACCTGTAACCTCTGTGGGACATGTGAAAGATAATTATTGTTTCATGATTTGCTTTCACCTCATTGTAGGTTCCACTGATTATCTATACTGGAACCTAACTTCCCTTACCCACTCTTAGAGAATGTCTGTGTTAATTTATGGCTACATTTGAAAGAGAGGGAGTGAGAGAAAGAGAGAGATATTAAAATTAAAACAATAGAAATCACAATTTACTATTATTTATTAACTTGCAGATGAATTTCCATCCCTTACTTAATGAGAAATGTCAAATAAGGAAAAGCGATCCAGGCTTTCACAACTTTTTATTAAACTAAACTGTCATTGATCCTTTATATATTATGACATTACATTCTCCCACAGATATATTGGAGATCTGAAGCAGACATGTGAGAGGGAACTGTCTCCTTCCCCATCAAATGGTCTAGTCAAGTAGAAGCAGGTAGACTGACCTACTTTGCATAGCATGGATGAGAAGATTTAAAATGTACTTTTTCCTGTCTCAGGGATTTGTATTCCCAAAATTGAAAACAGTTTAAAATAGGAAATGTGTGAGCTTATTAGCACAGTATTACCCTCTAAATTCTCACTCCCTGGTGAAAGTAGAAATGTGCTAATTAATCAATTGCTCAATTAGGAAAGGCTCTCAAGACCATATTTATCCTGGGAAAATATAAGTAGCTGATGATCTACCTTAAGAAAAATGCACCTACAGAAATTAGGTTCAAACTAGAGGATTCAGGAAGTAACCTTGGAGTTAAAATACATGTACGAACAAGATATTTACTCTCATTTAAAAGATTCAGTTTTGGAAATGAAATTTGAAGGTAAGCAAAAAAAAAAAAAAAAAAAAAAAAAAAAGCAGAGTGTGTACTTACTTTTTCTTTCATTTTAGTAATTATCAATTGGTGATTATGTGTCTGCATGGTGTTCTGTGAGATTTGGTCACACACACAGTGACTATAAGGGGAAAACACAGATGTCCAGATGACTGTGTCTTATCTAAGAAACACAGATCATAAGTGCTGTAAATATTCTAGTAGGTATAGTGACATGTGTTTTGTGACCTTATTAATATTTAGGATGCTATCTTGGAATGGAACATGCATAGATCACCATTTTTAAAACAATTCGAAGCCAGGGAGTACATGGGAAGTGAGAATGTGAGGCTGCATTGATAACAAAGGTTCTCAGATCATAAAAGGACCCACAAGTTATATGTAAATAATTAAGCTTTATGATAGCAAACTGTTTAAATTATGGAGTAATATGATTAGTCTTGGTTTTTAGAATAAATCTGAAACCAACATAGTAGAACAGAAAGTATAAAAGTAGAAAATAGAAGATGGAGACTGTATTGGTTTCTTTCTCATTGCTGTGAACAAATACCCCATCAGAAGCAGCCTATGGAAGGAAAGGGTTTATTTTAATTTTATGGTGCAGAAAGCAGAAGCAATGAGAAACCGGGGTCATAACAGTGGGCAACATAGAAAGAACAGCAAAGAAAGATGGGCTATAACACCTGGAACCCACCTGCAGATACACTTCATCCAGCATGGGTCCACCTCCCAAAGGTTCCACAACATTCCCAAACAACACCACTTTAATGGGGACTAAGTGTTAAATCACATGATCCTATAGGGATCCATTTTCCATTCAAACCACCACAGGGCTCAGACCATGTAAACAGATCACAAAGGAGAATCTGACAAATGAAATTAGGAATCCCATTAAGTATTTGATCATCTTATGAGTAACTAGGCCTCTCCAAATACCTCTTTTATATCTACAAAGTCTATAATGAATGCTATCTGTTCAACAGACATGAAATGTGAGATCCTTAGATACCCACAAATTTAGTGCTCTATTTCAGCGATGAATAGGCAGGCTCCTAACATATGGGGCCAAAGGATGGGGGGGCCATGCCCGAACTCTTCTTCCTGTCCTCTTGCTCTAGGCACAATTTCCCAGTATTTTGTCTTTTTACTGAATCTCATCTCTCTCTTTCTAACCATTTTGCAAAATTTGGTTAGACATCATGTTGTCTTATATTTTCTGAATCTCTTTCAAACTGTCTCCTGTTCCATGCTGGGTGACCTACCAACTTTCCTTGCCTTAAGACCCAGGACATTTTCCCCAAGTCCCTATACTAATGTCTTTTTTTCTAGGAGTCTAGAATGAAATTAATGATATTTTAAGTAATTTTATTAAAGTTGTATTAAAGTGTGCAGGAAAATAGTATACAAGTTTGGTGTTTTCCTCTGTAATGCTAATAAATAGCATGGAACTAGTATCAGTGTTCAAATAAATCACACTAAATAACACAAGTAAAATGACTAGTTTTCATAGAGCTTCTTGGAGCTTCTTCCAGTTAGAAGTATCTTACCTTAAAAATATTCCTTGCTCACACCATTGTTGGCCACTTTCCCAGTAGCTCATGTAGTACTTTCCAGCACTGGACAGGCTATCTGAGGACTGGCTTTCTTGTAGATTCCAGCTAGTTCTTTCCATGTTCTGTGCCAGAAGCATATGGTATCTCCAGCAATACTGTCCTACCTTATACCTCAGGTGGGTAATCAAGTACTTTGACAGAAGCCTGTCTTGTTTTGGAGACCTTGTAGATCCCTCCAATCAATAGCTCAATGTGGGTAGCACATTGATTTCTGGTTCAAGAAGTTATAGGTCAGAGCCAAAATTTTTTAAGGTTAGGCTTCATCCTACCCTATCCAGGACTCTTCTTTACAGACATTCCTCCTATACTCCTGTGAGGGTTCTATCTTTTAGTCTACCTTCAAAGTGAAAAGTTTCTATGGTACCAGTTCATTTTGGGATTACTTTTATGTTTATTTCTCCACAACATCCTCTTCCCCTTCCCCCAAACCCTTACATCTCTATTATCTGGGCCTCAAGTTGCCTATCAGGTATGCCAGCAACACATGGTGCTCCAGATTAGGAATTGCAGATGAGTGAGAACATGTGGCTTTTGTCTTTCTGTGATTGTGTGTGTTGCTGAGTATGAACAGTGTGAGCAACCAGGCAGCAACCAGCCTGACAAGATGTATCCCCCAGTGCAATGGTGGCACACACTCGACTTTCTGATTGGCTGAGAGATCCACTCATTGGAAAGGAATCCATATCTGGAACTGTGAACAGGGTCAGAATCCTATGGAGACAAAGTTTATGCTTACCAATGTCAAGCTCCCACTAGTCTTTGGCTAAAAGAGGGGCTACATACATCAAACTCTCACTAAGTTAATAATGTTTATACAATTTAACTTATGCTGACTTCACTTTCCACTGGAGAATCTGTTTTTCTTTTTCAGAAGGTAGCAAGACAAGAGGAGATAAACCACCCTAATATCTCAGCCAAGGCCCAGGTGAAAACACAGAAGAACTAGGGAGATGAGCAAGAGTGCTGCTTCCATGGTGAACCTGACAATCAGTGCCAGGGTGAAGGAGACAGATGTTGAGGATACTCAGCACATACCAAAGCACAAATCCAGATGCTCCTAAGAGCTCATCACTGACATAGATTTAAAACACACCCAGTAAGGCTTAGGGAGTTTTACGGAAAAGGGGATGGGAAGATTGTAAGAGCCACAGGTTGGGACGTCATACCCAGAGGCACTGCCCCCCCTCCCCCAGTATCTGTCTGCTGCTCTCACAATGCCTAACCCACAACCCCATGGGAAATACCAGCAACCCTACTGAGGAAGGCCCCTAGAAGAATGGGGGCAGGGGGGAAGGAAAAGATGGTACCCACACATGATGTACCTTATCAAAGTATGTCCTTAATAAAATGGTAAAGTAAAATATGTGGGTATACTACTTGTCATTTCCTTGGTCTCTTTGATTTTTTCTTGATTGTTCACCAGGCCAGATACAATTTAACTCATAATAAATAAAATAATGAAGTTACCGGGCATAAGTCTGATGTAATAAATGATCTATCCTCACTCATAATGGTCTTCTTTTATTTGGAAGAGCTCAATTTGCACAACACCACTGGGCTGTCTTGATCTTCACAGCTACTGCACCTTCAGTACTAAAGCACATTTTTGGTACACTGGTCTCAAAACTCATTGGCATTTCTAATGTGTGGTTGTTAAGATTTATTGCCTCACATTGGGTACATTTAAAACATGAAAGAATTATATCAAGAGAAAGTCCAAAAGCTAATAGATAGCAGATGACAAGGCTCTTGCTGAGCTGGCAGATATCAATCCCTCACAGTGGAATCACTGTGAATGTCTCACCTATACCACATGTGCTGCTGACATGACATGAGAGGCTCTTGTGTGGGCCAGGTGATGGGAGCAATCTCAGACCATGGAGACACATTCAGTTACAAAGACGGAGAGCCTGGGAAGATGCCAGCACTGTGCAAGGGAGGGTTCCAGTTGAGTTTTTAGATACTAATGAGGAGAAAAAAAAGTTGAAGGTCTGACAATATTTTTTTTCAGTTTTTTCTCATTTTTATACATATGATTCCATAAACAATCCAAAATAATAACATCAACATAACTAGACCCAGAAATTATGTTAGCATAATGTTGGTTGTAACATGAGTTAAAAATGGGTAAACTCGCAGAGCAAAGAGCAATCTCTTGAGACTATAATCAAAAGGAACATACTGCTTAACTGACATTTTTCTTAATGGTTTTCCTACATTTCCAGGAGTTTTTTGCAACATTTATTGAAAATATTCATCTTCATTTTCCAGTCTTAAATGAGCTTTGAACTTTAATTTCCATAAAAATTCTACAAGAAAAACATACAAAAAATACACACTGAAGATAAAATGTGTTGTGAGCAATATTAACAAATTTGTAAATGGAAGACAGGGAATGAAATTAGGTAAAAGATGGATTATGAAATAATTTGATGAATTTTTACAGTCAGATTGAAAACGGTTAGAAAGCCAGTCATTTGTTCATGTTGAATCACACATGAAGCTAAATAGCCATTAAATGCAATTGCAAGCAGGGGGTAGGAAGTGGACTTGATACAGATAAAAAGTGTTATGTGGCTAATAACATAGATGTCTGAGTCTTTTTGTACTTACAAACAAAGCTGGTCCTAAATGTGGGTGGAAGTGAGCTTGCATATGGACACTCGGTACTGCAGCTGTGAGGATGAAGGAAGGACTGCATATGTGGGCACAACTTCCTGCATCAGACTGCTCATTCAGCATGGCTGACTTAAAAACTTTTAAGGCCAGTGGCATGTCTGTTCTGGGGGAAGCCAACTGCTCTCTAATTGGACTGAAGGCCCACTCTATGGGAGGAAATACATGCCTGGTACTGAAAAAACTAATCAAAAGTCTATGGCAGGGGAGGTCATGAGCCTTAGGGGTATAAAGCCTGCTCTTGTCTGGCTAAATGTACATATTATTCCCACCAAACTTTCCTGAAAGCACTACACTTAATGTTCATATTCACATATTAATGCTACTCTCACTTGGTTAGAGAAGCTTCTCTTTTCAGATGGCGATGATCACTGGGATGACCCAAAAGGCAACACAGTGCTGAGAAGAAAGGACAGAGGAGTGTCCAGCACTGAAACATCTCTATCACACCCTCCAGGGCTCAGGGTCTTTTGCAGAAGAGGTGGAGGAAAGAGTGTAAGAGCCAAAGGAAGGGTACCACTCCTTAAAATGCAACTATCCAGACAGAAATTGGCCTTAATATCCATGACTTTGCAATGCCTAACAATATCTTCAAAAGACCCTCATGATAGGAGAAAAAGATGATGACATCAAAATAAAAGAGAGACTAGTGGAGAGAGGGAGGCGATATGATGGAGAATGGAGTTGTGAAAAGAAAGTGGGGGAGGGGAGGGAAATATCATTGTTTATTGTCTGTAAGTATAGAAGTAGTCAATATTTTTTTTTTTTTTAAATCTTTGACCCAAGAAGGGGGAGATATGACAGAATACAGTGATCCTAAAACATGGTCATACATTAAAATTACCTGGGAAGCTATAACACCACAACAAAGTTAGGTCAGAAGATAATATGATTTTGTTGGCCCTCAATGAGCCCCAGGCTATATTTTTAAGCTCACTTGGAGATCCAAGTATCCAATCAAAGTTACTACCAACCAGCATAGGACCCAAAGTTAAGTGGACTGGGTTCATTGCATCCCTGTTCCGTTCATCGTGGCTGTGGAACCTTGGCAGAGTTGTGTAAATAGAATTCCTCTTAGTTGCCTCTGCAGTGTGGATAACACAAAAGTTCTCCAAATGCTCATCTAAATTTTATGAAGCTTGAACCTTGAACTTTAAACCTTAAACCACTCAGTGGGAGAGAATTCATACCTGGTACTGAGAACCAAGTTAGAATCCTATGATGAGGAAGGCCATAGGCTCCAGAAAGAAGCTCCCGTGGCCTTTGTACAAGAAGTGTGGCTATGCACATCAAAATAGCTCTCAATTGGGCTGAGGAGATTGCATGGCAGTTAAGGTGTTTTCCTGTGAAGTTTAGAGACCCAGGTTCAACTACCCAGAACCCACATAAGCCAGATGCACAAGGTGTCTAGGTACTGACACACCCAATTTCTCCCTCTCTGTAATAAGTAAATAAAAATTAAATAAAATATTAGATTAAAAGATCTCTCTAGCCGGGTGTGGTGGCGCATGCCTTTAACCCCAGCACTTGGGAGGCAGAGGTAGGAGGATTGCTGTGAGTTCGAGGCCACCCTGAGACTACATAGTGAATTCCAGGTCAGCCTGGGCCAGAGTGAGACCCTACCTCAGAAAAACAAAAAACAAAAAACAAAAAACAAAACAAACAAACAAACAAAAGATCTCTCTAAATTAACTATACCTATCTCCTTTTAATACATGTTGCTCTCACTCTTGGTTGGAGATTTTTTTTTTTCTTTTCATAGATGGCAGCAAAAATCAGGGAGAACCAAGATCCATGAATATTAAAGAAAAGATAGCCAACTGCCTAGCATGAGACAAGTCACTAGGGCCCAGGAGACATCACAAAGGAAGTGGCTATTTAAACATGAGTGCTGCTCTCACCTATTCTAGGAAGATGGTGTCAGACACTGATGATACTCAAAACTCACCAAATCAGATATCCAGATGTTTCAGAGAGCTCAACACAACAGTAGACTTATAACACACC
The DNA here is from genome assembly GCA_036365145.1 of Orientallactaga sibirica. NCBI lineage: Eukaryota > Metazoa > Chordata > Mammalia > Rodentia > Dipodidae > Orientallactaga > Orientallactaga sibirica. Next base: position 18,968,944 of record JAEOAD010000033.1, read on the forward strand.
AACCAAGGGTCAAGGAACACTGCAGAAGAGGGGGCAGAAGATTGAAAGGGCCACAGGGTGGAGAAGAGTATCATGAGACATAGTCCCCTGCCCTGCACCAAGAGACTGAATGCTGCATTCATAACCACATAGTGATCACCAAGAAACCCAGTGAGGAGGGCCCACAGTGGAGTGGCATCTAGGGAAAAAAGGGACATAAAAGGATAACACAAGGGGAATAAGGGAAAAGGGATAACACAAGGGGACCAATATGCGATTTGTTCATACAGTAAAGTTCATAATTAAAACAAAAAGTATCCATTTCCTTTTTGAACTCACTTTTGGGGTTCTGTATTTCATGTCAAGTTTGAAAACATTAGCAAAGACTGATGCAGAAGTAATTAGGAGAGCCATTGAAGGCCTAGGGAAGAGCACTAGAAAGGTTTTCTGTGGCAAAGGCCCAAATGAAATCTGCAACAGAATGTAGTATCTGACTAGGGAAGCAATGAACACCAAGCCAAATAATGTTCATGAGTCCAGGTAGACAGGCAATAATGATGGTTAACTGTTGACAAGAGGCTAAGGATGGAAAATCTGCCTTTAAATTAAAGAATCAAAAACCTATAGTATATATACACAATGGAATTGTGTGGCTTTCTTAAAAGGAGGGAAATTGTGTTATTTAGTACATAGATAGAGCTGGAAACATACTAAGTGAAATAAGTTAGGCCCAGGAAGGCAAATCCAGTATGCTTTTCCATATAAGTGGAAAAAAAAAAAAAAAAAAAAAAGCAAATCTCACAGAAACAAAAAATGAAAAGTGGTCAAAGGCTTGGAAGGATGAAGCAGAGGAGATTAAGGAAGATAGTGATCAAAGGGTAAAAAGTGTCTGCTGTACTATAAGACAAAGATTTAGAGATCTGTCGCAGTTGATGGTAAGAGTAGCTCATGATAACATATTGCTTTTTCAAAATTGCTGAGGGAATAGATCTTTAACATTCTCATGACATAATGAAAGTGAAAGTGATTAATGTTTTAGTTTTATTGGATCTTTATATAATACATCAAAACTTTTTTGTTATATATAAAACTTTTATATATAAAAACTGGACCAAATTAATACATACAATTATTGTCAGGTATTTAAAAATGAATAAATTTTTCAGATACCTGTGGATAGATCACTAAAATAAGAAAGGTGGTTCAGTCTGATTATTAATATTTTGAATCAGACAGGCTTGAATAGTAACTCTGACACTTGTTAAATTTTGAAATCTTGTTAGAAATAACAGTTCCACATAAAAGTACCTGAACTACATAGACATACCCAACCAAACTCAAATATTACCTCTCAACTTTTCCTACCAGATTTCAAAAGATTTATTATGGAGTGGAATTTACAGGAAAAAAAGTAACTTTTAAAGTTAATGTTATATTCAATATAATATAAATCCATATGGGAAGAGATAAATTAATACATATATTATTATATAAATTTAACCAAAAGTTTGTTTCATTGTAAGCACATTTTGCTATTTATTTTATTCCCTTAAAGTTTTATGTATTTAATTTATCAAATAAAAATATATGTTGATATCAAAATAGAAGAGAGACTAGTTGGAAAGAAGAAGGATTCAGTGGATGGGGATTTGGGAAAAGGAGGGATTGTGAATAAAGAAATAAAATAAAATAAATAAAATACTTTTAAAACAAATAATCAAATAAAATAATGCTAACTAGGTGAACAGATATCAATCTCACCTTAAAACCTTTGCTTGGTTGTTATATTTACACTCCTGATTTTGCATGCTGGCTCTTATTGAGTCAGCATTCCTTAAAGACATTAACAAGGAAAATCACTACGATGTAGTGTCTCTATTCATTTACATTGAAACAAATTGAAAACAAGTAAATATTGAATATTTTCTTCCACAAATTTATGCACACAAAGTAATATGGACACATCTATAGTCTTTAAAATTTTGATTCTAGGAAGGAAATATTTTTTTCTTTATCTTTGTAATTTATTCAGTTCCAAGTTTAGTGGCTCGACCCCATTATAAAATAATACTTGAGGTCCAAACTGTCAAAAGAAATAGATCAAATTAAGAACACAATGGGAAACAGGATGTTTACTTGAAATCAGAAAGGATAAGAGTCCATTTTATTGTTTCGGCTTGAAAAATGCTCTCATTCTCATTTAAGATTTCCTGAATTGGTGGTGGGGAAATTATTTTTATAATCACTGTTTCAAAGATAATTGATATAATTATTTCCTTCCATAAATTGTAAAATAGGAAATAATCTTGATTACAGTTTTTCAGCCAACTTCTAAAACACAGAAACATGGTTCTTTCACTTGGCTAAGAAGAAAACAGGTATAGAGGAAAATTTATTTTAGAAACAAGGCACCAACTACTTGGGAGTCTTGCTCACCTATCTATCATCTATTGTTTTTCTTTCTCCAGATCATATTATGCAAAGAAAATTCTCTCGAAAAGGAATTTTTTGGACTCCAGACATAGCTTAGCAGTTAAAGTGCTTGGCTGTAAAACTAAAGGACCCAGGTTCAATCCCCCGTACCCACATAAGTCAGAAACATAAGGTGGGGCATGCATCTGGAGTTTGTTTGCAGTGGCCAGAGGCCTTGACAATCTCATTTCTCTCTCTCTCTCTCTGTAAACTTGTAAACTGGAATTTGACAGGGTATACACATGAAAAGGAAAAGTTCACTAAAATTCATGTATGCTTGGAAAGAATAAAAAAGTTTGTCAGTCCTAGAATAAATATATAAAAGTGACACAGTTTCTCCTTTCTTCTTCCTTTTTTCAAATTTTGGTCAATGGGGGAAGAGGAGGAGTTGGATGTGCTGGTAAATACTGTGGAGTTTGCAGTGATACACTGACTCCCACATGGAAATACCCTATAGGCAATTAGAAATGTGATACTGGAGTTCAGGAGAGCGGTCAAGATTCAAAAAATAGATTGGGGAATTATAAAAATAGAGGTGATAATTGAAACCATAGGACTTGATAAGGTTTGTGAAAAAGAGAAAAAAGGGAATTATAGTCTCATTAAAAAATTCAAGAATTAATTTTAGTTATCTTCAAAACGACAAGATATGAAAAAAGAAATGGTCTTTTTTTGTACATAAGTCAAAGAGACATTTTTCTTTCACTGAATTTGACCTGATTTTATAAACACAAATATCCATCTGTACAGATAATTTTAATATACTATGCCTATACTAAACTACTCAGTACTGTTATGTGTACAACCAATTCTTAACTTAATATATGTCAAGTAACATATACTATACATTTTTTCTTTTGCATCAAAGAGTTTAAATGGCTGCAATATCTTAATGATAGGTGTTAGACAATGATAGTGGAGACATTTTAGTGTGAAGTTATATTCCAAAATCAGCACATAAGAAACAATACAAAGGTCAAAATGCTCATGCCTCTTAAGTTATCTATAATGGTACAATTGTGTATATGTAAGGGTGTAGGCATGAGGATGTGCAAAATAAAGCATGTAGATACATATAATCTATGTGTAATCATAAAAATGTCTCAATTTTTTACTACTTCTAATGATTATTAAATAATATGAAGGAGTTTATTAATTAAAATACTGAAAACTCAAGGAAATTATACTGTATTTAAGAGAGGAAAACAATAAATGAACTGATTTATGCAGGTATACAGCAGGTTTAATTGTGGTTGAAGTTAGGAGGAAATTAAAGAAAGACCTGAGGTAACATTCACAGAATTCTGTTTATAAATAACATGGACAGAGCCAATCCTATTGTCAAGATGACTGTAAAAGGAAGAGCTGAAGATAAGTGAGACAGCAAGCTCTAGGGAAAGAACATTCTTTAACCCTTTGAAAGCCATGGCTTTCTTAGGCACAAGGAACCTCCAGAAGTTGAGGTAAAGACAGGATTTGGTCCATGTGACAGGAGGTCTCCAAAAGCTGTGCTGAAAATTGTTTTTGGTTTTTCTTTTCTTTCTTTCTTTTTTTCATTTTTGGCTTTTTTGAGGTAGGGTTTCATTCTAGTCCAGGCTGACCTGGAATTCACTCTGTAGTCTCAGGCTGGCCTGGAACTCACAGTGATCCTCTTACCTCTGCCTCCTGAGTACTGGGATTAAAGGCATGTGTCACCACATAGGGCTTGAAATTGTTAAATGTGAAATGTGTCTCCATTGCACCAAGAACAGATAAAAATATTTCTCAAAAGTTGTAGAAGAAGGAGGAAGAGGTGGAGAAATATGAATGAGGGAGGAGAAAACAAAATAGAAATAGGATTTTTTTGTGAAAAAAAAGAAACGCTGCCCAGAACATTCAAATCGTAATTCTCTTCACACACAAGCAAATTGTTTGCAATCTCTACCACTAGAAGTGTGTGATGTACAGAGTTATAAAAATGTTTTGGGGAAATTGCTCAGTAACATCTGCCTGTTTGGGTTTGATTCCCTAGTACACACGTGAGCCAGATGCACAACATGGCGCATGTACTTCAAATTAGTTGCATTGGCAAGAGGCCCTGGTCCTTTTCTTTCTTTCTCTTTTCTCTTTCTCTCTCTCTCTCAAATAAATAAATTTGTTAAATAATAAAAAGAAATATGTTTCATTGCTAAAATTCTTAAATCAAGACTACAAGTGGGCCTGTAGATTCTAATCTGTAGAGGTAGAATTAGTCTGTCCCACAACCATTTGGCAAGTTGTTTTTCCTGTGAAGAAGCTAAACAAATAGGCATTGTCATCAAGCACAGTCAGATGTAGATGTGTGTGCTGAATAAGCTCATGTAACTTGCATCTGGTTCATTTCAAAAGAAAAACATTGGCTTTATTTTAGAGAAAAGTTAAGGGTAAGCAACTGCCACACAGATATTTAATTAAGCAAAGCCATCATAATAATCTGATCAAATTGGAAGATGCAACCATAACCTTGGTGCTGTTTATATGGAAAAAAAAATTCAACACTGATAGGCCAAACAAATTCTGTGTGCTTTTAAAACTACTTCTTTTGGTTGCCAGTTTTAATATCAGCATATTTGGATGGGTGTGCATCTCCCTTATGCTCCTGAAATAGTTGAAGTACAGTTCTTTTGTTCAATAATAGGACTTCTGATGGGAAAGTTACCATGAAATTTTTATTTATGAGAGAGAAAGAGAGAGAACTAAAGAAAGAGAGAGAAAGAGGCAGATAGACAGAGAGAATAGGCATGCCAGGGCCTCTAGCCACTACAAATGAACTCCAGATGCATGTGCCACCTTGTGCATCTGGCTTACATGGGTCCTGAGGAATCAAACCCGGGTCTTCTGGCTTTGGAGTCAACTGCCTTAATCACTAAGCCATCTCTCTAGCTCAAAATTTTTAACTTGATGTGAGTGTCACCCAAAATTAATAACACATTTTATTCTCCTTTGCTTCAGTGATATCTTCATCATTTTGATATGCAAAAGATTACTAAATGTTTCTTACATATCTTGTCTCTTGTGGAAAAAAAGTTTAGTGTCTGCAAAAGAATACAATTGGCTACAAAATAGAAATTCTTCCTTCAAGTAATTTTTTCAGCATATTTACTAAAATTGTGTTTCATGGTTTAAAAATAACATATAAAACAGTGAGTGTTATAGATAATAAGAATTATATACTTACAGCCTTAGAACTTTGTATGACCTTGCGATGGAGAGATAGTTTAGCATTTAAAAGGCTTATTACAAAACCTGGGTTTTATTCCCCAGTACCTACATAAAGCCAGATGCAGAAAGTGACACATATATCTGGAGTTCATTTGCAGAAGCAAGTAGCCCTGGCATGCCCATTCTCTCTCTCTGCAAATATAAAACAATTTTTTTTTCTTAATAAAAACAAATTCTATAAAACCTTAAAGCCAAACCATGTACCTAAAGTCACATGATTCATATTCTATATGTATATTTGTACACATATTTAGGGAATATGTTATAAATGGTTAAGTCACCACATCGGTGCTATTTGAAGACATAAAGACAAAGACATTTCATTTATTTGTTCAGTCTTTACAACTTAGTATATCCTAGAATGCATTTGACTCTATGGGGTTTGTGATATAAAGATAGACAAGGTATGAATTAAGGGACTTTTAGATTAGTTTTGGACAACTTAAACAATTATGTCCATCCAAACACATAAATAGCAGCTATGTTTTTGGACATAAAAATAATCATTTCTATTTGAAACAGTATTTTCTACAATGAAACCTCTGACTCATATATTTCCTTACAATGTAAGCAAAAAGACAAAGATTTATCCAGTGATTCATAAAATACCTTATTTTCATCAAGAAGATTATGTTAGGTTTGATTTTTATCACATTTTGGCAATGAATAGAATTTAAATTTTAATAGATTAAGGATTTCAAAAAAAAGAAAGAACTTTTTCCAAAGTGGGAAATAAATATTTGGAGCCCAGAATCTTTGTTAAGCCTTTTGGTGTGACTTGCTCATTCTGTCTCTTCCAGCTATCTGCAGAATGAGGTAACTCCTAGACTTCCTTTTCTCACGTTTCTAATTACACACTGCAGACCAGTGCTGGGTAAAATTTCTGTGAACAGTATTCTCCCATGTCACTCCTATGTTCAAAATTTCCCAATGCTTACTTATTACTACCCAATTAATCGCCTCAAAATCCAGTTACAGCAGAACGTACCATCCTTCCTATGCCCTTCACAAACCCACCTAAGGGCCACACCTGGGCAGATTCTCCAGGTTTCCACAGAGAGCGTGTTCATTATCGTTTCAGTTTCTCCTCAGGAGAAATCTGAGATACATTGTTCTACTATGAGCCCGTACATCAAGGAGGAAATGCTTAAATGATTAGTGTTTGGATTTAATTTGTTGCTATGGACGTGAGAGGTTGATGCCCCTCAATATTTGTTTATGTTCTAAGTCAGTGTTGCATGAGCAAATGATTAAGTTAATAACCACAGAGTTATATGGACAGGAACAAAGCCATAACGATGAGAAAATAATTTCCATAGTTAAAATAGAAATTTATTTTTAAACACTGACAATCACTGAACAAAAGCTTGTTTTACTTTTTTGTTTTGGTGTAAACAACAAAAAAAAGGTTTAATTCATTCTGGCTAGCTGAGAAGGCAAAGTTAGGATTTCAACTTAGTATGGAGTCTTTTTTCTTTGTTTAAGCCACCTGCAGCCACTTGGATCTGTAAAGCCCCCCAAAGGCCCATGTGTTGAAGGCTGATTCCCAGCTTGGTATTATTAGGAGGTGGTAGAGCCTTTACTAGGTGGGCTTAGTGGGATGTTTTCAGGTCACTGGGGAATCCCTGATGAGGACTTAGGGACCTCAGGCCCTTTCCTTGCTCTTTCACTTCCTGACGATAACATGAGGGCCCTTGGTCTACCACCATTTCTTGCAGAGTTGTGCTGCCTGTCTGTAGGTCTGAAAGCAAAAGGGCCAACTGATCAGGAATGGCAAGCTCAACAAATGTAAGCCAAACAGACATTTTCTTCGTGAAAGCTAATTATCTCTGAGGTTGGTTATAGTAAAAGAAAGGTGAACAACACAGCAACATTTCTTCTTACTAATATGTTCATTCCTGACTTTTCTTTTTTCGTCCTTTTGGAACATATCTTCCCATTTGTAACCATTCTTACCTGTGACTTCATCTTATTCTGAATTCTAAGTATTTCTTTATGGAAAAGCCTAATATGGTGCCTGCCATGGGCAAGCTTTTCCTCCATCATGAATGGCCCACACTTAACTCTGGCTCTGACAATCCATTATAAAGGGCAAGTGCTCAGAACTTAGTTTTCCTGAGAAAACTCCAGCCCTAACTGTTTAGTATTTGTTTGGATTTTTATCTTCAACAGAGTATTATTAGTTGAACAGCCAGAATGGATTTGATGACTGCACTTTGCCCAGCTACACACATTTATGAGGGAAAGGTTATCTTTTTAACACACAATTAAATCTCAAAGTTGGTCATAAATAAATCTTTTATTTTTCAACACTTTTTAAAGGTAACATTAGAGTAATTCACACTTTTTTTTTTTTTTTTTTTTTTTTTGGCCAGGGACAGAAGCCCAAAAAAGAACACCTCTTTTTTTTTTTTTTTTTTTTTTTTTTTTTTTTTTTTTTTGAGGTAGGGTCTCGCTTTAGCTCAGGCTGACCTGGAATTCACTGTGTAGTCTCAGGGTGGCCTTGAACTCACAGCGATCCTCCTACCTCTGCCTCCTGAGTGCTGGGATTAAAGGCCTGCGCCACCACGCCCGGCAAGAACACCTCTCTTTTAAGAAGACATGTTGGCCTGACACAAACCTGTAATCCCAGCATTGGAGAGATAGAGGCAGAGAGAAGCTCAGGGTCCTCTTTGGTTACATAGCAAGTTTGATACTGGGCAACTTGAAACACTGTCTCAAAGGAAAACAAAACAAAACAAAACAAAACAAAACAAAACAGGAAACAAGATCCTGTAGTTCATTTGCTGATTACATTTTATTCAAATACAAATTAACTCTTAGGAGAACTCATGGGTGCACCACTCAGCTGAGCACAAGAGAGGCAGAGATGCCAGGTAGCAGGTCAGCAAAGCGCCTGAGGCATGTAGAAAAGGAGGGTGGATAGTTTGTGAAGTGAGGTAAACAGAGGCTGACTGTATAGCAGCATAGTGTTTCATAAAGCAAATAGTACTGAGTCATTTAACATAAATGGGTTTGTAGTTTACTTATGAAGTAATTTACAAGCATTTAGTAATTGTTGTTTAGTAACCTTTCCTTTTTTTCCTCTGAACATAATCAATCTCAGTAATAATGTCAGGAAAGGGGTATATTCAATTAAAAAATGAAGAACAGAATTTCTGTTTTCAAAAGATTTATTATGAACATAGATCTTTTACAGAATGTTTATGACACTTCAACATGCCACAGAGACATTTGCACGCCAATGCTATTGCAGTACTAGCCACAATAGCTAAGTTATGAAACCAATCTTATGTATCCAACATGCTGTGTATGTGCAAAAGAATTTTTTCTACCATAAAGAAAATGAAGTCATGTTTTATTTTCAGAAAAATGGATACAGTCACTTGTGGTTCCTAGATTACATATATATAAAATCATATATGTATATATGACCTAGAAGTAGAAGTAAAATGATCTAGAGACAAAGAGGGAGTGATAGGAAAGGAGAGAAAGTAAGAAAAGGGAGGCTAAAGGAGTATGGGGGTTATGTACAAAATAATAAATACACAGATGAAAAATTTAAAAAATAAATACAAACTATACAAGTTTATGTTACTGTGTGTCTTAGGGAGCCATGGTACTTTAAGTTATAGAAAGAGGATATTTAAAAACATCTGAATAAAACTTTTGATTAAAACCCAAGTAAATGATTTTTTAAATACTTTTTCACAATTATAAATTTATACCTCCTTCCATTCACAAATGTGTTTAGTGTGGCAATGACATAGTTACTCTAATCTACTCAAGCTGAGGCGTATCATCAGATGGAGATTGAGATAAATTTTAGTCTAGTCACTTGAACTCCCACCACACTCTGGACTAAGAAACATGTAAACAAATAGGGCAGAGACAAAGAACGCAGAGGAATGTGTGAAAGAAATACCTCAGGACCAAAGTGATGGACGGAAGGGCAGGTAAGTGGACTGCAAATGACCTTTCCAGTTTTCCATGTGGATTTAACATTACCACATACTCTTAAATCTAATAACCTAAGCAAGTCTCTGTACAGTGAAAAACATTTAGCATGGGTTTTCCTTTCTGCCCAAATAACATTCATATGTACCTGATAAGTTGTTGATTACATAAGTTTTGTACTTTAAAATTATAAGGAAACAATGTTTGACTCCATGTCATAAGATATTCATACACTTGGATCTAAAATATGTTGGCTTCATGAATCAAATTGCCCTGTCTGATCAAAATTTTATACCTCATGATTCATGTTGATTTCCACAAAGAGTAGAATGTAAAACTTACACATACACATCCTTGATGATTTCTATCATACTTTCTTATGCACATAGACTGCTAACTTGCTTGAACTCTGCTATATCTATATAAGTAAAAAGCTAGTAGTACTATTTGCATTCCATTATAATGATTAAATTAATTAAAATATTTTAACTTAGTGTCTAGTAAAACATATACAACTAACATAGATTATTAATGTTTAAATTAATTACATAGATGTAGACACAAATAAGAATGCTATGAGTAGTTAACAGCATATAAATATTACACAACATTTCCACACCCTATTGTTTTAGTTATCATTTAATTGCACAAAAATAGTTACGAATCCTGGCCAATGATGGAAAACAAAAGAAGAGAATGAAGGGACAGATATTTGTTTGTGTAGTCACAGTTATATAAATAACAGGACACGTTTTCCTTCCAAGTGCACTAATAAGGTCCTTATACTTAAAACCCAAACTAAACATGAAGTTCCTGTCCACACATTATTCACCTCAAGGATACTACATAAGCCTGTATTCAAGAAAGTATCCCAATGTGTCACCCACACATGTAAGCTAATTGGAAACATGAGGAGAATGCAAGGTCTGAATTCACAAGTTAGAGGATCCTGATATTCCTAAGTGATTTATTAAGGTTGGCTGCTTGACACTTCTACATGCTACTATTTTTTTAAGTTTATTTTTACTTTTCATTTTTAGAGAGAGACACAGAGACAGATAGAGAGAGAGGTAGAGGGAGACAGATAGAGAATGGGCATGCCAGCAATCTTTCAGCTGCTGTGAACAAAATCCAGATGTGTGCACCCCCTTTGGGCAAGTGCGGCATTGCACCCTTGCGTCACTTTGCATCTGGCTAAACATGGAACCTGAAGATTGGAACCCGGTTCTTAGGTTTAGGAGGCAGGCGCCTTAACTGCTAAGCCATCTCTCCAGCTCCATGCTACTATTTTTACAGGATGATTTTCAAACATGACTTTTGGAATAGTATTAAGGCTGAATACTTTTAAGAAACTTTATCTAATAAACTCGTTCACATTTTCAACTTATAGAAAACTTCCAGTTAAATACCAATGTTAGCATTTACTACACCACAGAATTAACATTAGTGCATTCAACTATAAAAGCTGGACATTTTATGAAATTTTTAACAGAATTAAGGGGAATTAAACAATTTGAGGAATTCATTGCCTATTTATTTGAAGTACAAAATATTATTCTATTATATCTGGCACCATTCATAATGCTTCATTTCTAGCAAATGCATGACTTTTTGATACTTTTATTTATCAAATCTAAAAATGGGATGAATAAATGTACTTGGTGTAGAAAGGGGTATATAACTTCCATATAAAACCCCTAAGATTTGACTACTCTGAGAAATCAATAAAAATTCATCATGGCTCCAGATTTAGTAATGATACTTTTTTAAGGCACAAGTAGATGCCTCCTAATAGAGTAAGCCCAGGAACCCATGCAGCTAGAGAGCTGGACAAGTTCATGTTCATGTACCTACAGCAACAGGAAAAAGTCCCAAACTTTCCCATCATGGAGATCACCAAGCTCTACATTTTCACCAAGTTTCCGCTTTGGTATTATTGCTTGTCCTTGGGGCTCTTCTTTTCTTCCATCAGCTTCTGCTTCTGCTTCTCATTTATAATCACAAATCAAAATGTGACTGCCTGGTAGGGCATCAGACAACAGCAATGCTATAACTCTAGAGGGGTACAATTAAGTCTGGATGCCAGATGAGCTAAGTGTAATAAAGGATAGCACATGCAAAAATAGAATATTATTTTAAAAGTCGTGCTTGGTATGTACAATTTTTTCAGAATATTGTGTTCATCAAGACAAGAGTCATTAGATTCTTAAGTGTGATATTTTGAATAGATCCCCCCTGATATATTCAGTGTTTTATTACAGTTTGTAATTTGTATCTGCAGCCAACTGGCTGGAGGAGGTGGATCTTAGGGTCCAGCCCTAAGGTGTGGTGGTAGATTTGAGATTACAATCTAAAGATATGCAAAGTACCTAGTTGGAGTTCCTGAAGTGTGCTGTGTGGTTTGGCTTTTGACTTTTGGCCTTTTCTTTCTCTGCCTTTCCTTTAAGAAGGGGCCAACTTCTACCATTATGGAACTTCCCCTGCATCTGTAAGCTTCAGTAAATATCCCTTCCTCCATAACTGTGCCTTGTGTGGAAATTCATCTCAGTGAACCTGAAGGTTTCTACTACACCTAGGAAGTATTGGAGCCACTTATTTCTTTAAGGTAACCTCCAAAAACAATGCAAATCATCAAAAGAAGCATATAAGTCCATACATATGCATTGAAAAAATAAGATCCAGAATCTATTAGAAAGTATGTTAATATATTGGGCTGGAGAGATGGCCTAGGAGTTAAGGGACTTGCCTGTGAAGCCTAAGGACTCACGTTTGACTCCCCAGATCCCATGTAAGCCAGACACACACGGTGACACATGCACAAGGTTGTACATGCATACAAGGTGGTACACACATTTGCAGTTCGATTTTAGTAGCTGGAGGCCCTGGCATGCCAGCTCCCTCTCATTCTGTCTCTCTCTCTCTCTCTCTCTCTCTCTCTCACACACACACACACACACACTCTTTCTCTCTATCTTTCTTTCTCTCTCTGTGTGCCGTTCTCTTGCTCTGTCTCATTAAAAAAAAAAAAAAACTATTGGGCTTGCCACAAAAAAAAAAAAACCCAATAAAGTACATTAATATAGAACTAAACCAATAAAGCAATCTTTTGAAAACACCTACACCAAATCAAATAATCAGTGGAAAAAGGAAAACAAAAAGAAGGAGCTCTCAAACATAAAGGAAACCACATATTGAGACAGAAAGTAAGTTACTAAGAATAAGGCTGAACATCTGAAAAGTCAGAACCCTGACAAAAGAAAGCCAATCAGGGCAATAGTGGCACACAGCCATGGTGGGTAACCAGCTGCTCTTGATTTGCCTAATAGATCTGCTCAGTAGAACAGAAACCATAGCTGGAACTGGGAAACAAGTCAGAACCATATCCAAAAAAATCAGCCCACTCTCCAATATCAAGCTTCCACCAATCATGGGCTACAAGAGGGCCTACACCTATGAAATTCTCTCCAAAATAATAATAGTCATCCCATTTATCTGGTGCTGACCTCTCTCTCCATTGGAGAATTTGCTTCTTTTTTTTCAGATGGACACAGAACCTGAGGAGAGAATCAGCCCATCACACCTCACAAGGGCCCCAATTGAAACCATAGAGCAATTGTGGAAAACAGCAAGAGTGCTGCTTTCTTGGTGAACCTGGTACCAACACAAGGGTGAAGGATATAGACACAGGGAACACACAACTCCTACCAAACCAGATATCCAGAGACACAGAGGCTCCCTAGATCTCATCACTGAAGTTGACCTAAAAATGATCCCACCATGGCTCAGGGAAATTTGTAGAAGAGGGGGCAGAAAGATTGATAGAGCCACAAGTTTGATCATTATTCACAGAGACATTGTCTCTTCCCCATAACTGATGGCTACCCCCACAATGCATGACCCACATTCCCCAACGAGGATAGTCCCTTCAGAGGGGAAGGACAGGGAAGATGGTACCAGCATGATTGTATACACACTATCTACATAACTAATAAATAAATAAATAAGAGAGAAAATGAGGTCAACAACAGGACTGTGGGGAAGAATACAGTGCCAGGAAAGGGAGTTACCCCATGTGATTATGTCATGTGATGATAGAAACTACTGGGCACTATGTGAAATTATAGATTCTAAAGAAAAAAAGAAAACCACAAAGCAGACACATAGCATCCCGCTTCTTCCTACCTTACCCCAAAGTAATCATATAGTAAGAATTACTAACACATAGTACTGACAAGGTTGAGGTAGAAGGATTATTGAGTTTGAAGCCAGTCTGTGTGTTACATAGTGAGTAGCATGGCAGTATGGGCTATAAATGTGATCCTATCTTAAAAATACAAAACAAACAAAAGTTGCTGACTCAGTAGACTAACAAAGGAGATACTGGATCAGAGTAGACCAAAATTATGTTTACCATTTACCTAATCTTGTTGCTAACCTAGGAAAATGGGGTATCACAAAACAGACAGCCCATGACAGTCATACAAAATTATCATTAAAAGCATGTAGAAATGAAGAGACAATCATTCTAGCTGATGAAAGTTATGATTCAATTTCCATCCTAGAAGCAAGAGAAAGAATAACACTAAAAATAAAGTTAAGTACTTAAAGATAAACTCACATATTATGTAGCTAGTTACATACTAGCAGGCTTGAATGTCATTGTGGATGTACTCCTTCCCCATGATTAATAGCTTGTGAAACCAGAAGCTGATACTGCAGGACTCTGATTACTACTCTGGAGAATGGGATCCAAATCATATTGCTGTTCCTGAGCCGAAACATTCTGAAGTGCCCCGAATGTCATAAGATTTCTATGTCAGACACTTTCTGGTAAAGGACAATAACATGTGCCCCACAAAGAAAAAAAAAAAAAGCTATCTGTCCTAGGGTCTTTAGAAATAGGATAGAGCCTACCTAACATGCAGGTCAGGACATTGGTCTCTGTGCCTAGTGCCCATTTTCTCCTCTGTTGAGTGCTCTTCCTACCTTCTACACTATCATACTCTGTTTTGTCAGAATTCTTGTGATGGAAATCATAAGAACTGAAGTGTTGAGGACAGAACCGAGTGAAATCCTGGTAACACTAAAACATGCAAAAAGGCTAAAGTCAGATATTGAAAAGGCAGAAAAGGCATGGCCAAAGCCTGTTAAATGACATTTAAAAAGTTGGTTGAATTCAAGTGTAAAAAAGTTGGGATTTTTTTTTTTTATAATTCTAAGTGAAATATAAGACATTAAGATGAGAACAGGTCTGATTGAAAAACATACAAAGTTTTAAAGAGATGCATGCAAACACATAATGTTACTGGATGAACGTGAGCCTTGTGGCCTGCCACCTTTGAAAGGAATACTGGGAGAACAAGATCTGATAAAGGAGACACTGGCCCAGGTTGGATTCCTCACTACCCACATGGAGCTAGATGCACAAAGTAATGCATGCTTCTGAGTTCTGTTTGCAGTGATAGGAGGACTTAGTGTGCCCATGCTATCTCTCCCTCTCCTTGAAAATAAATAATATTTTTTTAATAGTTGGTATAGAAAACTGGGTTTATTACCACTTTGGCTAAAACTGGGGAGAGAAAAAAAAAAAAAAACTCTATTTTCTCTCTGCCTTTAATTGTCCCAATGTTTTAACTTTCAGAGGAGATGAAATACAAGCCAAAAGACTTGCAAACACACACACACACACACACACACACAGAGAGAGAGAGAGAGAGAGAGAGCAATTGAGACAGATTTTGCTTAGAGACATATTATCGATCAGTCCTTTCCTGGTGGTGGTGGTGGTGGTGGTGATGGTGGGTATATGTGTGTGTGTGTAAATCTCAGGGTTTCAATTTACTTTTACCTTCAACATGAGACCTCCTTGAGGAATTTTAGTTATTTGAAGTCCACTATTAATGACAACACATGAAAGAATATATAAAAACAGTCAGGAAAATGTGGTTAATACAGAATATTGGCAAAGAAGATCCAACCATCATATAAATGACATCTATGAGGAAGAAAAATAAAAATTAACAGAAATTAAATAATAATTCGTGTTTTTATTGTATTCTTTAATATATAAGGAGTACCTTTTGAAATTCTTTTTTTAATTTTGCAAGAAAATGACTAGTGGCTCTAACTGTTCAATGCTACAGAGTTCATGGTGTAGGTGTTCAGGTCAGAATAAGTTCTGGCCCTTCAAAGCCAGCAGCCTTCAACTCAGCAGCTGACAAGTCCAACTGTGAGGACACTTGGCTCTTAACCCCTGGCAGCCCTCTTAATCTCCTTCAACCACCAGAGCTCACTATCTTGGCTTTTTGTACCCCTTGCCTTCTGTAGTCTTATTTCTGTGCTGTCACTCACTTTATTAGGATTCCCAGAGTTCTTTGTAGCCTCTACTCTCTCAGATTCTGGCCATTCCATAGAAATTTTGAGGCGTGTCTTAGTAGCTGAGTAAGGCAAGGACTTACAGGCCTGGAAATTTGGCGGGCCTTATAACCTCGAGTCATTTTCTAGTCAGTGTGTAGCTGGCAGATGCCTGAGGCTAGAAGTCTGACACTTTGTCTGGTTTAGTGTTTCTAGCTCAACCCGCTCAAATACATGTGGTAATAAAAGACCACTGAGGTGCCTTCACTAGGCCTACAAACTTTGGAGGGCACCAGTACATAAAAGAAGCTCCCTAAACAAACTGAATAAGACCAAAAAATAACTTATTTACACAACTAGAAAAGGGACTTTAGATTGGATTGATATTTAGCTAATCACAGCCTTCCCTATGCCCAGTTTGCTGCATATACACCAATCACAAGCCTTACATGGCACCAATTAAAGGCTTTTTACTGAGTCACTCACTGGCAGGTTGTTCTCCGATAGGTCCTGAATGAGAATAGTTACTGCAAATGTGCAGATACAGCTTAAGTTCACCAAACAGTGGAGACATCCAGAACCTGTGCACATTACCTGAAGCAGTCTTGATTGCAGTCATGACTTCAGTAGCAGACATGGTCACAATGATTTGTGTAGTTACACTGAAGTTTCCTCAGAAGGACTGTATAGCATTCAAATCAACCAGACAGACATGGCAGTCCAGCCAGTTGCCACTTTGATGATCCTCCTTGTTCCGGGTAATCAAGATGAGGGTCTGTCAGTAGTCACTCACATAGGTAGTTCACTCCTGTCAGCTTAGATTATTTAAGACAAAATACACTGAATGATGCTTATAACAATGACCTGTCATGGAATTATTGCCAACAGGTCACGTCAGTGTTAACTCTTAGCCAAATACCTTTAGAAAGCATTTAATATCTCTGATCTGTATTGAGAACATGTCATTATTTTATTTAAATCCTTCCAGTTGATGGTTTGACATGTAATATATTTGAGTCATTATAACATCCTACTATCTCTCAAGAAAGGATCACATGATCTACTTTACTAATCTCACTTCTCCCTGGTTCTCCTCAGCCAGACTTTTGTTTCTCAAATGTGAATTCATGGTGCATCCCTTTCCACCCCAGGGTTGACTGACCTCAATTCCTGGAGTGCTAACTCTACACATTGATGAAACAACACATTCATGAAACTATCCTAAGTACCCTCTTTAAGATTTAATCTAGAACAGTAATATGTGTTTGCATTTTATCCTTGCTTTTTTTCTTGATCCTTCTTATTTTCTGTTTGTTTTATAGGTTGATAGAAATGTAATTGCATAGTCACAGGTCATACATGCTTTAAAGTA
This sequence comes from Orientallactaga sibirica, assembly GCA_036365145.1. Taxonomy (NCBI): domain Eukaryota; kingdom Metazoa; phylum Chordata; class Mammalia; order Rodentia; family Dipodidae; genus Orientallactaga; species Orientallactaga sibirica. Next base: position 18,986,318 of record JAEOAD010000033.1, read on the forward strand.
TTTGAAATGCAGTGATAAAACTATTTCTTAAAAGACAGCCTCAAAACCAATACCAAGACTATTTCAGTTCCAAAACTGATCATTATCAGCATTAAATACTAACATTTTGAAAAGGTCTTTGAAAAATAGTAAAAGCAAACAAGATGTCAGTTTTCTTCTTGTTGTTTTAATATGGATCAGGGATAATATTGTAATCATAAATAGGCTTCCTCCAAGAACCAAGAACTTAGAAAGATTACTATCATTGCCCATTTAGAAAAGAAATAAACATGACATATTGCATTCATCTACACAAAATCAAATTTTAATAAATTAAAGTTCTAAATGGAATGGTAAAATTATGAAGCTTATATTTTCTAAACATGTCCTGCAAAACCCATGTGTTAGAAACTTAATTTACCTGATAGCACTATTAGGAGATATGGCTTTTGTGAGGTATGGCCTTGGGGATCTTTGACCTGTGGGAAGTGTAGCCTTCTAGAGGACACTGCCCATAAACAGATTTAGATACCCTTACAAAATATCTAGAATAAAAGAGTTTGAAGCCTTTTTGTCCTTTTACTTCTGCCATGTAAAAGAGAGTTCTTCTCATCTGAAGGATACAAAACTTGGGACCCCATCTTGGAATCAGAAAGAACCCATCACAGATGCCAGCACCTTCATTGTGGACTTGCTTCCCCTCAGAATATAAGAAGTAACTCTCCTTTATTAATTGTCCAGATTTAGGTATTTTATTATAGCAGCACAAATTAAGCTTCTTGAATTAAAAGTAAAGGATATTTTCATAAACTTGGTTTAAACAAAAATTGCTAAGCCAAACAGAGAGAGAATCAATATTCTATACAAGGAGGCATTGCAAATACTGTCACAAATCTCACTTCCCATTGAAATACTTTTATATATCTGATGGACAAAATAAAGCCTAACTCCCTATTTTCTTTTTTTTTTTTTTTTTTTTTTGGCATTCAGAACAGTGTTGAATGTGTAAATTACATTTCTACACTCAGTTCATATTAACTACTTTTATATTTTTTCACCCCCCTTCCCATAAGTTCACCCTTTTCTATGTGGCTCAGTGATGCAGCTTCCTTTTATTCACCTATGGATATCCACATAGCAGCTCACACATACTCCTGGAAGTATCTCCAATAAATTCATCACCTTACTGTTGTAGTCAGCTCAACATTGCTGAAATGAATTTCCAAACCATGCTTAGTTTATTGGAGGAAGGATATATTTCAAACTTATAGATCCAATGGAAATTCCATAATAGTGGAAGAAGCTGGCTTGCTTTCACAAATCCAAGCAGAGAGACACAATCAAACAGCCAGCACCACAAGCAAGCACACAGGAACCCAACATACAACAGCAGAGAACCAGCAGCCAGCAGCAGGAACCAGGCAGACCTAGGACTGCTCTGCATACTTTTTGGCTAGAAATCATTACCCCAGTGATACCTCCTCCAGCCAGGCAGCTGGAAGCAAGCTTTAATAAGACAATCAAGTCTCTTGGAGGACATACATTCAAATTACAACATTCCTCCCCTTTCTCCCAAGATTCATAACCTATCTCAGCCTATCTTAGCTTACTAGGACTGCTTTAGTCGTAGGTCTCAACTCACCCAATCAGATCACCCTAGAACATGTACCCTGCCCAGGTGTGGGTGAATTACACCTCTGAGTCCAGGCCAATTGGCTGAAATACCTGGTGCAGGTATACCCACCTCTTCTGGAGTGTGGACTCTAAATATATCTTACTTGGGCCCATAGAGGTCTCCTCCTCCTCTTTTTTGGCCCTTAAGCTACATACAACTCTCTGCCTGAGTCTCTCCCACCATGGCTTCCAGGATGAGAAAGGACATTTTTTTAGGTTGAAACTTTGTATTGACACTTCATATGTGTTGACATATCATATGTGAGAGCAGCAGTCAGTCATCATGGGGGAGAGCAATGCCTCTGGCTATTGCCTCCCTTCCTTTTTTGGCTCTTACATTTTTTCCTGCAAAATTCCATGAACCTTGGTGGGTGTGCTTTAAGTCTACTTCAGTGTTGAGTTCTCATAACTCTGGCTCAGGTTTTCAGGCTCACCATGGAACCAACATTATGGCTCATCTTGCCAACTCCTTTGTGTTTTCACTTGGGACATAGTTGGTGTGCTAGGGGTAGTTCACCTGCTGACATGGAGTCAGCTATCCTTGTCCCATTGATAGATTTTGGTTGTCCTTGGTTCTCACTGATTTCTGAAAAATAAAAACTGATTCTCCAAAAGAGAGTGAGGTTAAAGGGTTTAAGCCTTGCTAATCTAGAGAGATTTTGATAAGTATATACTCATTTTTGGCTGAGGACTAGTGGGAGCCTCTTGTTGGAACCCAGAATCTTGGTCTCCATAAGATTCTGATTTGTTTCCCAGTTCTAGCTGTGGTTTCTTTTCCATTGAGCAGAACTCTTAGCAAATCAGCAAGCCATTGCTTTCTTACCTAGGGTGGGTGCCACAGTTACACAAGTGTCTACATCTTGTCAGGATGGTTGCTTGCATATTAGCAGGGTTCCTTGCTTGCTCACAGCATTGTTGGCCATTTTTACTCAGCATCTCATGTTGCAGTTTTCAGCACTATACAGGCTCACCATCTGGGAGCTGACTTCCTTCCAGATGCAGCCAGATCTCTTGATATTCTGTGTCAGCAGCCTGTGGTGTCTTCAGCAATAGAGTATTAGGTTCCCCTCAGGTGGGTAACCAAATGCTTTGACAGAAGTCTGACTTGTTTTGGGGGACCTCATAGATCTCTCTGATCAACAGCTTAATGTGGGTTAACCCATTTCTGGTACTGGAATTTACCAGCCAGTGCGAAATATTTTAGGATTAGGCTTCATTCCACCCTCTCTAGGGTCATTTTATCAGATAATCTCTCCATGCTCCTATTGAGGATTATATCTTTTATTCTGCTATCTGGAAGAAAGGTTTCTATGGTGCCAATTCATTTTGAATTCAGCTTTGTGTGTATCTTTCCATCCCCATCCTCCCATTCCTCTCTCCCCATTCCCTTTCATCCCTCTTATCTGACCCTCAAGTAGCTTGTTGGGTATGACAGCAACTCAAGCTATTCCAGTTTAGGAATCACAGATGAGGGAGAACATGCAGAATTTGTCTTTCTGTGCTTGTGTCAGTTCGATTAGTATGATCTATTCCAAATCTGTTCATTTTCCTACAAATTTCAGTGTATCATTTTTCCTTACTGCTGAGTACAATACCATTGTGTGTATGTACCACATCTTTATTATCCAATCATCAAACAATGTGCATCTGGGTTTATTCCAGTTCTTAGTACTTGTGAATTGACCAGCTATAAACATAGTTGAGCAAATATCTCTGCATTCAAGAGTGGATCCTTTAGGATAGATGCCAAGAGAGGAATAGCTGAGTCAGTTGGTAGCTCTATTTTCATCTTTGCATGAGTCTCCATATTGATTTCCATAATTGTTGTACAAGTTTGCTCTCCCACCATTAGTGAAGTACAGTTCCTCTTTCCCTGCCTCTGTGCTAACATTTACTGTCATTTTACTTTTTAATAATTGCCATCTTTCCTGGAGTATGGCGGTATCTCAAAGTTATTTTATTTTGCATTTCCCTGATGGTTAAGGATGTTGTATATTTTCTTAAATGAATATTAGACATTTTTATTTCTTCCTTTGAGAATTTCCTTTTAAGGTCTTGGCCCCATTTTTGAGTGGGTTGTTGGACATTTTATTGCATACTTTTTAGTTCTTTGTAGATACTAGATATTAGGCCTCTATCTATTCTAGATATTAGGCTGGTGAAGATTTTCTCCAATTCTGTGGGTAGGCTATTGGCCCTGTTAATGGCATGTCTGTACAAATGTTTTGTAGCTTCATAAAATCACACTGGTTGAATGATTGTTTAATTTCCTAGGCTACTGGGATATTGTTCAGGAAGTTTTTACCCACTCCTATATCATGGAGAGTTACCTCTATTTTTCATCCAGTAGTTTGAGAGTTTCAGGTCTTATATTGTGGTATTTAATACATTTGGACTTGATTTTTGTGCATAGTGACAGGAGTATAGTTTCATTTTTGCACATGTAGTTATCCAATTTTTCTAGCACCCTGTGTTGAAGATGCTATGTTTTCTCCAGAGTATGTTGTAGGTTCTTTGGCAAAGATCAAGTAGCTGTAGTTATTTTAACTAATGGTGAGGACTTAAATTATGTTCAGTTGTACCATATGTATGTTTTTAATGCAAGAACCATGCTGTTTTTGTAACGATGGCTTTGCAGTATAGCTTTAGTTTGGTATGGTGATACCTCCAAAGATCTTTCTTTTGCTAAGGACATTTTTTGATCTCTGAGGCCTTCTGCCATTTCATATAAATACTGAGATTATGTTTTCTATCTCTATGAAGAATGATGCTTACTCTTACTGGTATTGTGTTGAATCTGTATATTGCTTTTTGTAGAATTGCCATTTTCATAATACTAATTCTACCTATCCAGGAGCATGGAAGGTCCCTCACATCCTTCTGGATTTCTTTCCTGAGTGGTTTTATGTTTTCATTATATAGATCTTTTACTTCCTTGGATAGTGTTATTCCAAGGTATTTTATTTTGTTTATGGCTTTTGAAAATGGGATAGCCTCATTGAGATAACTTTCTGTATATTTGTAACATTTGCGTGTAGGAAGACTACTGATTTTGTGTGCTGATTTTTTATCCTGCCTCTTTACTGGAGGAATCTGTCACCTTTAGAAGTGTTATGGAAGTCTTTGGGCACTTATGAATAGGATCAAGTCATCTGCAGATGGGATTAGTTTGACTTCTTCTTTCCAATTTGTGTCCCTTTTATATCTTTTCTTGTCTCATTGCTTGTGCTAGGACTTCTAATACTATGTTGAAGACAAGTGGTGAGAGTGAGCACCCCTGTCTTGTTCCTGATCTCCTTTATGGGAACTCCCCATAAAGTATTATTTGTGCTTTAGGTGCTCTGTATAGCTTCTATTATGTTGAGATACAAACCCTCTATGCATCAATTGAAATGATCATGTGGTTCTTTTGTTTAAGATTATTTATGTGGTGCATTATATTAATCAATATCCATATGTTGAACCATCCCTGAATCCCTGGGATGAAGCCTGCTTGATGGAAGTGGATAATGCTTTTGATATTTGCTGATTTGAGAAGATTTTGTTTAGGATGTTTGCATCCAAGATCATCAGGAATATAGGTCTATAGTTTTATTTTCTTGTTGTATCTCTGGCTTTGGTATTAGAGTAATGGTAGCTTCATAGAAGGAATTGGGGAGCTTTCCTTTTTCTCTGATTATGTGAAACAGTTTGAGAAAAAGTGGTTTCAATTCTCTGATGAAGGTTTGGTAGAATTCAGCTGAAAAATCAATCAGATCTTGGACTTTTATTTTGAGAACACTTTTGAGTACATTTTCAATCTCAATGGATATAATAGGTTTGTTTAGGAGATTTACCTTCTCTGGATTTGGATGTGGTAGGTACTATGTGTCTAGGAATTCATCCTTTTCCTCCGATATTCCAATTTTGTGAAATAGAGGTTTTGGAAGTATGTCCTGATGATTCTTCTAATTCCATTGAAGTCTGTTGTGACCTCTCCCTTTTCACTTCTACTTTTGTCAATTTGAGACTTTTCTTTTATTCATTTGATCAAATTAGCCAAGGTTTTATCAATCTTATTTATTTTTCCAAAGAACCAGCTCTTTGTTTCCTCAATTTTCTCAATTAATTGCTGTTTCCAATTCATTAATTTCTGCTTTGATCTCAATTATTTCTTTTCATCTGGAAACCTTAGGGTTGGATAATTCTTGTTTTTGCAATGCTTTAGGTGCCTTTAGGTGGATGGTTAGGTTATTAATTTGAGAACTCTATCTTTGTTTTTTTTTTTAATTTTTACTTATTTATTTATTTGAGACAGAGAGGCGGAGAGACAGAGAGAGAAAGAGTGAGAATGGGCATGCTAGGGCCTCTCCCCACTGCCAAATAACTCCAGACACATGCGCCATCTCTCCAGCCCAAGATCTCTGTCTTTGTTTTGAAGGCATTCAGTACTATGAATTTTTCCCTTAGGACTGCCTTCATTGTATCCCATAATTTTTGGTATGTCATGTTTTTGCTATAATTTACTTCTAGAAATCTTACAATTTACTTTTTTATTTCTTCAGCAGTGCATTCATCACTTGAAAGCATGTTGTTCAGTCTCCAGGAGGTGGTGAAATTTCTGTTGTGTCTCTTGTTAATTTCCATCTTTAAGGCACTGTAGTTCAATATGATGCAGGAAGTTATGACAATTTTCCTGAATTTATGGAGTCATGCTTTATGACCTAATATATGATCTATTTTGGATAAGGTTCCAATGAAATACTGAGAAGAATGTGTATTCTGTAGAATTGGCGTGGAAAGTTCTGTAGATGTCTGTTAGGTTTAGTTGATCTATGGTGTGTTTTTAAGTTCTATTATTTCCCTGTTGATTTTCTGCTTGGATGATGTATCTATTGATAATAGCAGAGTATTAAAGTTCCCTACTATGATGGTATTAGAGTTTATTTCTGGTCTGTTGTCAAGTAAGTTTTGTTTTATAAATTGTGGTGCACCTGTGTTTGGTGCATATAGATTTATGATTGTGCTGTCCTCTTGTTGGACTGTTCCCTTGATGAGAAAAAAGTGCCCTTCTTTGTCCTTTGATTACTTTTGGTTTGAAGTCTATTTTATCAGATATTAATATAGCCACACCCACTTGTTTCTTATTTTATTTGATTGGAAAATCATTCTCTATCCTTTTACCCAGAAGAGGTATCTGTATTTAGTGGTGAGGTGGGTCTCGTGAAGATAATGGACAGAAGGCTACATTTTTTGTCCCCCCTATTAACTTTTCTCTTTTGATAGGTGAATTAAAATCATTAATATTTAAGGTTATAACTGTGAGGTTTGATTTAATCCCTGCTATGTTGGAGGCTTTATGGGGTTTGGTGCTTTCCTGGGCTTTGTATTATGTTTTCAAGCTGCCTGATGTAGTTTTGGTTATTGTGATCTTTCTCTTATGGATTCTTGAAATTGGTTGTTTGACTCTTCTGTATCATATTCCCTGAAGTATTCTCTGAAGGCTTGGCTTGTGTTCATATAATCATAGAGATGGTGTTTATCATGGAAAGTTTTCCTTTCACCATCTATTATGAGGGATACTTTCACTGGGTACAGTCATTTGGGTTGGAAACCATAATTTTTTAGACTTTGAAGTATTTCATTCAAAACAATTCTGTAGTTCAGAGTTTCCATTGAGAAATCTGAGGTAATTCTGATGAAATTGCCTTTGCATGTAATGTGTTGTTTCTCTTTTGCTGATTTGAGCATAATCCCTTTGTTTTCATTGCTTAGAGTTTTAATCATGATGTGCCTTGAGAGTTTCTTCTTTGATCCAATCTGTGTGGAGTTATGTGAGCTTCTTCTATCTGGATGTGTCTCTCTTTTGAGAAGGTGGAAAAGTTTTTTTCAGTAATTTTGTTGGATATGTTGCCCATGCTTTTGGCATGAATTTCTTCCCCTTCTGGTATACCCATGATCCAGATGTTTGGGCATTTTAGGGTATCTCACAATTCCCTCTTGTTATGCTCACATGACTTTTTTTTTTTTTTTTTTGGTTTTGCCAGGTAGGGTCTCACTCTGATCCAGGCTGACCTGGAATTAACTATGTAGTCTCAGGGTGGCCTCGAACTCTCGGAGATCCTCCTACCTCTGCCTCCCGAGTGCTGGGATGAAAGGTGTGCACCACCACACCCGGCTCACATGACTTTTTCAGTTTATCAAAGTTTTTAGAGTCCTGAACTGTTTCTTCTGTCTTGTCTTCCATGTCTGATGTTCTGTCCATCAATTCACTCTGTCCATGATTATTCTACAGAGGCTTTTACAAGTTCTATTTGGTTTATATTTTCTGTTGCCATTTTCTGTTATTGTATTTATTCCTTTGCTGAATTCCAATTTCAGGTTATGGTTTGATTTTCTTGAAGCTTCTTGAAATTTATTCTTTCATTTAATCATGTCTTCACTAAGCTTAATTAGCTGGTTATTGAGATCCTCTCTTTTCTGAGTCACCTTCGATTCATTTATCTATCTTTTGGGGTCCCTCTGGTTTTCTTCAATTAAGTTAAGCCTCGTGACAAATGCTATGCTCTGTAATAGATGATTCTGCTCAATTTCTTTAATTTATTGTGTGTTTGTTGATGATTTATTACCAGTTTAGCAATTTTCTTAGTCGGGGTAAATTAGCTTATTGAGCTTTCATTTTGGAGTTCAATTTCTGTTGTCTCATGTATATTGTCATTTGAAACTACCATTACCATTGTGGGATTTGGCAGCGTTGATGGAGATCTCTCAGTTTGTTGTCTTTTTTTTTTGTTTTTGTTTTGTTTTGTTTTTTTTTTTTTATTTTTTGCTCTGCATTGGGGGTCTAGCCATTTCAGCATAAAATTTTTTTTTTTTTTTTTTTAAGGAAGCAAGTATTTGCCCTTGTAGGAACTTTAGCGTGTATTCTATTTTAGATTTGACTCAGATTGGAGTGTTGTGGCACTGTATCCACAGACACATGGGTTGTGGAGGTTGCACATGTGCCTGTACCTCTGGACTGGTGGCTGATAAGAGAGCTTTGGAATCTCTTCAGCCCACAAACACAGCTGTGCATTTCCTGTGGGGCATGAACACTTGTTCCTGCTCCCTTCCTGTACCAGCTGAACAGGTTGTAGAGGACCCACTTGTACCCCCTGGTGGGTGGTTGTCAAATAATCCTGTTCTCCTGTTTGGGGCATAAGAGATGTGTTAAAAGGGCACTGGTAGGAAGATTCCAGCAGTATGGGGAGGAGTAGGAGTGGGGAGAGTGTGTGGCACACTCTGCTGCAGGGAAAAGGCTAAAGCTCAGATACACAGATTTGGCACCAATTAGGTACACAGGCCACAGATGCACAAAGCCCCAAACTACCCCTGAATGGACAGGGTCCAGACACATAGAACCCTTTACACCATGCCCCTCACCAGCCCAGGGCTCCACAAGCTTTTTTACTACTATTGTTAGTTTTTAATTCTTTGGAAGTTCATGGATTTTTAATATGTTATTTTTATTTATTGATTGATTGCACATAGAGAGAGGGAGAGAGAGGTAGGGAGAGAGGGTGTGCCAGGGCCTCCAGCCACTGCAAACAAACTCCAGACGTGTATGCCCTCTTGTGCATCTGGCTAATATGGGTCCTGGGAAATAGAACCTGGGTCCTTTGGCTTTGCAGGCAAACATCTTAACCACTAAGCAATCCTTCTAGCCCAGCTAATGCTTTTTTTAACCCCTTCTCACAGTTTGTTTGGATCCAAAGTCCATATTCATTTAAATGGGCTCCCAAACCACATGATGTATTTTTCTTGATCTCTGCTGTCACTTTCCCTTCCCCTTCAGCCCTCAAACCCTCCATCCATTTTCCTATCCCACATCCCTTTTTATCTGAATAAAGTTTGTTGGTATAAAAATCATTCTCAGTGTGAGCTGTTAATTCTTTGGTTAATGAACAGACACAAATTTAGGACTTGAGGTTCCAGGAAACATTCCCCCCCACAAATTTATCTGTATCAAAACTTCCACATTCTCTAAGCTAGGCTTGGGTAGAGCTTCATCAGTACCCTATTGGAGTAAATACATTTTTTCTCTATATCCAGATAAGTTATTCAGTATCTTGTCAATATTTGTGCCTTTTGTCTTCCCCCACTAGTAGGAAAAACCTTTGCATAAATGCTATCATTTTTAATTTTCCAAATGTCCTTTACATGTTTATCTGTTAATTCCTTCATATTATGTTAAATTTACATATACCTGCATGTATGCAGGTATATATATGACTTAAGATGGTATTTTACCATGAAACTCAAAATATATATTTGAGTTATATATATATATATATATATATATATATATATATATATATATAACCTGTATCTATGTATGTTTCACTTATAAACAGAGAAAGACTTTCAACCTCAAATCTTAAGTTTAGGGAATCATGCCATTTTAATAATACATATTATGATTTTAAATTCCCATGTTAGGTAACAGAGCATAACATGTGGCTTGCAGTCATTTTAAAAATAACACAAGTCATAATATTTTACAATTTTTCTCCCATAATTGAATAAAACTGCATGATATTTGTTTAAAGAAAAACATTTCTTTTATTGTTCTTAAAAAAACATGCATGCTTGTGTGGGGTGAGTAGGGAAACACTGGCAGGGCAAGCAGGGAAACACCAGATCCATAAACATGCTCATGTGAAGTGGGTAGGAAATGGCTGGATCCCTATGTAAGGAATGTTGGAGCAGTTTCATAAGCAGGGATCTACCTGCAATCATTGAGCTCAGACCATCTTCAAAATGTTTGACTCAGGCTGGCCTCAAAACCACTGAAGTCCAACCTCAAAAGTGGGAGTCCCACTGTCTTCCCATCTCTTTTGCCACAATAACCACAGGACTGGTCCACCATTCAGGACCAGGAAGCAAGTAGCAGAGAGACAACAGGACCCTACTCTGTCGTTGAGTTGGCCAGGAACCGGCTCAGTCTCAAGAGCACCCAGCCAAAACCTGTGAATATACCAACATCACCTGGACTAAACCTGAGCAAGGCAATCAATGCACATTCTACAAGAGATATTTATTACTACATTCCTAGAAAAATAAAACAACTACTTCAACATGGGCAATCCCCAACACAAAACAAATAATTCAAGAAACCAAGCCAAAATATTCCCACCAAGGACACCTAGCCCCATAATGGAAGTCTTCATTGCAAACCTAGAGGAAAATCTAGCCATAGAACCCCAAAATGAAGCTATGACTAATACATTTAACAAACTTAATGAGGACATGAACAAAAGGATGGAAGAATTAGAAGAGAATCAAAATAAACAAAACACAAAAATTTAAAGAATGGTTAAATGAATAAAAATAATTTAACAAAAGATTTTAAGAATGAGAGGGAAATAAATCAATAAAAAGAACTCAATACACATTTCAAAATATTGAAGCAAATCAAAAGGAAATTGGTAGAAAGATAAGAAGGTAGAAATCAACAAAAAAGAATCTCAATGAACAGTGGAATAAACTCAACGAGGGTATAATCAAATGCAAGAATGAGTACCAAGAAACAACAAGCTAGCCTAATCAAGGAATGAGTTTTTAATTCCACAAAGATATACAGATGCTAAAAAAAAGTCATAGACAACAACAATGAAAAAACACTTTTAAAAGGCTCCTAAGAAAACCTTATTAATACAGTAGACCATATGGAAGATAGACTATTAGAACTTGAGGATGAAACAGAGGAAATTGTCTGGCACTCTAAAAACATGATAAATTTCAACAGCGTGTGAACAGAATATGAGAAAAATGTGGGACAGCTTAAGAAGACCAAATATTTGAATTATTGTCATACAACATGAGGAAGAAATATAGGCTAGAGTCATAGGGAACATCTTCAACAAAATTATTGAAGAAAATTTTCCTAGCCTCACAAAAAATAAGTCCCACCAAAGCACAAAAGATTCTCAGAACATGAAACATACAAGATCAGAGAAGAAATTCCCTGAATTAAATTATAGTTAAAACTCTTAATGCTGAAAGAAAAGGTTCTAAAATCTGCAAGAAAAAAATAGCTTCTTGCAAAGGTTCAAAGCCAACTGAATCACATCTGATTGTTCAATGGAAGCTCTAAAGGTCAGAAGCACTTTGAGTGGAAGATTTTAATTTCTAAAAGACCATGGTGGCCAACCCAAAATACTATACCAACCAAAATTATCCAACATAATAGAAAGCAAAAGAAAAACTTTCCATGATAAAAGACAGTTATATGATTATATGATTATATGAGCATTAAAACAATCCTACAGAGAATATTGTATGAAATAACCCATACTGAAGAGATAATCAATCACACTTGAGGATATGGGAGGGAAAAATAACAACCAAAAGTAAAACAGACTTTAAAACACATAAAATGTAAGAAATCGCCAAACTCCACAAAGCCTCTAACTCTAGAGGGATTAATTCAGACCTCAGAGTAAAAACTCTAAACATTAATTGTCTCAATGCCCCAATCAAAAAACTCAGGCTATAACTGAATCAAGAAAAGGACCCATCTATTTGCTGTCTGCAGGAAAGCCACTTACCAATAAAGGTAGAACCACCTTAGAGTGAAACGATGGGAAAAAAAATTCCAAGCAAATGGAAATACAAATTCAAGGCAATTCCAATCAAAATCCTAGTAACATTGTTCACAGTTAGGGGGGAAAAGCCCTAAAATTTATAACAATAGAAAAAATTTTTAAAAAACGACATAGTACTGGCATAATAGCAGTTATATAGATCAATGGAATAGAATTGACGTCTAGACGGGAAGGGGGATGGGCATGCAAAACTAATGGAATCATGAATCAATTCCATAGGAACATTCGTCCTGGATACCATTCTACAATAATTACCCTCAACAAGGGAGAGGGGGAACCCAAACAGAATGACAACAACTTCAAGGGAACAGCCTTAGCAGAACTGGAGTGGGGGAGAAGGGATGTAAGAATACATTATTGCCATCAGCTCTCAACTAACCCATATTTTACCTAATACTAGCTCCAAAGCACCAGAGTAATGGGGAGTGTGGTGGCTTGAATTAGGTGTCACCCATTAACTCATGCGCTCTGAATGCCAGATCCCCAGTTGGTGGCAATTTGGAAATTGGATCCTTACTGAAAGAGATGTCTTGTGTGGGCCGGGCGCGAGGGTGTTACAGCTAGATTCCCCTTGCCAGTGTTTGGCATACTCTCCTGGGGCTGTTTGTCCATCTGATATTCACCAGGAGGCGATGTCCTTGGTTCATGCCACATTTTCCCCTGCCATCATGGAGTTTTCTCTCCAGTCTGTAAGCCAAAATAAACCTTCTCCTTCCACCACCTGCTTTTGGTCAGGTGCTTTCTGCCTGCAATTCAAAGCTGACTATAGCAGGGAGTAATTTAGGTATTGCAGAGAGATGCCATAATACGCTTTAATGAAAAAGAAAAAGCACAATAGGATACTTTGAAAGAAATACCATATTCACATATTTTATTGTAATATAATGTTACAGTTGTACTATTTTATTATTGTTAGAGTTAACTTTTTTAGTTAACCTGTAGTTACATCTTACCATACATGTGTCTTATTAGGGAAAATGCGGTACATATAAGTTTCAGCACTACTGGTAGTTTCAGCATCTGTTTTGGGTCTTAGAACATATCTCTCATGGCCAAGGTGATTCTAAAATGTACGTGTTTTTGGAACTTACTGAAGAATTGAATGAAATTACTTTTCCTTTGACTTTTGTTTCCGTTGTTGTATTTAAATGCGGATATGGCTTTGTATGTGACAGTTTGTTAGTCTAATGTTTATCTGTGTTGCACAGTTTCACATATGGAACAAGTCTAAAGCTATGTGTGCTTTCTTCTAAAATATATATTATGTAGTATAAGCTACAAAGTAATGAAGTTAATGTACTGAAGTCCAATAATTTTTATAGCTTTGGGAAAAAAACACTAAGTTTCACGTTTACAATCTGGCTTTCAGTTTTATTTACTCCATTAACAATGAGATCACTGTCAAATTTTAACTTCATAGTTTTATTCATTTTTTACTTCAGAGCAAAAGTTTATAAAATAAAATCTATGCTTGGCTTATTTTAAAAGGAAAGCATGGTTCAACTTAACATTGTGAAACTCTGTACCACACCTCCCTCCAATCTTCTCACAAGAAAGGTTTATAGAGAGGAGAACAGAATACAGCTGTGAATGAATGGAGTTCTGGAGTTTTAATGCCATATATGTTTTATCTTGTGCTTTGAATATTAGATTAATTGAAAACCATTATAGAATGTTTAATTAACTGAAAAACTAAATGTCTGCATTTAGTTTGTTTACCTGAGTAAGGATTTTTTTAAATAACATGCTGTCCATATTAGAAAAATAAAAGTTTTACAAAATTAAAATCATAAATTTGTAAAACTTTATGTAATTAAATTTAAATTTCAATCCCCAAATATGTATTAGGAGATGTAAAACTATATAAAATGATTTACTGTTTGAGAAAAATCTAGGATCTTTGAGTTAAGTGCTATTTTCCAGCTATCAAGTATGACTCAGCAGGATCCCTGCTTGAATTAAGAAGAATCTTTTATTCCTTTTATTATTATTATTATTATTATTATTATTATTAACAACATATATCATATGGATATAGCATTTGTTGGTATCCTCTTTCCCTTGTCCCTGCCCCTATTCCACTGGGGACCTTCCTCAGTGGGGTGGCAGGTATTCTCTCTGGGGTTGTGGGTTATGCATTGTGGTAGCAACAGACAGTTATTTTTTTGTGGGGGAGGGAATGCCTTATGATGTCACAACCTGTGGCTCTTACAATCTTTCCTCCCCCTCTTCTGCAAAATTCCCTGAACTGTGGTGGGTAAGTTTTAAATCTACTTCAGTGATGAGCTCTTAGGAGCCTCAGGATCTCTACGTTGGTAAATGTTGAATATCCTTAGGGTCTCTCTCAAGAAGAATCTTTTAATCGAGGAATTGTGGCACACACCTTTAATCCCACCACTCAGGAGGCAGAGGTAGGAGGATCGCCATTAGTTCGAGGCCAGCCTGAAACTACGTAGTGAATTCCAAGTCAGCCTGTGCTAGAGTGAGACCCTACCTTGAAATTTTTTTTAAAAAAGAATCTTTTATTGTTAATAAAGTGCATCTTCACCAGTGTTAAGTAATTAAAAATGCATCCTTTTGTCCATCATGTACCTGAATCTAAAAAGCCTTAAAATTAATCCAATTATATGCAATATGCTAGAAGTGACTAAATAAGAGTCAAATCTGGGTGACTAACATGCCTGATTCTAAAGAAAACTGGAGAGTAGTAAGTCAATAAACACATGTGAGAAAATTTTCAAATTTCCATGTTTGTCATTCAATACCACCTAAAATTGAATCTGGAAAAAAAATCAGGAAAAATAATTTATTGTCACTTCAAAGAAATATGACTTTACTGCAATAAGAGAAATGAGGCTGACAGATTAAAATACTTATTATGAAAAACAATATTTTCCCAATTGCAGTTTGCACATATATCATCCAATTTCCTTCTTTTGTTATAAGATTTTCATTCTTTAAAAGTGCAGCTTTACAGAATGATGAAGTCCTTTCATTATTCATCTTTGCCACTGTCTCAGAATTAAAGGTCTTGTTAGTGACAAAAAGCCAATTAATCACATTTATGGTGACTAGCATGACTGTTATAAGTCAGACATTCCTAGACAGCATGCAATTTCTTTACATCAAA
Source organism: Orientallactaga sibirica (assembly GCA_036365145.1). Classification (NCBI taxonomy): domain Eukaryota; kingdom Metazoa; phylum Chordata; class Mammalia; order Rodentia; family Dipodidae; genus Orientallactaga; species Orientallactaga sibirica. The sequence goes on from JAEOAD010000033.1 coordinate 19,001,726, forward strand.
ACCTGGTGAATGTGCTCTTTCAGTCCCAGGGGATTTGAAGAAAGATTATTTTTCTTTCTGGGAAACACAAAAATGATTTGGTACAAATCTTAAAGCAGCCACTATTGATAGTACAAATGCACTGAAGTCAGAATGACAAATTCTGTTTTTAGTTTCTAATTATTATTTTTAATGCTCATTTCATATTTTGAAAATGCAGATATAATTCCTTCCCTAATAATAAACTCATTAAACCATATTCCAATGTTTTAAACTATTGCCTATGTGCTTAGAATATGAAACTCACATGAAGATAAAAAAATCTGCACAAAGGCTACATATATTAATAAGCTGGTGTTTCATAAATAGATATTTAACCATCATTCCAATCATATTCATGAAAATCTTCAGATTTCTCCATGGCTTGGCTCAATGAGCAATCACAGGGAATTTTTAGCTGTCTTCTGTGAGTCTTTTCATTCTAGTTAGGTAGATTTGGGTTGTCATTAGTTCGACAATTCTTACTTTTTAGTCACATATAAATTTATAAATTCTACTTAGTGAGTTTTTCAGTAAATATTTCAGAATTGTAGTGAACTTTAGAAACTATAAGGCTTATAGTTTATAAGTAAAAACACTCTTCAATAATTTTGTGCCCAAATCTTCTGATAGTTTAAAGCCTATGGTTCAACTGTTGGATTAAAACCATCAACTTCACAACAGAAAATGCAGAGGCTTACAAGGAATACCAATTATTCTGAGAGAGTTATTAAAATATGTTTTGTTAAATTATTTTATTTATTTATTTGCAAGAAGAGAAGAGACAGACAGAATGGGCATGCCTAGGCCTCTAACCAGTGCAAACAAACTCCAGGTGCATGGACCACTTTGTGTATCTGGGTTTACATAGGTATTGGGAAATTGAACCTGGGTTGTTAGGTTTTGCAGACAAGTGCCTTAACCGCTGAGACATCTTTCTAGTTCCTATTAAAATCTTTCTAAAGACAGAATTGAGAAATATTAGATAGCAAGACCTAGCAATTGTTCTACTGGATATGTAAATTCAGAATAGAAATGAGCAAAATCATTTCTGCATATATATGTATGGGTAATATTTGGATTAAAAATGTCTATTATTTCTCTTGGGCACAAATTTATAGGCTAATGTGTATTGGTTATCCACATCCAAAATTGAAGAAGGAAGTATTAGATTGTAAGTAGGGACTACGGAAAATAATACATGACATCTGTCTGTCCAAGTCTATAGAATGTCTGAAACCTATTCACAGGTATGTATGTGTGGTGGAGGGGTTCTTGGACTGCAGGTAAAGAACAATATAATCTTTCATTTCACTTATAAGGGTCCTGAATCACTGAAAGTATTCAACATGGTTCATACTATGAAGTAAGGAGAGACCTGAAGCGACACCCTGGACTGTTGCAGTGCTTTTTCCACACTCACTCTATAGTGCCACAAAATCCACATAACCCTTGGCATGAACTCTTAAGTGTTCCACTTTAAACTATATACCTATTTTAAAAATAACTTGTAAAAGCCAAACATGTTGAAAAAATGATCATGTATCCCTTAAATCGAAGAAGTTCAGGATAAACAAAATTTTCTCAATCATTTTCTTCCTTAGAACTCACAGTGGAGAAACCAAAATGCTGCTGAGGTTCACACTGGTTAGTACAGTTTCTTTCTCACTGCTGGGGCTCAATACCAGACCAGAGCAGCTGTTGGAAGGTAAGAATTTACTTTAGTTTACAGTTTCAAAGGGGAGGTTTTTATGATGGAAGGGCAAATAGTACTGAGCAGATAGCAGGACATAACATCTCCACATAAAGCAGGAAGGAAGTAGTCTGAATGAGCTAGCTTTGAACACACAGTAGGGCTGCACTAATCAACTTCAAGGTTCATCCCCAGTGCCATACTTTCTCCATCAAGACACCACCTCCTAAAGGCTCCACGGGCAGGGAATCAAGTATGAGGTTTCCACACTCATAGCACATGAAGTATAAGGGGAACATTTAATTTAAGCCACCACAATTAGCAACAAAATCTGTTTAAAATTGACAATTCTTGTTTCACAATGTTTTCACAATGAGGATCATAAAATGGCCAGAGAGAGCATCCTTTAACAAGGGGTTCCTTGCCATGTTTGATATTATGAATTCTTAGTTAACAGTCTTTGCTAAAACAAGATTCCTAAGTAAATAGATAAACAAACATTCTCTGGGAAAAAGCCATGAGGACTAATACTAAAATCAAATTTGTCAAATAAATGCATTCTTCCTTGTTGCATCAGAATGCAGCCTTATTAGTGAAGAAAAATAGAGTTTTTGCGCTATTTTAAAGTTTCTGGAAAAAGCATATAACTTGTAAGTGTTACTAAAAGAAATTTTCTTTAAATAATGAAAAAGGAAACTAATAATTTTGAATTATCAACTGAAAATTAAAGGTGTATTAAAGGCAGTTGCAGAAATAAGAGATGCTCTAATGATGTGATCTTCCAACAAAGATGGGATTGCATTTTTTAGAAAGCAGAACAAATAAAAACTAGAAACAAGTAGTAAACTTGGGATTCCAAATGCATAATTCTTTAGGGACAAAGACCATATCTCTTCCATACTTGGCCAAAAGGATTTCTGCTTGTAGCATTCACCAAATACCTAAAGAAATACAAAACATCAGAATTCAGAGCTGAAGGAGACCAAAGAAATCACTGAATTCAATCTGCTCCAATATTTAAAACATTTATAACTTAGTAGCTGAAGTATGACTTGCTAGGCATACTTAATAACATGTTCTTGGCATTTATTTACCAGCCCAACAGATTTCTCACACCAGGTTTCCCTATATAGTATAAAAATTTGCATTAAATTTTATACATTTGAAATCATTGTTTTGATACTAGTCGTGATACTGTATACATTATTTTAAGTTGGAATATTTTTTTTGAAGTGAGTAATATTAGTCCCATGTTCAGATAAGAAAAATAATATGTGGAAATGAAAATCAACTAATTTACGTAAGGGTAAAAGATAGTCAATGGCAGTAAGAATTCAAGATGTCTGTCTTATCTTAAAATCCAATTATCTTGGAAAAAAAGTAGGCGGCAAGAAGGAACATAAATTAAAGACAGGGGGAGGAGGACAATGGAACCAATACTATGAATGTAAAATCAGAATAATATAAATAAAATATATATATATATATATATATATATATATTTAAAAAAGATATATCCATTATTAAGCAACATAAAGGAATATGTACATACACACAAAACACACACACACACAGCATTTACTCCTGGTCAAAATTTGAAAATCATGGAGAGAAAAAATATGAGGCTTATAAAAAATGAAAGAGGGGGAATGAATAATGATATAGAGGTAAATCTCACCCCAATTTTCAATAATGGTTTAGATATAAATCTTACATTCATGTTTTCACCATAATTATATGATGTTTAATGCTATATTGTACTTTAAAGAAGTTTGTTTAATGAAATGCTAAGTAGAACTTTGGTGAGGTTTTTTTTTAAGAAAGGTAAACAAAATTTGTAGGACTTATATCAAATTTACAAAAATAATTTTTTTTAATGATGATTAATTTACTTGTAGGTTTTGTATTAAATGGAATCTTGTGGATCCCAGTTGGCTATTATTATCTTTGAGTAAAGAGTTTATTAAGAAATTATTTATGATGTAACATGTCAATTCTCCAAACTATATATTTTTACCTAATATCTTTGAAATTATGAAAATCAAATTTTTCTGAGACACTTATCAGTGATAAGTATTTCATATTTGAGTTGGGGACATATTAATGGCAAACAATGTTTTTTTTATATTTGCTATATCTATGGGGAGGATGGACTTAGAAGTAGGGAAGAATAATGACTGTCCTTTATTTTGCAAGGACATATTTTCTGTATCTTTAAACTTCCTGTATTGGTACTTCATAAATCAATATGAAACATGTGAGATAGCTTGTCTCAAGTAAGGCCAGTGCCAAGATTTTAAAATACAGTTTCTGGGTCTTAGCCAAAAATATAATCATCATCAGGACTTCGGACTCAGTACACTAGCAGGTTTTTATCTGGTAGGTCGGTTACCAAATCATAAAATACAGAGTCTTTGAAAAAGTGTAACTTGGCAGTTTTTGTAACAGTCTAAGTATTGACAGATATTGAGTCCAAATGATTGACAAAGACATTGAGTCCAAATAAATGGATTAATAACTTCTTTGCCATCAGAATATAATTATGAGATTTTGGAAATTTATAATACTACAATTTTTCATCAAACTTCACAAGTCAAAAGCTTAATGCTTAGATTTCTCATTAATTGCTGTTTGTTTAGACTACAAAAGCTAGTAACTATCTTTGCTTATGGAACATAGATTTTGATTATAAATCTGGGAGTCTTGCTTTTAGAGATACTGAACAACTCCATGACTCCAGCCTGGACATCCTGATACATCTTATTATATCAAAACTTTCCTCTTGCTTAAGACTGACTTAGTGATCAGCATGTGAGGGAGATCAAAATTATTTATGTATTACTTCTCGAGGGTCTACGTTCTACTTCAGAGGTAAGTGGTCCATGTGCACAGTGTCACGGAGGAACAGCCTTTATGAGCACTATGGCTGGAAGGACAAGTTCATCAGAGTGAGTTCATAGGAAGAAATCAGGAAACGTCTTCTAACTTATGTCAGCCAAAGCCGAAAGGTCTGAAAAATAAATTATAACTGAGCAGTTTCTAGACAAACACGGAATATCCTTTTTTTTTTTTTTTCCTCTCGGCCTCATCCTTAAGCTGCCCCAGAATCAAATGTACTTCCAAACTGAAGTCACCCATCAGAAACTACGTAAATCACTCTGTCCAAACAAGAAATTTGGGGACATCTGGAGGAAGAAAGTCAAAAGAGGATTAATTCTGCCTACGTAAAAAGGCTTTACACTCTGAACTCAGTTTCATATTTTTGCACTTACTGCTCATTCCTTTCGCCTTAGCTTTTGTAGTACTAAGCGGCCTTTGTACACACTAGGCGCTTCAGTAAGCGGTATGGATTATAATGTCAGACCAGCACTTGGCCTTCTTTGCCAAGGTTGTCATGGAAATACATCTGCCTTTGGATCTAAGTTATCTTTGAGATCAATTGCTGTATGTCTATTATTTTGCATATGATGAAAATAAGACTAAGAGGCTTTAAAGTAAGTTTTCTATACTCATATGACTGGTAGGCCCTTTGGACTTTCCCCATGTCACTAATTAACTATTGTTTTCTGAAAATAGGATATTTGTGACTGCACTTAAGATAGTGAGCACTATCGCTCAATAATTGTTATTTAACCAAGCATATGACAGAATTCATAAAGCATCACTCATTTTGTGGAATATTGTGTCTCAGAAATTGAACAATTTCTGATCTGAGCAGCCCAAGCACTTTTCACTTGGGATTCTATGTCCAAAGGAGAGCCATTACTTCCAGTCACTTCGCCCCATGTTTTCTACTCAATTTTTCATTATTGCTAAGAAGGACTTATCCAGTATAGTGACTCCTCTATAGACCCTGAAGATTACAAGCCTGAAAAACTAACTTAAATCTTAGTATCTGTTTATGACTTCTCTTAAAAACTATATTTCTTTGTGTGTGTGTGTGTGTGTGTGTGTGTGTGTGTGTGTGTGTGTGTGTGTAAAGGCATGCTAGGATCTACTGACATTGTAAATGAACTCCAGACATATGTACCACTTTTTCATCTGGCTTTACATGAGTGCTGGGGAATTTAACCACTGAGCCATGTCACTAGCCCACAATTTATGGCTTACTTTTAGAAGCAATCTATCTTCTGATTATAAATTCAAAGAATACTAAGGCATTACCTAAAGGAAATATCTGCATTACCATATCCATTATAGCATTATGCATGAAAGACAAGATATGAAGACAACCTGTTTATCACCAAAGGAGTGGTTAAAAATTGTATATAATGGGCTGGAGAGATGGCTTCACAGTTCAGGCACACGCCTGTGAAGACTTGGACCCCAGTTCGATTCTCCAGGTCCCACTAAGCCAGATGTACATGATGGCACATGCGTCTGGAGTTTGTTTGCAGTGGCTGGAGGCCCTGGAGTACCCATTCTCACTCTTTCTTTCTCTGTCTCCCTCTCTCTGTCTCTCTAATAAATAAATAAATAATAAAATGTTTTTTAAAACATTAAAAAATTATATATACTACAATGATATATCATTTAGCTACTATTTGTGATGACAAGGAAAAATCTGGAGGAAATTATGCTAAGTGAAAAAAATCCAAATACAAAAAGAAAAAATAATACATGTTTTTAAACACATGCAAAATTTAAAAAATGAACATATAGTAACAGGGTAGAATTGTAATTGCCCAAGGATGAGGAGAAATTGGAAAGATGTTGGTCAAAGGAATAATTTAATATAAGATAAATAATTTTAGCAATCTGTTATATGCTATGAAGACTATAGTCAACTGTATTGATCATGGAAATATTCAAAGAGAGACTCAGGTAATCCTGTTACAAAAAAGGTAACTGTGAGGAGATGGCTACCTTAATTTGCTTGACTATAGTACTGATTTTCACTGTTTAGATTTATATCAAGCATATGCTGTATGTTTTAAAAATTAATAATATTGTGTGATTTTTCTTTTTTTTTTTTATTTGAGAGCAACAGAGAGAAAGAGGCAGAGAGAGAAATGGGTGCACCAGGGCCTCCAGCCACTGCAAAGGAACTCCAGATGCATGGGGCCCCTAAGAGATCTGGCATACGTGGGTCCTGGGGACTTGATCCTAGAACTGGGCTCCTTAAGCTTCACAGGAAAGCACTCAACTGTGAGTTTTGTGAATTTTTTTAATTAAAAAGTAATCCTTTAAAAGCTATCATCAAGCTAAAATGAGACTTGTAAAGTTTGTTGTACAACATAGCCTATTTGACATACAGAATAAACTAATACAAAGTAGATGATAGTTTTGTGACAATTGTCTCTAATTCAAATCAACAAAGATGGAAGATGGGGGCCATTAAAATGGTTGTTCAAAATATTGTTTCTGTGGTTCTTCTGGCTAGAGTTCTTTGAAACTTCTAGGTAAGAATGTAGCTTTATTGTTTACATTTGTTCAGGATTTTACTAGAAAGAAAAGGAAGGAAGGAAGGAAGGAAGGAAGGAAGGAAGGAAGGAAGGAAGGAGGGAGGGAGGGAGGGAAGGAAGGAAGGAAGGAAGGAAGGAAGGAAGGAAGGAGGCAAGGAAGGGAGGAAGGGGGAGGGAGGGAAAAAAAGGAAAAGAGAAGAGAGGGAGGGAAGAGGAAGAAGAAAGGAGATAAAGACTAGAAAGGAGGGCCTGGAGAGATTGCTCAGTACTTAAAGTGTTGCCAGTAAAGCCTAATGACCCTGGTTTGATTCCTCACTTCCCACTTGACTCCAGATTCACAAAGTGGTGCATGCATCTGGAGTTTGTTTGCAGCAGCTGGAGTCCCTGGCATACCTTCTTTGTATCTCTCTCTGCTTACAAATAAGTAAATAATTTTAAAAAAGATTAGAAAGGCAATGAGAAAAAGAAGAGAAAGGAGAAAGGGAAAGAAAAATTTATCAAATACCACATTTTCTGATTTCTTATTGACTCACTACTCTCTGCCTCTTTCTCTTCACTCCTATTATACAGTGAGTGCTTTTTGGTAGTCAATAAATGGCTAATGATGACTAACTTACAAAATGTATGTGGAGCCATGCTGTGTACTCTTCAAGATTCCCAGGATTTAACATCCAGATGTGCTTTCATTTCAGGCTGAGGGTCTAAGAGGTGTATTATGGAACTGTTTTTTTTTTTTTTTGCTTGTTTGTTTGTTTTACAAAGACCAAAAACAATTTAAATTTAAGAAATCCTGAGTTGCTTAGGAGGATGCATTAGAATGTAGTTTCAAGGAGTTCATCTGGCTCCTTTGAGGCTTGGAAAGTCAGTAGACCATAATGTCTCCATATGTTTAAGAGTTCAAGCATCTCTCAGCTCTACCTTTTAAAATATTTTCTCCATTCTTATTCTTGCTTCTGGATGTTTCTGTGTTTGTTTTGGTTTTCAGAAGACTATTCTTTAAAACCCTAGAGTTTTGGTTTATCTGTTGATTTGTTAAGTACATCAAAATTTTAGTCTTTGATTCTTATTTTAAGTACTTAATAAAGGGATAAATCTATGCTCAAATTAGCCTATAAACAGTTCATCTTGAATTGGATTGTCATTCCTTCCTGAATCAATTTTTCCAGGAATAAAGGTATCATAATAGCACCCAATGCTTAAAAAAAAAAAAAAAAAAACTCTGGAAAAAAAGATTGAGTGCTCAAAAAAAAAAAAATGGGCAAAACTAGAACTATACCCCATTACAGGAATACCCACTGTTATATGTTTGATAACAACAGCAGCAAAAGATATGTAATCGGGTTTTCTGTGGAACAATTTTGCTGTACTTCTATGTAGTTGGAAAGGTTTGGTTCTGCTACAGTTGAAGTTCTTAGCAACAGAAAATTCTTCATCCTTCACAGGGTTCACCACCAGCAAAGCCCAATAGTAATAATGACTGTAAATGCAGTGATGCCAATGTCATGCTTGTCAGGCTACTCAGGGATGTTATGGTTGTCAAATGTCTAAGTATGATTGCAAGTGTAGATAGGCTTGTGTAAAGAATTAGAAACAGTTGTGAAGCCTAGTAAAATGCAAGTGACTTATATTGTAGTAGATGGATAAGGTAGATTACCAGTTTACTAAAGTGAAATTATTTTATAGCATAATGATTATATTTCCCATTTAAGATATTATCTTGCTTTCTGGTTTATCATATGTAAACATTACATATTTAATTTTTAAGATTACTGTCAGGCCAATACTCAATGATGTATATCTTTCAGTATAGCAAGAGAAATATATATGCTTAATAATTTTGAGATATTTTCTCTTTTACAGATAATTGTGGATGATCAATGGTCATTATTAAAACTTACAAAAGAAATGTTCTTGAAAATATAACTACCAAATTGGAGTCAAAATTCAGTCATTGACTTAAACATACAAATTGTTATGACCAACAAATGATACCAAATTATGTAGCATATAATAAAGAATAAGAATAAAATGCATATTTTATTTTTCATTTGGAAAAATAAAATAAGGTTCAAACTAACAAATGTGTTAAGGGAGAATTCTGTAAGAAGCAATTGCTTTAACAGGCATTAGGGAAGGGAAGCAAAATCAATATGCATATATCTATATATAAAATATTTGGGAGTGTTTTTAAAATGTGTCAGATTCAGATTCTTCCATGTTAAATTAAGAATCAAACACATTTTATTCTATAAATTTTACAAAAATACAAAAGACATTAAGGATTATATTCAGGGCAATCTTCACAAATATTATTTATTTATTTATTTATTATTTATTCATTTTGGAGAGAAACACAGAGGGAGACAGAGAGAGAGAGAGAGAGGGAGAGGAAGAGATGGGCACACCAGCAGCCTCTCAGCTGCTGTAAATGAAATCCAGATGTGTGCACCCCCTTGTGGTCAAGTGCAGCATTGGGCCCTTGCATCACTTTGCATCTGGCTAAACGTGGGACCTGGAGATTGGAACCGCTGGAGATTGAAACCAACATTCTTAGGCTTAGGAGGCAGGTGCCTTAACCACTAAGCCATCTCTCCAGCCCCACAAATGTTATTTTATAAAGCATGATCACTACCTAATCATGGAAATTCTTCTACTTACTTCAAGATCAGCTGCTGTATTACATGGTCACTTGGCAGTTTCATAACCTTCTGGGGCCAAGGGGTCATTTTAAATACCTAATTATTATTCATTATATAAGCTTTACAAATTTTTCAACTCATGAAATCATTTCTGGTTAGAGTTTCCATTTATTCTATATTTCTAGTTAAGAAAAAAATTTATATGAATGTGGAAAATTTTTCCAATTTCCTTTACTGCTTTCTCTTTGGTCACTATAAAAAGTGAAACTGTCAAATGGGAAACTTTCAGATGATTAATTAGCTAGATAAAGAAGAGTAAATTCAACCTACAACTTGCCTCAAATTTAGACCAATACAAACTCAATAGGCTATACAAGGCTTTGTAAATTGGAAGCAGCTGTTCCTTGAAGCTTGAAGACATTGATACATTTGTTCCCTGAAAGATCTACCAAGACATTACTATTGAATTTTTTTAACAGAACTTTGAATCATCTCAGGCCCCTGAAATGTTACCTGTCTCTTCGTGTTCATCACAGAATGATAATATACTTGAGAAACATTGAAAGGCTAAAACTGCAGGCTGGCAAAGAATAAGACAAAGGAGAAATGTATATTATTGATGGAAACTCCAGGGAAAGACAACACAAAGGTGTAAACTGAGAACAGAGAAACTGGGAAAAAAATGATAACACCTTAATGATAAATAACAGAACTGAAAGAAGAAAAAAATATCCATCCACAGCTCAAACCCAGAAAATCACTTGGGAAAGAAATAATAGGAAACGTACATGTAAATCTCTAAGAGGACCGTATAAGTCTAAAACCCTTTAGAGCAAACATATATGAGAACATAATTGGTTCTTCTCATCAGAAGAGCATCCTCAATTGCTATGATGACATGATGCCACATTTTTTATTTCAAAATACAATTTATAAACTCTAATATAAATGATACATTTATAATCAAACAACATATATATGTTATATATATATATATATATGTTATATATATTTGGTTTTTCAAGGTGGAGTCTCACTCTGGCCTGGGCTGACCTGGAATTCACTATGTAGTCTCAGCCTTACCTTGAACTCGTGGTTAATCTCCTACCTCTGCCTCCCAAGTGCTGGGATTAAAGGTGTGTACCACCATGCCTGGCCAAACAACATTTTGATACCTTTATTTACTTTCTTTTTTTTCCAACTTTTTTTATTGACAGCTTCCATAATTATAGAAAATAAACATGATAATTTCCTCCCCTCCCTCATTTTCCCCTTCACAAATCTACCCTCCATCATATCCCCTCCTCCTCTCAATTAGTCTCTCTTCTATTTTGATGTTGTCAGCTTTTCCTCCTATTATGAGGGAAGGTAGTGCTAGGCACTGGGACGTCATGGATATCGAGGCCAATTTCTGTCTGAACAATTACATTGCAAGGAGTCATACCCTTCCATTGGATCTTATATTCTTTCCACCACCTCTTCTGCAATGGACCCTGAGCATTGGAAGGTATGATAGAGTTATTTCAATGCTGAACATTCCTCTATTATTTCTTCTTTGCCTTTTGGTTCATCCCAGTGGTCACTGCCATCTGAAAAGAGAAGCTTCCCTAACCAAAACTGAAAGTAGCATTAATATGTGGATATTAATGTTAACAAAAGTGCTTAGAGCACAGTTTGGTGAACATAATAAATGCATTTAGCCAGTCAAGAGCAGGCGTTACACTAATAGGGCTTCTGACCTGCCCTGCTATAGGCTTTAAATTGGGTTTTCAGTACCAGGCATGCATTCCCTCCCATGGAGTGGACCTCCAGTTCAATTAGAGACCTGTTGGTTTCCCCTGTAACAGACATGCCACTACTGCACTTGTTCAGTTATTTGGCCTGGTTGGCCAAACTTAAGGTTTCCACTGTCCACTGTTTTTATGCTGACAACTTCTCTCTCCCATAGAGCTGCATGCAGCATAGCTTTCTCTAGCTTTCTATCAGCTGGTCTACAGGGAGGAGGTTTGCAGCTCAGCTTCAGCTTGATTTCTCAGTGACCTTGCAGCCCAAAGATATGGATAGGGTCTTACCATCTATTTCTGGTGGGTAATCAAGAACCTTGGCTATGGCCTGTAATGTTTGGGGCCACATTTTTAAATAAAAACAGAGTACTGAGTATCCTTCTCTTAGATTTCAAATATGTGTACTAGCACTAAAAGATTGCATGAGCTGATGAGAATATGCAATGAAATGTATTGCTCTAGTTCACACTCCATGTCCTAAGATGTGTTGCATGTCACTAACAGTGCCTTCTATTTACACACTGCACAGGCTTTGGAACTGTCACCCTGCTCTTTCAAATTTTATCCAATAAACAGACTATACTAATGTAAGAAGGCCCTACATATTTTTTTGCACAATAATCTGGGATGAATATATGAAAAAGATTAACTTTGGTAGGTTAATGTTGTGAATGTTTTATCCTGAGGTTGGACTACCATGAAGATTTTCTCCATGCCTGCCCAGTGTTCTCTTAGAAGTAGAAATGATTGGATTAAATGAGTGACAATTCATCCTTAAATCAACCACCAAGAGAAGTTAGTTAATTAAGATTAGAGAAGGAACATAAGGAGGTTAAAATGAACTGAGAGCTCAAACACCAAGAATGGGAGCATTGGAAGAGAGAGTAGACTCATGGCAGGGAGGTTTCCCCATAGGCCATGGAAGGCATTTTCCCAGTAGTCTAAGTGAGTCATTCGCCAGGTGTGGTTCTCAATCTAAAGGCATCTGTATCACATGGGAACTTATTAGCAATACAAATTCTCAGAAGCTGGAGTGCATTTGCTACATATATTAGGTTTAAAAGTTTACAACTGGGCCTGGAGAAATAGCTTAGCAGTTAAGGCCCTTGCCTGTTAAGCCCAAGGACTCAGATTTGACTCCCCAGAACCCATGTAAGCTAAATACATATGGCACCACATGTTCACAAGGTGGCATATGTGTCTAGAGTTCAATTGCAGTACCTAGAGGCCCTGGAACACCAATTGTATTTATCTCTCTCACACATACTGTCTCTCTCTCTCTTATAAAAAAGAAAATTAAAATAAGGGCTGGAGGGATGGCTTAACAGTTAAGGCATTTGCCTGCAAGGCCAAAGGACCCAGGTTCAATTCCCTGGACCCACGTTACCCAGATGCACAAGAGGTGCACACGTCTGGAGTTCATTTGCAGTGGCTGAAGGCCCTGGTGCACCCATTCCTCCCCCTTCCTCCTCCCTCCCCTCCCTCCCTCCCTCCTCCCTCCCTCCCTCCCTCCCTCTCTCTCTCTCTCTTTCTTTCTGTCAAATAAATAAATAAAAATAAAATACAAAAAATTAAAAATAAATTAAAAATAAAAGTTTAGAATTATCACAAAATAATAACATGCAATAAACTGTGTGGTGGCTGCCCATATAAGAGCATTTTTTGATACCATCAATTGGCACAATACAGATTCTATTTAAACTGAAGAAGCAATGAAATAGCCATAGAGATAGAATTATGTTGCCCCCCCCACCCATGACCTATCATCACTAAAGAGGTCTATGAAACCCCAAAAATGATACAGTCCATTGTTAAAGAACTTGGTTACCTACCTGAACTAGATGGTAAGAACCAATAGCTGAACACACCACAGGTTGCCAATGTAAGACACTGAGAGATCAAGATGGACGTGAGATGGAAGCCATCTCCCTGATGGCCAGCTCTAATAGTGCTGGAAGGTTCTATGTGAGCTGCTGGGGGATAAAAACCAACTAACAGCATCAATAAGCAGTGGATCCTGCAAGCTACAAAATCAACCAGCCAGGAAAGATGTACTCACCAGTACAGTAGTGGCACATAGGTTCAGGAGGTATCAACTGCTCTCATCAGATGTGAGTCCTGCTGGGAGGTAATTCATGCCTGATATTGAGAATCAAGTCAGAAGTCTATGAGTTGAAAGGTCACAGACCTTAGAGGGAAACTTTCCTGTTCTTTGGGTAAAAGGAGAGTTTATTTCCATCAAAAAGTCATCTAAGGGCTGGAGAGATGGCTTAGCAGTTAAGGCGCCTGCCTTAAGCCTAAGAACACTGGTTCCAATCTCCAGCGGTTCTGATTTCCAGTTTCCACGTTTAGCCAGATGCAAAGTGAGGCAAGGGTGTAATGCCGCACTTGACCACAAAGGGGAGCACACATCTGGATTTCGTTCGCAGCAGCTGAGAGGCTGCTGGCATGCCCATCTCTATCTGTCTTCCTCTCTCTCTCTCTCTCTCTCTCTCTCTCTCTCTTTGTCTCTCTCAAAAAAAAAAAAAGTCATCTAAATGTCTATGTTTAGGCCCTTTGATCCATGCTGCTCTCACTCTTGGTTAGAGAATCTGCTTTTTATAGGTGGTAGTGAATATCAGGGTGATCCAAAACCCATCAGTATGACAAAAAAAGAAAGCCAACTCCCAGTATGAGACAAATCATCTATATTACATTTTCTTGGCTCAGGAAACATTATAGAGGAAGTGATGGATTTAATATGAGTGCTGCTCTCTCTGCTAGCCTGAGGACATGCTCCAAGGAAATAGTAATAGACAATGAGAAAACTCCAAACTCATTGAAGCAGAAAATAAGAGACTTTTGAGGGCTTAACACTAAAGGAGACGTATAACAAACCCTTCAAGAATCAAGGAACATTTCACAAGAGGGGGCAGAAAGAACGTAAGAACACAGGGTGGGAAGGTGTACTCCACTGATGCCCTTCCCCCAGAGACTTACTGGGGCATTCATGACCCCACAGTGATTACCAGACACACCACTTAAGAGGGCTGTCAGAGTGAAATGGGGGTGGGGAAAAAGGAAATAAAAATATAACAAAATGGAAATTAAGACCAATTTGCAACATGTTAATATATTAGAATTCTCAATAAAAAAGTGATTAGGAGAATCAAATGATTATTCTTTTCATAAATATTTCAGAATTTACCTTCATTAAGTCATTTGCTCATACATTGTTTGGATAATATATGAATCCTGAAAAATATGTACAGGTAAATTTCATCTTCAAAAATGAAGTGATTTGGTGACCTTTTCTAGTTTAGTGGCTCCATTGCTTCATAGTAGTGGAATGATAAGTGTTAATCTAACAGGATGTAATTTATCTTATAATAGAATATGAAGGTGGACACAACTCATCTTAGACACAGGAAATGTGCTACTTTTCTACTTGGGAAATGTGACACTAAATTAATGGGTATAGAATGGTCATTAAGCAAAACTCACTACCTTTAAGGAAGAAAAATCTCATGCAAAGTTGGTTGAACTACAGCCCTCCCATGTTTGCCAGTGTCTTTCAGCAGACATCTGGGTGTCAGTGTCATGTATTTCCGTCTTCTTGTCCCTTTTTCTTCAAAATGGGTATAACATTAGTGCCTGTGACATAAGATGCTTGTGAATGCTCAGAGATATTACACTTTGAACTGTTTAGACTAGTGCCTGTAACTAGTTTATTTTTATTGTTCTTATGTGATATTTTAAACGAAGCCTAAGGAATTATAATGCAACAATTAGTCCTTCATAACCTATCCAGGGATTACCTCACTATACTGCCAAAATGCTGTGGACATATGATTCACAGCTCATTTTAAAAACTTAGCACATTGATTTGATACAATGACAGCCGTGGGTCTGTGGGGTAATATTATACGAGATGGATTTAAGTAAGCCATTTGGGATAATCCAGGAAAATTACAGCCAGCTGATGGAGAACTTCTGCACATGTAGCTGATTTCACTATACTCTTCTTGCCTGTTGGTAGCAGTAAAGTATTGTGTTAATTCCATCCTTCTGGCATCCACCTGGCCTTGCACTTCTAGACCTTGAGCTCCAATGATGTCACTCTTTGATCTTTCAGTTTTTATGTCCATCTGTTCCGTGACTTTCCCTCTAGTTTAGAGCACAAGCCCTTGAGAAAGAACAACTCCCAATTAACATGATAAACCAATTATTTTTATTAAATGATGTTTAAAAATAGACATGCTTGAATGCTTCCAATAGATTTGGACTAGACTCATCATGACTTCAAAACCCCATTTGGTCTCTTGCTTATGGTTGGTACAAAAGGAAAAGGAAAGTAAAGCCAACTACACCTTTATTTCTCCCTGTCTATATCTTAAGAATAAAATAAACTTGAATACCATGATTAATCCCCAGTTTTCAGTAAACAAAGAGAAAAGGAAATGACTTGTAGATGTTGAAGAGGTGCTGTTATTTAAAGATAGTGTGAATGACAGAATAAGAGTAAAGAGGGGGAGCCGAAGCACAGTGGTGCTTTCTCATGCTCTGCTGCTCAGTTAAGCTGAAAAGGAAAAGAAGTTTGTGGTAAATTCTGCAGGCAGAATAGCAGGATGCATATGAAGCTGTGCACATCTGGCATACAGGTGGCCATGTGAAGTTTGCCATTACACACCCATCTCCCAAACAGATACTGTCTTTAAATGGAGAATAGTGTGAGGACCAATGGAATTTGGTGCTAAATGTCAAATATACAACATGTTCATTGAAGTCAGAGTCGCTGCCAGAGTTACTGTTTAATATCTTTTAGAGTGAATGTTACACAGTTGAAAGTGTTTAATGAAAAGAAGACCAAAAAAAAAAAAAAACTGTTCTACACACTCTCCTCAGAGCCCCATCCTCAAGGAAAGAAAATGAAAGGAAGGTTCTTTTTGATTTGTTGAAAATCTTACATGAAGAATAAAGTTACAGGGCTCGAGAGATGGCTTAGCGGTTAAGGTGCCTGCCTGCTAAGCCTAAGAACCCGGTTCCAATCTCCAGGTCCCACGTTTAGCCAGATGCAGTGATGCAAGGGCGCAATGCCGCACTTGACCACAAGGGGGCACACACATCTGGATCTCGTTCAGCAGCTGAGAGACTGCTGGCGCGCCCATCTCTGTCTCCCTCTCTGTCTGTCTTTCTCTGTGTCTCTCTCCAAAAATAAATAAAAGAATAATAAAAAAAAGTTTAAAAAGAATAAAGTTACAGGGCGTAGCAGTTAAGTGCTTGCTTGTGAAGCCTAAGGACTCCAGTTTAAGGCTCGATTCCCCAGTACCCATTTAAGCCAGATGCACATGGCGGCACATGGATCTGGAGTTTGTTTGCAGTGGCTGTAGGTCCTGGTGTGCCCATTCTCTCTATCTCTCTCTCTTTCTCTCCCCCTTCTTTCTCTCTGGCTGTAGCTCTCAAATAAATAAATAAAAATACATAAAATTAAAAAGAAAAGAATAAAGTTACAGAGACTACTTAATTTAAAAAAAAAAAAGATGACCAGAAAAGTTGTGGATCACTGAATTATTTTGCAAACAGACTTCCAAAAGCCAATTCATTCTTGTCCCCAAAAAGACTCTTCATGAAAGTTTCAGTATCTACTGGCCGTCCCACTGCCTGGGCAAGCCTTCCCACCTTCCTTTCTTCCTTTGATTATGGGTTTTATGGCAACAAACATAAATCTCTCTCTCTCTCATCTTTCTTTTCCTTTCCTTTTCTTTTACCTATTATTTATTTATTTATTTATTTATATTTAGCAAGTATTCATTGTACACGACCAGTTTTCTTATCACATTCTCATGTAACACACACACACACACACACACACACACACACACTTTGATGTCACCACTATTACCTTATCATTCACCTGTCTCCTCCTCTAACTGAACCCTTTACTCTTCACAAATGATCCTCCCCCTACTTTCAAAACATATTTCCACCCTCCAAGACCATCAGCAATAAGAATAAATGTGACCTCTGAGGACTTGGCCTTGGAGACTGTGCAGTTACCAGCACTGCAGGAACAGAAACTTTCCACAGATGCTTCTGAACAGTCAAAGGCTGATTCCTCTGAGCTTCACTGCCTGTCTCTGCACTTCTTGTAAGGCTGAGGGGACATGTCTGTGGGTTTCCTGTATACTAGCTCCTGCTGGGATGGTTATCAGGATAGTATTCTCCCACTCACTTTGTGGTTCTGTAAAGGATTACATGAGGCATATTTACTTCCTATAGACAGAAACTGACTCTACCACAGAACTGAATGTGGGAGAATGTAGGATAATGATGAAGAGAGACTGATTTAAGAGTGTGAAAGCCTTAACAAAAATGTTTTATATTGTGTCATTATTGATTTTAGTCCTACTCTGATGGATTCTTTTATTAAACTTTGGCTTGAAGAAAGTGGTATATATCCATTACTAAAAATCTTGAGGTGAGGCTGGAGACATGGCTAGTTGTAAAATGCCTTTGCTTGCAAAGCCTGAAAGCCCTGGTTCAATTTCCCAGCACCCACATAAAGTGAGAATCACAAAGTGATACATGCATCTGGACAAAAGAGAAGCTACACTCCTCAAAAGCTCTCTAAATTAATAATGTGTACACTTTTTAACCTGGACTGATCTCTCTCTCCATTGGAGAATCTGTTCTTTTTCAGACAGCAGTGGGAACAAAGGACAACCAAAACCTATCAACAAGACAACAGGATGCAACCTATGCTGATTAGCAGCTATGGAAGCTCCTAGCTCCATTCTTTAATGTGAGTGTGTGTGTGTTTGGGGGTTGGCAGGCACACACATGTGCATGTGAGCATGAGGCCAGAGGACAACCTCAAGTATCACCCCTCAGGTATTACCCACCTTTCTGGACAAAGTCACTTATTGTCCTGAAGCTCACTAACTAGATGAAACTGACTGGCCAGTGACCCCCAGGGATCCTCCTGATTCCACCTCCCTGCAGTCACACCACCACACCCAGCTTCTTTTTCACACATGGATTCTGAGGATCAATATGTCAGTTTATTATCCTATTATAGTGAGTGCCTACATTCAGATATTCTTATATGTTAGCTTACTATTACTATAGCAAGGACATAAATTTTCATCTTGTAATAATTATGACAATTTAATAAAATAGTTTACTAATTAATACATGTATTATATGGTTTGAATATTCATACCAAAACTCATGCTAATGTTCAATTTTCATTGTGAGGTTTAAAAGGTAGGATAGCTAAGATATTGAAAGGCAGCTAGATTAAGAAAGCTTTGCCCTTAGGAATGGATTAATTTAATCCACACATTAATAAATGTATTAATGGGTGCATACTTTGGATTTCCAATGTCCTCTAGAAGTCCACGATTAAAGATATGACTTTGTAACAGGATGCCTTGTATGGTATGTTTTTTAAAAAATTAGGTTGTTCATGTTATTTTCATTTCACTTTAATGTGTGAATTTAAATATATTTTCCTATGGCTAAGTATATTTTTAACTTTATTGACAATTTATATATATATATATATATATACATAAATATATATACATATGACATATTTTGATCTAAATTCACTCCCATTACTTTTTGTGTCCCCATGCTTTAAAACTAAGCTATCAGGGATGCTGGAGAGATGGCTCAGTAGTTAAGGTGCTTTCCTACAAAGCCTAACAACCTGGTTTCAGTTCCATAGTACCTAAATAAAGCCATATGCAAAAGTGGCACATGCATCTCGAGTTCCTTTGCAGTAGCTGGAGGCCCTGGCACACCTATTCTCTCTGTCTGTGTCTCTCCTCTCTGTCTTGATCTTGTTGAAAATGAACAAATAAATATAAAAATATTTTTCAAACCAGATTATGGTATGACCTTTTTTCTTTTCCCAGCCCCTCTCTCTTGCCTCCTGAAAATTGAGATAAAGGTTTAATCTAACACATGCTTTTGCCATAGTGTGTTATTTCTACAGGCCTAAAGCTATGGAGCCAAATAATTATGATCCTGGAACCACCAAAACTGTGACACAAAATAAACTTTTAATCTTCAAAAGTTCAATGCACTGTAGCACTACCTAAAACATTCTGTTCATGTTGATTCATTGAGATGTTGCGTGACAGTAATAAAACATTGATAAACTCCGATGTTAATGGTCATCTTTAGACAGTAGACACCATCTTTTCAACATCATCATGTTATACTTTTTGATGACCTTACATATTTCCACTAATGAATTATAGAAGACAGTCTGTTGACATTGAATGTTTTATCTCATTGGTTTTATTACTTCTGCTTTTGGAAAGGTTAGTGATCACTGATTTTTATCACTTGGTTAGTTTTCTGTTTTTTCTTCTTTAATCACTGATTGTATTAGTAACTTTTCTTATTGTTGCAAAAAATACGTGACAAAGGCACATCAAGGAGGAATGGTTTGTTTCAGCTTACTATCCACCACACCAGGAAAGTCAAGGCTGCAGGATCCTGAGGCAGCTGGTCACACTGCCTTTGCGGTAGAGAAGCAAAGAAAGCTTCTTCCCGGCAAGCTGTCGAGGACCCTAGAAGATCCCTCACAAGCATGCCCACAGATTTGTTTCTATGGTGATTCTAAATCCTGTCAAATTGACAATGGAGATTAAACATCACACTAATTTATCATCAAAGTATATTGCATAACTTCCATCAAATTATTTTTCATTTTATGGAGGAATTGGCAGAGTTCCTGGGCCTTGGAGTTAACCAACATGTTGGAGATATCATCAGGGATTTGTGTTCTTCCTGCACCGTTATTCACTACTCTGGGAAGATTTGTCACACACTCTTTATGCCTTCCTGCAGACCCTCCTCTCTGCTGGGTGGCTTATTTACTCTTCTGTGGTTTCAAATCCTGAATCCTTCAATTTCAACCCACAGTGAGGCTCCCAAGAGAGTCTATGTAAGTTCTGATTTGTCTGGACATATTTTGCAGTCTAACCTATCCAGGGTTCTTTGTGAAATGATCAGATGTTTGTTCTTTTTGTTTTATGAATAGTGGTAAATTTTAATGATTAGTATTTATGCTAAATCTTAAATTTACATGAGTTCATATGCCACTGTTTCCATGCTAAATGATCTAACATACTAATATTTAGTTTTAGACTTTCACAATTATATTCATGTGTTGTATTGGTCTATAATTCTTTTATTTGTAATGTTTTTGTCTGGTCTGGTATGTTAAGGCCTACTTATAAAATTAGTTAAATGTATAGTTTTTTTTTTTCTATTTCTTGAAAGGTTAATCCAAATTAAGACAATTTCTCAAAGCTTTGAATTTTTCTGTGAAATTGTTTAGACCTGGAGAGTTACTTGAAATATATCTTTAAACTTAATTTCTTTATAATGTATACAGATATGCTTATAGTCCATTTTTATGAGTTTCAATCATTGTGTCTTTCATATTGAAGATCAAAGTTCACAGATATGTACTTATACTATCTCATTTCTATGCTCTTTTAATCTGTAATTTATTAATACTACCAATGTGTCTCTATAATAATAAATCTTGCTACATTTTCAAGTTATTTTTTTCAAAGGAGAAACTTTTGATGTATTTTAAATTGTGTTGTCTGTTTCATTGTTTAATGCTGTTGCCTTCCTTTCTAAATGCATACTGGGGGTAGTTTTTTCCACTTCTTATTTCTTATTATGAAAATATGCACCTTTCCTTTCTAACATAGATATTTAAAACTGTAGCATTGAAAACCTGCTTCTTGAGCTTTATACTGCATGTTTGTTTGTTTTCATTAATTTATGCTATTTTGAACTTATCTTTATGATGTCTTCATTGACTGAGTCATTTAGATATATGTTGGCTAATTTCTAAACTCTTGAGGGTTTGAAAGATATTTTGTTGCCATTAACTTCTAATCTATTGCTACTATAGACAGCAAACATACTCTGCAGGTTTTCTGTTCTTTATTACTGACTATGATTTGTTTTATAATCCATAATATAGGCTATCTTGATTAATGTTCTGTGATCCATTAGAGTTGTTATTCTAAATATCTATTGATAGTTGTTGTGGCCAGCTCCATGTTTCTGGGACAAACATCCAACCAGACACAGTTTATGAGATAAAAGGAATGTATTTCAAGCTTATGGATCTAGAAGTTCCATCAATTGTGCAAGAAGCTGGCTCCTTTTCATAGATACAAGCAAAGAAAAACCCATCAAGCAGCCAGCAAACACAGGAAGCAAGCACAGCCAGTTAAAACTGCTCTCCCTATATTTCTATGCTAGAATCAGATCCATCCCCATACACTCCTTAGGAGACCCAAGTTACAAGTTTAATTTTAATAAAACATCTGAATCTATGGAGCTATAAATTTATACTGTCACATTCAAACTATCACAATAGTCTATACATATCTACTAAGTAAAATTGATTGGTATGTGTTATTCAGATTTTCTACATTTACCCTATCATTTTTGTGTACTTTATTGTGTCAAAGTAATCATGCTTTCATGTCCAGGAGAAAGGATCACACAGAGTATGAACATCCAGTTGCAGGAACCATGGGGCTACTTAAAACATTTGAAGTCATAATCTCTATCTAAAATATTTTCCTTGTAAATCTCACATATTTGTTTTTTGTTCTGTATCAAGCCTACAAATCTATTTGTCTACATATTTAATTAATATAATATTACTTTCATTGTTTTATCTTTTCCTTTAAATAATATTGATCCTATATTTGCTTTTCTTTCCTGAAGTGATTTAGATGACTTAATAATTTTCAGTATTCAACATTATATCTCATGCTTTATAATCTTTTATTTTATAAATGTTATCTGTGACTACAATATCCATTTTCAACTTATTTTAGTTCTTCAAGTAATATTACTTAACAACCAGTGCAAAAGTGTATTGCAGCTCAATTCCATATGCACATCACACCCTTTGTACAATTGTTCTATATTTTAATTCTTTATATCTCAAAATTCCTCATAAATCTGGGCCTCTATTGTAATAAAAATTTTAATAGAATTTTTGTTTCTGGAGTCAAGGTGTCACTCTAGCCAAGGCTAACCTGGAACTCAGTCTGAAGCCCATACTGGCCTTCTACCTCAGCCTCTAAGTACTTGGATTATAGGTCTGAGCCACCACACATGGCTGTAACTACAACTTCTAAATGGCATATGCCTTTAGTTCTGTGAATAACTATATCTTGAATGATTTCTCTTGAGTTCTTTAAGTCAGATGAAAGTAGTGAATTTTGATTTTAAGAAATTTTGTCTTCGTATTTATTGAGGTGATCTTTCAATCTCCTTGCATACATCAATGCTCTGGACTACCCTAATGTAACATCATAACTTGCATCATTAATGCATTCATTTATAATAAAACAATGTGGCATGCAGTATATTTGCTAATACAATACTGAATTTTATTTGCTAATATTTTGTTTAGCATTTTTGTTTTATGTATATGAATGCTACTGAGTTGTAATTAATTTTTCTCTTATATCATTCATATCTGGTATGACTAAGCTTCTTAAACTAATGTCATAAAATTGGGGAGTGTTTACATCTTTTCAAATTTCTATAAGAGTTAAGTATATTTTTACTGACTATTGGCTCAGTGGAATTTTATAAAACTCAACTAGAAAACTTTTCTGGATATAATTATTTATAATTTGGTAGATTACTTATTGTTAGTAGGACAATCTTCATTCTCTACATTTTTCCAAGTCAATTTCAATGAGCTGTATTGCCCCTAGGTAGTTTTCCAGAATGACTTTATTTTATCAATTTATTAAAAATTGTTATTTAAAGTTCAACATGATTTTCTCTCATTTTGAAGATTTTGCTTCCTCCTTTCTTCTGTAATTCAGCTTAAGTTATATGGACATTTTAATGACCACTCCGTGCACACATCCTCAATTCCTCTGCTCCCTTTTCTCTTTATCACACTGGTGTGGTCAAATCTCAGATCTGATTACACACAAGACATCTGCTTTATGAGTGCTATATTTAAATGTAGCTATGCTAACTGGGTGTACTTTCCATTTATAACAGCAAATCTTAAGTAATTCACCAGGACATAACAATCTTTTTACATTTCCACAGTCAAGTACCTGTTTCATTTCTCTGGAAGACACATTCATATCATTTTCTCTCAAACTGTCAACACACATAGTGTGAATGGCCTTATATTTTTTTCACTGAATAAACCAATAGTAAAAATAGATGTCCTAATTTCTCCCAGCACTGTTATTTATATCCTTGCATTTATTTATATTAACATTTTCCCCTCCCATTACAGTGGATGAGCTGGGGTCACTCTTATGGGGTGACAAAGCTATTGTTAGTATCTTGCATTCCATCCCCCTCACTAACTTAAAACTTGCACCTGCAGTCACTTTTACCCCTTCACCATCAATAGCCTCTTCATAATAGCATATGATCAAGCTGGTCATCAGGAAGAGAAAGCATAAAAGAAGGGCAGGGGGAGGGTCAATCAAAATTCAAGATCGTGTGAACAAGACTTATGTAAACCTACTTTTTTGAATAATGGCACATCCAGAAGCTGTAGACGGTTACTAGAAAATTTTCAGTGCCTGGGATGGGATACCTTCCAGTACGTTGTTGGCCAAGGAGGTCCCGGTAGCCTCCAAAACATTAAAGGCTATTGCCAAAGCCCTTGGTTGCCCTTGAGAAACAGATGGTAAGACCCTATTGCTGAAGACATCTCTTGCCTGAGAGGCAAGGTCATGTGAAACATTTAATAGATTTATCTGTTTACAAATAAGTATGATACAGAGTTAAATCTAAACTATATTTATGATCAATTAAGAACATCTGTTTTTATTTTAAATTTTTGGTATGAATAATTTTATCATCTCTTGTAACAGGAGCTGAAAATCAAATGTAAAATAAAAATCTCTTATCAATAAAATCTAAGTTGGTGATAGTTAACTTCAGGACTTTAAATTTCAGGACACCCGGCTTTCCTCACAATTAGGGCTGCTGCTGAAGGCCTTGATGTTATTCCTTTTAGATGAGTTGGCTTTTTAAAATTACAAATTTTTCTTTCTTTTTCTTTTTCTTCTCCTTCCCCTCCCCTCCCCCTCTTCTTCCACCACCTCCTCCTTCTTCTTGCTTCAAGGTAGAGTCTCAATCCAGTCCAGGCTGACCTAGGACTCAATAAATGCCCAAGTCTGGCCTCAAATTCACAGTGATTCTGCCTCAGCCTCACAATGAGTGACTCATTAGCCAAATTTTTGCTTCCTGTTGTTGCAACCTTATGCTCTGCTGGCTTAGAGGTCTTGGTTACATAGGGGTAGTGCTTTTGCCAAGAGGCACAAAGAACATTCCATTGAACTGGAAACTAAGACTTCTTCCTGGCCACTTTGGGCTCCTAATGCCTTTAAGTGAATAGGCTGAGAAAGGAGTTACAGTGTTAGCAGGGGTGATTGATCCAGACTACCAGGAGGAAATTGGACTGCTCCTCCACAATGGAGGTAAGGAAGAGTACGTCTGGAGTGCCGTAAATCCTTTAGAGCATCTGGTGTTTCCATGTCCTGTTATCAAGGTCAATGGACAACTGCAACAACCCAATCAAGGCAGTGTGATAAATGGCCCAGATCCTTCACCAATGAAGGTATAGGTCACCCCTTCTGGTAAAGAACCAAGACCTGCTGAGGTGTTTGCTGAATGTGGAGGAAATACAGAATGGGTAGTAGAAGAAGGCAGTTATAAATACCAGCTAAGGCAATGTGATCAGTTACAAAAATGAGGACTGTAATTGCCATGAGTGTTTCTGTTCTACCTGGTTAAGAGTGTTTGTACATATCTACACCAATATTTAGATACTTTTGTTCTTCCTCTATTTCTCTATTAGGTGATTAAAATCATATAGCTAGTTAACTGTTGTTGAATTTATATTTGACCTATTATAATAGAGACTAAACATTCCTCAAGGAGTCTTGCTTTGTGTTGGGGGGAAGAAGTGTGGTTCTGGTTGTTTGTGTGATAGTTATACCATGTTCATGGAAATATGACCTTGTTTCTGCCTTCATATTGAAGTTATGTACGATGTAAGGACATAGGGTTTGGTGTCGAGTTGACAAGGGTTGGACTTATGATGGTTTTGTGTCAATTTGACTTGTTCAGAAATCCACAGATATTCCTCATAAATGGGTCTCTGAGGTTTCATCCAGGGAGGATTAACTGAAGGAGGAAGTTCTTCCCTAGGGTAAGCCCTGAGAGAGGGTGGCCTCTCTCAGAGGGGGAGCTTTATCTAAGGAAGTAGAGAGGGAAGTACAGAGCCAATGAAAGGCACCCACATGGTTACATATCCCATGTGGAAGACCTGGGAAAAACCACAGAAAGAGAAGAGAGAAAAGAAAGTTCAAGGGGCTCCTGCCATGTGGAGAGCTGCAGGGGATAGAGAACCCATGTGGAGAGTAAGGGTCTAGTGGGCTACCTGGGAGTGTAGGAATCAAGAGACCCCCATCTATGCCCCACTGTGCCCACACACTGAAGGTCTGCTAAGACATACTCAAACTGAAGCCCCACAGATCTTGCCTGATATTACCCCTAAGGCTGAAGTATGGTTAGAAGGATGCCATCTTGACTGGAAAGGGTACTGATTTTTGCGTGTTGATTTTGTATTCTGCCATTTTGCTGAAGGAATTAATCACCTTTAGATTTTTTGAGATAAATACTTTCTGGTCACTTACATATAGGATCATCATCAACATCCTAATTTGACTTCTTAAGGCTAATTTGACTTCTTCAGTTCCTATTTCTATCCTTTTTATTTCTTTCTCCTGTCCTACTGCTTGGGCTAGGTCTTCTAGTACTATGTGGAAGAGCAGTGGTGAGAGTGTCTTTTTCTGTGTGCTAATATTGCACTTGTTTGAGCATCACTTCAGGTTGTTTACTGATGAGTAGCTTAGACTGCAAATTATTTGGACAGATGTTGGTCATTTCCCCCCAGTTGCTCATTTAGCCCCTTCTGGCACTAGACAAGCTACCTGTCTAGGAACTGATCCTCTTCCAGAATCCAACCAGGTCACTCCATGTTCCATCCCAACAGCATATAGTATCTTCGGCAGTAGAGTCTTATCATTAACCTTTGGTGGGTCATCAAGAACTCTGACAGAAATCTATCTTCTATTGGGAATCCTTGTAGGTCTATGATCAACAGCTCATTGTGAAAGTTAACCATATGCTGGTACTGGGAGTTACAAGACAGCGCCAAGGAAGATGAAGGAAGAAAAAGATAAGTAATAAAAGGAGAAAGAGCATAGACAGGAGAGGGAGAGAGAGAGAAAAGAGAGAGAGAGAAATATGAAAAGATTAAGGTTAGTCTTCATGATGTCCTTTCCAGGGCCCTGTGGTTCAGGTGTTCCCCTATGCGCCTGGTGAAGGATCAATGTTTTAGCCTATTGTTCAGAATATAGGATTTCATGGTACCATTTCCATTTGGGTCCCAATTGTGTCACCCCACCATTACTCTCCAGCCCACCCATATGCTCTCCCCCCCCACAAACACTGACCCTCCCCTTTCATCCCATATCATTTTCTGAGTTTTTTTTAGTGCTTCTTGGAATTCATCCTTACATTTATTTATGTCTTCACTGAGCTTAGCCAGCTGGTTATTGAGGTCCTCTCTTTTTTTGCTCTCTTTCAGGTCATTTAACTGTCTTTGGAGCCCTTCGTATTTCTTTTCTATTAGATCTAATCTAGCGAGGACAGCATTCATACAATTATTGGCCCTATGTTGATTTTCTGCAAGTTCTATTATTTTCTTGGCTAGGATTGCATTGTTTATGTCTTCATTTTGGGGTTCTGATCCTATTATCTCATCTATGTTTTGGTTAGAGACATCCATTGTGGGACTGGACAATCATGTTGGATTCACTTGCATTTAATTTTTCATGTTATTTCTTTTGCGCTGTGGTCTGCCCATCACAATGAAGGAAGCTTGTTAACTGTAGCAGGAAGCTATAGTTTACCTTGAAGTATCTTCAGGATTATTCCCTTTTATGTTTATTTCAATTAGGCTTCTCATAGCAGTGAGGTCTGCCTGCTCAGAGAGTGGGAGCCTGTGGGCGTCTGGTGAGAGTCTGAAGGTCTGATGAAGGGGCTTGTTCTTTGATGGATCAGGGTATGGAAATGTGTGGTCCAGTAGCCCTAGTGGTAGGGGGTAGGGAGTAATCAGTTCAAGCAGACTGGTGTTGTGTCTGGGCTGCAGGGGTGGGGAGTATGGGAATGTGTGTTTGTTCTGTGATGCTGAGGGTTGAGGGGATGGGACAGTGGGGCACTGGGACAATGTTGCAAGGATTGGCTGGGATTGCAGGGGTCCTGTGACAAGGCAGAGCAGGGATATGGGATTGCTACAGGTCAGGTGAAGTGCATGGGGGGAATGGTTGTGGTCCAGGTGGGGTGGCAGGAAAGGGGAGGGAATGGTGAAGAAAAACTTTTTGGCCTGTGTCTGGGTCAGGGAAGGGGGGAGAGAGGGTGGGGTGGCAGGGGGAATGGCGTTTTTGCTTTTGAGTTGGTAGTTCCCATGCCCTGGGATGGGATTCCGGCACCCAGGGGTGGGGCCAGCAGCAGCAATGGGGATGGAGCTGGCGTGAGTGGCTCCTGTACAGGGGGAGGGAGTTCACAGGTGGAGTTCCTGCAGGTCCCAGGGGGGACCAAGCAAGGGGAGGTCCCCCAATCAGGGAGGATGGAGGTGGGGTGCAGGGACTGAGGGAGAGCAGGGCTGGAGGGTAGGGGTGGGGCAGCCTGGGGACCCAGTGGGTGAGGTTCCCCACTGGCTCGGAGGGTGGTGGTGGGACTGCGTGGGTGATGGAGCTTGCTTCTGGAGCTTTGTGATGGAGGAAATCTAGAATGGGGGAAAACTAGCCTGCTGGCAGGAGGAACCTGAGGTTGGGACCATGGCTAAAGTGGTTGTTTAAGGGAGAATTGAGGGACTGGTGGGTCCACCGGGAGTATGGGAACCTGAGTATTCCCTGTTTTAGTCCTCAGTGCCCCCTTGCCAAACCCTAATGAACCCTAAAGGTCTTGCCTTTCCTTCTGCACCAGGTGAGGAGTGTTTACTTGGACACCATCTTGACAACAATCTCCCCCTTGCAGGATCTTAGAGAATGTTTGTTCATGTGCATCTTTTGGAACCTGGATCCAGGAGTTGGGCCTCCAGGGGCCATTCAATCAGGAAGGCAGAGCCCCAAATGTTTAATTTTAATTCCTAATGTAACTAAAATTTTGAAACTGAAAACAAAAGGTATACCTAATTAAATTGTCTTCATCAATATTTATCTTGGCTGGTAATTGTCTCAGTTATGGTTCCACAAGATGGTCTATGAAGAACCTATTATTTGGGAAGATAAACTAGCTTTCAGTGCATGGTGTCTCTTCGTAGCCTCATTCTCAGGGGTTTGTGACCCATCTGGGGTTTGATCCTGTTAGAGCTGTGTCTCACTCTTGGTTGTAGCAACAACCAGATCTTCAACATATTATGACTGAGTAATCAATAAGCTTACCTACAGAAATCAGTAGGTTAGATCCCTCCATCAAAAAGGAGACACACAAAATGGAAACAGAGGTGCCAGGACTTTATCCTGTTTCAGCAACCTTATGAGCTCAAATAAAAGGTAAATGCTTTTTAAGTAAATCAGTTTCTGATTGTTTATTATGAGACTTAAATCTTTAACAAATTAATTTAAAATGATATGAAATTTGTCTCAAAGACTTAAAATGTTTAATCTGTTTTATAACTGTTAAATATTTAAGAAAAATATGTATGCTTCCTGTGTTTTGGATATCATTTTTTTTACATTTATTAAAATATAAAGCTGTTTTATTAGGAACATGTTTTCTACTTCTTTTCAAAGTAAGACAACAAGAAAATATCAAATAAAAAAGATATAGAAAAGTTATAGACATGAGATGTATTTGGGAGGATAGAAGTTAAAGCTTGATCCCTGCTGACCAAGGCAACTTGTGGCCCTGACCCTTGTATTTCATAGTGTGCTGCAGGTTTTAGTAAGATCATTAATAAATTAAATATTTTTTTTTGTAAAACTAGCAATGCTAAAAATAAATGAGAATCAATTGGTTAAATTCCAGACAAAACAATATAGTGGCTAAGACTATAACAAGTGGACATTCCCTGTGGTATTTCAGATAACATTTCATAATATTAGAAGCTGAATCTGAGTTCCTATCATAACTTTCAAAGAATGAATTCAAACACAATTAGTGAAGTTTATTAGCAGGTTATATTGATGCATTTGTCAGAGAGCAAACTCAGTTAATGAAAATAAATATGTGTAGTTATGAAGTAAGCATAACTACTAAAAGCATGTAGCCCAAGTATTTCCATTATTCCTATTTTCAAAGAGAGGAGAAAATATCCAATCTCTCTCTCTCTCTCTCTGGTAGGAATAAAAGGGTAGAAAAGGAATATATCCATCTTTTCCCTGTCTCCTTGCTTATTTCTTCCCAAGAGAAGATGATTTGTCTATTTGATAAGTTTCCAAGAAGGAGCTGTGCATCCTTAACGTAACATAATTCACAGTCCTGCCTCACAAAACCTGCATTTTCCTGCTTGCTGATGTAGCTGCTTTAGGCATGCTGCATAACTCTCAGCATAACTCCTTAATGTCCAACAGTGTCTGGCTAGCTAGACCTTTGTTGTCTTAGATATGCACAACATCTAGGTTTTCTAAGGTATAACTGCCTCTACTGGTTGATCTTGACCTAGCTTAAGAAGTGCATCATTGGCCACAGGAGGCTCAGCTCCTAAATTAAAATCAATAATAAAGAAGATGACAATTATGATGATGATGATAGTGACAGAATTCTGGTTCAACTCAGTTCCACAAAGAATCATTGTTCTGCATATATTCAAACCGTGTCACATTTCTGAGACTTCTTATTCAAAAGCAAGTAAAGCAAGGCAAGTTCTTAGTGTTCAGTGTCTGTAAATTATCTGAACCAAAATCAGAGAAAATTGAACATCTTCACAAGGGCATATTGTACATTTTTTTCCAGAAGTACTTAGAAATGTGTCTATGGCTATACCATCCTACACATGCCTGATCTTATCTGCTCTCAGAAGCTAACCAGGGTTGGGGCTGTTTACTACTTGGATGGGAGAAATATCTACCTAATTACAACTGAAAGATGCCTGGTGCTTTATACATGAAAGATGTTATTGTGGTCAATACTCCTTTGTTTTTAGAATAACATGAGCCATTTTTCATTTAAAAACCTGCTTAAAATGTTGGGCTTATAGCTCAAGAGAGTTTATGCATTGGCAAAGATTGTTCACCTGCCTTAACAAGCTTCCTGTATTGCGCCACTCAGAACTGCAGCCAGAGTTTACTGAATCGGTTCCTTCACTTTCAGTCTTCTTCCAGAACCTTAATTTTCTGGCTCAGTTCATGTTCAAAGATTTGCCACACAACAATATTTGGCAGTGCTAAGGAAGGAAAGACTGAAAACTAAGTAGAATTTGGAAATCTTATGGGATTCCATGCCAGGACTTTCTGGAAGGGGAATAAGATTTAAGGGGAAAAAAGTAGTCATGCATTCTTGACTCCTAGGAATGGACTGAGACCTTGCTTCCCCACTCCCATCTGTCCCATCTGCTACAGTATAGACAGAGAGAGAGAGAGAGAGAGAGAAATTCAACATTCATTTACATATTGCTTAACTTATTCTCCTTTGTAATGATCATCTTCAAACTGATGAACATAAGGCTACCATATAAGCAATATATAAAAAAGAATCTTGTGGATTTTAAAAATTATTATGGTAAATATGATTCCTGAAGCAGTTAAGTATGGGATGGCTCTAAGATGTATTAAAGCCCCCAATACACATTGTGTCAAGGCTGAAATCTCTGATATTTGGTTTATGTATTATCTCATATATCTCTGGATGTCTTTGGACTCAATCTCTTTCTAGCTACATGCTACTGAGTTATGACATGTTAAAAATAACTTTTTGGGCTTCTTTCTCATTACATGATTTCACTGTGAACTGTCCATTAGTGGCACTGGCAGACAGAAAGGCCATGCAAAGAAGTTTGTGTTGGCCTGTCAGAGTAGGGGTTATGTGGGAGATATCTGTTTCTTCCCATCTAACTGTATTATTTTGGGGTTCTTTTTGGATGTAGAGCCTGTGTAGCTATAGTTCTTTGTAGGAAGTAAATTAAAATTTTCCACAGTTGCTGCTCTTGCCAGCTTGAGGAACCCAACAGGCCCTAATAGATTTTACTGTTAAAAATTTCTCCCAGCATAAAGCATATTATGTTAGAGTATTTCTTACTGTATCTTATGTTGGATGTCTGGACTCAGATTTTTGTTGTTCTATCTGATTCTGAAGTGTAAGCACTGCTCTAAGGAGGCTGAGGCATAATAGGGTGGAGCAAAATGGAATCACTCCCTGGGAACAGGCTTGAGACCTGCAGTGCACCTGCTCTCTTCCTGAACTCACACCTCATCACAATGGTGCTACTTGCTGTTATGAATAATTCCACATTTGGCAAGTTTTTATTCCCTCTCACAATATGTGCACATGCCACTTCAAGTGACCTTTATCTAAATTCTTGCCCCTCTATAAAGCAGCTGTCATTTCTGTTATATTGGTGCCTCTGGTCACTAGCTGCATAATGAATTTTTGACCAGTCCCCTACCAGGCACCTGCTATGGTTTCACCTTTCTCATGCACCTCATTTGACCCAGGTGCTCCAGAAGGTAAAACCATCACCCCCAAGAGAATGCAAGTCCTACAGAGCAAGCATCTTTGTCTTGACTGATGAAACACAAGTGCATGTTCAATAAATGTTTGTTAATGTGTGTTGTATATTTTGTGTCTAGTTTTTATTATGACTATGTTGTGAGTATTACAAAGCTGTTTTCAGCCAGTCTTGATCTTATCTTCTGATTCCCAATTACCTCCTGTTGCAATGTCTGACCCATTACTGTGTGCCGGTATCCCTTCTGTGCTTCTGTTCATACTATGGTTATGCTCTGAGGACCTCTAGCCTACATGACTGCTAGCAGGACTTGACTTTTCACTTTTTAAAAAATTTTATTTATGAGAGGAGGGAGAGAGAGAGAGAATGGGCTCACCAGGGCTTTCAGCTGCTGCAAATGAACTGCAGATGCATGTGCCTTCTTGTGCATCTGCCTCTCATGGGTCCTGAGAAATTTAACCTGGATCCTTTGGCTTTGCAGACAAGCACCTTAACTAGTAGGCCCTCATTTGTTTGTTTTGAGGTATGGTCTTGCTTTTTAGTTCAGAATGGTCTTGACTCAACCCAGCTAAGTTTCCCAAGTGCAAGGACTGAAAGCATGTATTACCATATCAGGCTGGAATTATTTTTCAGTATCAATCCTTGAACTTTTTCTACAAACAGTTATTTAAAATGTGTCAATATCATTTCTAGTAATCATTCAGTAAAGAATTAATGGCTAATTGATTATATGATTGGCAAGTACATCATCTTTTAATTTTATTTTTAAAATTTATTTATTTGCATATGTGGGGGGACCTCTTGCCACTGTAAACAAATGCCAGACACTTGAGACATTTAGTGTGTGTGTGTGTGTGTGTGTGTGTGTGTGTGTGTCCAACTTACATGGGTGGCTTGGGAATGGAACCCCAGCTAGCAGGATTTACAAGCAAGCAAGCAAGCACCTTTAACTACTAAACCTTCTTCATAGCTCCCATTTTGTTTAAATAATAAGTTTCAAAATATTTATGAAGGTCAATTCTGAATTGAAATATCATATCTTCACAATCCAGGCTAGGAGTGCCAAGAAATATATGATTTATATTATCTTTGTGTTGTATGTTATAAATATCCAAATTGAGTTTAGCAAAATTCAGCAAAAAATGTTTTGAGTTCCTGACATTTCCAGCTCTGGCTTCCAAGAGCTTCAGGCTATTTTTTCCTCCATTGTGATGACAAATGGTTAATAAAGTCCTTCAGTTAAGTGTAACATGAGGGATTAAATGGATACAAATTCAAAAGTGTACCTTAATTTCTTTGCTTGGTAAGAATTTACTTGAATTAAACAGTACCACATATAGCTAGCATCAGGAGTAAACAAAGTTGATGGAAATTAAATACATATGTAAATGTATATTTCATTTAATTTTATGTCAGGTTATAAAATATTATGAAGATAAGCAAGTAAAATTCTGTTTTAGAAAGATAAAATTTGTTAGCATAGATGGATACCTACAATGGCAGTGTATGACAGAAAATTAAGAAAACAAACATGAAGGGCTCTACTTTGTGATGATCTGAGAGTTAGTCTGGGCATATGGTACAGAGCTAGCTAGAAGACATGCTAGAAGGGAAGGAAGAGAGAAGGAAAGGCCTGATTTACTACCCGGGGGTTACTCATAACCACTTCCCCTCTTGGACTGTTGGCAAGAACTTAGTGACAGACAGTCAGTGCACTCCTAGCTGCAAGGGAAGCTGACAGCACAGTCTTAAGGCTTCCCACAGAGCTTGAAGTTGAATTTTAACTTTTTTCTGCATATATTAGAATGATTACATAGGTTTTTTTCTTTAATTAGTTACTATAGTGATTGTATTATTTGATTTCTAGTTAAAACACTTTTACATGCCTGTAGTAAATCCCAAGGCAATAATAATGTTATCTCTTACATATATTTCTAGACATAGCTTGCTAATTAATTTTCATTGTTGCAATATATATATTCTCATTAACTTCACTGTAGACTTATATTTAACCTTTGGACTACTTCTGGTTTGCTTGAGATTCTCCAAATTGTTTAAATTCCCCTGTGCTTTTCTACTTAGAAAATCTGTGCACATTGGAGGATGATAGTTATTTTCTAAATGTGCTCTGCATAGATGAGGTTTGGGATTCAGTAAGTGAAACGTCATTACTGAAGCCCAAGACTGGATATGCCACAGGACCCATAGAGAAAAACAAGTGTTAAAGTCACATTATTCCAAGGAACAAAAGGGTAATAAAATTGTTCATTTTTTTTCAGGTCTGGAGGCACAGACCAATAATCTCAATTACTCAGGAAGCCAATTCAGGTGAGTTATCTGGGCTGTACATGAATTAAATGATAGCCTGGCTAAATAAGCAAGACTCTGTCCCAAAATAGAAAATAAAAACCTGAGGGAGAGATAGCTGGGAATGTAGTTTGGTGGTAGAGGACTTGCTTAGCATGCATGAGGCCCTGGGCTCACTTCCCAGTACTGCAAATATATGTGTGTGTGTATATATATATATATATATATATATATATATATATATATATATATATATAATGCTTATTTGGACCTCTTAAAATTTCAGAATGGTGAATCCCTAGGGCATTTCCTATGCTCATCTGGCCTCTGAGAAGCCCCTTAACTCTCCGTCATGCAGCTGTGCATTAAGGAGGAATGGGTTTATATTAAAGTTATTTGAAACATATCATATGTAGTTTTTATATGTACTTTAAAAAAAGAGGATTTTTTTTCTCTTTTATTTATTCTACTATAGTTCCAGAAAAAAAAATAAATAAACAGGATCCCATTATGTATTGAGCTATGTCAGGGATTTTAAACAATCAACTCTTTGTTGTTGTTATTATTATTATTGTTGTTGCTGTGTGTGTGTCATGTATGCATGCGTGTATGCAAATGCACATACCCCATGATAATGTGTGCAAAAAGTGAGAGGACAAAATTGGGTGTCCTTGTATTACTGCTCATACATGTATTTCCTTGAGAATTTCCTCTTCTACTTTCCAACTGAACAAATGTCCTGCAACTAAATCTGTCCTAGACAAGTATTATTGTTACTAGAAACTGAGTCACACAGAGCCAGCACCAAAGATAAAGAATCAGAAAAAATTTTCACATCAACATAGACTTAAGGGAATAACTTCCAAAGTCTGAGTCCTGAATCTCAGAGATTTTATAGACAGTATGACAGGCAGTCTTTACCTCTTTATATTGCTGGTGGGTTAAACTTTAGGGTTATGTGACTGAGAGCAGGTACAGGAAGCAATAAGTGGCTTATAGAAACAATAACAAAAAAATGAGCTGTTAGCTCAGAGGGAGTGTTTACTCATGGCTTGATTTTATAAGATACCTGGCAAAGCCAAGATGCGACACGATGACACAGGGCACATCTGGTCAAGGCCTGATAAGACTAGGGCTAAGATTGTTTTCATTTTTTTTCTCTGTGTTTACAAATAACTGCTTAGTACAGAAAGGAGAAAAGAAAAAAGATGATCTGGTTTGCTGAAAATCTCCACCACATTATTTGCAAGTAGAAAAATGGCCTACTGTAAGACAGATATATTTTTAAATGAAAAGGAAAATAATATTACTGCTGAATGCTAACTTCTGACTTTTTTTTTTTTTTTTTTTTTTTTTTTTTTTGAGGTAGAGTCTTGCTCTCCGTCAGTCTGACCTGGAATTCACAATGTAGTATCAGGGTGACCTCAAACTCACAGCAATCCTCCTACCTTGCCTCTTAAAGGTTGGGATTAAAAGCATATGCCACCATGCCCAGCTATTCAAAATTTTTAATGTAGATTTTTTAGCAAAGCAAAATCTTCCAATAATGTAATGTAGAAAGAAAACAAAATTAGAGAAGTCAATAATGAACATAAAATATCTAGGATTTTCTAGTTTTATTTTGTCTTGTTTATTCTTACATGTATCCACTAATTCCACACTCCACCACCTCCAAGTTTTCCACACACTCTAATGTCTCTGTCACCTATAAATCAATATGTTGAAGGCAAGAAAACTAACCTGTCATCTATTTCATTGCATTATATTTGAATGATTTAAAAAATTGGAAGTGTGTTTTCTGTAGCTATAAATTTTATATTTTCTTGCAGGAGAATCTAGCACCCCCAAAAGTAAAAGAGTGTGAGTGTGAGGAGCATAGGGGGTCTATTTAAAGCTATCAAAATAGTGGCTACTAGATATATGTGAACCAATTTAAAATTTTTCTACAATAAATTTATTACATTTGGCAAATGTAATAAAAACAACAAGAACAAAGTCTAATAAATGTGGGGGTTCTGGCAGTCCACTGTGACATGGATAAATCACTTTTATGTGTGGGAGCAAATATAATGAAAAAATATTTTCTAAATTAAGTAGTAAAACCGGAAGTGGGTGAGTCAGGGCAAGCATGCAAACTTCGTATCCCTTCCTCACACCCAAATGAGGCCATTTGGCTCCATCTTGATACGTGTTTTCATTTAGACTCCAGAATTAATTATGATTTTGGCTAGGAAATTGAAAGAGTCTTTGGAGATTATATCAACACTCTAGCAGAAAGTCATCATTACTTTTTAGTAAAATATCCCTTATAATAGGTCTTTTAATATTTCCCAGAAGATACCGCCCTCATCTAAGCCTCCAGTCTTTAATTGATTTCCTGTTTTTCAGAGCCAGTAGTACTATGTGGCACATACCTACTGTCCATTTTCTCTGTTCATTCCCTTATTGGGGTATTTTGTCCTTGTTTCTGGCAATTCCCTCTCGG
The DNA here is from genome assembly GCA_036365145.1 of Orientallactaga sibirica. Taxonomy (NCBI): domain Eukaryota; kingdom Metazoa; phylum Chordata; class Mammalia; order Rodentia; family Dipodidae; genus Orientallactaga; species Orientallactaga sibirica. Next base: position 19,038,824 of record JAEOAD010000033.1, read on the forward strand.
ACTCCTAGATTGTTGCTGGGCCACTCCCTATACCCTTAGAATTGCCCACATACCATATGCCTACCCGCGACTCTGACTTTTGTCACGCTCCAAATGTGGTACTTGCCAGGGTGAAGGCACTGATTTTGCATTCACCCTGGAAACTTATCTCATGCTGAGTATGGCTATGGGTTGTGTTCCCTAGATTCAGTGTTGGAGAAAGATGGACTTTACCTACTTGGAGATGCATGTTTTAGGGGGCAAAGGGTGGGTGGGTTCATAGTATAAGTTCTCGTCCTCAGTGACTGCCTTATGCAGGTAGAGTTAAGACCATGTGATCTATCAGATCCACTGACTTCTATCAATGAAAGTTGGCAAGAGTTGAACCATTTTTTTATGAACATCTCTTTAATAATCACTAGAAGGATCTTGAGAAGCAAGACAGTTGCTAAAAAAAAAAAAAAAAAAAAAAAAAAAGAATGGCTCCAAGTACCCAGCTGGGAAATGAAAGTGAAGGAACAGCCCCTCAATATAATGTTTAGGATTTTTTTTTGCATATGCTTGTGTGGGGGTGTGGTGCATGTGTGTGTGTGCAGGTTTGTGTATGTGAGCACATGTGTGTAGGTTGCATGGGGGTGCCCATTCATGTCAAGGCCAAAGGTTGAGATCATTGATTACTCAGTCATTCTTCACCTTTTTTTTTTTTTTTTTTTTTTTTTTTTTTTTTTTTTTTGAGACAGGATCTGTCTGAACTCAGAACTCACCAATTTTGTTAGAGTAGCTAGCCAGTAAGCCCTAGGGATCCTCCCTTCTTTGCTTTTCTAGTTTAGGATTACAGTGTGAACCACCATGTCTAGCTTTTACATGGGTCCTGGGAATCCTACTTCAGGTACTCATGCTTGCATAGAATACAAAGCACTTTATCCACGGAGCCATCTGCTCAACTCTGACGTTTAGATTTTTAAGTAAAATAAAATAATAAAAGCAAATAACATCCCATTTAGCATGATGATTAAAATAGTTACATCCCAAGGATAAAAGATTCACTATTTCAAATATTAAGATAAACTCTGATGAGATTTTCAGTAAGGAAAGTAGATTAGAATCAACTAAAATACATAGAAATGAGAAAACTCCAAAAAGTTAAAACTAGGAAATAATAGCAACTTGTTGTAACATTCTGGCTGTATTAATGAGCAATAGAATAAAAGTATATTCTACAGAGACATAAAATGTTCTTTAAAATAATTCCAAAATCTTTCCTTGTTTACATTATAAACTAACCCTCATATAACCTCATGATTTGGATCCATACCATAAATTATTTACCTCTGTGTTGGTTATTTTAATTGCTTACTACTTGCATTCTTATAACAATATACTTAGCATCATAGAATGATATTTTTCTGATCATTTCCAGTGCTGTAAAAATTTAGGTAGTTTGAAAATAGATGACTCATAAAGATATAACAATTTATGATATTTTCAGAAATGTACTAAATGCTCAACTCATTGCTAGAAGTAGAATTATTCTTTGATATTACTATTAAAATTTATTTCAGCATTTGATTATTAATTTGGTAAGCAAGGATGATATGACATTACAAACATTGTATACTATGACGATATCACCATCATTTTCTCTAATCCTTACACATCTCAATAGTATAGCATTACAAATCTCACAAACAGTCCTCATAAAAATTCGGCAGCCTTCTTATACCTAATTAACCTATCTTAAAAGTGAAATAGTTCTGTATTTGTAACTCTTTAGAAGGTCCTGTCTTACCCATGACAGCTGCAGAGGAGCACAGGGGCCATGATGAACTCTAAACCACACACGAGGGAGCACTAAAGAGTAAGGCCCCAGTTTCATAATTTAACAACTATACAAGAACCTCATCGTGAAAACAGCATTTTTTTTTTTTTTTTTCTGGGCAAGTTGGTTTGAGCCTTTCAAGACTCAACTTTAAACTTTTGGCTTCTTTTTTTTTTTGGTTTTTCAAGGTAGGGTCTCACTCTAGCTCAGGCTGACCTGGAATTCACTCTGTAGTCGCACGGTGTCCTTGAACTCACGGCGATCCTCCTTCCTCTGTCTCCCATGTGCTAGGACTAAAGGCATGTACCACCACGCCCAGCTTCCACTTGAAACTTTGTCAAGATATGTTTAGATTTTGTCTTTGTCCAGATCTAGGGTTGCCTTTCTGAGGTTCTGGTTGAATGCCTGGGGTGTTCAGCATGTTCATTATGGCTGTTCAGAGTTAAATCTGTCAACACAATGAACCTCAACACATCTGTTCTCTGGAAGCTGCTCCATGTGAGGCTATCTGGGATTCTTCATTCTGTGATAGAAAACTGAGAATATTCACTTCTTTTTTTTTTTTTTTTTTTTTTTTGAAGCATTATGTTATTCTAGCCCAGGTTGGCGTTGAACTCTCTCTGGCCTGAAACTCATGGAAAGCTTCTTACTTCAATCTCCTTAGTGCTGGAATTAGAAGTGTGTGCCACAAGGCCTGGCCCAAGACTGTATTAACCAAAGCTTAAAGGAACACCATTTTGAGTTTTGTAATTCCTTCTCTGAGCAGCTCCGGATTTAGCAGGCCCAAAGTTCTACCTGTGATCCCTCAGCTCAGAAAGAGGGTTGGACTCAGCTGAGGATACTATTTGAACCATCCTCCAGAATGCTGAGCTAACCTGCTGCTGGGGTGGTTATGGGGCCCTTATACACTTTCTTCCTTGGGGGACTTTAGTTGCACAAGACCCATCATCTACTGCCTGCAAAGACTTGCTGATTTTGCCCACAAATGTCTGTGTTTGTGAATACTGCTAGGTTTGTCTGTTGTTACTGCCCTATCTGGGGTGAATAAAAGTTTGTTATTGTCTCCCAGGAAAATTAATACAATATGACTTTATATCTGGTAGTTACTTTCATATTGCTGGGATAAAACACCCATCAGAAACAACAGATGAGAAGAAAGGTTTGATTTTGGCTTAGAGGCCACAGGGGAAGCTTCATGATAGCATGTAAAAGAAAATAGAGCAAGACTGGACAGCAAATGAAAAACAGGAGCAAGAGAGTGAGCCAAGCTCTGGCAAGGTGGAACTGGCTATAACACCTAAAAGCCCACCCCCAACAATACACCTCTTCCAGCAAGGCTCCACCACTCAAATTGCCACCATCTGAGGACCAAGCATTCAGAACACATGAGTTTTGGTGGGATATCTGTTTCAAACTACCACACATCTGTAGGCTCATTGTGGGTTCTCCACACTATTCCTTTCATACTGATCCTTTCTATGCTCCACTTTCATCTCTCTTCTTCCTGGGGATTGATTGATCATCTGACAACCTGCAGTTTCATTTTCCTTTATCATTTTGGAAATACCAAGCAAAAATCTCTGTTATCAATTTATTTATTTTGGAAATATTTTCAGAGAAATGTGCATGTTCTGACACTTTGGGATATAGTAGACCACCTCCCATCTCTCACCTTACTTGCTAAGAGTTTGAATCTTTGTTTTAGTGTAGAGGGGAAGGCATAAATGACAACCAGTAGACTTATCAACAAACATCATTTATAACCTTCATTGATTTCACTTATAAAAAAATTCCCTGTGCCAGTAAAAATGCCAATTGAATTATTATCTGCAATGCATAGTGAGCCATTTTAATTGAGAGGAGGTATAAATAAGCTAAAACCATATCTTCAGAAATAGCTCTCAGAATGTGGTGAAAAAGTTACTTTTTCCTGAGAAAGTATATTTGTTTAAATTATGTAATCCCTTCCTTTAGTGTTAGCTACTTTACCCTAAATTTGTGTCTCAATTTTATATTTGAACAAAAAGAAGTGTGGAATCACCACATCTTCTTTCCAAAATGTGAGACTGTACAAACCCTGGATTCCAATTGAGCATCTACGATATCATACCACAATAACAGCTTTCCTTTCCTTTCACCCCAAGTGACATGTGGCTTAGGACATTGTTTGAGATTTGCAATTTTACTGTCTTATTTAGAATATCTGTTGGCCAAATATAAATTTTAGAGATGAAGGGTTTGCTGTAATCAGATTTCAGTGTAATTACCCAGTCAACATTTTATGGTACGTATTTTTTTCTCACTTGGTTGATTTTAGTTATCCAACTTTCTTTATAATCTCAGAAGTTCTTCTCATGTCAAAAGACAAAATCCTAACTTTTCATATATCAATAAGGAAACATGAGTTCTACAATACATAGAGGATCATAATTATTTTCATGGTACAGACATAATATTTCTAGCAGGACAATTCTTTTCAGATGTGACTGAAATAAGAAACTTATTTTCCTTTTGACAAGTAACCCTGCCTCATGCTAGAGATGAAGAGTAGCTTTAAGGATAAATTGAGAGAGAAATGCACAAAGTCAAGCCCCGGGGCTGAGTAGAGCCTATGGTTGTGCCTCCCTCAGTGCCTTTTAAAAGTCCATGCCTTAAAGTCCTGCTTGCCCAAAGAAAGTAAACCTCGTGTTTTCCAGATGCTAAAATTATGAGACCTAGAAAAGCTGAATGTACAGCTAGAAAGAGAGATGTCTTGTTACGGTGTTTCTTGAACTATACCATGCTACTTCCTGTAATTCTAATGTCTGGTCTTTTTATAATGAAACAGCATTAAAATCAAATCAGGAGGCAGAGGACCAGAATATTGACATTTCCCCACTGAAATGAAATTTAACAGCAATAATAATGATTAAATAAAAAACAAAAATATTTTGGGGATAAATGTGACATATCTGTTTATTTTGTTGTAGGATAAGCAAAGTCTTGTAATATAGGATTAACCATAAAATGAAACTCTTACTATGAGTTTGCTTGCTCTAGCTCAACCAAGATGAGCTGTAAGAACTATAATTGCTTAAACAAGACCAATTATAAATGTTGTTGCTCTCATATATAATCTTATTATTTAAATGTATGCATTTTCACTAGTGAATTTATTACAAATTCCTTTTTATTAAGAAGGTCTCTGTGATGTTTTACACCCTATAGAACTCTCCACATAGCTAATAAAATCTATTCTAAGCTGTACACTATAAAACACAATTCACAAAGCCTTTATATTTTTTATGAAAGAAGTAGATTAGTAGCTATCTGTAATACTGAAAACACTGGGACATTAACTCTGCTTCCAAAGGTTTGTTCTAATTCAATACAATAAATTCTGTTTCAGACCCTCAGGAAGTACCTGATTTTCAAAAGTCAATGTAGTTTTTTTTTTTAAATAATTAAAGATAAAAATTATAATTTTGCAGATTTTATTTCCAAAGAGTTTGATACTCAAATCATCACGTTGCTCTAAGAAAATATTCCAACTAACACTTTGAAAGAAAAGTGGTCTGTTACATGTCTATCAGGCATTTCTTCATTGGAAATTCTTAGAAACTATTATTTTTATGAATTAAGCTTGAGGCTTATGCTGCAAATGGTAATAGTTAAAATAAGTATCATAAATAATGTGTCATATAATCAGATTTATGACAATAAAATATTTTGATAATAAACAAGAAAACCTTGCAGTAAAATTTTGTTTGTTTTGTTTCATTTATCCTCCATTCACTAGTTATTAAGAGACACACAAAATATTGGAAAATCACTAAGTTTGTTTTATTGGTTTTGTGTTTGATTTTATTTTTCTCTTAAAATGAAAATATTTGCAATAGATTTTTTAATTTATTGGAATAAGAGTAAGAGATAATTTTGTACTCAATAAGTAACTGTTCTAGAGATCAAATTACTTGATTTAAATTTGGAAATCAACAATATTTTAGATAGACTTGTTTTGAATAAGTAATGAGTTTACTGAAGGCTTCATAAATAGAAAACCAGAGCAAAGTAAAAATGATTAGCTTGGCAGTAAATATTAATTCTCACTTTTTATGTGCTTTGGGCATCAAAGACAATAACACCAATCTAGAATGTAACTACTTTGGATGGAAACCAATGGGTTATTTAGTGATTAAAATATATTGCCCTGAATGTCATTTGTAGTTATCTTGCCAGAATCTCATTATGCCTGTGAGTTAGATCTGCCTGGCAGCAGATGCTATTAAGAGAACTCTGCTTACCCTTGAGTGTTACATAATGTCCATTGTCTTGAGCAGTGTTGACCATTACAGGACTACAGCTTGGGGCTTTTTTAATGATATCCTCACCTTAAATCTTCACAAGACCAAAGTTACACCTAATTTCAAGTAGCAGTCAGACTAATAGTTGGAATTGGGTATATATAACAAGACAGATGATCTTAGAAAAGGCAAATTGTATTGATTTAATAATAGATTATAATTATATAATAATATATAGAAACTATTTATAAGAAGTTTAAATCAAGTAAATATGAATGTGAGAATCATTTGTTTATACTTAAGACAAGAAGCCCATGTTACAGGTATAATTTTAACAAGCAATTATTAAAGAGTCTCCAGCTTGTTTTACTATTATAACTATTTTAGGTAACATAAAAGAATTTCTCATGTAAAACATAATATTTTATATACTCCAAAAAAAAGCATAGAGTGAATATTATTTTGCTTTTAGTATTACAGAGGTTATTCAAATCCAGTCATTTTATCCAAGTTTTTTGTTCTATATTATTTTAAGGGAGGAAAATGTACTTTCATTGTGGTTCCTTGGGGAAAGAAAAGAATGTTAGGAAATTTCCTTAGACCACAAATGACTGCTTTCTCCATTCATTATGTATTTTCTTCATTTCTTGTCTACTTATTTTTGTCTGGCGTACTTTCCTATACTACCAGTGAAATTAACATACTTTTTCTATTACACTGAGGCACATTTGAGATATTTCCAGTTATGCAGTTAAAGCACATTCAGAGCAGCTTTCAAATTTTCAGATGATACCACTGAAGGTGTGGCCTTGCCATCCCAACCAATGGCTTGCTACATAAGAAGGTTTTACTTTATTTTTTTTTAATTATTGTTTTTTGTTGACTTTTATACTTACATACAAAAAACCCACCTGATATTCCCTCCCCTCCCCCCATTCCACTTTAGAACTCCAGTCTCTACCATATCCCCTCCCTCTCTCCATTAGTCTCTCTTTTAATTTGATGACATCATATTTTTCTTCTATTTTGAGGGTCTTGTGGAGTATTGCTAGGCACTGCAAGGTCATGGATATCGAGGCCAATTTCTGTCTGGGCAGTTGCATTGTAAGAGGTCAGACCCTTCCTTTGGCTCTTCCATTCTATCCGTCCCCCTCTTCCGCAGTGGTCCCTGAGCCTTGGAGGGTGTGACAGAGGAGTTTCAGTGCTGGGCACTCCTCCATCCCTTCTTCTCAGCACTATTTTGCCTTTTAGGTCATCCCAGTGGCCATCACCATCTGAAAAGAGAAGCTTCTCTAACCAGAAGTGAGAGTAGCATTAATATGTGAATATGAGCATTAAGTGTAGTGCTTTCAGGGCAGCTTGGTGGGAATAATATATACATTTAGTCAGACAAGAGCAGGCTTATACCCCTAAGGCTCATGACCTCACCTACCATAGACTTTTACTTAGGTTTTTCAGTACCAGGTATGTATTCCCTCCCATAGAGAGGGCCTTCAGTCCAATTATGGAACAGTTGGTTACCCCAAGAGTAGACATGCCACTATTGCACCCGTTCAGTCATTGGGCCTGTCTGGTCAAACTTGAATATTCAGCGTCCACTGTTTTCACTGTTGATGGCTTCTGTCTCCCATATGCTGCATGCAGTGCAGCTTTTTCCAGCTTTCAGTTGGCTGGTCTACAGGGAGAAGGTTTTCTGCTCTGCACCAGCTTGCTTTCTCAGTGACCTTGCCTCTCAGGCAAGAGATGTCTTCAGCAATAGGGTCTTACTATCTGTTTCTCAAGGGAAACCAAGGGCTTTGGCAAAAGCCTTTAATGTTTTGGAGGCTACCGGGACCTCCTTGGCCAACAACTCACTGGAAGGTATCCTATCCCAGGTACTGAAAATTTTCTAGTAACAGTCTACAACTTCTAGACATGCCTTTATTCAAAAAGTAATTTTACATATGTCTTATTCACCATATCTTGAGTTTATATTGACCCTGCCCCTGCCCTTCTTTTATGCATTCTCTTCCCATGGCCTCACTTAGGCCATTCCCCTCCCTGTAGAAGGTTTTACTTTAAATCCTAGTTGTGGGCTGGAGGGATGACTTAGCATTTGCCTGCAAAGCCAAAGGACCCAGGTTCAATTCTCCAGGACCTACTGTACTTTGATCATATACATTTCCATTACCCTTTATTACTGCCTCCCATTACTGTTGAACCACTTCTTCTAAAATAGTTCCACTCCTACCTTCATTCCATTTTTAATTTTGTGACCTACAAATTTAATTAGGGTTGCTAGAATGGATGGTTTTTCATATATCCTTAGTTTTGACTAATCTTCCTTCCAAGTGCTTTCTTTTCCCCATTCCCTGCCTCATCCATGCTTAAAGCTTTCACCCCACTAATACCTTCATCTACTTTTGTATTATATGTGTCTACTATCCCCTCATCCCTACAACTTTCTCCACCACTTCCATGACTCCTTTCAAGCATCTTACTCTCTACAGACAGGCACTCACTCCAATTAAACACAAATCTAAAACATTGAAGCTAGAAACTTCATACGAAAGAAGATATTTGGCATTTGTTTTTTCTGGGCATGGATTGTCTCAATATAATATTTTCAACTGTCAAACATTTTCATGCAAGTTTCATTATTTGTGTTTCCTTGATAACTAAATAAACTCCACAGGTCCATGTAGATCACATTATCCACATCAGTTGAAAGGGAATCTAGGCTGACTTGACCAGAAGCAGCTTATGAGGAAAGGATTTATTTCAGGCTTACAGTTTTGAGAGGAAGCTGCATCATGCTGTAGAACAGATTTCCAACCGGTTCACAACTTCACATATCCATTAGGAGAAAATAGCAGGAGAAAGTTGGCTCTGAACACATAAACACACTGTGAGCTGAACTCACTAACTTCAAGCTCTGTCCCCAGCATCACACCTCCTCCAGCAAGACTCAACCTTCCAAAGACTTGGCCAGCTGAGGGCTGAGTAGAAACCTTAATTACAAACATTTGGGGCTATGGGAGTCATTTTATACTCAAATCACCATAGGCGCAATAAACATGGATATGACAGTGTCTCTGTAGTAGGCTATAGAGTACTTAGGGTTTATGCCCAGGGGTGATATAGCTGAAATGTATATATATATATATATATATATATATGTAGCATATATTATAACAGATTATTCTCTTTTTCCCCCTTTCCCCTGCTTGAATTACCTTGGAGACCCTCCTCAGTGGAGTATGGTATTCACTGTGGGGTCATGAAGACCTTGGTCATTCCCTGTAGAGTAGCTGGGGATGGTACCTCAGGATATTCCTACCCATTCTGTGCCTCTTAAAACCTTTCTGCCCCTCTTCTGCAATGTTCCCTGAGCCATGGAAGGCCTACTAGCAGTCTGATTTAGTACCGAGCTCTCTGTAGCCTCTGGATTTCTGTTTTGATAGGTTTTAACTGATCACCATGATTGTCACCGTGAACCTGGGGCTGGCTGTCAGGCTAGCAGTGAGAGTAGTGGTCATGTCATCACTTCCCCTGCACTCTCTTGGGCCATGACAGATGTGATAAAGGCGGTACATTTCTTGGTGGGCAGTAGGCTGTCTTCTTGTCTTATCAATGAACCTTGATTCTTGGTACTCCTTCATTTTCTCTGCCCATCTGTAAAATAAATCAGATGCTTTTTTTTGGGGGGGGGCGGGAGTAAGAGCAGCTTGAATTAAAAGGGATTGTGCAAATTTGAGAGGTTTCTGTTTTGGTTTTGAGTGCAAGTCCACACTTATTCTCCAGAGAGCACCAGAGGCTTCTCTCCAAAGTCTATGCATTTCCTGACAATGGGATTCTGACTTGCTTCCTGTACCAGGAATGAAGTCTTTCCCACTGAGTGGGATCTAGTGTCCAATCAGAGAACCGTTGGTTACCCACAGAAGTTGCATACCACTATTGCACAATTGTGTCCTTCTAGACCAGCTGGTTGATTTCACAGTCTGTACAGTGTCCTGCTTATTCACGCAGTTGGTGACCTTTGTCCTCCAGCTCTTCACATTGATTTCCAATGCCTGTACCAAATGACACTCCCTCCTTCAAGGATTTCCTTTTTTTCCACATCCTCCTGAATGTGTGTTGTCATTTTTCTTGATGCAGCCCTTTGGACTGGTTGAGATGGAATCTCAAAGTAGTTTTCATTTTAACTTCCCTGAAGACTAAAGATGCTGAATACTTTTTTAAAGTGTTTATAGCCATTTGTATCTCTTCTTTTGAGAACTGCCTGTCCAAGCCCAGAGCCCTTTTTGATTGTGTTGTTTTCTTTATATTTGGTTTATTGAATTGTTTGTATATTCTTGATATCAATTATCTGTAAGATGGACAAGTGGAAAAGATTTTCTTCCCATTGTAAAGGTTATATATCTATTTGACTGACAATTTCCTATGCTATAAAAAGTTTTTTTTAAAAAAAAATTAAAGTATTTTATCATTTCTAAAGCTTTTTTTAAATATCATGAGGTGCTACTTGTTGATTGTTGACTTTATTTCATGAACAGCCAGAGTCCTATTCAGAATGTTGTTACTTATGTCTACATGTTGAAGTGCATGTCCTACTTTTCCTCTAGCTGTTTCAGGTCTTATGCCGAGGTCCCTCATCAATTTGGAGTTGATTTCTCAGCAGGGATTTTTGTGAGAGATAATGAATTTATTTCCTTCTTCTATATGTAAAAATCCTATTTTCCTGGTATCATTTGTTGATAAGCCTATCTTTTCTTCAATGTGTATTTTTAGCTTATTTGTCAATGATCAGATAATTAGTGATACAGATGTTTATCTGTTTCCTTTATTGTATTCTTTTGATCAATATTTCTCATTTTGTGTCAGTGGGATGCTGTTTTGGATTTTTTTGTTATTACTCTGACTATGTAGTATAATCAGGTATGATGATATCTCTAGCATTATTAGTTTTTGTTGACAATTTGTATATATGTATATAATATATTTTGATCATTATCCCATCTCAGCACTCTGTTCTGTCCTCCCTTGACCATATGCCTTCCATTGAAGCCCTTTCTCTTTCCAACCAGTACTTCTATTTTGAAGTCACTTGCCCTCCTTCATCATCCATGAAGACATGTTAATGACCCAATATTGTGAAGGTAATGAGATGCTGTGAGGTCGTGAATACAATGGCCACCTTGTGTTCAGAAGACAATCTTCCAAAACACTCCTCCCCATCCATTCTTTCTGCCACCTCTTCTGTAACATTGCTGAGGCTTGGCAAGTACGATAGAGATATGTTATTTAATTTTGAGCATTTAACTCTTGCTTCGTCTCAATAAGCGGATGAGTTTTGCCTTCACAATCTGAAAAAAAGAAGCTTCTCTGATCAAAAGTGAGAGAAACATTAACCTATGGGCTTAAACTTATTTTGAGAACAGTTTTTCTTTTTCTTTTAAATCTTTTATTTATTTGCACTTATGTGTGGCAGTGGGGTACATCAGAGCCACTTTATACTGTAAACAAACATCAGATGCTTATACCACTTTTGGCATAAGTGGATGGCTTAGAAATTGAGCCCAGATTGCCAGGCTTTGCCAGCAAGTGCCTTAAACAGCTAAGCCATCTTCTCATTTCATAAAGCAACTTGATGGTTATAACATATCCGTTTAACCAAGAAAAACAGTAATATCTTCCCACTATGAATTATGACCTTATGAGCCATAGGATTTTGACTAGGTTTTAGTGCCAGACATAAATTCTCTCCTGTGGAGCAGGCCTCAAATCCAATTAGAGAATAGCTGGTTACCTCCATAACAGTCAAAGAACTATATGTAATTAGGTGTTAGGGGTACAGGAAAGTCTTTGAACCTCAAACCCTAGGTTCATTTCTAATTTTAATCAAAGAATTGTATAAAAAGACTGAATGATAATTATCAAATTATTATACTTATTAAGGGAAGTACAGAGCCAAGGAAAGGCATCCACATAGCTAGAGATCTGACATGGGGGGCTTGGGCAAACTGCAGAAAGAAAAGAGAAAAGAAAGTTCAAGGATCTTCTTCCATGTGGGGAGCTGGAGGGAATAAAGAACTCATGTGGACAGTAAGGGCTAGGGGGTCCCATCATGGTGGGCTGGCCAAGGAAAAACCTCACCCACAGATCTAAGTTCCCAAGTGCTCAGAGAGCCTGCCCTCCTCTTGCAAAGGTAGTTATAAACTTGTATTAGTGGTCTGTCTTCCAGCTCAGGTGAATCAGAGGGACAACCTGTTGGTTAGGGCTAGAGGCAGTCTCCGGAAGAGACCAGCCCTGACACCAAGTTCCAGGGGCTAAACCACAATGTTTAAATTCTATGAAAGACCTTCCTTCCAGGAGAGGTCCTGGTTGTTTATCAAAAAACAGGTTGAGGAAAGTGGGCAAAAGATAAGAAGTCAGATCATCTTTGATTTCTAGCAAGTGCAGATGTTCCTGCCTTTTTCTTATTTCCAGGGGTCCAGTAACCCTAAATGTAACCCCCTCTCAGAACTGATGTACCAGTGGTCTCACTTTGCCAGATGTATAGTTTGTAGAGTCCACTGCTGGCTAAGGGTGTTGATGACTTTTCTCCCCCAGTAGCCTACATAACACTTCCCAGTGCTATGGCAGCTAGCCAGAGGGGAGTAGCCTTCCATCTCACTTTCAGCTTAGTGTCCAGCTATCAACTCATGTGATATCTCCAGCAACAGGATCCCTTTAGCAGTATTTTATTTGTTTGGTTTTGCTTTTTCAAAGTAGGGTCTTACTCCAGCCCAGGCTTACTGGAATTAACTATGTATCTCAGAGTGGCCTCGAACTCAAGACCATCCTCCTACCTCTGCCTCCCGAGTGCTGGGATTAAAGGAGTGCACCACCATGCCCAGCTCCCCTTAGCAGTATCTTGTTGCTTACTTGGTATTTCTTTGGTGATCTGAGGTCATTTGTGCTTCCATATGAATTTTACGGGTTTTTTTTTTCTATTGCTGTGGAGGGTGGCCCTGGTATTTTGATAGGATTGCATTGAATCTGTATATTGTTTCCTGTTTCCATTTTCTTAGAATATCTTTGCTCATTCTTTCACCTTAAGTTAGTATTTATCTTTGACAGTGACATATGTTTCATGGAGGTAACAAAAAGAAAGACCTTACTTTCTGATACAGTCTCCTCAATTCCATCTTTTAAATGCAGGAATTGAGCTAGTTAATATTACAGTTATTATTGAAAAATATGTGTTAATTCCTGTTAATTTTTAAAATTTTTATGGTGTTGGGTATTTTCTTTTAGTATTCATTTGCTTAATAAGTATTGTATTATCTTTCTTTTTTTTGGTAGACTCTTCAATGTTTATCATCTCTTCAGTCCAAAGTACTCCTTTACTATCCTCTGTAGAGGTGGTTTGGTCAAAGATTCCATTAGTCTGCTTTCATCAGGGAAAGTTTTTCCACATGATGAACTCTATTGGTGAGATTTTTTCCACTGAGTGTTTACTTGACTTACTGAATTCTCATGTCCAGCATTGCTATATTCTAGATTTTCTTCAGAATTTCTTTCTCTTCATTGAATTCTATTTTCATATCTTGAATTAACATCATCAGTGTTATTTTTTTCAGTTATTAGTTTTCTTTTGGAAATAATGAAGAGATTGTTTGTGTCCCTTTTAAAATTCATTCAGGAGCTTATTTGTGTCCTCTTTGAATGATTTGAATATATTTATAATTGGTTCTTTGAGCTCATTGTCTAGAATTTCATATGTAATTCTGACAAGGTATCATTATTTGGAGTTGATAAATTTTGAAAGAGATGCATTGCTTGGATTTTTGTATTACTTGTGGTTTTGAGTGGAACTTGTGCATCTGGTATAGTTTATTAGTTAAAAATCCATTCCCCCGTAAGTGCTTGAATGAGTGCTTGGTGCTTCGTCCCTTTAGCTGGTCCTTGCTCAACTCAGTACTGCTTGACATCAGCTGTAGAAATACTCAGTGCTGATTTGTGCATGGGGCAGCTCATGGGATGGGTATGTTTGCATTGCCTCTGACCTCACAAGCTGGAATTTCAGGGAAGGGGGGAGGGGCGTGCAACCTCTGAATTCAGGAAACAAGGTGCATGTAGTGTGAGGGTGTGCTGAGGGTTTGCCTCATGCACTGGGGCAGGAGCTGTGTGGGCAGGGGGTGTGCACAGGGTTTACATGCCATCTGTCCTCACAAGTGGCATCCACATCTTGGGAAGTAGGCATAGGGGTTGAACAACCTCAGATCTTACCTACAGAGTTTGTATGGTATAGAAAGGAATAGCATTATTGTTTTTTGGGGTTTTTTTTCTTCAGATTTTGGAGACCTTGGATAATTTTTCAGTTCTTGTTGTTAACAATAGGCTTTATGCTTATTTTCTCCCTCATCCAACTCAGTAATTCTGTTCTAGTCCCACATGCCTAGGTCCTATTAGTGGATGGAAAGTGGGGGCCAAAGAAGAAGGATTAGGGCAGCCACTGCAATTTCTTATCCTCTGGGCTTCCCACATACGGAGGGAGGTTGAGCGGAAACTCTGAAAGGTTTTTCTGTTTGTGGGTTTGGTTTTCCCATTTAATTCAAATAGAAAATACTAAATTGACCAACTTTCCTATAAACACATTCTGTAACAATAACTAGAATTAAGTTCATTCCAGTTTATCTTCTTTGGTTTGTATAGATAGCAGTCTTTTAAGGTTCCAACACTTAGTGTTTCTAATTGGTAAAGCCTTAATAGTGTCCATAATGGGGACTATTTTAATTCAACAATGCTTCTCGAGCTCCTTTTAAGTAAGGGAAGAAGATCTCAGAGAAAAACTTTCCCGGTACTTCCTGAAAATTATCAAAACAATAAACAAAACACTTAAAAGTCCAAAACTCTATTGTGGTTCAGTATCTCCCTCATTAGTCATTGAGTTGCCCCTTATTCATATGAGGGTTGTCCCATGATTATTGTCTGGTTGGAAAAGATGCAAATCCTGTGAGAGGCATGGCCTTTGTGACCCCATAAAACTGTGCCCATCTAAGACCTCATGAATATTCTCACAAATAATAAAGAAAGGCATGTCTACTGTCCTTTCATTGTGGGAAGATGGATCTCCATGCAGTGCCTGCCACATAGTGGTGTTTTCTTTTGCTTCTCAGTGATATTATAATAGCTTTGCCATGGAACCTTGCAAAACAGCTATTTCTATTTGAAATTGTTTTGATGCTTATTGAATATTTTAGGTTTTACTTTCATGATTTTTGAAGTATACTACTAATTTTTTAACTAGCCTTTGAAAAATCTTATTTCACATCTTATAGCCTTTTAAATGTACTTAATGTTGGAACAGGTAGCAGGTTTTGTTTTTTTCTCACATAATTCAAGCTTGCCAAATTTGTAGTTTTGTGGGAAATCAAAGCTAGCAATTTATTGAATTTCAAGTAGTCCCTTTTGAAGCTTTGTGACAATCCTTAAGTAGGTTTTATTTTGTCTGAGTCAGCACACACATTTCCATTTGTTATAATGCATTAATTAATCATTTCTTCATTAATTAATGTGCACGTATCCATGTGTTTACCAAGAGGATCTATTTCCTCTGCAAAGATGGAACCCAAGGCCTACATCTCAGAAAAGTCCACGTAGTAATTCTATAGTAAACCATTTAAGTAGAAAATGCTCTCCTTTCCATGACCAGTCAGGAAAGTTTGTCTCTGCGCGCATGTCTCCTACGTGGTTAATCTCAAGGGTTTTAGCAGAAGGAAAACGTTAACAGATGGACAGGCTTTCTGAGGATGATGTTGTTCTTTCTTTTAAAGTGGGAGTACATTGAAATCTATGGTTGAGAAAAATAAAAGGGGGTAAAACAACTAAGCACCTTTTTCTCCCCTAAACAGGCAGCAAGCAACCTTGCATGTGATTTTCTTTGCTAGTTCAGCTTTTCTTTCAGAGGTCAGCTTGGGATCATTTGCAGAGTGCTGGCAATTTGTACTAGGTGCTTACAAACAAAGGCCCTCCTTGCTCACTGGACTTTAAACAAAACTAAAAACTAGACATAGTGAAGACACAAGGAATGCACAAAATAAAATATCCAAACCTTTTTAAAAAGCATCTTGTGTTAAAATTTTTATTGAGCAGAACAAGATTTACAGTTGACTCCTGCTTTTATTTCCTTTCCTTCTGTACACAAATTCATCATTTAGTTTATAAAACATATTTTGATGTGGGCCATCCTGTTTTGATCATAGAACATGAAACAGGTAAACCAAGTTTTATGACCTCACTGAAGATATGAGTGTATCTCCTACTACAAACCTAGCATGGCATTAACTCTTCACAGAAATCAGAATAGCATTGCTAGAAATGCCTAAGAGTCTGCAATGCTGACATATGTCTAATATTGCTTTGTGAAGACTAAAAATAAATTTAGCTTTTATTGTGTGAAGTTATCTAGGGGAAATGTTTCGCAGACATAAAGACATGTTATACCAATGCTGAAGCATAATAATATGCAAATATCACTTGAATTTGGATTGTTGTTCCCAAAAATAATTGAATTTTTCATGACAATAGTTTCCTTGGGAACCACATGATTTACCACATTAATTTTAATATTGGAGAGAAATAAAAAGACAAACTAGTATACCCTGGATTTCATTTTCATTTGCTACCTACTGCATTTACCAATAAATTCAAATCATTGTTTGAAGAACTACAACATGAAATAATGAAAGCCCCAGACAGTTCCTATGCCAGCATATCTATAATCTATTTTACTGAAAGCTACAGAGATTTCAATATGCTCAGTTTTTCTGCAATAATTCATCTTTTACTTACTTTTATGTTTATTATTATTATTATTATTAACAACATATTTCATATGGATACATCATTTGTTGGTACCGTCTTTTCTCTCGTCCCTGCCTCCATTCCATTGGTTTTAATCTGCAAGCTTTTCCCTTCCAGATTCATTAAGAAAGCCAAATAAATTATTTTTTTTATGTAAATGTAAAAACTACTTGGTCATTTTTTGTAAAAATACAATAATCAAAGTAGCCAATATTTGTTAACTACTCACCATGTGCCAAGCAGTGGATTAAGGGCAGCATTTATACAATTTTAGTAAAATAATTGTGGAGACTATTTGGTCCCATTTCATTATCCTTATTGGCTAAGAAGACAGTAAGAAGCCCATCCAAAGTACAGAGCTGAACCGTAGAGGACTGGGATTCCCTTCAGCCTTACCATATGTGAAATTATTAGACAAAACGTCTTATTCAATACAAAATGTCTTGTTCAATACAAAAATCCCTAACAGGGGCTGGGGATATAGCTCAGTGGTTAAAGGCGATTGCCTGCAAAGCCTTGTTGTGCAGGTTCACAGAGATGGTGCATGTTTCTGGAGTTCATTGGCAGTGGCAGAAAGCCCTGGCATGGCCAATCTTTGTCCCCCCCACCCTCTGCTTGCAAATAAAATAAAATAAAATTCCCAACAATACTATAAGAAATCACCAGAAAGACTGAGATCTCATAGATGAAAATTAAGAATTGATAAGAAACAATTCTTAGCTGTATTTAGAGGTAACTTCTATGAATCTACCTCTGTTCTCTGAAGCAAAACAATTTCCATAATCAACAGCATAAAAATACAGTATTAGGACCTAACACACTTGAACGCACCCATAACTTTTATGTAACTGAAATCTGTTATAAAGCACTGTTTGGCCTAATTCAGGTTATGTATATTGATAGTATTTTCTCATATTCTGTGTTTTTCACTCAAAAGTGTTCATCAAGCCTAATTTAAATAAACAATAGAATTGTGGCTATGTCTTTCAGAAAATGTCATGTGGTCGAAGTTCAGGAAGCATTGCATTCCTGTCTACTTTGAAAGGAACACTGGGTAAAACTCCATTACTAATCATGTTTAATTGTCATGTCCGAAAGAAATACTCAGGAGGAAAGTATAGGAGTTAGGAAATATATTTTTAGTTTTTTTCGGTTATATTTTCCATGTTTTTATGCTTTACTGATTAGTATTTATACTAATATTATTATATTATATTATTGTGCATATTTGAACATAGTCAATACTTTCTAATACACAGGTGTATGATTGCGTCTCTCACGAATTAAAATTGTTCCTTTTCTTCTCTAGACCTTTAAAATAAAATATTGTTTTTGAGGAATGCAAGGCCCTTCTGTTTTAGTTCCTAACTCCATGCCTGTGTACATCCTGCCTTCAGGTTTGAAATGCCACCTAACTAACTGAATATTAACCAATGGCACCAAGAGACCTTGTTTCCTGTATGATGCCATGGAGTTATATATGTGTTTATTCATCTCTATGCTGTCATCTCAGTTCAAATGCCACCCATTCTCTGAAGATTCCTTTGGCTATTTCTAATATCACTACCTATGTATATATTGTACCATATCAACACATGTGAATATGTCACTGTAAATATCAAGAAAAGAGAAAGAATGGAAGATGAAATTTAAATATTTTTAATTTTATCTTCTTTGATTAATGCAATTTCAAAATGTAATGATCAGCTAAATCTGCATCTTAATAATGAGGAAGAAGTAATGATTTTCTTTAGATTTACTTTTTTAATGTTTTATGTTTATTTATTTACTCAACAGAGATAAAGAGGGAGAGAGAGAGAAAGAAAGAGAGAGAGAGATAGAAAATGGGTGTGACAGGGCCTCGAGCCACTGCAAACAAACTCCAGATACATGCACCACCTTGTGCATCTGGCTAATGTGGGTCCTGGGGAATCAAACCTGGGTCCTTTGGCTTTGCAGGCAAATGCCTTAACTGCTAAGCCATCTCTCCAACCCAAGATTTATTTTTAAATTTTATTTTTATTTATTTGCTGCGTGTGTGTTTGTGTGTGTGTGTGTGCATATGCACACCAGGGTCTTATTGCTGCAAATGAGTGCCAGATGCATGTGCCCCTTTTTATGTCCAGCCTTATTTGAATACTGGGGAATTGAACCCAGTTTGGCATACTTTGCAAGAAACTGCTTTGACCACTGAGCAATCATCCCAGTTCCTTCTTTAGATTTTGGCATTTCATTATCACATTAATTAGTGGAACAATATTACACTAATCAATGTACTTTTTAAACAATCAGGTATATAAATACAAAATAAATGAGAGTCCTTACAATTCAAAAGATGATAGCTTTGTTTATTATGAACTCCAGGAAGACACAGAGATGAATCATGTAAAACCAAATGACCATCTACCACCAAAACTAGGGTCTATATCAAATTGTTCCTTGCCAATTACAAAAATTATTTGTATACCATAGGGAAATGACCATGAACTCCATGGTACAACTACAGAAACCCCTAGGACCCAATCTGGTAATAATTTAGACATAAATTATGGCAATCACCACAATGAGTAGTTACTCACTTGATAGGTTCAAACCCATCAGTTTATAAGGATGTTAAAACATGTGGTTAAAGGAAGAAAAAACATGATACACATATTGAAATTAGCATAAAAGACCAATGGACTCAAGGTTTCAAAGAGTAGACTGTATCCCAAAGACAGAAAGGAAGGGAAAGAGTCAGAACCAGGAAAGAAGTGAAAAGATATGAAAAGTGCACAAACAAAGATGAGCTACACAGAGAAATAAGCAAACAGCCTGAGCAGCACAGTTCCTGGTGAAGGGAGAGATCTCAGAAGCCCTTTGTGACGCTAAGCGCGACGGAAGACTGTCAGTGCTGCCTTCAGAGTAAGGCAGCTGTCCTGAAGAGCCTCAGAACGGCTGTGGTTTGGGAGAGCAAGAGACTCTTCCTGCAGACTGGTCAGTAGCAGAAAGAAACCTCATTTCATCATGAGACATGACTTGGAGTGCAGCAGCTTGGTTACTGTTCTACAAAAATAAAATAAGATAAAATAAAAAGTAGTAAAATTGAGCTAAAATCCCAGCACTCAGAAGCTGAGCAAGGATTGCCATGAGTTGAAAGCTAGCCTAGGCTACAGGGTGAGTTTGGGTCAGCTTGGGCTAGGGAGACTCTGCCAGAAACAAACAAGCAAACAACAACCAAGTTGCGTTAGCATGGGGGACTGAAATCAGAGGATTACTACAGGTCAGTGAGCCTCTTGTGGCCTGCTGCAGCCCTGAGGAAGGGAAGGCCCAGAAAACAATTGTGCAGAGGAGAGGGCTGGCTGCTGCCAGATGAAAGATGCAGGCAGAAGGAGGCTGGGTGGGACTGGGAAGATCATACAGAGATATTTTTCCCTGAATGGCCAGATGGGCCCTCTTCAATGAAGAATTACACTGAAGTTTGAGATGGCTGAGCCTCGGAACCGCAGGTGGGTGGAATTCTGAAGCCTCGCAGCTGTCCTCCACCGCTGCTCAGCCTGAGGATTCTGTAGTCCAGGAGTGCACGTGGTTCCACAGCTGCATCTCTCAAGAAGGGCGTGATGGTTAATCTGTTGTCAACATGACAGGATGTCGAATCACCAAGAAAAAAAAAAAATATCTGTCAGCATGAGGGATTTCCTACATTAGGTTTGAGATTGGAGGACCCAGCCCAAATGTGGGCGGCACCATTCCATAAGCTGGAGCTCCAGAGTGAGTGAAAAGGAGAAAGTGAGCTGAGCAGTGGTGTTCAGCTCTCGAGCGTCCTCACTGCAGACCTCGTGCTTCCGATGGACCTGCCTTCTCCATCACGGTGGACTGCAGCCGCGGAACTGTAGCTGAAATAAACCCTTCAGTCACTTCTTGACAGTACTTGTCACAGTAACACGAAAGTAACTGACACAGAGGGAGATGGATACTCAGGAGGCCGTTGAAAGTTCGAAGGCAGGTCCTTCCTGCTCGTCTGAACCAACCTCAGTTCTGTGTTTGCTTCCAGCGCATCTCACCGACACCCCTCAGCTGACACAGCTGCCGCCTCAGGTGTGATTCGCAGATTCTTCGACAGTGATAAATCTGTCCTGCCAGCCGATTCAAGGAAGAAAATGGCCACCTGGAAGATATCTGTTGGGAATAACAGACGCTTATCCAATACAGACTCGGCAACGGTGTAAACCAAAGGAAAGGCAAGCATCCACAGTTCAAATGATCCCCTGTCCATGTTCCATGCACTCGGCCAACAGTTTTCGGGGTTTGAGGACTCAGGAGAAGCTGCTCCAGCACTTCCTCCTTTCCTTTTCTCCTTTTCTGTGATTCTTTATTCCTCTCTAGATTTAACAGGAGTTTTACTGTATTTTATTTAAATTTTAAATAATTTATTTGTTACTCCCTTCCATACATTCACATATTGTCCATTTTTTTTTCCAATTTGGGGCAATATTTATTTTTGGATTTAAAGTTTTCTTTTTTATCTCCTGTTTCTTCTCCTCTCCCTCGATCGCTACATTTAGTAATATCATGATTTTTACCTTATTGTTCATTTTTTTATATTTTTACATTTTAATTTATCATTACTTTTACTTTGAGCAAGAGACAGAGAGTGAGAGAGAGAGAAAAAAGGGCATACCAGGACTTTCAGCACTGTGAAGGAACTCCAGACATGTGTGCTGCCTTGTGCCCGTGTGCACCATTGCATGGTTGCGTCACTGCATCTGGCTACGTGGGACCTGGAGATTCAAGCATGAGTTTTTAGGCTTCACAGGAAATGCCTTAACTGCTAAGCCATCTGTCGAGTCCTTATATTTTAATTTGTATGGCCCTTGCTCTTACATTTATGTAATTATATTTTTGAACTTTTTCACTATTAGTAAATATTTTTTTCCTATTTTCTTCTAAACTTTTATTCTTTTCATTTCTCTTTCATAATGATACATGAAGACATCATGGCATCCCACACACACACACACACACACACACACACACACGACATATTAAAAAAAAAAAAAGACAACATGATGCCTCCAAAAGGTCATAACTCCTTCTCAACTACAAAACTCAAGATACCTAAATAGGTATAATGCCAGAAGAACATTCCAAGCTTCTGGTAAAAATGATTACTTGATCACTGGCCTGAAAGCACATGCGTATAGGCAGATGAGCTCAAACCAGGGCCTGGAGAGGAAGGTTAGCAACAGACAAAACTGAAAATGGAACTACCTTTTGGCTCAGGAATACCACTTCCAATGTGCACCCCAAGGACCTTAGGTCAAAATACTACAGAGATACCTGAACATCTATGTCAGCATGACACAGACACACTACACATATGTGTTCACAACAGCCAGGAAGTAAATCTGCCTAGATATCTATTAACCAATGACTGAATCAAGAAAATGTGGTAAATATACACAACGGGATTTTCTACATGTATAATGAAAAATGCAATGATGACATTTGTTGGAAAATAGATGCAATAGGAAATCATTATTTAGGTGAAATAATCCAGACTCAGAGATACTGTATGCTGTTTTAATATGCTAAATCTAGACTTGAACTTGTGTGTGTGTCACAAAACTAGAGAGAGGATCATAAGAGGTAAGGAAGATATATAAGGGAGATGAGAAATACAGAAAGTAGTGGAACACAAGTAATAGGAAAGCAGGAGGGAAACTAACTAGGGAAAGAAATGGAACAAGCTCAAGAAGGAGGTATGGAAAAGAGTATTAGGAGAAGGGAACATATTTGAGCAAAGTACAATGACTCACGTGTATGAAGACGCAATGATGAAATACTTTACTTTGTATCCTAAAAAAAAAAATTAAATCAGAAAAATAAAACTAGAGCAGGATGTGGTGGTGCACACCTTTAATCCCAGCACTTGGGAGGCAGAGGTAGGAGGATCACATGAGTTTGAGGCCACCCTGAGACTACATAGTTAATTCCAGGTCAGCATGGGATAGAGTGAGACCCTACCTCAAAAAACAAAACACACACACAAAAAGGAAGAAAACTAGTTAATGAAAGAGTAACTGAAAGATAGAAATGGAAAATCCAGAGAAAAAAAATCAATATTTATTCTTCCTTTTCTCTACCAAAAGCATATTCAGATATGCAGAAGGATAAATTTTAATTGAAATATTCTATTAGTGTTTGGAAAAGAACAATGGAATTTAAACTATATTTACCCTTATTTATTTAATAAATATCTAACTATTTTCATCATCATTGGCTTTGGTTATTATTTGAGTTTAACAAAAAAAATAGAAAATTAACTGGTATAGAAATAAAGTAAAGAAGTAAAGAGTTAAATAACATTAATGTGAAAGCAAGGAAGTAGGTTGTTTTCAGGGCGAAAGAAATAATGGTAAATTAGCTTAAAGAGTGGGGAAAGCAGAAGCTCAAAATAAAGGTCAAAGAAATTTCTGTATGCATTATTAGATCAAAGTTCCCGAAAGGTCTATAAGGTGCTATGTCTGGGTACTAGAATTATTAAGATTATTTTATGCTTTATTTTATTTTATTTTATTTTATGCCTTTATGCTTGGTCACTAAGATTGCCAAGAGTGACTTTTATGCCACTTTGCTTTCCCAAGATTTACATGAATTTTCTTTTTTTTCTTTTTTAATACTATGAGGAAATAATTTGGGGGAAAGGACTCTAGGACATGAGTTCCCAGTCTTAGACAAGTATAGAGATGCTGTCAGATTTTCCATAGCATATCTGCTTCACATGCTATTCTCCCAAACCTCCAATATTCATGCAAAACAATCTGTAACAATCTCCTAAACATTATTTTTTTTTTGTAATAACACTTAGGGATGAAATTAACAAAAGATATTTTTAAACTAATTTACAAAACACAACTGAGAGAAATCAAATGAGAAATAAATGACAACATATAGCAATTCATGGATTAGAAAGTTTCATATTGTACTTTAATTTTCCACTAATTTGTTTATATACACTCAGTACAATTAAGCAAACTTCAAAGATATTTTAGATGGCTGGTTACTTGTCTCTACCTCTGCAGTGTTGAGGGGACATGTGTGTGCTTCCACATCTGGCTTTTTAAATATGGATTCTGGAAATTAAAGTCAAATTCTCCTGCTTGTGAAGCAAGCACTTTACCAACTGAACTATCTCACAGCCTCATATGGTAGCTTTATAAAATTTAATTATATGCCTTCTTTAAAACCAATAAGTGTGCACCTAAGCTCTTACCCAAGAGAAAGGAAATCTATATCTGTCAAAAATAACCTACACAAAACTGGACAGAAGATTTTAATCCAAAAATCTCCCAAACAGTATTAAACAGGGCACAGATATATAAAGTATGTTATTTGCGTACAGTACAACACTCAGCAATAAAAAATGACAGACATGGTTATACAGCTCTATGTATGAATTTATGAAAACATGTTAAGTGATAAATAGTGTAAATAGGGATGAAGAGATGGCTTAGTGGTTAAAGGGCTTGCCTGTGAAGCCTAAGGATGCAGGTTTGATTCCCCAGTACCCATGTAATCCAGATGCACCAGATACAGCATGTGTCTGGAGTTTGTTTGCAATGGCTAGAAGCCCTGGCATGCTCATTCTCCATTTACCTCTTTCTTTTCTCTCTCTCTCCCTAATAAATAAATAAAGTCTTTTTTAAAAGCTGAATATAAATTTATTTATATCATGAGTTTCTATACATGAAGTTCAAAGGTATGCAAGATTAATGTTTGACATGGCAATCAGAAAAGGATAAGAACATGAATTGAGATGGGTCATGAAAGAACTTTCTGGGAAGATAGAGCAATGAGGAGGGGAAAATATGCCTCAAAAGATATAAAAACCATGTATAATTAAGTTAACATCATATTGATATTGGACTAGATAAGTAAACTTATAGAATATTAAGAAAATACTAAATTAGTCTTTTAAAATAGCATGCAAATAAGTGAGGTTTATAATAATTACATATACTTGCTATGCTTTTAAATATATATTTTCTTATTTTTTCATTTTAATTTTACATTCATGTTGGTGCCTTCGATAGCATCCTCCTTGTCTTCCCCCTCCGAATGGACCCTCCTCATTTGGCAATGTGGGTCGTGCATTGTGGGGGTAGCCAACATTTATTGGGGAGAGGCAATGTCTCTGTGTATAGTGACCCAACTTGTGGCTCTAACACTCTTTCTGCCTCAATTTTTTTCTTGAGTGTTTTTATGTTTTCATTGTATAGGTCTTTCACTTCCTTGGTGAATGTTATTCCAAGGTTTTTTTTTTTTTTTTTTTTTTTTTTTTTTTTTTTTTGCTATTGAAAATGGGACAATGTTGCTTATTTATTTTTCTATATCTTTGTCTTTTGCATATAAAAAGGCTACTGATTTTTGTGCATTGATCTTTATCCTGCTACTTTGCTGAAAGAGTTAATCACTTTTAAGAGTTTTGAGATGGAGGTTCTCGGGTCACTTATGTATAGAATCATGTCATCTGCAAATAGGGCTAACTTAACTTCTTCCTTTCCAATTGTATCCCTGTTACTTATTTTCCTATCTTATTGCTTGAGCTAGGACTTCCAGTACTATGTTGAAGAGCAGAGGAGCGAGTGGACAGCCCTGCCTTGTTCCTGATCTCAATGAATTCTTTCAGTCTCTCCCCATTAAGTATTACTTGGGCTTTAGGAACTTTATATATAGCCTTTATTATGTTGAGATATAGACCATCCATGTCTATTTTCTCCAATGTTTTGATCATGAAGTGGTATTTTATTTTGACAAAGGCCTTTTCTGCATCGATTGAAATGATCATGTGGTTTTTGTGTTTAAGCTTATTTATGTGGTGTATTACATTGACAGAATTCCATATGTTGAACCACCCCTGCATTCCTGGGATGAAGCCTACTTTATGAAGGTGGATAATGCTTTTGATGTGCTATTGAATTGGGTTTGCAAGGATTTTGTTCAGGATCATTGTGTCTATGTTCATCAGGGAAATAGGCCTATAATTTTCTTTTCTTGTGGCATTTCTGGCTGGTTTTGGTATTAGGGTGATGCTAGCATCATAGAAGGAGTTGAGGATCTTTCCCTATTCTCAGGTTATGTGGCACAGTTTGAGAAAAAATCATTTCAGTTCTTCCATGAAGGTTTGATAGAATTCAGCTGAGAAGCTATCTGGTCCTGGACTCTTCCTTTTGGGGAGGTATTTGATTACCTTTTCAATCTCGGTGGGTGTGATAGGTTTGTTTAGAAGATTAATCTGCTCTGTGTTTAGTTTTGGTAGGTGGTATTTGTCCAGGAATTCATCCATTTCCTCCATATTCACCTGTTTTGTGGATTAGAGGTTTTTCAAATAAGTCCTGATAATTCCCCCAATTTTACTTATGTCTATTGTGATCTCTTGTATTTCATTTCTAATTTTGTTAATTTGAAGCATCTCTCTCTCTTTATTTTTTTTTGCTTGTTCAAAGTGGGCAGGTGTTTAATCAATCTTGCTTATTTTTTCAAAAGAACCAGCTCTTTCTTTCATCAATTTTCTTAATTGTCTTCTTAGTTTCCAATTCATTAATTTCTGCTCTGATCTTAATTATTTCTTTCTGTCTGGAGCTTTTGGGGTTAGCTTCTTCTTGTTTTTTCAGTGCCTTTAGGTGGATGGTTTGGTTATTGATTTGGGATCTCTCTGTCTTTGTTATGAAGGCATTTAGTGCTGGGATTTTTCCCCCTAAGGACTGCCTTCATTGTGTCCCATAAGTTTTGGTATGATGTGTTTTCATTGTTGTTCAATTCTAGACATTTTGCAATTTCATTGTTTATTTCATCCACAACCTGTTTATTGTTTAAAAGTGTATTGTTCAGTTTCTAGGAGATGGAGGGATTGTTAATTTCTAGCATAACAGCATTGTGGTCTGATCTCATGCAGGAAATTATGTTGATTTTCCTAGAAATATGGAGGCAGGCTTTGTAGCCCAATATATGATCTATTTTAGAGAAGGTTCTATGGGCTTCTGAGAAGAATGTGTAATCTGTGGATTCTGGGTAGAATGTTGTGTAGATGTTTGTTAGGTCTAGTTGCTCTATGGTGTTGTTGAGCTCTCTTACTTCCCTATTAATTTTCTGTTTGGATGATCTATCTATTGCTGATAGTGGAGTATTGAAGTCCCCAACTATGATGGTGTTGGTGGTTATTTCTGTTTTGTTGTCAAGTAGTTTTTGTCTTATGAATTGTGGTACACGTGTGTTTGGTTTATAAAGATTGATTGTGATATCCTCTTGTTGGATTGTTCCCTTGATAGTAAGAAGTGGCTTTCTTTGTCTTTTTTGATTACTTTTGAAGTGCATTTTATCTGATATTAGCATTACAATGCCTGCTTGTTTTTTATTTCCATTTGCTTGGAATATCATTCTCCACCCTTTCACCCTGTAAAGGTGTCTGTCTTTAGTGGTGAGGGGTCTAATTTTCTGATCCATCCTGTCAGCTTATGTCTCTTGATGGGTGAATTAAGGCCATTCATATTAAGTTTAATAATTGTGAGGTTTGAGTTAATCCCTGCCATGTTGTGATTTAGTGATTGTTTTGGACTTTGAAGTTTTTTTTTTTTTTTTTTTTTTTTTTTTTCCTGAGCCTTCTCTGATTTTGTTTATTGTGATCTGCTTCTTGTAGGCTCTTGAGGTTGGTTATTTGATTCTTCTGTGTGGAGAATTCCTTGAAGTAATCTCTGTAGATTTGGTGTTGTGTTCATATAGTTATACAGCTGGTTTTATCATGGAAAGTTTTTCTTTCACCATCTATTATGAGGGATATTTTTGCTGGGTAGAGTAGTTTGGGTTGGAAGCCATAAGTTCTTAGACTTTGCAGTGTTCCATTCCAGGCCCTTCTGGCTTTGAGTCTTTCCATTGAGAAGTCTGAAGTAATTCTGATGGGGTTATCTTTATAGTTAATGTGTTGTTTCTCCCTAGCTGCTTTTAGGACTTTCTCCTTGTTATCAATATTTAGAGTTTTAATGATAATATGTCTTGGAGAATTTCTCCTTTGGTCCAGGTCGTTTGCAGTACTGTTAGCTTCTTGTAACTTGATGGGACTTTCTTTTGAGAGAGTGGGAAAGTTCTCTTTAATAATTTTGTTGGATAAGTTCTCAATTCCTTTGGTCTGAATTTCTTCCCCTTCTGGTATCCCTCTGATCCTAATGTTGGAACGTTTAATGGTATCCCATATTTCCCTCATGTTCTGTTCACAAAAAATTTTGAACTTATTGAAACTTTTGGATTCATAAGCTGTTTCTTCGGTTCTGTCTTCCAGTTCTGAGTTTCTATCCTCCACGTGGCTGACTCTATTCTTGAGTGCTTCTATAGAGTTTTGGGCTTGTTCAATTTGTTTTGTATTTTCCACTGCTTTTTTATGTATAGTTTCCAACCCTGTATCAAGTTCCCTTTTCACATCATTTTCTGATTTTTTTAGTGCTTCTTGGAATTCATCCTTGCATTTATTTATGTCTTCATTGAGCTTAGCCAGCTGGTTATTGAAGTCCTCTCTTTCTTTTTTTATTCTTTTTTTTCTTCTTTTTTTTTTTTTTTTTGCTCTCCTTCAGGTCATTTAACTGTCTTTGGAGCCCTTCCTCATTCTTTTCTATTAGGTCTAATCTCATAAGAACAGCATTCATACAACTATTGGCCCTTTGTTGATATTCTGCAAGTTCTGTTATTTTCTTGGCTGAGGTTTATTGATTCTGTCTTCATTTTGGGGTTCTGATCCTATTATCTCATCTGTATTTTGATTAGAGATATCCATTGTGGGACTGGGCAATCTTGTTGGATTTACTTGCATTTGATTTTTCATGTTATTTCTTTTGCGCTGTGGTCTGCCCATCACAGTGAAGGAATCTTGTTAACTGTAGCAGGAAGCTGTAGTTTACCTTGAAGTGTCTTCAGTGATTATTCTCTTTTATGTTTATTTCAATTAGGGTTTTGATGGCAGTGGGTTCTGCCTGCTCAGAGATCTGGAGCCCATGAGGGTCTGGTGAGGGTCTGAGGCTCTGATGAAGGGGCTTGTTCTTTGGTGGATCAGGGTATGGGAGTTCCTGGTCAGGTGGCCTGAGGGGCAGGGGGAAGGGGACAATGGGACAAAGCAGGCTGGTGTTGCATCTGAGCTACAGAGTGGGTAGTTCCATGATGATGGGGGTTGAAAGGATAGGACAGTGGGTCCATTGGGACTATGTTGCAGGGAGTGGCTTGGATTGCACAGTCCTGTGACAAGGCAGAGCAGGGATATGGGATTGCTACAGGTCAAGTGAAGTGCATGGGGGTATTGGTGATGGTCCAGGTGAGGTGGCAGGAAAGGGGAGGGAGTGGTGAGGAATAACTTTTTGTCCTGGGTTATGGAAGGAGGGAGGGAAGGTGGGGTGATGAGGGGGATGGCTTTTGGCATTTGTGTTGGTAGTTCCCATACCCTGGGATGGGGTTCCCTCTCCTGGGGGTGAGGGTTGGTGGCAGTGATGGGGATGGAGCTGGTTGTGGGAGGTCCTGGACCTGGGAGAGTGGGGTGGTGGTGAGTTCATGAGTGGAGTTCCCATGCCTAGGGGTGAGGGTATGGCTGCATAATGGGTGGAGTTCCTTCAGGCACAGAGGTTAGGGGTGGGATGGCAAGGGACCAAGAGAGTGGAGATCCCACAAGCAGGGAGGTTGGGGGTGGGTGGGCACAGAGACTGAGTGAGTGAAGTTTCTGCAGGCACAGAGGGGTGGGGCAGCATGGGGACTGAGTAAGTGAGGTTCTCACAGGCATGAAGGGTAGGGGTGTGTCAGAATGGGGGACCAAGCGAGCATGAGTGAGGTTCCTGTATGCAGAGAGGGTGAAGGTAGGGGTGGGGCAGCATGGGTGATGGAGCTTATGGAGCTCCGTGGCAGAGGGAACCTAGGGCAGGGGAACACTAGCGTGCTGCTTGGATCCACTTAGCTAGTGCAGGAGGAGCCTGTGCCTGGGACCTCGGCTATGGTGGCTGTTTGAGAGGCTTGGGGGACTGGTCGGCCCCCTGAGAGCATGGGAATCTGAGGATTCCCTGCTTTGCTTCTCCGTGCCCTCCCACTGAACCCTAATGTACCCTAAAGGTCTTGCTTTTCCTTCTGCACCAGGTGAGGCATGTTTACACGGATGCCATCTTGTCCAGAGACCTACACTTTTAAATATATTTCATTAAACACAAGAGTTGCCTTTTCATTCTGACTGTTTAGTATGTAATATCATAATGTCCAACTTTCTCCTTGTGGATGTTCTTTGATATTTTTTGCTTGGTTTTGATTCAGATATTTCTAAATACCTCAGATTTATCACTGTTAGTAAGAATTACTGTTTATCTTGAACTGATGACTATCCCACATGGTATAAAATCTGCCTTCTTCATCACATGGGCCCTTCTCTTGTCCCAGTAGAATGTGCTTGACTGGTCTCCAGGTTGTTGTGCCCTCTGTTAGTTACTTTAGGCTGTACTGGAAATTGTTTAAATAGTTTATATGCTTCTCTCAATAATTTCATTTCTTCAAGTTTATTCTCCTCAACCATTGTCCACGTTTTCAGTACATGCTTATTTCCAGAACTTTATATTCACAAATTTACAATTCCTTTCAATTCTTTTTTTTTACATACCAATGTTGACATTTGCTGTACATAAATCACTAGCTCCTAGTAGTTCACTCACAATTGCCTACTGGATCATTTTTGGGGTTCAATTTAGGTACAGCCATGTAGAGTTTCCATTCTTTAAATTCAAGAATATTCTCTAAAAATATTATTTATCCAGAATCTTGTCTTCCATGGTCATCTGCTGATCTGTCATGATCATTATCTAGCATATCTTCTAATTTTTGTCTAAGGTATTTTCAGTCTAATCTTACTGACTTTCTCATAAGATTCTTGTTAATACCCACATAGCATTGTTTGAGCTGTACTAGGAATGTTTACACAGTGAGTGTGTAGTAACTTTTGCAATTGTATATTGTGTTCTTATGAAATTTATATTTTCATTCATCACAGATCTATTTTTTCTTTGTACATATATTTAATATACTACATATGGTTTGGAAAAATTAGCACATATTTGACCTAGCAATCATAACACAGAATAATGAAACATTGGCAGGAAATTGATATTTATAACTGCAAACTCATTGTGAAATTGAAAGAAATAGATGTAAAATTTCTATAAAGGCATCCTTCCCTACAGTAATTCAAGATTTACCCTTCCCCAATGAAATATGTATTCATCATTTTCCAAGGGTACAATTCAGTGATACTATCTTCACAAAGTTGAGCTATATTTTTCAGAACATTGAAGCAGCTATATTATTTTCAGAATATTGTCACCATCCTAAAAACAAAATCTAATATTCATTATTAGCTACACATTTCACCAGTGCTTGGCAACGTTAATCTAGTTCCTTTCTGTCTCTATGGTATTTTTTGGTCTATATATTTCACATAAATGGGATTATGTAGTATGTGGCATTTGTGATTGAATTACCATTACCAAGGCTCACCAGTGTTGTGTGTATCTGTGTTTCATTCATTGTTATGGCTTAATAATAATATTTTGTGTGAGTATGCCACATTTTATTTCTTTGTTCAAAATTTGATAAATATTTGAATTATTTCAACTTTTTGGCTATTAAGAATAGGGCTATTATACCATTCACACACAAGGTTTTTTTTTTTTTTTTTTTTTTTTTTTTGCGGGGGGCGGGGGTGTATCTTTTCCATTCTCCTGGGAGAAGATTCCTCGGAGTGGAATTGCTGAGTCATCTGCTATGCTAACTGTGGTTTCCTTTTTGAGGAACTGTATAACTCTTTTAACAAAGTGGCTGCACCATTTTCAATCTCACCAAATCGTTCAATTTTTAAAGGGGCTCTGGTTTTCATACAAAAGCATCAATCATGATGTCAAGTCAAATCAATAAAAGTGAGCTCCACAGCTGAAAACCATTCTCTTTCATTCGAAGTACAGCCATTGTAACAGCCTTTGTCTCATCCCAGTGTTCTTCATTTTTGGTAACTTCTTCCACAATTTCAGGTCCCTAATTCTCTCTATTACTATTTCAGTGGTGTTCTGGAACCATTCTTGGAGAAGCTCTGCTTGTCCCTGAGACCCTAAATTACACCAGAGATAAGGCAGCCCTTCATGAATCACTGAAGCACTGAAGTGCGTGCCTCTGTCTCTGTCACCACCTTTGAATGGCCAGCCATAAATGTATATGCTGGAGTGATTTATGGACCTTGCTTTAAATTAAAAACAGAGAAAAGGGAGAGAGAAGGGACAGAGAAAGGGGATGGAATAGTGGAAATGATCAATCTCTTATTCTTTTTAAAGTAGCCACTAGAATTAGAATTGTCTAATATGCAAAGGTCATCTCTACTTCTCTCTCCTAAACATCAATGCTCTGAACACTTTTCACCATCTTTCTTCTTCTCTGTTTCCTCCCACCTGATTGTTTTTTTAACTGAAAAGGCATGGCAAGACAAGACAGAAGCAAATAACATTTTGGTCTGCTTTCTTACTTACATGCTTAATATAACATTTTTTTTTGTTTTGGTTTTTCAGCGATTCAAATAATAATATCGTATTTCTTATTGGTAGTAATTTTACAAAGTGATGATCTTAATAGTTATAGTTATTTGTGTTGATATTCAGTTATGTTAGACATTTGTGTGTTTAATTCCTTTTGTTTCCTTAACTTTTTTTTTTTTTTTTTTGTATGAGAAATCATGTATTTGTTGTACTGGACTTTGCTAGTCATGCTTTTAATTCTTTTCTTTTTTTCTTTCCTCGTGCATCTCAAGGTTTCAGAAATGAAGAGCAAAGTGGGAAGGAAGTAAACACTGTTGGATTCCAGCAGTTCAAAAAAGTGACTTAGTGTGTCCCAGGGAAGTCTTCAACCAGCAAAGTAAGGTAGCCAGGCATGCTATCAGAACCAATGTCCCAGATGTGTTCAGGAGCTTCCATATACAATAACTGTGCATGCAAATTTTAAATTAAAAACTACTTTCTTGGAGGTGCTTTGAGGGAAGATATAATAGACAAAAATTTCAAACATCAGTTTGTAAAATACTGAAAATGATACAAAAAACTTAGCCATAATTATTTAAATTTCACACACTACATGTATTTTCTGCTCTTTAGTTATACTTTATTTGTCCCAATGTGGAGATTATGATGCTACACAGGAATTTATAGATTTTGAAGGGAAACGGGCATGTCTAGAGGAGTAAACTCTGTACAAAGTCAACCTTTAGGGACCTGTCACTTCTTTGTTGCATTAGGATTTACACATTGGAATCCCCTGCAGTGAAAATTTATTAGATTCCTAAAATCTCATAGGTCCGATTTCTGTTTCCAAGTTGTTCCAGTTCTAAAACTGAGGTAATAGAAAACAAACATAAAAATAAAACAGAAATAAAATCTGTCTGGTTAGGAAATGCTATTTGGGAAAAACAAAGAATAGTAAATTACATTTAGGCCTCTCAAGATGGCAAGGGATTGCATGAGACTGATGAAGAATTTCTGAAAGCATAGTTTCTGGACCATAGGACCATAATTTAAAAATTATGTGTGCTTATTTCTTTTTTATAACATAATTTGGGATTAAATGTTTATATGTAATTTTTAATATTTTGTGGTTATAATCAACACTTTGAAACTAAATCAAATTATTTAATTTGTAAAGATTACCACATAAAATACAATTATATATTTTATATATATGATATGCCAATATGAAATACTGAAATATATGCTGGGAAAGTACATGTGATTAATAAAAATGGATAAAGAATGATTTTCTATTATTTAATCAGCATCTATTTTCAAAAACAGTGCATGTGTTTCCAATATAATAATATTATTTATGCATTGCAGTGTACTATTGGGCCCTCTTCATACTTGTTTTCAAAGCTCATTCCATTTAAAAATGTTTGTTTCACAGCAAGAATAAGGATTGCATGCACAAGTTGAGAAAATGGAGTGCCTATACAACATAAATATCTTCATTTCAGAGATGTTTTGAATCTAAGAATGCTTGGATTGAATTGGAGTAAATTTCCACGTGTTCTTCATCATAAAATGCATAGGTATGTCCAATTTGCATTCAGTAATAAACATTCTTTTTTCTTTTTATTGTTTTATCCTTTTCATTTTCAGCACTGGAAATTAAACCCAGGGACTTGTACATGTTAGACAAGCTATCTAAGTATGAATTTAGTAATAAAATTTAAATTGCATTACTCTACCATTAAATACCATTTATTCTATCAAATATTAAGAGAATGATATATAATACTGAAAATACAGTTGATCCTGTAAATGTCTAGCTAAAGGAAGATATGAAAATTTCCCAACAGATGTATTAAGAGAAAAACTATTTCAATATTCAGCAATTGCCAATGAACATTCCCAAATTTTTAACTTCTAAAGTTATACAAAAACTTATACTTTCTAGTTTCATTTAAAATACCAATTCTTCTTTTCTTCAAGAAGAATAACTTCTGAGTTCTTTTAAATAACAGTCATAATACTACTGTGTTCAAAAAATATGTGTAAAATGTGCAGTTTAGAATAACCACACTGTTTTTTAAAAAAAATCCATAGCTTTGCATTTGGTCTATATATCATAAGTGAGTGTTACTCATAAAGGATTTGAACTCCCTAAGCATATGAGTCCATTTCCACCATTAAAATGGATTCAGGTGCTTGGCATGACCGTCTCCAGACAGGCTTTCTGTAAATAATTGATGGATCTTACCGCCCTATCGAACTGTATCTGGATATACTCACATTGCATTTACAAGAGCTTCATACAACTACATGGTCTGCAGAACACGTGGGAAGTATCTTATAGTCTCTTTTATTAATACAAACCATTTTCACTTTCTCCAATGACAAATTGCCTGAAATTAGTGTTTTTACACCTATTATGCCTGAACATGATGAGAAATTCACCTGTAGACCACAGCTGTGTGTAGCAAGCATTTCAAATGCTTTGGTGGTAAGGTAGGTGAGTGTTCAAAGTAAAGACTGAGAAGAAAAAGTCTTTCTTTTCTTTTTATGGGAGGGGAAAGTTCTAGCTTTCAAAGTTTTCAAAATGTGTAAAGGATTTTTTGGTGATATTTAGTTATCTTTTAAAACCCTTTATAACATCAAATTATTTCAGTATATCATGAGTGTGTAAAAACATTTCCTGAGCCCTCAGTCAAAAAAAAAAAAAGTGTATTCTTTTATTATTATTTCAGTATCCATTGAATACCAGAAATGTGGCAAGCATTGCACATAGCATAAGCAATAGTCAGTGAATGCACCATTTACTTAAAACAGAAAATGAGTCTTTGTGAGAGGATGGAATGTAGTCCATGCATGCACTCATTCCACATGTCCTTATGCAGTGGACACACACGTTTGTAATTACTGTCACCTGGCATAGTTAATATTGTGTGGTGATTTTCCATAGATGACAACAGCCCTCCTGAAAAAACTGCCAAAGGAACATAATGGGCTGACTTTTGAAAAGTTGTTGACAAGGAACAGAAATATATTTATAAATCAAATTCAATCCTAGTATCAAATAAAACTTTATAGTAAAAAATTTGAAAATCTTTGAGAAATCACAAATAAATTCAACAACATTCAAAGAGGACTAAAGTCCTTAGGTCTGTTTGTCCCAGTAATGTACTTACTAGAAAATATTCTGACCAGACCGCTCATCTGAACAAAGAAAAGAACATAACCAGTTACTGTTACAAAATTGTCTACAGATATAGTGTAAGGCCAATATTGAAATTTTATGAACTGCTGTGGGCAACATATTTTCCCATATCATAAAGAGTATGAATAATTTAAAGTATAATAATGTAAAACTGGACGTATATTCCATAAAATAGTCATGCACTGTTCCATTCATTGAATAATCCCATCTTAAAGCAGGATTTGAGTCTCTGATCACAGGTATGGAATGGAATACAGTCTGTTTAGATATAGCCTATGAGAAAAAACAAAATATTTGATGAAGTATATTTGTAGAAATTTGAACACATCTTTCCTTTAGTCATAATGAATCATAGTTTCCATCCAAATAGAAAATGTGGCAGTAAATAAATTATTATTTAGCTTTGTCAACATTAATGTAAAGTATTACCAGACCTCATAAATTGCCTATTTAATTTTTTGAACATTTCTTATTTAATTTTTTGAACATGCTATTCTCATGTCTTTACTTTTATTTTTTTATTTTAAGTCATTTAATTTGTTCCAATAATTTTTCAACACATTTCAATTTATAAAAAATATTTCATGAGGCTGAACATATGGCTAAGTGGTTAAGGCACTTGCCTACAAGGCATAACAACCCAGGTTCCATTTCCTAGTACCCACATAAAGCCAGATGTACAAAGTGGCACATGCTGCTGCAGGTAATTGCAGAGGCTAGAAGCCCTGGCATGCCTAGTCTCTCTTATCTGTCTCTCTTCTCTCTGTTTACAAAGAAAGAAAGAAAAGGAAGGAAGGAAGGAAGGGAGGGAGGGAGGGAGGGAGGGAGGGAGGGAGGGAGGAAGGAAAAAAGAAAGAAAGAAAGAAAGAAAGAAAGAAAGAAAGAAAGAAAGAAAGAAAGAAAGAAAGAAAAACATTTTATGACCTAAAATCTCTCCTCTGAAAGTTAGGATATTAAAAATATTTCAAATTCTACTCAATATTATGCACCACAAAATATTAGAAAGTAATGAATGTTCAATGCTATAATGGGCTTAATAATTAATTCATAAATTATAAGATATTTTTCACTAGTAATTTCAAAAGATGCAATTAAAAAACTGAGTTAAAAATTAAATAATTTTGCCCTGTTATAATGAGAATATAGCACTTGACTCTGTGCATTAAAAAATTGTATCAAGGACAGGAGATATGGCTCAGTGGTTAGAAATACTTGCCTGCAAAGTGAGCCAATCTTGGTTTAAGTCTCCAGTACCATGTAAAGCCAATGCACAAAGTAGCACATGCATCTGGAGATTGATTTCAGCTTCAAGAGGACCTGGGGCACACATTTTGTTTCTCTTTTCTCTCTCTCTCTCTTTGTCTTGATTTCCCCCCTCTCTCTCTTGACTTCTTTCTCTCCTTGCAAATAAATAAATAAATAAAAGTATTTTTTAAAAAATAAATAGAAATATACCAAGATAATTTTTAAACCAAAATATGAAAAGAATTTTTCAATTTTAGTTCTTTTGGAATCATGGAGAATCAGACAAAATAGCAGTAAATTTTTCAGGAGTGTCATATTTACTGCAAATTATTTTTTATAAAAAGGAATATGTAAATAAACAGATAGTATATCATATTTTATTAGGTCTAATAGGTTTTCTTTAGACTAGGAATACAAGAAAGCAGAAACCATCTCCTATATATGTTATGACTTCAATGACAAACCAATGCAAGTACCAAGCGCTAAAAATAAGTACTTAACATCAAAAAGTATTTCAGGCCTGGAGAGATGGCTCAGCAGTTAAGGCACTTGCCTGCAAAGCCTAAGAACTCCTGTTCATATCTCTGATCCCACATAAGCCATATGCACAGTGATACAAGAGTGCAATGACACACATGAGCACAAGGGGGCACACACATCTGGAGTTCATTCCCAGCAGGTGAAGGTCCTGGTGCCCATTCTCTCTCTCTGCCTCTTTCTCTCTCTTTCTCTCAAAAAAAAATTTAAAAATATTTCAATACATCATTTTGAGATAAGATTTAAAGAACTCTCTTTGTGTGTGGATCTTTATGAATTATACATGACTGGACATAAATGACCAAAGTAAAACATGCAGAACTGGAAATTTTTCATTTAAGTCATTTTTCCCTTCTAAAGATCTAAATCCAACTTCTAAAATTATTTAAATCATAATAAGAAAAGGCATTTACTAAAAGTTTGTATGTATACTAATTAATATTCTTTTGTCAACTGAACATGCATTAGCATTTATTTATATGATTTATTAGAATATTTAAGATTTAAGAGTTAAAGTGTACACATAAATAAAAGCAGGGATCAATATCCATTTATAACATATAAAAATTTAATTACAGACTTCATCAAACATAAATTTTCAACCAAATGATCAAGATATACCACTGCAAACAAACATTATGAGGTTGTCGACTAGATTCTTTTGTGGTCTGTCTTCTTGCCTGTTGCAAGGACTTAGAGTAGACTTGCTCATGGATCATACAGCCATCTCCAAGTGGTTACTGTTTTGTCTCAAAACTTGTAGTGACAGGTGTGTCTTGTCACTCTCTCAGGTACATTACAGTCCTCCTTTGTTTATCACTCAAGATGGGCCCCCTTTTAAGTGGGCTTGCCAGTTCAGACTGTAGTCAAATCCCCTTTGAACTGAGGAAGTGGAATTTATTGCTGTTAACACATTTTGTAGTTTACAGGCCCATCAACCCTTAGCTTCTGAGATTTTATTTTTAAGTGTGGCATTACATCTATGGAAACAGGTTTATATTAGAGACTTAACATGAAATATGATGCTTATGGTTTCATTTTATTAATTCCCTACCTTAAAACTTCACAAACAGAGTTAGTAAGATTAAGTTTCTCCTACCTAACTCAGCAAGAAATAGTACTGCACAGTGAGTTTTCTGTGTTGGATAAAAAGATCTTCCAAACAATTTTAGTGAATCTTTTAATAACTGCATTATAATTATAACTGGATCATATAAGTGAAAATAAACACTTTTTAGAGTTATTTTAAAAAATAAAATAGTAGATAAACTAATTAAAGGGAATATTTTATTTTGAAATGCTAAGAAATATATCATTTCTCCACATTGTTCTTATAGACTATATTTGATATTTTATCTGAATATGAGGAAACTTTGATTTTTAAACACTGAAAGTACGTTTCTGCTGAACTCTATTTTATGTTGGCTCTCTAAAGAAAGAATCAAGTATGTATACAAAAGAAATCCAGTCTTACAGGTGAGTTTCCAAGTCTTTGCTTTTGCAAACGAGCTGTTCAAGTCATCTTACAGTCATTGTATTCTTTCTAAGTTGATTTAAAAAAAAAAAGAAAGAAAGGAAGGAAGGGAGGGAGGGAGGGAGGGAGGGAGGGAGGGGAGGGATGGAAGGAAGGAAGGAAGGAAGGAAGGAAGGAAGGAAGGAAGGAAGGAAGGAAGGAAGGGAGGAAGGAAGGAAAAATAAAAAGTGGTGGACTGGAGAGGTAGCTTAGTATTTAAAGACACTTGCTTGAAAAGCCTAAAGGCTCAGATTTGATTGCCCAGTACTCACATAAAGTAGATGCATATAGTAGCACATGCATCTGGAGTTCATTTGCAATGGCAAGAGGCCCTGGTGTACCCATTTACTTTCTCTCATTCTCTCTCTCTCTCCCCCTTTCTCTCTCTCTCTCTCTCTTTCAATCTCTCTGCTTCAGATAAATAAATTAATTAAACTATATTTTAAAGGGAGAGATAAAAGAAAAATAAAATAAAAATTTAAAGAATAAAATGGCTAGTTACTAAGAGTTCTGTATTTTTAATGTAAGGGCTAGAATTTAAATTAATAACTGATTAGGAGACAAACATTTTAAAATAAAAGAATTTACAGTATAAATTATAACAAATTTTAAAATGTGCAAGTAAGTCATATTAATCCAACAGTTTTACCTGGAACTGAAATTAGTTGGAATTGAATTGAGTGAAACATTGCCTAGTCCTAATAGAGGCCTCATTTGCTTTAGAAGGTAATTAGGTTACCTTAAGCTCAATTAAAAGTTCTAATGGACGATTATGTATTTATCAAAATAGCTATTCTAAGGGCTGGAGAGATGACTCAGCCATTGAGATGCTTGTCTACCAAGCCTAATAACCTGGGTTCAAGTCCCTAGTTCCCACTTAAAGACAGATGCACCAAGTGGCTCAGGCCTCTGGAGTCCATTTACAGCAGCTGGTGTGCCCATACTCCTTTTCTATTTGTTTCTCCCCCTCCCCCCGCAAATAAATAAATACAAATATTTTAAATATCGCTAATTCAAATTAAAAACAAATTAAAGAGTTTCCTGAAGTCAAGTCATTGAGCTACTATCCTATTTTAAATAGGATGAAATGTAAAGATAGAAAATATGATGGCACGAGTTCCATCATGTAATGGTGAGCACTCTAGACTTTGAAAATATGATGAAACATGTATCTAACAAGTGTTTGGGTTATAAACAGCAGAGGATCTGATTATCTGGAGTCAAACAGGACATGTTGGATGGTCACCAGGTAACTGAAGGAATCTAGGTTTTCCAGATTCCATGTGCAGAACCCAATAAGCCCCTCAACACCACAACTCCATTCATTCACGAATAGCAATAGAGTTTCATGGCCCTGATTCTTGACATTAGTAGATTCAGGCTCAAAGTTCAGTAAGTATCTTGAAGGAAATCATTGCTCCATTAGGAAACAAAATCCTGAAGGGTTATAGGCTAAATTTCACTTCTAATTTGCATGTTGCAGTCCTAAACCTGAATACTTTAGAATGTGATTCTGTTTGGAAATAGAGGTATTGTAGATATAATTAGTTAAGGCCAGTTGTCTGAGTAAGGTGAAGTCCTAATTCAGTATGACTGGCATCCTTATAAACAGGACTGTCTGAAGACAAACAGGGAAACACCCTGTGAATATCACTCCAGTGACTACAGTGGAAGAATGTCGAAGGTAGTCAGCATATCTTCACAAGTTAGGGCATAGGCATGGAGCTCAGTGTTTGTTGCAGCTCTCGGGAGCCAATCCTGCACATACCTTGGACTTTATGACTGTCCTGAGAACTGTAAACCAATTTTTGTTGTTTTCCCATTCAGCTTGTGACACTTTATTATTGTAGCTTTAACAAACCAGAACACTCCATCTCTAGACAAGAGACAAATAGTCAATTCTAGAAAGATAAGCAAATGGTTTATATAGTAAACACTTTTTAAAAGAAAAAAAAAAAACACCACATGTATAATCACCCTGATGAATTTGTTCAATATAAATAATTATGCTGATTTAAGGTATAAGTATGTTTTGCTTATCATAATAATTTAATGTTTCTGTAAATTAG
Source organism: Orientallactaga sibirica (assembly GCA_036365145.1). Taxonomy (NCBI): domain Eukaryota; kingdom Metazoa; phylum Chordata; class Mammalia; order Rodentia; family Dipodidae; genus Orientallactaga; species Orientallactaga sibirica. The sequence continues at coordinate 19,079,852 of JAEOAD010000033.1, forward strand.
CATTATTCAATTGTTTAGCTGTGAAAATTATTGTATAACTTGGCCTTATCAGATATTTTTCATAACTTAGAAGAACTTGGTCTTATTTGAGATATGATCTTAAGTTATTTATAATTTGAAAATATAAACCTAGGCTGAGGTGTAGCTCAGGGAGGGAGTGCTTATCTGTGCATACAATGGCCAGGGTTTTATCATTAGCAATGAAAAAGTTATATAGATGATAGACAGATAGATAGGTAGACAAATGATAGATAGATAGATAGAGATAGATAGATAGATAGATAGATAGATAGATAGATAGAATGATAGGTTGGGCTGGAGAGAAGGCTTAGCCATTAAGGCGCCTGCCTGTGAAGCCTATGAACCGGGTTCCAATCTCCAGGTCCCACGTTTAGCCAGATGCAAAGTGATGCAAGGGCGCAATGCCTCACTTGACCACAAGAGGGTGCACACATCTTGATTTTGTTCACAGCAGCTGAGAGACTGCTGGCACGCCCATCTCTATCTGTCTCCCTCTCCCTCTCTGTCTGTCTTTCTCTGTGTCTCTCTCCAAAAATAAAAAAAAAAAAATTTTAAAAAGAATGATAGGTAGAAGACAGATAGATGATAGGTGATATAAATAGATGGTGGACCTATACAAATGACCTCCTCTACTTCATTTCTCAGCCTTTTTACATAAAGTAATTTACTTGCCCTCTTCATTCCTCAGCTAAAAGAGTGCTGTTGAAATGAAAGAATAGCTATTCCGGTCACCAAATTTGTAGTAGATTTCTACTTTCCTAGCTCTCCAAAAATCTGCTACATTTGGTCACTGACATACTTTTCTTTTTCCTGTTGAAATGCTTTAAAAAAAAAAAATAATCACATACCCTCTTTTACACACCCTGTTTCTTCTATCACATGCACTTTCTTCTTACATAACTTCACCTGCTTTTCCAGCATGAATTTATCTTTGTTAGCATAAGTTTCTACTCTGTCAGCCTCTCTGAATTCTAGATTCTCATGGCTATTTCCCTTCTCTCTACTTCAGCATGTAACATGCCATGTTCAACACTTTGCAAGCTAAATTTATCAACTTGTTTCATCTTTTTCCTTCCCATAATGAACTTTGGTTAGAAATTCTTCCATCTTACAATCTAAGCATGAGTGTTGATTTTTCTCTCTCTTTCACTTTATGAGTTATGATGGTAGCTACAATAGATAATTTTGTCTCTTTTTGCATTATTCTTATAACAGAATTATATATCAACCCCACCCCAATTTGCACACCTTTTTCACATTGTTTTTAGGAAAACTAACTATTCCTATGTCTGCTGTCCTCCCCTCTAGGTTCACTAGGTCAGGCAATTTCTGACTTTCTGGCCAGAATGGTGCAATCATTGAAGGACAGCCACATCTCTAATGGGGGAATTAATTTTTCTCCACAAGGACTCAAAATACTTCCCTTTCTGATTGTGAAGTGGTGAAAATGTGAGACCTGAACATGCCACAGACGTGTTCCACCATGCTTTCCCATCCACACTGGTCAGCTGAGCTAGTATTTTGCCTTTCTACTTAGTCAAAATGCTACTACTAAATGGACTTGGCAGTACAGGATTTTTACTATTCAACTGCTACTTGAAGTCTTTCTATTCTCCAGTCATACAGAGTAAAGAAGATATCTCAGCTCTACACAATCTGACCCTAAAATTTTCCCTCCCATTTCCTACTAGCTGCACTTCTATGTTCTTATAGATTTCATTCTCCTTTTGTTATTTCATTTGTCTATGTGTCCATCAGCTTGTGTTGGTGTTATTCAGTAAAATAAACTGACAGTGTCAGCACAGGGAAGTGGATATTCAAGTTCAAAGCTGTAGTCCCAATAGCTAGCTATGTTTTTCAGGTCATTTTTGCAGATATAGCCTCTAAAAGTGGAACTTTTTTTTTTGAGAGGTTCTAGTGATTTTATTTAATTTTTATTTATTTATTTTATTAGTTATCTATATAATAGGTATACAGCCATGATGGTACCATCGTTAGCCTTCTCCCTGTACTCCCCCCCTCAGAGACTAAGGGTCTTGCATTGTGGGGGTAGCCATCAGTTATGGGGGTGAGGCAATGTCTCTGTGCATAATTTATGGCTCTAACAATCTTTCCATCCCCTCTTCCTTGAATTTCCCTAAGCCATGTTGTGTTCATTTTAGGTCTATTTCAGTGGCAAGGTCATAGGAGTCTCTGTGTCTCTGGATCTCTGATTTGGTAGGAGTTGAATCTTCTCTGTGTCTATCTCCTTCACCCGTGTGCTGATACCAGGTTCCCTGAGGAAGCAGCACTCTTGCTCATTTCCCCAATTATTCTATGGCTTCAGCTGGTGCCCTGGTGAGGTGCAATGGGCTGATTGTCTCCTCAGGTTCTGCATCTATCTGAAAGAGAAGCAAATTCTCCAACATAGAGTGAGGCCAGTGCATGATACATGGATAATCATTATTGTTTTAAAGAGAATTAAATAGGTATAGGCTCTCTCGTATCCCACTATTGGTGGGAGCTTGATATTGGAGAGCGAACTCATTTTTTGGATATGGTTCTGACTTGTTTCCCAGTTCCAGGTATAGGTTATGTTCTACTGAGTGGATCCATTAGCCAAATCAAGAGCAGTTGGTAACCCACCATGGCTGTGTGCCACTATTGCACTTGTGTGAGCATCACATCAGTTTGATGGCTGCTGAGTAGTTTAGACCACGAGTTGCTTAGACAGATGTTCGTCATTTTCCCCCAGTCCCTCATGTAGCATCTTCTGGTGCTAGACAAGCTAACTGTCTGGGGACTGACTGTCTTCCAGATATCAGCCAGGTTACTTCATGATCCGTACCAACAGCATATGATGTCTTCGGCAGTAGGGTCTTACCAATAGCCTTTGGTGGGTCATCAAGTAGTCTGACAGAAATCTGTCTTAAAAGTAAAACTTTGATGTCTGGAATGATGAAAGACTTTTACTTAACTTTAAATGAGATGCCTGGGTACTAAAAAGAAATTTAATTCATATGCAACTCTTTTATACTATGAGATTTACCTGGTTGCCAATTTTAATTAACCTGCTGGATTGGAATAAAGTTAAATGATGTCTGCCCTTCCATTAATACTTTTCTTTAAAGAAAAACTTTATTAACTTATTGGAAAGAGAGAATGGGGGAGAAGCAGGCAGATATATAGAGAGAGAATGGGTACACCAGGACCTCCATCCACTGCAAATTAACTCCACACGCATGTGCCACCTTGTGCACCTGGGCTTATGTAGGCACTGGCTAATTGAATCTTGGTCCTTAGGCTTTGAAGGCAAGCCCCTTAACCACTAAGCAATCTCTCCAGCCCCATTAACACTTTTCTAAATTTCATAGAAGTAAGGGCTTGATAAACTCAAAACAAAAGTTGGACCAATGTGAATATTCATTTGTTATGACTGTTTAGTTGACTCTATTAGAGATTATCCAAAAGTTTGTTTGAAGAACCATAGCTAAACCTGTCTCTCTCTCTCTCTCTCTCTCTCTCTGTCTCTGCCTCTCTCTATCTCTCTGTATCTCTCTCTCTCTCTGTCTCTCTCTCTCTCTCTGTGTATGCATTTATAAAAGAAAATTGGAAGCAGAAACATATGAACTAGGACTTTGTCTCAGTTGGTTTCGTCAGTCAGTGATATCCTATAGAATAAAACACCAGGACGCCCTCAGCATGCACCCGGAATCATGGGACTACCACAGATGTGCTGGGCTGATGTAGGATGGACGCAAAGTGGGCTCTGGAAAACACTGCTTCCCCCTGTCAGTGCTCAGTATTGAGACTTTCCCCAAACTAAACAATAACAAGTTTACTTCTATGCCAGAGAAGGAAATTGGCCCAATGTTTTAGGTTTGGATTGAAGATGACCATGATAGATCTCATTGCTCTTACAACTGAAATCCTGTGCAATGAAAGAACAAACCTTTCAGCTCAATATTTTTGTCTTTTATGCATGTTTTCCACATACTTGACAAGAGTTGTAAAATACATTAAGAAAACTTCTGCTACCTGTTGTCTTAGAAAGATATTAACTTTTGAAAAATGTGTGCAGGAACATGTTAATTTGCAGAACAAAATTTACTTTAAAATAAAGACATTTTTGTCCTTTGTGGGGACCTGATGAACAGAAGAAAAATTATTAAGTAGAGTTGACTTCTCAGGCAGAGCATCTTTGAGTCCCCTAGGTTTTCTTCCATATGGTAGCAATTGTATTTTAATAAAGAAACTGATGGGGTGTTTATAGTATCATACTAGGAATCAGGAGACACAAGGTCTTTTTGGCTTGAAACTGTCTGCATAACCCCAGGCAATGAGCTTGCCAATATACATCAGCTTAATTATCAAAATTGTAATGAGAGAATCATCATAGCAAATTGAGGTGTCCTGTAGTTCAATACTCTTTGTCTTTCTGCTGCTTCTGCAGCTCCTCGTCAAGAAACAGCTGCAGGCTCACTGAAGCACAGGTTCTTCCAGTGGTAAATGCGTTAGAAAAGTTTTCTTAGCTTTGGAAGCAAGCTCTGGCCACCTTTCATGTGAAGGGCTCAAACCCTGCCTGTTAAGAAGACTGTAGTATTTGAAAAACATTGATGGGTAATTCATAATCACTTCTAGACACAGAAAATACCTGGCCAAAGATAGAATCTCCAAGGGTTTCACAAAGTACATAGGTCAGGAGACAAATTACTGTATTATAATATTGTATCATGTTATATTATAATAATATTATTCATACATTTTCATGTGGCAAAATGATTAGCAGGCATATTTCTCTATAAAGAGTTCTCTAAAAAGTAAATTAGTTTCTACTATTCTAGAGCTCACTTAAAGGAAAATGGCACCTCCAATCTTTCCTTGCACAAGCTAGCCATGCAAAACAGAGTACTTCAATTACTATAGGGCTGAGCAGGATTCTGAATTGCTTTTACTTACATTTCCCTTCTGTTGAACCAGTCACTGTTTTGCCTTCTGCAGTGTTCTTGATGCTTTTTTCCACTAAGTGTCCTGTGATGGCTCCTCCTCACCTGACAGATGTGCTTTACTCTTCTCTCCCTCCCTAACATGACATTTATTACCACATATTTTCTGAGGGCACACATTTGGATTGGCAACTCACTTCATTTATGTATCTTCTTTTGAAAACAATTGTCAGCTCATATATCAAATTGGATTATTCACTCACTTTTTAGTCTTGACATGTTTTATGGTGCTTCATCGAAAGTGTCTTATGTAGTCTATGTCTTCTATTTTAGCAGTACTCAGGCTAACAAAACTTTCTTTCCTAACCAATATTCATTTCAAGCATGTATCTTAAGAATGTGGTTTTACAGTTGTGTTTCTCAAACTTAATGAGCTTGTGCAGTTAAAGTGCTTATTTTTTCCTAAAAATAGCACATTTGATCTTTTATCAAAGGAATATGATTTGTTTCATACTTTTAGTCTGTCATACCAGAAAGTGAGCTAAGAAGCAGGAACAGCCTTGTTCTTGTTGGCTGCCCTTGACTAAGGTGGTGGAAATTTAATTTTGGTAGATTTGGGGAGCCAAGCAAATGGTTAGTAGAGTTTGTCTTTGATTCTAAACTCTAGCTCTCCATTTTTCATGATACCTCAATACTCTATTTGTCTTTTTAGCATATAAAATAATTATTGATAAACATTGACTTTTTATCATTGTCTAATATGTACAGACATTGTGTGAGACAATGGGTATATAAAGATAAATATTAAATAGTCATTATTTCAAAATACGTTACAGTCCAGGTATGCACAATCATAATCTGACATGATATACGTTATTATTGAAGAGCAAAAGTGATGTATTAAGGAGAAGTTGGTTTAATTTCTAATATATTCTTGGTATTTTATAATGTTTTTTCATATATAAACTCATCTAATTTTATAATCACTCTGGCAATCATAGAAATTGAGCTTATAAAAATCTTGGGTCTTGGCCAAGATCACATAACTAGAAAATGGTGGGAATGCCAACCCAAATGTACCTGACTCCAGACTCCATATTCTCCCCTATACAGTAAGAGGTTGCTTGATTCTCCCTGAGAGATAGATAGGTAGATGCTAGGAAGAGTTAGGGGTTGATATGCTATTTGAAGTAAGAACATACACAAAGAAATACTAGATATATATTTTGGAGGAACAGAAATCTGCCAATATGTAGAAAATCTCTCGAACAACCAAGACAATGACCTGTTTGGAGAGCAACAAGCATTGAACATTTGAGCTTGAGGAAAGACCAGAGTGTGGCCAGAGCTGACAATGCAGAGGTTGTCAGAAAGTATGTCTCAAAGGCCGTTGGCACCTCCACAAGGAGGCTTGATGTCATCACAAAACAAGGGGAGACACTGCAGGCTTTGGGGCAATGAGTGTTTTACCAGATGTGATTTCTTTTTTTTTCTTTCTTTCTTTTTTTTTTTTTTTTTTTTTTTTTTTTTTTGAGGTAGGGTCTCGCTCTAGCCCAGGCCGACCTGGAACTTACTCTGTAGTCTCATGGTGGCCTTGAACTTACTGCGATCCTCCTACTTCTGCCTCCCAAGTGGTGGGATTAAAGGTGTGCACCACCACGCCTGGCTTACAGGATGATATTTCTAAATGTATAGTCTGGTATCAGTGAGGCTACCAAGCAAGGTGGAAACTAATTTTCAATGTTTCAAGAAAGAAATGATAAATTAAATTGTCACAATAAAAACTAATCGAAAATAATAGGTAATAAAGCTGATAAGGGGTCAGAGAGCTAGCTCTGTTAGTAAAGTGCTTGTCATGCAAGTATGAGGACCTGAGTTTTATCCGTAGAACCCACGTAGGACAAGTCAAGTATGATGGTGAGAATTTATAATTGCAGTGCTGGGGAGGTGGAGACAGTCCAGTCCCTAGAGCTCACTAGCTGGGTAGTCCAGCCTAATTGGTAAGCTCTAGTCCTATTAGAGATCCTGTCTCAAAAAAAAAAAAAGGTAGATAGTGTCTGAATAATGACACTTGAAGATGTTCTCTGGCATCCACATGCATGTGTATACTCATGCAACCATCTGCACACACACATGCATGTGTCTGCACAAACATGCACAAAGATGTATGCACACATACATAACACAAAGTATGTAAGGATAAGGATATAAAAATAACAAGACTTGGACATATAAAGTGGATGAATATAAAAGTTTCAGTGTCTAATCCTTCTCTCTTTTGTTTTATTTATTTTTCAGTTATTGATAAACTTTGCTCTATGCTTTTCTAGCAGTGGTCTGAAGGGAAGGGTTATATATGGAAGTGGCCAAATGTTTAATGTTTTTATCATTTCAGTCCCAAATATGGATTGTAAATCATTATAGCCAATAGGTGGGCAAATACAATTTTATCACTCTTTTTAAGTCAAAATGAGCCAAAATATTGTGATATATATATTTAGAAGGGATGTGTTTGGAGTTAACTTTTTTCCTGTTGTAATGAAGGTCTGTATGTGGGTATATGGGCACAAAGTACAAAAATATATCACAATTGCAAAAAAATTGCAAAGAATCAATAAGATCTATCTCTTACAGACAAGCATTTTAATATTCCAACTTGTATCTGGTTTCATTCCTTTAAAAAGAACTCTTATTTCTCCTCATAGTACTTTATGAGGTTAATTTCTAATCTGTAACAGAAAGTTGGATAAGGTTTCCCGAATCCATGGAAAGCTGAGAGAATATTCCCAGGAAATAAAGGCAGCAAATCTGTTTTGCAAAGGAGTTGAAGTCTATTAAAAAGAGGAAAAAGCCCCAGTATATGCAGGATGTTGATGAATACTGAGGTGGGCAGTTTTGTGTGAAAGATCCTGTTACTTCTAAGTGTTAGTGGGATTTATGCTTTGCTTGGCATTTATCAGGTGTTGGTATAGCTGTAAAAACCACATGAGTTCCAAGGCATTTTCTAAGTGTAACACAAATAGGAGTGTTCAAACTTAGAAATAGCCGTTGTTAGTCTGAGGGTGCTCTCATTGACCACAGTGGCATGAGTAATGTTCACTGACAAACAGCACTGGGTTTGTCCTATACCTATAACATTTTGTTCCAATCAGAAAAGAATTTTGATAAAATTTCCACATTCTATCAACTTACACAGATACAATAAGCCTAAGGAAATTTTGTATTCCATATCTTCTCCAGTAATTACACACCACACAATGCTTTGATTGTATGACTCAGCCTATCTTTGGCAATTCACAAATGCCATTGACATTGTCTAAGCTTCTGATGTTGGAGTTTGTCTTCAAGCCACTAATAGAATGTAGCTGTGTACTAGAAGACCAAATGAAATCAAAATATCTGGGATTTTTCTTCAATTCTTCCTATTTGAAAGAAGTATCACCTTAAAATGAGCCCTGACATAGTCCATGTGTATAGTAAGGTACATTGATAAAACACATTTTATTTTATTTTCACATTGACTCTGCTATGTATTTTCCAAAAAGATAGGCTTTCTTTAACATTTTTGTTGCCTTCTAGTATCATTGAACACACCTGTCATGTTTCCTTTTAACTAAATGACAGCCAATCCTTGAACACATATGGGAGCTTAGGCTGAAAATTAAGATCAATAAAATAGTGCAGTGCTAAGTATATAATGTGCTTCATATGCTCATAAAGATCACATCCATTTCTGTAGATCATTTGGTTTCATTTTGCCTTCCATCTGATATCTCACATCTGTGGCAATAAGAGTGAAAGATCACCTCACTTGGCAATAGAAAAATTGTGAAACCCTTATGGAATAGGGTATATAATATAATATGAAAATTGAAATATTGGTCTGGAACATTGGTATTCTGGGAGGAAATAGTCTAAAGCATCCATTTTAGAGCTATTGAATATATTTTTCTTTGGAAATCTGTTTGGATGTCATAATGAGAACAAAATCTTTTATAGTTCTTAAAGATACTTGACATTATTTTGAAACAAATGCTCTATTATTAGCTTTCATATCTCTTCTGTAAGCTCTTATTCACACTTTCTTGTGAGTCATGGATGCACAGGAATCCCTGTTTATCCTCCATAGATTCCTTGATTCAGGAATATCAAACAAAACCAGGAACCAACAGCCGTCTCTGCTGAGTCATAGTAACTCCCGTGCATCCATAGGAAAATGTACCAAAGCACAAAGGAACAAGACATTTATCATGTGAACTTTTTATCATCCAGATAAGGTACCAATGACAGTAACAAGGAAACGATTCCACATAATTGCATATTGGTCAACTGATGTAATTAATTGTGGTCACTTACAGAAGTATGAGCAATTTATAGGCTGCTGTATCATTGAAGAAACTGTCTCTCCCAGCACATGTTAACTGCTTATATATCCTCAGGAAGGGACAGGGCCTTTTGAGCCTTCCACAAATTATAGAAGGTTGATGAGACCCATCTTGGCCATGTCTCCTTGTGTTAACCATAGCTGCTGAAGTTTGGAGAGAGCAGTGGCCTGCCATGTTCTAAAAAGAGCGTCCATAAAGATGTTCTTGTTTGGGATCTGTGGTGGCATATGCTACAGATTGCTCTTCACCTCACGGTCCTAAAAATCTGTACTTGTGTTTATGATAAGAGCTTATCTCACATTTAAATGTGTTCTATGAATTTTTCTGAAACTTCTGTGGAACAAAAGAAAACCACATTCCTATTTTCTTCTACATTTGTTTTTCATTTTTACTATGAGCAAATAATAAACAAAGAAAGAAAAACAGGAAAAACTTGTATGGAACTTTGTAGGAAACATCACAACCATGTAAGACTAGCCTCCACTTAGAAAGTGGTTTTAGAATACTTTTTTCTTACCATTACCTCAGAAAATGTTTGAATTGACCTGAAATATATTTAAACTCTTTGTAGTCAAAACTTACATAATACAATGTAATTGCTACACCAAAATATGGGCAAGTGGAAGGGAGGAGAAAGATGGACAACTGTTTCTTGTGAGAACTTTCCCAGAATGTGAGCTGAGTCAAGTTATTTCCATAATACTGTGAGAAACAGTGATTGTTAAACTAGGAACCATCACACAGTAGGACAAAGTGGGAAGACTGGCACCAAACAATAGTGAAAGGCCAGTCTGTTCCTTTGTTGCTGGAATGTGGACATTTGTTACTTTACTTCTATTGAATTTGGCAAATATTTTGTCTGTGTTATTGTAGTGAACAAGATCATCTGTTTCAAAACAGGTTTTGCCAAATCACAGATACTGTCTGGGTTTATTCCATTTAAATTTAGTAAACATGAAAACATCATTAATCTTAAAAGCACCAACACTTTAATTTAGCTATTTAAAACTTGTAACAATGTATTGATAGAGACTATTCAATATCTATGCTAAGATTAAAGCCTTGGCTATAGATCTGGGTTCAATCCAACATGCATGCAGTTGTTGGAATATAATGTGTTTGAACACTTGGTCTCCAGCTGGGAGTGCTGTTTGGGAAGGTTTTGGAACATTTAGGAAGTAGAACCTTTTGGAGAAATAGATCACTAGGGATGGGTCCTTAGGTTTTATAGCTTGGTCCCACTTCCTGTTCGCTTTCTGCTTCCTGACTATGAATGCAATGTGACAATGGCCTCTTATTCCTTCCACCTTCCTTGCCATATAAACTGTGTGTCCTGGAACTAACTGTAGGCCAACATGGAACCCTCCATCCATAAGCATCTTTTTGTCAGATATTTGGTGGCAACAGTGAGTAAGGTAAGACGTCCACTGAAGATGTGTATGGCATTCATGGTACAGCTGGGTTCAGGAGAGTTGAAACCCACTGTGCACAGAAGGAGATTCAAAACACATTGAAAAATAGAATCTTGGTATTGTATCCACACATTCACCTAACCTTTATATATATTTCTTCCTCAAAATACAACTCCTTCAAAAATGTCTGTGAATGTGTGTGGTGTTTATCAGCTACAGGTGAGAAAGTAGTCATCTGACAGAGCTTTGTCACTGACTGCAATGCAGGAACAGAGTGCTACTCAGTGCCTTCAGAATCACTGAGATAGACTAGTTAGAGCGATGATCTCAGTTCCACAGCCTAGCTTGGCTGAAAGCTCATCTTCGTATTATTTTTGAAAACATGACTTCTATTCATGACCCCTTTTTGCCCAAGAAATTTTTACATGAGCATGGGTATATAAATATTTGAAATAGCCATGTAAATCAAATATTTACTGATAATAAATCATAAATATATATTTTAAATAATTTATCTTTATTTATATTATTCTGATTTTACATTCATAGTGTTGACTCCATTATCCTCCTCCCTGTCCTCCCTCTTCCAAAGGGACCCTATCAGTGGGGAATGTGGGTCATGCATCGTGGGGGTAGTCAAGATTTTTAAATTTTATTTTAAATAGTTCTTTGATATACATATACCCTTTCTGTTTATTTTTTTCTTCTTATAATCTTGTGTGTTTCTGTACATGTGTGTCCATGTTCATGTGTTTGAGTACAGGTCTGTGTGTGTCATAGCACATGTCTGCAGGCCAAGGGATAATGTTGGGTGTTGGTCCTCATCTTCCACCCTATTTGAGTCAGGGTCTCTTTCTGTTCTCTATTCTGTGTGCTGTACTACCTGAGTCACAAACGTCCAAGAATTTTCTTGTCTCTGCCTCTCATCTATAGGAGTCTTGGGATTATATATGCAAACTGCCATGTTGGGCTTTATTTGGGGTCTAAGGATCTGAACACAGGTCCTTATACTTAAGCAGCAAGTACTTTATCCACTGGGCTATCTCCTCAGCCCATAATTTTACCATTGATTAAAAATGATAGAAAATTGTCTTATTAATGGGATGGTTGTATTTGTTAATATTTGATACTATAGGTCACAGAACTTCTCCAACATATTTCAGAGTTGATTGATATTTTAATCTTATAATCACCTAAGAACATTGCTTCACATAAATATATAATATACAATGGAAGAAGTGTGTTTAGGGCCATTTGAGAAATTGGTGGACATTCTGTCCTAATCCCAAACAAAAATTCATTATTATTCTTGTGAAACTCACATCAGCAACTTAACAGCAATTTTCAAAGTTAAACATTCTAACACAATGTAATCCAGAGGTCTGCTTATCTGATGCAGGCTGAGGAATGATGGAAAGAATTAAGGTCTCTTCTGTAATTAAACCATTATGTTTTTTATAGAGCAGAAAGCATGCATAAAGTAAAAACACTGCTCTTCATACCATGCAAAGTATGAACCAAGGTGTTCTGGGCACAGTTTTCTGGCTTTGCATGGCATGAGGACATGCATGTTGCAAGAAGCACATGTTATTTGTTCAGAATGAAGGCTGTAGGAAAGTGGAGAGATGTAACATGAGCAAAAACTTCCCGAAACACTTTGGATTCATTGTGTGTTTTGTTTTGAAATAATTTGCAGCCATTATGCATTCAGAAAACTTTTACTAATGCTAATTATTTCATAAACCTTGACTTAAGTTACATGACATCACATGGGCTCATGACCCACAGTTTAAGAATCTGGCTGTAAAAGAAACAGCTTTTCTGACTGGGTTTTTGACATGAGCCATGAGCTACGCTGTTGTATATAATGCATCAACATTTTTAGTTTTGTCTCTGAATAGCCAGTGCTGAACAGCCAAGAAAGAGTCTGCCACCAGTCTGCCTAGAAGAGTGGTGGACAGGGCTCTCACTAATTTGGTCACCATAGATGAGTTTCTTAAAAATCTCTGCCTCTCCTTGATCTGGACCTTTCCAGATAATTAGGTAGTGCAGGCTGAGAAAGACAAACTTGCTTCACAATTATACTGGAGAAAATTGCATTAGTTAAGGTTTTAAACAAGATAATAAGATTTGGGACAGTTTAAGTGGAAAGGGAATTTATGGGATTATCTCACAGAGTCACAGAGAATGCTGAATAACCTAGCCACAGGAAGAAAATAATTCAAGCTTCCTTACAAGTTTTAGCTGTGGTAAACTGAATCTCTTCAGTGTGCCCTTTCACACCATATAGAACACAATCACCCCCAGGGACCAGCTGGATACTACTACTCCACATCTCAGCTGCCCAGGGAGGGAAAAAAAACCTACTGAGCATCATGATGTGAGAGGCATAGTGCTAAAACATAAACATCTAAAAAAAAAAAAAAAAAAAAAAAAAAAAAACTGTCAGTATCCCTGAATATTTCCTTTACTTGTAAACTTTGCTTTTCTGACTCCACCACTAACTAATCTCTTGATAGGAGGGAACAGTCTTAAATTCTCTCTGCATTCTGAGCCCTTGTCATAGGCCTAATAGAAACCTTTTGTGGATATTTGTTTAAGGAATGACTGATACCTTACCAGGAAGCAGGGGTAGCCCGAAAGGTATCTATGGAAAGAAGCCTATGTGCCAGCCTGGAGGTAAACACCAAATCTAAACGTCCTCTGCTGGTGGTAGGGAAGAGAAGACTAAGACTGTTCCAGTCCAAGTAGAAGATGTAGAACGCACAAAGTTCATAGACAGGGTACTTCAAGACGTGTAGTGGGAGTGAAACAAGCAGAAATGAGCTTTAAGATGATGAAAGTTACCTTAAAAACCTCTCTCTTTCTCTCTGTAGTAGCGTGCTGTGTGTGGTGCTGCTAAACGCCTGCAATTCCAGCACTTAGAATGTGCATTCCTGAAAGAGCAGGATCAGCTTTGTCTGGAAATAAAATTTGAGCCTAGCCTGGACTGTATGAGACATTGTCTTCAAAAACGAAACAATAAAAAAGTAAATCAACATGCTATCTATTTGATGATTTAAAACTTTAGTTGTTTGTGGTTGTTGTTGTTGTTTTGGGGAACAGGGTTTCACTCTAGCCCAGGCTGACCTGGAACTCACTCTTTAGCTGTAGGATGTCCTTGCACTCATTGCAATTTTCCTCCCTCTGGAGTGCTGAGGTAAATGTGTGCACCATCACACTGGACCAATTTAATTTTTTAAAAATACATCTTTAAACTAATAACTACTGTATTAGGTTGCTAGGGTTATATAACAAGACATCACGGACTTGTGGCTTACAGAGAAAATTGTTTCTTCTCACAATTCTGGAGGATAGAAGTTCAAAATGGTGATAGTTGATTGCTTTTGAGTGTGTTAAGGAAAGGAGCTGTTCCTGTTTCTTCCCTTGCCTGGCAGATGGCTGTCTACTCCCTATGTTTCTTCTTATAGCTTCCCTCTATTCTACCTCTGTATTCAAATTTCTATTTTCTATAAAAACACACAAATCATGTTAGAATCGTGCTCACCCTCATGACATCTTTTCATTCGATTGATTCCCTAAATGTCCTATTGCCAAATAAGGTTAAATTCTGACATGTTGAAAATTGGGGCTTCAACATATAAGAAACTTGAGGGAACATAATCAGCTCATGACAGCAACCAAGAGGGGAACAAATTGTGGAAGACAATTGCACTGGAAGTTAAATGATCAGTTAATAATTCTAAAAGCAAGACAAGTAAGAGAAGCTATGAGTATAAATTGAATCTTACATGTGGAACTAGAAAAATATAAGTGGGTTTGGGAAAATTTTGGCATAAAAATTAGCAAAATTTAAGGCTGTTTGGATGAATGGGTCAAGGACATAGAAGATTGTAGGATGTTTCTATGAGTTTCTTTTTTTTTTTTTTTAGGAGGGAGGATTTATTTATTTATTTTTTGAATTATTATTTTTTTTATTGACAACTTCTATACTTACATACAAAAAAAAAAAAAAAAAAACCACCTGATATTTCCCTCCCATGAGTTTCTTGTGCAGATTATTCTGAATGGTAACACTGGGAATACAGAAGAGTTTAAAGATGATTTTCTTTGGATGTTGTTGAAATCCAATACTAAGTTGCATACTTAATCTATTTCCCACTTATGTACCCCTGAAATAAACATTTAGGCCATAATATTTTGGCTAAGTCTTGTTTTAAGCTGTTTAGCAAATCTATATAGAGTACCTGCCATAGCTAGGTGCTGTTAAACCTTTAGAAAGTTCCTAAAATACAAACTACCCAAAGACTTTCCATCTTCATTCAAATGGAAATAGTCATTCACTAAACAATAAGTGCATAACAAATGTCATGTATGTAGTATTTTTGCACTTTGAATACTATTTTTAAAATATATTTTATTTTTATTTGTTTTTATTTATTTGATAGAGAGAATGAGAGAGAGAGAGGAAGAGAGAGAGAATGGGCTCATCAGAGCCTCCAACCACTGCAAACCAACTCCAGACCTTGTACATCTGGCTAACGTGGGTCCTGGGAAATCAAACCTGGGTCTTTTGGCTTTGCAGGCAAATGCCTTAACAGCTAAGCCATCTTTCCAGCCCTTGAATACTATTTTAAAATGTTAATTGACTCAGGTAGCTTGAATTTGAGGTGTCACTGACCTAGGGGTTTAAAGGAAGTAACAAAGTTATATAAGTTTATAATGGAATCTCAGTAGAGGGAAAACTTTAGACTCAAAGACTATGAAGCAGATCCCTAAAGTGTTTATGGTAGAAAAGAATTACATGCATACAGAAGAGATAGAACACAGGACCTAAAACTACAGCTTATGTCTAGTAAACCAGGTGATGTCTGCCCAGTACCAGCAATGGAGCTACTGTGGGGTTAGCAGCACAAAAGGGAGGAAGAGAGCAGACAGAGAGAGGATGGAGGGAAAGATCACCTGGATCTTGACTAGCGACTGCCAGGCTCTTCTGATGGAGGCACTTCAGGGACTGACAAGAAGTGATACCATGAAGACAGTTATAGAATGGGTGGGGAGAAGCAGCTATGACTGCCATGTCTCTGTTTTTATCGTATCTTTTCTTTCCAGAGTCTCCTTCTAGCCTAGGCTGACCCAGAACTCACAGTAATCATCTTACCTTGGCCTCTCAAGTGCTGGGATTATACGTTTGAGCCACCATGACCAATTTTGAGTCTTCAAGATTTTCTTACATATTGAAAATATGTTTAAGGAAACAGAAAGACAAAAAAGAATCCTTGATCTTTGGCCTAAGAATACAAAGACAACGACAGTTTTGGGCAAAACAGGTCTGTTAGGAGGCCACCATTTGTTCTCGAATCATTAGGAAAATGCAAATCAAAAATGGAAGAGAGACATCACTCAACCTGATTAGAATGGTTATTATAACAATGACTAAAGATAACAAGTGCTGGAAAGATGTGAAAAAAAAAGAAATACTTGAAGGCTGTTAGTGGGAATGTAAATTAATACAGTAAGAATGGAAAATGGTATGAAGATTTGTATACTGAAAAGAAATTTGCACTCACATGTTTATTACAACATTGCAATGATCTAAGTGCCCATAAAGAAGATAACATACATGCATGTATATGCTTGTATATATATGTATATGTATGTATATATATATATATATATATATATATATATATATATATATATATATATATATATATATATATATATATATATATATATATATATATATATATATGCATATACACAAATACACGTATATACATACATATCCTTTTATTTTGTGATACATGTGTGGAAGTACAGATCATTCTGCTAAATGAAATAAACTAGGCAGAAGAAGGCAGTAAGTACTGCATGATCTTGCTCATCTTTACAGTCTACAAAAGTAGAGTGGTCATTATCAATGGCTTAGGGAGGATGGGGAGAAAGAGGAATAAAGATGTGTTGACCAATGGTTAGGGACATACACTTAGATAACTGCTATTGAGCAATAGGTGACTGTAAATAACAATTCTGTAGAATGCATTTCAAAAAGAAGAAATAAGTTTGAAACTCTACTATGAACAAATACTAAATGTTTGAGGACATGTTTAACTTGACTTTAACATAACACAATTCATTCATGACATAAATATCATGTTGTTACAGTTTTTGTATATTTATGTATTAGTTAAAATTAATAAAAAAGAAACCAAAGAATAGCTAGTGGCATAGAGATGTAAATAAAGATGTGAATGAACAAAGCAGAGCAAAAGAGTGAGGGCATAATCTTGATGGGGAATGTTCTGATGTTTACTGCAATTTATTAAAATTTTGTTGGACAGTTGAAATTTATCATAGTAAAATAATTTTAGGGTACCCTGCCTTCCTGGAAAAAGAAAGTTTAAAAGCAAGGGTTCCTCTGTGTTTACAGGGGCCATCTATCTCTGGTGACATCAAGAGTTTGCCATGCCTCTGGCAAATCTTTGTCCTCAAGAATGATGGCTGACTGGAAATGCCTAGATTACCACATGATTCTCTTATTTTAAAATATATGTTATGTATTTATTTATTTATTTATTTATTTATTTATTTATTTGCGAGAAAGAGAAAAATGCATACAGAGAGAGAATGGACACACTAAGGCCTGTAGCCACTGCACACTAATTCCAGATGCATGTGTCACTTTGTGAATCTGGCTTATGTATGTAATAGGGAATTGAACCTGGGTCCTTAGGCTTCTCAGGCAAACACTTTAACTGCTAAGCCATTTCTCTAGCCCTTGCCACATGATTCTTAACAGCTATCCCAATTCTGTTTTCCAGTAAATTCCACTTCTGATTTTTGTTTAATTTTTCAACAGATAGAAAGAAAAAGCCATTTAGACTCAAGGTGTCATCAGTCACTTTCTTTTTAAAAACAATATATTTTATGGTTATTTATTTATTTGACACAGAAAGAGACAGAGGGAGAATGGGCATGCTGCCAACAAACTCCAGATGCATGCACCATTTTGTGCATGGGTTCTAGGGAATTGAACCTGGGTCCTTTGGCTTTGCAGGCAAGCACCTTAACCACTAAGTCATCCCTCCAGCCCATCAAACACTTTCTCTATTTAAAATACCCAACCAGAAGCACCCTAGGGAAGGAAAGAGTTTATTTCAGCTTACAGTTTGCAGGGGAAGTTTCATCATTGCAGGGAAAGCATGGTAGAAACCAGAAAGCCTGTGTCACATCATTACAACCATAAGGAGGAAGGAAAGAGAGAGATAATAAGAGAGAGAGAGAGAAAGAGAGAGAGAACAGAGCCAAATTATAACACCCCAAGGTCCACCCGGAGTGATTCACTTCCTCCAGCAAGGCTCTGCCTCCTAAAGGTTTCATAACCTTCCCAAGCATTACCAACAACTGGGGAATCAGTATTCAAACACAAGTCTATGGGGGTATTTTACATTCAAGCCACCACACTATGTCAATTAGTTTTCTTTATTGTTGTAAATTAACACATTGCTTTTCTGTTACTAATTAAAATTGTTTGACTTGGTTCCTGTGAAACTCAAGACAAATAAACAATGAAGATACAGGCTTTCTGGGCCAAGGAGAATCTCAATACAAAGTAGCAAACCACAAAGTCCAGAAAGACAATCTAAAAGTTTCTTTATTTTCCTAATATTTTGTAAAAATAAAGAACACCATTGTTCTCCATTTTTGTGAAATTGCTTCTGAACCAATTCTGGTAAGAATGTTTGTTTATATTCAATCTATATTTCAAGCATAAAGTATAATTCCTTTATCAGTAATATAATGTCAGCATATGTAGTTTTTGTACAAGAATAGCTTTGTGATTATTGTGGTGCCAGTCTATTATCTCTCAGTCTGTAATAGTTTGTGGATGTACACATGCATGCATGTTTGTTAAGGGGGTACCTGTGAATGTATGTGCAGGGGCATATGGGTAGACATAAGTGTGGAGGCCAGATGACAGTCTTGGGTATCATGCCCCAGGGGCTGCCCACCTTTATTAAGACAATGTTTTTCATTGACCTGGAGCTCATTTGGTAGGCTAGATGAGCTGTTTAGTAAGTCCTAGGGCCCCACCTGTCTATGCCTTTAAAATTTGTATTCAAAACATTTTCTCAATTTAAGTCTGACACTTATAAAAGAAAATACAAATTTTATACATACAGGAATATTGGGCATATGTTTCTCTGAACTTAATAATTCCTTATCAATTATTGTTTCCAAATCTGTTAATATATGTTTTACAGTGCACATATACCAATATCCTCCCCGCTCCAAGGGGAAGAAAATAAACCTAGAAAGCAAATTGTTAATTTCAATATTTTCCCTGAAATTCTTAAGGGAGCAATTGAGATTATGCAAAGATAATGAACATTCTTATGGTTTTTTTATTACAACTGTTAAGATGCTTACCTGCAATTAAACTCAGTTCAATTGACTTTCAATAGTCTTTTAATGGAAAAGCCACAGGGTGACCATGTGTTTCTATTGTAGAATTATAGTTCTTTCCCTTTAGCAGAATCCAGGTGTGTAATGTACACCATATTCTCTCCTGAGCATGAGAAATGAGCATGCACCTAAGTAACTGGCAGAGTGCAGTACCCAAGTTTAAGAAAGCTAACATTCCTATGCAGAACTATGTTTGTGCTTTCTTACTTGTTCCTATTCTGTGCTCATGGTTCGTGAAGCAAATGAGTACAAATCTCAAGTAAGGTGTAAACAATTAAACAAATCAATAAATAAAAGCAATGGAAGTGGTTCAGAAAATGGATGTGCAAGAGAGAAACAGGTAAAGAATTGGAAAGGGGAAAATATAACAGTAGAGGGAAGAGAATTCTCAGTTAAGCCACCATTGTGGTTCTCCATTCATTGTAACTTACCAGCCCTAGAGCAAATGTCTTAATATACATGAGCCTTATGAACTAATCATAAAATAAAACAGAGTGTGCATTGCAATGATTACATGAACTGATATAAACAGAACACTACAAATTGAGTGCTGCTAGGTAACTGGCTGTTTCTTGAACATATATAAGGATGGTTATTCCACCTGTCAAAGTCCTCAGTGTCACAACATGGAGCTTTGGCTGCAGTGTGCCTCATGTGCATCCCTGATATGGCAGAGACCCAGTTACCTACAATGCTGATTGGCCCCTTTCACCCCATAAATCACCTTTCCATCACCTGAAATGTTTACAAACATTATTTAATTAGTTTATGATATCAAATGCCACATATATAATCCTTCTCTCTCTCTCTCTCTCTCTCTTTTTTTTTTTTTTTTTTTTTTTTTGTTTTGCAAGGTAGGGTCTCACTCTGGTCCAAGCTGACCTGAAATTAACTATATAATCTCAGGGTGGTCTCGAACTCTCAGTGATCCTCCTACCTCTGCCTCCCAAGTGCTGGGATTAAAGGCGAGTGCCACCACGCCCCACTATCTTTCTCTTCTTAATTCAAGCCTAAAGCCACCAAAGAAGGTAGGTATTGCTTTTCTGTTTTCACCATAGCCAGTAATTATGATACTAGGTCCTTAAAATGACAGAAATTCACTATTTTACATTTCTGGAGTTCAAAAATGCGAAATGGGTCTGACTAGGTTAAAATCAAGAGAGCATGCCTGCATGGCTTTCTTCAGCTGCTCAAGAATCCCGCTCCTGTTCTGGCTGTTAGGAGCTGTCTGTGCTTCTTCTCGGGTGAGGTCCCTTTCCTTCTTCAAATGCAGTTATACGGTGAGGTCTTTCTCAGACTTCCAGTTCCTTAGTGGAAGAGCTCTTCCACTCATAAGAACCATTCCTATTAGATTGAACCCTCCAGGAAAATGTCCCCATATCAAGGTTTCCCGAGTAGTTTCCTTAATCTGTCTGCACTCTGAGTCTTCTTTGGCACGTGTCACTAACACAGATAAGCTCCAAAGGCTAGGATATGTATGTCTTCCTGGAGCCATTACTCTCTACAGCATAGTAGGTCCTGCTGCCAGCATGAGGGGCTGTGCTGTCTTAGCTGTACTGTCACAACCTCATCCCCAACAAAGTGGCCTTGCAGACAAGCAGTATAAAGAATACCAAAGCCTTGGCAGAGTAAAGGCTGCCACCCCACAGGAGAGCTTCCCACGTAGGATGCCAATCCTCAGTTAAGGGGAAGAGGGCATGGTGCAGGAGCTGTCTGCCTCAGGCTGTGCTCTCTGAGGCGAGCTCCCTTCCTGGGTGCAGCCTGCCTGGAGCCTAAGGGAGATAAGCTGGCTTTGTACACAGAAGAACATTCTAGTGTTGATATCAAACCACAAACAAGGAGCCCATGCTACCAGAGGGGCAGAAAGGAAAACTACACATGAGTGCCTCCTGAAGGATGTCAGAGGAATGACAAGTCTTCCCTAAGAGGGGAGGGCTGGCTAGCATGTCAGAGCTGTGCAAGCTGAGAAGGGTACCCTGGGGTGAAAGAGGTTTGGCATGGTGCCCGTAAGTCCACTTGGCAGATGATCTCACCAAAGGTTTTCATGGGCTTCTTTCTCCTAGCTTCTGACATATGTTTATAATTAGTTCTGAGCAAAAGAAGAGAAGGACTGTTGCAGTGACCTTCTCATTGCTGGGCCAAAGTACCCAGCTAAAAGTAGTTTAGGAGAGGGTTTATTTCAGTTTACGATTTGCAGGGGAAGTTTCACCATGACAAGGAGAGCATGAAAGTTGAGAAACCAGCTTACACCTTCATATGTCAGCAGGAGCAGCAGGGCAGGAGCGGCAAGAGTAAGCTTGTTAGCTAGACTGATCAACTTCAGGCTCCACCCCCAGTGAGGCACCTCCTCCAGCATGGCTGGATTCTCCAAAGGATTCTCCAGTTGGACGTTGAGTCTCATGAGGCCATGGGGGACGTTTCATGTTCAGATCACAGGAGTCTTTATGGAGACTGTTAGAGCTCTTCCTGCATTTCTAACTGACTTAACCTTCCCAAGTCTAGGCCTTCCTCCTCAAAGAAATGAGATACAAGATCCGGTTTTAGTCCTCCACTTTCACTGTGATCAGGAAACTTGCTCAGGCAGGAAGATGGAGGTTATTGTAAGGACTCATGCCATTTATGTCTCTTTTCTTGGAGATTATTATCTGAACTGTCCATTATCCAAAGTCTACAAAGCATTTCTTTATATAATGTACTTTACTAGTTGTTTCAAGATAAGAGAAAAAAAACTGTTTTTTTTTTTTCATTGCCCCGTGAACAGAACATGCCATTCTATATTAATTTTTTTTCTGAGGTAGGGTCTCACTCTAGCTCAGGCTGACCTGGAATTCACTCTGTAGTCTCAGGGTGGCCTCGGACTCATGGCGATCCTCTTACCTCTGCCTCCCGAGTGCTGGGATTAAACTTTGAAAGTTTTTCTTTTTACTTTGAAGTATGTTTAAAAATATTTTATGTATATTTTTGACAATTTATACATGTCTATAATGCATTTTCTCATATCTCCTGCTATCCTCTCCTATCACTTTGTCACATTTGTTTGAAACCCCTCTTCTTCCCAAGCGGCCCCCCACTTTGATATCTTGGTATGTGTGTTTGTGTGTGTGTTCCAATGAGTTTAATTAAGGTTGCTTGCTTTTTTTAATGAAAAACTATTGTAAGCATTTAGTTGTATAAAACATGATATTTTTAATACATGAATACATTGTGGAATGACTAAATCAGGCTAATTAACATATAATACCTTACTTATATTTTATGGTTAAGACTCTTGAAACTTATTGTCTTAGCAATTTTCAAGTGTATTATATATGGTTAATAGCTATATCACCATGCTAGACAAAAGACAGATTTCCTTAGACATATTTGTACTATCTAATTGAATTTCAAATTTTCCAACCAACATCTCAGCAGTCACATCCAACACAGTATAAAGTTCTAAGTAATCCCCTTGCTTAGACTTATTCCTTTAAGTCACCCATTTTAGATTCCACATATGAGATTTTGAGTCTTTTTCTGTCTCGGCTTAATTACACTTAAATTTATCAATTGTTTTATATTTATAAGTTATCTTCAAAAATGCAGCCAAGAGAAAATTTTAGTCAACAAACATTTCAAAAACATTGCAAACATTCTTCTATTGAATAAAATGTTTGAACAAAAAAAATTAATCCTCTTTGCTAGTTCACTTTGCATTTAACCTTCAGTCATTTAATCTTTAATTTTTTAAAACTTAAAAAATATTTATTTATTAGAGACAGAAAGAAGGAGAGAGAGAGAGAGAGAGAGAGAGAGAGAGAATGGGCACACCAGGGCCTCCAGCCACTGCAAATGAACTCCAGACACATGGGTCACCATGGTCATCTGGCTTCCATGGGACCTGGAGAATCAAACCTGGGTCCTTAGGCATCACAGGCAAGGGCCCTAACTGCTACACCATCTCTCTAGCCCTAATTTTTAGCTTTTATTGACAGTTTTTATACATGTATGTAACGTGTTTTGATTATAAGCCTTTCCAGTTCCCTTCTCGCATCCCCCTTCTCCTGTCATCCTCCGTCAAACCCCTTGTTCTTAACTAGTTCCTCTTCTACTTTGATTTTTTTTTTTTTTTTTTTTGCTTTCTTCCACCATCCATAATAGAAATTGATAGGCTCAGTGTTACACAGGTCTTGTGCAGGAATTTTCAGTCATTGTGAGATCATGGATGTCATTACCACTTCGTGTCTGGAAGACAGCATTCCAGAAGCACTCCTCCCTATCCTCTGGCTCATACATTCTTTCCCATTCCCTCTTCCACATGCCTTGGCTGGACTGATGTGATGCTTTGATTCAGGTGTCCCAGCTGATGGAGATTTGGGAATTTACACCTCCTGGATGCAGTGTATTGTTGGGGGCAGGCTTGTGGGTGTTATAGCCAGCCCTCCTTTGCTAGTGTTTGGCACACTCTCCTGTTACTATTGTCCATCTTATGTTGGCCAGGGGGTGATGTCCTCCCTCTGCTCATGTCATCGTTTTCCCCTACCATCATGGAACTTCCCCTTGAGTATGTAAGCCAAAATAATCCCTTTCTTTCTCTCAAAAGTTGATCTTGATCAGGTGATTTCTGCCAGCAATGTGAACCTGACTGCAACAGCTGACATAGAGGTGTCGGTGATGAGCACCCATCAGTTCCTTATTCTTGGTACTTTGATGAGTTTTGAGTCTCTCAAGAAGACATCACCAACTGTAAAACAGAAGGTTCTCTTACCAAAGGGCACCACAGCACAGCACTGACCTATAGATATAAACATAAACATTTAGAGTGTAATTTGATAGACACAACATATCTATTTAGAAGTTTTCAGGACCAGACATGAATTCCCTCTCATGGAGTGGGCCTCAGATTCAATGAGAAAGTTGTTGGTTACCTCCATGACAGTTATGCCACTAATGTACGGGTGGGGACATCGTGCCTGGATGGCCAGTTGTGTGGCTCACAGGATTCACTTCTGGGTAATACTGCTAATGGCTTTTCCCATTCAGAAGCCTACAAAGTACCTTCTAGCATTAGGACAGCCAGCTGATAGGAATGAGGTTTCCAGCTCATTTTACTTTTGATTTCTGAGTATCCTATAACCCAAGAATTTGGGGTCTTACCATGTAGTTCTAACCAAGAATATTGCCAATAGCCACCATTGTTTTGGCCCTCTGACCAGAAACTCACTTTGTAGTACAACCCTTGCACTTGGACTTTCCTGTGGCTTCCAGGAGCAGCATTATCCACTTATGTAGGGTCTAAGATTACTCATGTAGAAGAAATTTATTGACTTCTTTTATGTTTTTGTTTGATTTTTATGTACACACATCCAAAGATAATGAAAGAAAATGAAATTTTAATTAACTACCAATTTTGAAAATTTAGAGTTTGTTATTTATACATGCAATGTCACAAGAGTTTAAGCAGAGAGGTCTCTTATTAATACACAATATATAGATAATATAAGATTTCTCTCTTATCTCTTAAAAAGAAGTGTCTATTTCTTTAAAAAAAGTAGATAGTACATGATAATTCTATTTAACTATGAAATGCTTTATAAGTAATAATTGCTTCTGAAGGCTTTTGCTCCAATCAGAAACTTTTTTGTCAGAACTCAATTTATATTGAAGTCATTATCTTAGGTATAAAGATTACTTGTTATCTAGCTTACTAACATAACAATTGGATTCCCAATGTGTGATATTCAGGCACATCCACTGTGTGTGGATTGCTGTTCCCTTCTAATTACATTTCAGCCTCAATGCCAGGAACTTCATAAGACTTGCTGACCTGTAGTTTCCACTTATAGAACTTTACAGCTCAGTTTAATATTATAATTAGAATTCAGTAATTAATAACATGACAACTTTTATTTCAAAATTAGAGGACTCTTACTCATAATGTCACATTTAGCAACCATGTAAATCAGGGGAAAGCTGAACTGCATTAGAAAGGGCTGTGTTTCTGTGGGCAAAATTAATGAATTCTAAAATTGGGAAGAAGGAGCAATATTAAAATTAAGAAGTGTTTTTTCTAAGAAAATCAGCAAAAATATTGCTACAATGAGACTACAAGGAAAATATTGAAATACTTTGTCTTGTTTTGTTAAATAATATGCAGACTCTTCAATAAGAAAAATATCAAGGTGAAAAGGAGGACAAAATGCAATGGGTACTTGAGGAAAGGAACTAAATTTACATTGGGCTATTAAATACGACCATAATTGTGGTCATACATATGGGTAATTTTCTAGGAAACATATACACACACAATATTTCACACAATAAATCACATTTTTATTACATCATAGTATTGAATGGCATTATGAATATCTCTTCAAAATATGCTAAACATTCCCAGTAAACCTGAGTGTTGTCTACAAACGCAACCGTAGACACAATAAAAAGACTTTCAATTCCCCAGACAACCAAAATCTCAGGTTTCAAAGTGCTGTGAAAGGTACCTGTTCAGTAGAGTAGAATGGTCTCACATTTTTTGGTTTATTCTAAATTTGTATTATTTTAGTATTCCTCCCCCATGTTAACCACTAAGTAGATAAAAAGCCTCTGTTGCTATGTCCTGCCCCCTCCAAAATATTTTTTTTCTGCAATTACATTCAAATGATTCCTATGTAAAATGGCCTGAAAGTCAAAACTCTATTGTCAACTCAATTGGATCATGCCTCTTGGGCATGTCTGTGAGGGTATCTACAGGAAGGTTTAACTGAAAAGGGAACTCTTTCAATGGTAGACCATATATAAAGATGTTCCAAGGAAAAAGCCACCCTATTTCTTCTGGCTGCCTTCATCCTTCACTGGTGTGTGCATCTATACTGTTGTTGCCATTCTTCACCAACATCAGAAGCCAGCATAGATTGAAGAGCAGTGGCTCTCCAGGAATCCTTATGGTCTTCAGCACCAGATTGGGACTGTTGAGCTTCGTGGAATAAACAGCTATTGGGTTCTTGAACTCTGTAGCCTACAGACAGCCAATCTTTGTCCAATATTTACAGGATAAGCCAATCCAATAAATAGCCTTTATAATATATATTCTCTCTAGATTAGTTGCTCCTCTAATTATCCTGACAATGAAAATAGTATAAAAAAATTATCTAGAGAATTTCATACAAGAACCATTGACTGACAGATTTACACACTACAAAATGTAGCTTGGGTAATGCACTACCAAATAGTGTAAATACACGTTGGTTCAAATGCATTTCAAATAATTATTCTTTACTTTTTAAATTTTTTAAAAATATTTTACTTATATATTTATTTGAGAGAAAAAGATATATACATATATATATATATATATATATATATATATATATATATATATATATAGAGAGAGAGAGAGAGAGAGAGAGAGAGAGAGATGAGAATGAGCACACTCGGGCCTCCAGCCACTGCAAACAAACTCCAGGTGTGTGCACTACTTTGTGCATCTGGCTTTAAGTGGACACTGGGTAATTGAACCAGGATCCTTAGGCTTTGCAGGCAAGAGCCTTAACTGCTGAGCAATCTCTTCAGCCCTGTTCTTTTCCTGTAGCCAGCAAAATATCTTACCTGCTGTATAAAAAGGAACAAAAGGTGCTATGAGACTCTACACTCAGAGAATGAAAGGAGTGAGGTTTTTGTTCAATGCAAAAGCTAGAGTCTGATCCTCTCACTGACCCTTCCATGCCCAGCCTTCTTCCACAAAACTATCAAATGGAAGACATAAGACATTTCCAAAACCATTGGAACTAATGCTCCCATCTCACACATGATCCAGGTTGTCTGCCCACTTAAGGTAATGATGGGGTAGCAGACAGACAGCCAGGCACAAAGAATCCATGATGCCAAGATGCAAAATATACTGAAATATCTCAGATGCTCCTGGAGCAGCCTGGGAAACACTATCCTCAGCCCTCATCTGGAAACCACAACTGCACATTACAGAGTGTTCTGTAACTGAGGCTGCCAAGAGTAAATAAATACAGGCTTGGCTTTTGTAAAAATTAAACAACACTGCTGACTCTCTACTGTGAGAAGAAACACACAACTGTGAAGATTCTCCTGGGATAAGAGCTATCATTCTTCTATTCCAAGAAATTAATGATATTAATGTAATTTGTATGATTAATCAATATACCCAGAGCATCAGAATAAACAAGAAATAGAGAAATCTTTCCTGGTAGTAAGTAAAAGTTTGGTGCCTGGTGGCTCTTTCCACTCACCTGCATTCTCTGTACAGACATCTAGAGCTGAAAAGATTCTTAGAGGTCATTTAAACTGCCTGTGACCCTTCCCTGAGCAGGAGAAAGGGGGCTAGACAAGTGAAGCAAATTGCTCAAATTGACACAACTCATGGTAAGTCCATAGCTAGGAGTTGGTTTTCCTATCACAAAATAGGTAGCAGGGGCTGAGGGGAACTGGAGAGGAGGCTTAGTGCTTAATGCACATGCCTGCGAAGCTTAAGGACCCAGTTTCAATTCTCCAGGTCCTACATAAGCCAGATGCACATGATGGCATATGCATCTAGAGTTTGTTTGCAGTGGCTAGAGGCCCTGGTATACCCATTCCCTGTCTCTCTCCCTCTCTCTGTCTCTTATTTTTTTTTTTTTTTTAAGTAGCAGGGCAGCTCCTCAAACTATGTGGTGTTCTGCTCTCAGTTAACTGACAACTATAATCCCCTTGCCCTCACCCACATATACAACTTCCACCAGGGGCCCAGTTATGCAGGATGCTTGTTACTACTCATTTTAATATGTGGCTCAGACATGTCTCTTAAATCTAAGCAATGTAACCTCCAGTCTTGACTTCTAGTTTGTCCATACATCCCAAAGCCATGGAATGATCTATAATATGTAATTTCTAATTTTCCTTAAACTCCATCTTATCCTGATCCTCCAAGTTCCTCTGATCCTGATGTGGTCTGCAGTACTAGCTAGCATCCCAAGGAATTGTTTCATAGTCTGCCAGTAACCCTCAAGAAAAAAGTAACTCCTTCAAAGGAAGTTCTGAAAAAGCACCGGATTTGCTGAACAATTTCTGAAGCAGTTTGATGCCTCATAAAACAAGTGGTCCAGATAATTTCTTTCCTCTGAAGTTCTGTTTCCATGAAAGCTTGCCATCATTGCTTCAATCCCTTCACTTGGCCTTGTTTAAGAATCCTTTTGCTTTTTTCAGTGCTATCTTATTTTTCTTCCTCAGAGATTCCCACTAGGTTAATACACTAACTGAAATCTTTGTGTTTTTCTGCTTAAAAACCTGACTTCATTAGGCTTAGCAGAAGTTCTTAGCTTATTTTTTAGATCTAAAATGGCTATAAGTCTTGTGGGAAAATGTTGTATAGGGGCAGATTTACTGTTATTTAAAGTTTTAATCATATACTCAAAAGACTAAACATCTATAAAAAGACTGAAATTTACTCTTCAATTAACCAGACCCAAACAATGCATTGATACCTTGCCTCTGTTACTATCCCCTTGGCCTTCGGTATATGTTTGTTTCTCTTTCCACTTTCCTTGCCTCCTCTTCTTGGCTCCTTTACATCTGGAGTGTTTCTTTATACCATAGCTAGAAGGACCCATGGCCTTCCTTTTTCTGTGGTACATGTAAGCATCCAAAAATCTTGCTAGCTTACCCAGAAACTATATTTTGGTGAGTGAATGCATTATGATTCTGACACAATGGAGCTAGAATACACTATACTCTTCTATAGAACAGTAAAGGTATGGAGGTCAGCCAATGTGCACATGTTGGGAGGAGGAGCTAATTTGGCCATTGTGCATTATGCAAATAGCCAACATAATATTTCTAAAATTAGAGAATATAGATAATTCTCAAATATACACTGACAAGGGAAAAAACAAGAAAACTCAATGGTTCAATGCCCACATTTAAGGTCAAATGGCAGGGAGACTGGGCTACTCCAAAATACTGCCAAATTCTAACCAGAAAATAAACCTGATTGTGCTAAAATATTTCCCAGTTGTGCCTTGTTTTGAGAAAATGGCATGTTGTCTACATGTGATACACCTAACATTTATTTATTTAAAAAACATTTTCATCTATTTCTTTATTTATTTGAGAGAGAGTGACAGAGAGAAAGAGGCAGATACAGAGAGAGAATGAGCACACCAGGGCCTCCAGACACTGCAGATGAACTCCAGACATATGTGCCATCTTGTGCATCTGGCTTATGTGGTCCTGGGGAATTGAACCAAGCACCTTCACTGCTAAGCCATCTCTCCAGCTCATAGCTAACTTTAAAAGTGACTTTCAGAATAATAAACTGAGAAAAGATTGTTCTTACACGGTAAGATGAAAGTTGGCATATTTTACTATTTTTGGTGAAAGTCCATATGACTCAGTATTTCCAGAGTAGACATTATCATCAGCACAGTATTTCTATAATATCATGACATCCACTTCACAGTGAAAGCAAGAATATCACCAATGATTTATTAATGGATCCATTATGATGGAGTAGCTAGCTGTAGTTCAAGAAACACTTATGAATATCAGCAACTGATAGAACATAATCTTTGTTTCAAAATTAGTTCTTCAATACCAAATCAATGTAATGAATGTCAGAAAATAAAGACAGCTTTGACATATTACTGTCACTGCAAAATAATTTGAGTAAACATACTATACTTAATGTTTCTGGCAGAAGAAAATCCAAACTTTGAGTGTTTGCTACCCTTTACGTGAGGTTCAAAGTCACCTTGTAACATGGGGCTAAAATTGGTGTCCTGGGTTTTCAGTTCTCCATAATTGCAGACACACTGGCTGTTTGCTGCCAGTTACCATCATTGGACACTACTGTTAGTGATTAACTTTAAGGAGTACCTTCATATCTGCCATGTAATATTTAGGCCAGAAGTTTTAATTTTTGGTGTTTTAATCTGCTTCTGTTTAGGAAAATAAGTATATAATTAGTGTATAAAGAAAAAAAATGTCATTTTCTGATTGCTTTCAATAATAAATGGGTTTGAGTGCAGGCTAAATTTAGAGGTCCTATTTTTTTTTTTTTTCAGTTCAGTGGCTATTACTCCATGGACATAAGAAAGAAAAAGAAAAAAAGCTGTTTTGCTACAGCAGGCAGCATCCACCCTGAGGTGTAGTTACCATGCAGTGACGAATATTTCCAAGACATTCAGCTTTACTGAACATCTGCTTTTAACAACCTCATTTTAAGGGCAAAAACCTAAGAGACAGAAAAACATACACAATCTCCAGGACAGGAAAATTTTCCTTCTCTTCCCATCCATAAACCAGCACCAGATTCCAACCGCAACCACTGATCACACAAGGGCACTTTAGACGCTGTCTTGCACCAGCCTCTTCTGTGAATCATAATTCAGGAAGGACGGTGAATATGATGTGGAGGACACTGCAAAAATCAGTGTTTCCAAAACAGGCCAGAGGAAGGCCATAGGGATTGGAAAAAGTCCTCTGCCTCTCATCAAAGATGAAGCTCCTCTGCTTTGTGTCTGCTGGTCATAATGCTTTCCCAGTCTTCTGCTATATAAGGGCGGAGAGGTAATAGAATGGCCCAAACAGAAAAATTTGCAGACAAAACACTGGCTGTCCATGGAGTGCCATAGACATGACAGCCAGCCCATACTTCCACAGATGAAACAAAAATACTTCTGTTCACATAAAGTCAAGAAATTTACCCCTTTCCTGCATAGGTTAGGAAAAACAGGGCACACTGTCCAGTCCACATTGCGAGTGATAGTATCTCATCCAGGGATACTGTGACTCAATTTTCTTTAATGATACAATAGTGAGAGCCCTGACTGGGTTACCCGGTATGTCTTAGTGAAATTTATTTTTTCAATTTAAATTTGAAACACCTATTCTAATATGCTTTACAAGTTCCAGAGCTTATATTGGTCAGAAAAGCCTTATTTTGAATGATTTGATATAAATACATCCAATAATATAAAATCTGAATAATATTTTGATATAGTTGATCCTTAACTTATGATGGGGTTACATATGATAAACCCTTAAATTATAAAAATGTTATATATGTAATATAGACTTACTAAACCTAACCTACCAAAGTCACAACTCATCTAAGTCTTCCCTGCATGTGCTCATAGCTTGTAAATTACCCTATAGTCAGGCAAAATAATTTACCTCAAAGCCAATTATATAATATAAAGTATTGACTATTTGATGTGATTAACTGATTACTATTCTGAAGTGAAAACATCAATATAAGGGAATTCTTTTACAATATAATAAAGTTGGAAAGTCTCCTAATGAACTATGATGAGTTACAACCCTAACATCTATATGTTTTAGTTCCCATGTGGATAGGAATGCAAATGTTTAAACTTTAAATCATAATAGTTAAACTTTAATTATATTAGTTATAGAATAATAAACCAAAACAGAAGGAACTGTAAAACTACAGCATGTTTGAGCCAAAAAAAAAAAGGTTCAGGAAGTCTTAAACTTAAGACCCTTTATCTTTTTTTTATGATTTATTTTTTATTTATATTATTCTGATTTTACATTGATAGTGTTGACTCCATTATCCTCTTCCCTGTCCTCCCTCTTCCAAAGGGACCCTCATCAATAGGGAATGTGGGTCATGCATTGTGGGGGTAGTCAAGAGTTCTGGGGGATAGTCCAAGTCTCTGTGCATAATGCCCCAACTTGTGGCTCTAACATTCTTTCCACCCCCTCTTCCACGAATTTCCCTGAGCCACATTGGGGTCATTTCAGTTCTACTTCAGTGATGAGGTTTTGGGAGCCTCTGTGTCTCTGGATATCTGGCTTAGTAGGAGTTGGATGTTCTCTGTGTTTATCTCCTTCAGCTTTTTTCTGGTGTCATGATCCCCAAGAACGCTTTATTCTTGCCCTTCCCCTGCATTACTCTATGGTTTCAGCTGGGGCCCTGGTGAGGTGTGATTGGCTGATCCTCCCTTCAGGTTCGTTGTCCATCTTAAAAAGAAAAGCAAATTCTCTAACGGAGAGAGAAGTTAGTCTAGATAGATCAGATGGCCATAGATATTTTGGAAGGAATTTTATATGTGTAGGCCCTCTTCTAGCCCACATTGGTGGTATCTTGATCTTGGAGACTGAGCTCATTTTTTGTACATGGTTTGGACCTATTTCCCAGTTCCCGCAATGAGTTCCATTCCACTGAGTGGATCTATTAGCCAAATCAAGAGCAGTTGGTTAACCACTATGGCTGTGTACCACTACTGCACTTTTTTGAGCATTACAAGACCCTGACTCTTAAAGAGTTGGGGGAAAATACCAGCAACAGAAAGATAAAAAGATTTCTTTTTTTTCCAACTTTTTATTGACAACCTCAATACATGTACACAGTGTACCCTGATCATCATCTTTCCTCCACTTCACTCCCTATCCTACATTCTCCATCCACTAGACCTCCTCTTTTTTTTTTTTTTTTTGAGAGAGAGAGAGGGAGGAGAGGAAGACAGACAGAGATGAGTGCACCAGCAGCCTCTCAGTTGCTGCAAAAGAAATCCAGATGTGTGTGCCCCCTTGTGGTCAAGTGTGGCATTGCGCCCTTGTGTCACTTTGCATCTAGCTAAACATGGGACCTGGAGATTGGAACCACTGGAGATTGGAACCAGCATTCTTAGGCTTAGGAGACAGGCACCTTAACCGCTAAGCCATCTCTCAGCCCTCATATCCTGCTTTTTAATCTACACTATTAATCTATCTTTTGTTTGGGATATTGAGACTATTGCAATTCAGAGTTATTATTGAAATGTGTACATTAATTCCTGTCATTCTTCTTGATTTTGTAGTGTTTGCTGTTTTCCAATACTTTCTTACATTAACAATGACTCAAACATGGTTTATTTTTTTTCTGATATCTCATATGTGTTTTTCCTTCTCTTCACCAAAATATCCCTTCAAGTTTGCTCTCTCTTTCTCTCTTTCTTTCTCTTTTCTTTTTCTTCCTTCCTTTCTTTCTTTCTTTCTTTCTCTCTTTCTTTCTTTCTCTCTTTCTTTATTTCTTATTTCTTCTATTTGAGATGAAAAGAAAAAGAATGCATGTGAATTTTCTATACAATTGGCTTAGTGGTCATGTATTCCTTTAGCCTGTTCTCATCATCAACAGTTCTCATTTCTCCTTCACTTATTACAAATAGCTTTGCTGAATATTGTACTTTGGATTGTCAATTGCTATCTTTCAGATACATCATTTCAAGCCTTTCTAGATCTTAAATTTCTGTTGAGAAATCTATTGTTTTTCTTATAGACTTGCCTTTATAGGTAAATAGGTGCTTTTCTTTTGCTGCTTTCAATATATTGTCTTTGGTCTATTTAGTAGTTTAGTTATAATATAGTGAAGAGAAGTTATTTTCTGGTGTTTTCTGTTTGTTTTTTATGCCTTGTGTATCTGTATTTGGGATCTCATTCCCTAATTTAGGAGAAATAAATATTCTTATAGTATTTGTTGAAAATATTGACTATGACATTAAAGTTTTTCTCCTTCTCACATACCCAGAATTCTTAAGGCTGATCTCTTCAGAGTCTTGATATCTTGAAATTCTCACTCATACCTTCTTATATTTCTTTGTTGAAATGTTCCAAATCTTCAACCTGTCTTCAAGTACAGATACCCTGTCCACTTCTTGATCCATTATATTCATGAGACTTGGTAAAAGTTTTTCATTTGACTTACTGTGCTTTTCATTTACAGTATTTCAGATTGGTATTATTTCAGTATTTCTATCTCCTTGTTTCTATTTTGAATTTACCTCCCTAGTTTGCCTTGGTGACAACCTGTATTCTTTTGAAATTCTTTTAGGATGATATTTATTAATTCCTTTGATTTTTTTGAGCATACTTATAATCAGGCTTTTGAATTATCTTTCTGGTATTTTCATCAAATCCAGTCTCACTAGAGGTCATTACTGTTGGACTTTCATTTTTGGAGGAGTCATATTGTTTTGATTTTTTTTTTTTTTTTGTATCTTGTATTCTTATATATTGACATCTGGTGTTATTTCATTGCTGGAGTTTTTAGTTGTGTTTGTAGACTTGTAGATGAACAATTATATCTTCAGGAAGACAGTTAAACATACTAGATTTAGCCTTTATACTACTCCCAGAGTAATAGTAGGAGTGACACACACTGGTGGATATGTATGCTATAATTAATAATGGTCCTTTTGACTTCAGTAAGGGCTAATGGGTAAATAACAAGACTGGTGTGAAGTATGCTAGGATTTTTGCTAATGAGAAGTGGAAGATGTCCAAGGTCAGTTAGGGTGAAGATTAGTATTAACTGTAAAAGCTGGAGGTGGCACAATTATGTGGGAGAGGGAAATTGGAGTATTGTTAGTATCTTCAGATGTTATAGGTTGTTGAGGCAATTGAAGACTGTACTTATAGAAAATAATGAGGTGGGCATTAGGAAGAGAGAATGGGGAAAAGAGTTTGGAAATAGATGGAAACTTTATTAGTTGTGTGGGGGAAGAGTAGTGGTGAAATCCCAGTAGTAGTCTGAGTAGAAAAAAAAAACAAAAAAACAAATCAAACCTAAAATCCAGTTCAGCAGTATACAAACACAAATAAAAACAGAGAGAGAGAGAGAGAGAGAGAGTGTGTGTGTGTGTGTGTGTGTGTGTGTGTGTGTGTGTAGTTTTTTAATGGTCCTAAGCTAAGTTTTCTTGCTTATTTCTTTAAACCCAGTCACTCAAGAGACTAAGGTAGGAGACTCCTCACTGGTAGCTCAAGGGTGGCTTGTACTGCAGTGAATTCCAGGTCAGTCCGGACTAGAGTGAAACTGCCTCCTCAAAAAAAAAAAAAAAAAAAAAAAAAAAAGACACTAAAAATTAAGAAATATCAAAAATGGCAAAAGTTGACCATAATTGTGGAAAGAGGGGGTATAAAGATTGTAAAATTATTTAAAAACTAATCAGACTGCCAACAAGCCTGCCATGGCTCATGAAATATTATGGAAGGGGGGCAGAAAGATTTTAAGAGCCACAGAGTACATAGGAATGCCCTATGGCTTAATCCCCCACTACTCCATAAGGACTCACTGAAGCCTTCATGACCCCACAGTAATAACCATAAACTACACTGAGGAGGGCTCCCAGCGTAACAGAAGTTGAGGCAAAGGGATAACAGTACATAACCTATTATAATATATATATATTTTGGTTTTTCAAGATAGGGTCTCACTCTGGCTCAGGCTGACCTGGAATTCACTATGTAGTCTCAGGGTGGCCTTGAACTCTCAGCAATCCTCCTACCTCTGCCTCCCAAGTGCTGGGATTAAAGGCGTGCACCACCACGCCCAGCTTAATTATTTTTTTTTAAATGGAAAGTACCTTCAGAAAAAAAAGAAGAGATTCTCCTATGGAGAATGATGTCATCATAGTTAAATGGGATAAGCCTTGTTAATTTAGAGAGGTTTTGATGAATACAGACCCTCTTTTGGCCAAAGACTAGTGGGAGCTTGTCATTAGAGACCATAATATTGGTCTCCATGGGATTCTAACCTGGTTGCCAGTCCCTTCTAAGGGTTCCTTTCCACTGAGCAGATCTCTTAGCCAATCAGAAAGTCACTGGTTACCCACCAAGGTTGTGTGCCTCCATTTGCACAGGTGTGTATGCCTTGTCAGGCTGGTTGCCTTTGAGGAGGGTTGACCCTTGCTTGCTCACAACATTGTTCTCCACTTTCCCCCAGTAGTTCATTTAGTGCCTTCCAGCAGTAGATGTTTTAACCACTTGGGGATTGGTTCACTTCCTGTTCTGTGTTGGCAGCATATAGTGTCTTTAGCAATAGGGTTTTACCTTTTACCTCAGGTGGGTAATCAAGTGCTTTGACAAAAGCCTGTTTTGTTTTGGGGACCTCCTTGGACTGTCAGATCAACAGTTCAATGCGGGCAGCAACCTATTTCTCCACTGGAGAATCTGTTTTCTCTTTCAGAAGGTAGCAAAATCCAAGAAGATAAACTACTCCTGACACTTCAGCCAAGGCCCAGGTGAAACCACAGAGGATTTGGTGAGATGAACAAGAGCTTCCATGGTGAGCCTGATAATCTGCACCAGGATATTGGAGACCAATGCTGAGGATACTCAGCACTTACCAAAGCAGATCTCCAGAAGATCTGAAGAGTTCACCACTGAAGTAGACTTAAAACATACCGTGGCTCAGGGAATTGTGTGAAAGAGGGGGTATAAAGATTGTAAAAGCTACAGGTCTGAAGGTCATACCGAGAAGCTCTCCTCCTCCCCTGCCATGCCAATGACTGGCTTCTGCCCTCACAATGCATAACACACAACCTCATGGGGAATACCAGCAAGCTCATTGAAGTGGGCCCTCAGCAGATTGGGGACAGGGAGGAGGGAAGTGATAGTTTCAACACTTGAAGTATCCATTCAGAGCATATTCTTAACAAAAATATTTGTAAAGTATACTAAACACACATCAGATTTAATAAATTAGTATTTATGCCTTAGTACACTAGGTCTTGAACTCTTTTCTCCCTGGGATATTTTATTTTCTTTTTAAATTTTTATGTATTTATTTTCAAGCAGAGAGAAAGAGAGAGGGATAGAAGAGAGACAGACAGAGAGAGAATGGGCATGCCAGGGCTTCTAGGCACTGCAAACAAACTCCAGATGCATGAGCCCCTTGTTTATCTGACTTACATGGGTCCTAGGGAATCAAACCTGGGTCCTTTGGCTTTGTAGGCAAATGCCTTAATCACTAAGCTATCCCTCCAGCTCTCCCTTAGATACTTTTTCCCTAGAAACTTGTCCTGATATGGAAGATATAATTAGCACTGCAAATTCAGATCTATATACCCAGGTTGAAGTATGTATTGTCCCAGTGTCAGCCAGGCCAGTTATCTTTTGGGGTGACTTTCTGTCTTACCTGTTGAGTTGTGGACTTGGTTCTCTATTTGGTTCTCCATCTGTCATGTTGGTAAGAGCAAAAATTGAATCATTTACAATCATCTTTTAAATATCATTTTTATTGATACTTGGCCCTTTTTTTTTTTTTTTTTCCTATTTGGTACATGATGGGCTTGTCTCAGCAGCTTAGGTCATCAGCCATTCAAAATAGCTGAAGTGGCTGCTTTGTGGCAAAGGAGTGGTTGGATTTACTTGGTGTTCTGAAATTTCCAGTAGTGTTTACTGTGCTGGCATGTAGGGTGCAGGGAGGTGGTAAAATGCTTTCTACAGGTGTTCTAGAGCTAATCAGCTGGTCCCTATTGTCTTCTCCTTCTTTTGATTGTGCAGAGCTGGTGTGAGGGGGAGGATTTTTTCACGGTAACTCTTAATACTATTTTGTCTCAGCAAGCAAGGAGAAGCACTTCCCAGTGACCACTGGCTGAAGCAGATCCTTGCTGATTGCTGGTAGCTCCTCATTCTTCTCTGCAGAGGTTTTACCTGGCTTCCTTACACACCTTGATTTTTTTCAGAAGACTTTAGTAGGGTTCATATTCCATCATATCAACCAGAACCAGAAAATTTTCTCTTATGTCATTAATTTATTCTTTTCTGCTAGAACATTTCAGAAAATCTGAAAATTCCCTCTAATGTTTGGCTATTACCCAAACAAACAACAACATAAAAAGACTGAGCAGCTACTGGGCTCCTTGACTCTCAGGCCTGCAAACTGCTATTGTTGGACTGCTGTAAGCTAAACCCAATAAATTCCCTTTTAATACAATTCATTCTATATTGGTTCTGTTCCTCTAGAGAACCCTGACTAATACACTGACATTACATTGTTTTAACCTCTAAGTCTCCCATTGCTCTCACTGAGCAGTGGAGGCAAAATGTGCTTGTTATGTTGCAGCAACTTAGTGTTGATCTCCATCTGTCATATCTGTAAGAGTAAAATGAAGTCATTAAGAATCATTTTTCAAATATAATTTTTATTGATAGTCTAATTTTTATATGATGAAAATATGGAAAAACCATCTCTCAAGGTGATAATGTAGAATACATCAAAAGAATGCTAAAATCAATGATCTTAAATAGTTATTCTTCCTCTTAGAAAAGGCAAAATGGAGAAAGCTACTAAAATATAACAGCAACGTTTAAGTATAGCTGTAAAAGCAAAATGATAAAATTAGACAACTTACTCATACTGGCATTAATTCAAATAAACTGGGTATGGAGGCTGAGGCTTCATACCTTTCATCCCAGCACTTAGGAGGAAGAAGTAGGAGAATAGGCATGAGTTCCTGGCTGTCATTAGCTATAGTGAGATCCTGCCTCACAGACAAAGACAATGGAAAAGTTAACCCAAATAAAGGACTTAAGAGAAATGTAGAGGTGGGCTAGATGAGACAATTTTTCCAAAATGGTTGACTTGTGAGATGGGACTAAAAGTAGGTAATCAAAGATGAAAGACAGATTCCTTTACTAAACACCTGATATTAAATTCCAAATACTATGTTGTTGTATTTCCACTCAGTGTACACCTATACTTTTTTCAAGGTTCAGCTGAGGCAGTGAACATCCCTTCTATAGAGCTTGTCCTTCCCTGAGATATGCATCTCACATTGCTTCTCTCCATATACACCCTCACAGTGCTCTGATGAGTCTGTCTGCACCTCTGGACTGGGAACTTGTCCTCATCTTTCTACAGTGATCCTGAGCTGTCCAATAACTATTCATTGTCCGACTCTTCACACAGACAACAATTCTGAGAGGAATCCATTCATCACTATGAGTAAAACAGAGGGGGAACATGAAATCCAGAAGGTGAGAGAGTCACTACCCATTAAGTAGAGCTATGATTCAATTCCAGGAGATGATGACTGAAGCCCAAGTCAACTCCAGCACTTGTTGCCTTCTCAGGACATAGGGAGCTTACTCTAAAAATACAGGCAGGAATTCACAATAATATGTGAGAGACAGAAATCTGATAAACTTGTTTAAACCACAGAAACTCTTGAGAAAAGATAGCACTGTCTCTTCTCTGTTTGCTGCAAGTAGCACTTATTCTGCTCTCTCCCTCACTTGCTCTTGCTCTTTGCCCTCTTTCTGGGTGATTTCAGTGACTACAGTAAATTAAATTGTCATCTCTCTGGCTGTTGCTGTAGGCCACTCAACCTGACAAAGATACTTAAGAGTCCCCATATGTTCTTAGAGACTATCGTGTTTTATGATCTAGAATAGATCATCATGTTCCTGAGGAAATTATTGGCATGATTGATGAAAAATTTACAACTCTGCTTTGTACCTACATAATGGGATGTTGAGTGTGGCATTAAAATGCCACCCATATGATCCTCCAGCTTACCTTTCTGAACATCTCATAGTCTAATCTTACCAGGCCCACACTTTCATACTTTGATGTTTCTGCCATGCTGTCTACATAGATAAAACTCAAGCTCACATTCATTTTCCCAACTTCAGTCCAGCAAGGAAAATGGAAAACACACCAGAGATTGCAATGGAAGCAGGTCACAAGAGGTTGGTTTAAATGTGCTCCAAAGACCTGACACAGAAAAATTAATCAAACAAACAAACAAAAACTGAAAGGAAATCAGAACAAAACAGTGGAGGGCTAAGGGAGCAAAATGTTGGAGACTGGCAATATGAGACACTAGCAAAATGAAGAATTAGCCCAGAGTGACACTGCTCAGCCCTCTTGAAAACAGGGTGTCACCAGATTGCTTTTAGAAACCCAAAGGTGAAGACCCACCCACCACACAGGTATATTACCACTGGAGTTCCAGTAGTGAACAAAATGGAAGGCAAACTCAAGATTGGGACCATGCTTATCTTTTTAATATTTTCATTTATTTATTTGACAGAGATACAGAGACAATGCCACTGCAAACAAACTCCATATGCCTGTGCCACTTTGTACATCTGGCTTTATATGGGTACTGGGAACTTGAAACCCTGCATCAAGCTTTGCAAACAAGAGCATTTGACCTCTGAGCAATTTCTCCAGTCAGTCACGAACTTATTTATCTGTCTGATCCAGTGACTGACTCTCTAGCTCTGCAATGAACCATGTTACTCAGTTTATTCACAGAGATGACAATGTGTCCTAGTAACAAAATACTAGTTATGTGTTCTTTCCTAACC
The DNA here is from genome assembly GCA_036365145.1 of Orientallactaga sibirica. Lineage (NCBI taxonomy): Eukaryota > Metazoa > Chordata > Mammalia > Rodentia > Dipodidae > Orientallactaga > Orientallactaga sibirica. The sequence goes on from JAEOAD010000033.1 coordinate 19,120,145, forward strand.
TCCTACAATTACTTCTTGTTTACCAATGTTTTAAATATGAAGTCTTCTCCATTGTTGAAGTCCTTCTAGAATTGTCCAGTCTTTTTTTCTTTCTTTCTTTAATGCTCTGGATATTCTCAAATGACAATGAAAAAAGTTTCATTGGTCCTATAAAATGATCAAATTTATTACCTCAACTATTTTATTATTTTATTTTATTTTATTTATTTATTTATTTATTTATTTATTTATTTATTTATTTATTTATTTATTTATTTTGACATAGGGTCTCACTTTAGATCAGGCTGACCTGGAATTCACTATGTAGTCTCAGGGTGGCCTAGATCTCATAGTGATCCTCCTCCCTCTGCCTCCCGAGTGCTGGGATTAAAGGTGTGCACCACTATGCCCAGCTCCCTGAACATATTTTAAACCACAAATCTTATTAGCCTCAGCTTATCCCACAATTTATTTTCAAAAAGCAGTAATACATAAATATAAAAGACACATCGCTTTTAATTTCCAAAGAGTCATACAAGAGTGAGTGAGGTGGGTCATATACAATTAAAAAATTGCACAATGTCATTGAAAATAAGAAGCCAAATTTTAATCAATTACTTAAGTGACAAGTAAATGTGTAACTAAAACTGAAAAAAGTTATCTGCCAATGCAACATGTTCTACCTTTTCTGATTTTCACATGCATGATAGACTGGTTCAAGGGAAAGTTTTTCAAGTCAACAGCGAAGGTTCTGGTTTGGGTTTATGTGTGTAGGTACTCTAAGCATATGGCATTTACTGCATGTGCGTTGTAGCATGTGAATTCAGAAAGTCTAAAGCAAGAGTTTTCCTTATTTGTCCTTTGAGTTGCAAACCTAGTTGTCAACAGGAAAAGAAAATTCACTACTTACTCTTTAAAGGTGTCTTATTTATATGTGTGAAAACACAGAGGTGAAAATGTCAAATATTTCACGTTTCTTTGAGCCTGTGAAATCTAAAGGGATGTGAGATTTTCCAGTGACCCAAATTGGAGCTGTGGGTGCTTCTGTCCCTGTGTATATCCCATATGCTGAACTTCCATTTTATTTGTACAAGACTAATATTAAATATTTTGTTATTCCCTTTGATATAAAGTTACTATCATATACCTTTATCTAGAAAAAGTAAGTTTTCCTGAAACTACATTGATGCTTTAAAACAAGCAAATTCTATGCAACATTTAATTGCTAAGAGTAACTTAAATCCAGTTTATCTGTATACGCTCCGGACTAACTTTTGAATACTGAGACTCTAAACATAAATACACTGGTTTTGTTTTTATTTTTGGAAAGAATGTGCATGAATATTCAACTTTTGTCAACCAAGAATTTAGTCAACTTTGAAAGACATTTATTCCTTGTCCTATTCTGGGTGTCTACCTGGCACCTGCTCTATGTAGTGTGTAATTTCTTGTGTCATTTCTGGGACATTCAAAGCACTCACGAATCACAGAGACCATGTGCCACTCCAAACATAGACTGAGCACTTGTTTGCTCTAATGAGTTACACATGTTGGCCAATGTTTCTACAGTTTAATGCTTCAGTTCTTCCTGTGCCCTGGAGTAGATGGCATCTGGTCCAAATTCTGTGTCCTTTTGAAGATGCACAATAGGTTACTATCATCTGGAAAACAGAGACAATTGTTCAGCCAACTAAATATTCCAAAAGCTGGGAAGTTTATGTAGGTGAGGATAGTTAGTCTGAAAAATAAACACAATATAACTAGGTTCAGGAAGTAGGACCAGCCTGGACCTCATCTAATAAAATAAATTGAATTTAATTAATTTTTTAATATATTGTAAATTCATCTACATGAATGTTTGCTTGGGTCTGAGTTTGTTTGAATAAAATCTGTAAAGGCAATATTGACTTCTCACTGCCCTGGACCTTGTTTTCTTTAAAGCAACTAGGTATTTAAACCACAAAGCAGCCCTTACCTTTCCAAGTCAGGCCACACCTTCCCACCCGCACTCAGTTCCAGCATTCTCTTCCAAAGGTGGGTGCTACTCCTACCCTGAGCACGTGTGATATGCTTTTCCTGCATCTCCCCCATGGTATACACTCACATGATGCTTCTGGCATTCTCATGGGAAGAGCATCACTGCTTGTTTGTTGCTCAAAGAAAAGAAGTCATATTTTAAATTCACACTTTTTTCTCTACATTTAATTTTTTTTAAACAGGCTTAGTTCACTTTTATTTATCTTTATTCAATCCCTATGTAATAGCCACAGCTGGAGCCTGTGTCCTCTGCACCCCTCCCCCAAGAAGACTTGGTTTACAGTGTAAACACACATACACAGAAGTTGATTGAAGCGATGCTCTGTGCAAGACCCAATGTTAGGTGACATGGACCCAAATTAAAATAGGTAATCATAGAATATGGCTATATATTCCAAAACTCAAATGATTTTTTTTTTTTTTTGGAAAGCCAGTATAATATTGAGCTGTCACATAACATGAGTTACATGAGTGAACTATCTTGAATAAAGTAAGTAGCTTGTAAATGTGGGTTGAATGACAAACAGAGGTTTCAAATTTCAAAGCTAATGGCTCATTTCTTCATTGTACTTTGAAGGAGATATTAGAAGAATTCATCCTCTAAGTTATTGAAGAAATAAAATGTAAAGAAAATAACAAAATATTTGATTATAGATTAAAGGGAACAATGAAAATTATACTACATTTCCTACAAGAAAAATATGAATCCCTATGATATCTTCAAAAGTGGTAAATACAGGGAGGGCTAGTGAGATGGCTTAGCAGTTAAGGTGCTTCCCTGCAAAGCCAAAGGCCCCACGTTCAATTCCCCAGAACCTAGTAAGCCAGATGCACAAGGCAGCACATGTTTCTGGAGTTAACTTCCAGCAGTTTGACGTGTGCTCATTCTCTCTGTCTCTCTCCTCTCCCTCTCTCAAATAAATAAATAAATAAATAAATAAATAAATATGTGCAGTAATAATTATGCTACAAAGAGAATATCTGCTATTTTCCTATTGTTTTTGACTATTTTTCTACAGATTTTTCCCATTTTTCTTCTACTTGTGCCATACCAAAAGGCTTGCTATTTCCTAGATGGTTTATGTCCTTGAAGTCTACTGGGATCCCTGTGCATTCTTTGAAATGTTCCTCCCATTATGAATTCCTGTTCATGCTTCAAGACAGCTTGTATATCACCTGCTCAGACAGCACTGTGCCAACCTCTCTTACACATGAAACAGATAGTGATCTTCTTATGAAACAACTATTGTGATAAATGTTTTTCTATCACTGGAAAGTATTCCTTTATGTACAAGTCTAAAAGAAACACTTTTGTCTATTTCCTAATTTATTATGTTGACCATGTTATCTTCAGTTCATTTTCCTAGGATTTAACAGTCTGTGTTATATTTCAAATTATTATAGGTATAACTTTCATTGTCCTGAATCAATTTAACATATAATTTTTTGTTAAAAATCTTGTCTATTTTTGCATGTTTGAAATTTGGGTTTGTTTTTTAACTTCATTGAGTAAGTTTCTAGTTCATTCTTACTGCAAATTTTACTTCAGTTATTCCTCCAATTAGTTTCCTGGAAATATTTCTTTATCTCATCCATTTGTCTTATCTTACTCATTCATCCAATAGTTTTTTTTTTTTAAGACTGTAAAAACAAAAAAAAAAAAAAAATGAACAAATGACCATTACCTACATGAAACTTACATTCTCATAACTTTCTGTTCTATATCTTATGTTATCCTGTTACAAACCTGCAAAGTATGTTTCTTCAGGCTTTTTGATTGAAAGTTTTATGGTATGTGACTTTGGTATTTCATTTCTGCAGATTAATGTGCATGGCTCCTAACAAGAGCTCTGTTGATTATCATCTATTGAACTGCTATGGTCTGCTGTCCTGATTCAAAAATGTGTTCTTTTCTCAACTGCCTACTTCTCAGACAGTGTAAAGAAAAAAAAATCAGATGACATGAAATACACAGCCCACAGTCTTATAAGGACTTTTTATAGATCAACTACATGCTTACTACTAGACTCCCCTTGCTTCATCACTGTTTACCCTCTCTGACCACTATGTCAACTCTTTGTCCAACAGTCTCATTGAATATGGGAAGAAAGATAGAAAAGTGGACCAAAAGATTAGGATGTAGGGATCCATATGATAGCACACTCAAGAAAGCAGTACCCTCACCTTAAAGGGGTACTTTTCACTTTATGGGTGGTGTTTTTGTGAGCTAGAAGACAGATTTTGAGAAAATGGCAAGATTTTCAGAATTTGAAATAAAATTTCTCAGTTTCTAAAAATATGGGTTTCATATGAGACACATCTTAACTTATATAATATATTTTCCTTCTTCATTTTTAATAACCATTTTCAGATGCTTGTCCAGGGGTTAACCATTATGATTAATGTTTATCATGAGTGATTTCATCATTATTTTCTCTTATATTTAGTTATTTTTTTCTTTTTTAAATTTTTTATACATTTTTTTTTTTTTTTTTAATTTATATTATTCTGATTTTACATTCATAGTATTGGTTCCATTGTCCTCCTCCCTCTTTCAAAGGGACCCTCATCAATGGGGAATGTGAGTCATGCATTGTGAGGTTAGTCAAGAGGTCTGGAGGGTAGGCCCCCGTCTCTGTGCATAATGCCCCAACTTGTGACTCTAACAATCTTTCTGCCCCCTCTTATGCGAGTTTCCCTGAGCCATATTGGGGTCATTTTACTTCTGCTTCAGTGATGAGGTTTTGGGAGCCTCTGTGTCTCTGAATATCTGGCTTAGTTGGAGTTGGATGTTCTCTGTGTTTATCTCCTTCAGCCTTTTTCTGGTGTCGTGATCGCCATGAACACTCTATTCTTGCCCTTCCCCTGTGTTGTTCTATGGTTTCAGCTGGGGCCCTGGTGAGGTGTGGTTAGCTGATCCTCCCTTCAGGTTTGTTGTCCATCTGAAAAAAGATAAGCAAATTCTCCAATGGAGAGAGAAGTTAATACTAGATAGAAGGGATGACCATATATGTTTTGGAGGGAATTTTACATGTGTTAGCTCTCTCCTAGCCCACATTTGGTGGTATCTTGATCTTGACAAAAACATTAGAAACTGCAGGAGGAATAAATTTAATCTGTTCTATAAATCAATCTCTAAAAAAATATAATAAAATAAAAATTCAGCACAGTGAAACCATAAAAGTATACATGTTATTACTGGTTCATATGGCAGATCTATTTCTAAGTTTTTGAGGAACCTCCACACTGATTTCCATAGTGGCCATGCCAGTTTACCCTCCCACAAACAGTAAATAATGATTCTTCTTTCCCCACACCCTCACCAGCATTTGTTGTTACTCAATTTCTTTTAATAGTAACCATTATAACTGAAGGTAGATTGAATCACAAAGCAGTTTCAATAAGCATTTCCATAATGGCTAAAGATGTTGAAATTTTAAGAAATATCTATTGGCCATTTGTATTTCTTCTTTTGTCAACTATATGTTTAGTTATGCTTTTTAAAAATTTTATTTATTTATTTGCAAGCAGAGAGAGAGAGAAAGAGAAGACTGACAGGGAGGGGCTCCCCAGGGCCTCTAGCCAATGCAAATGAACTTCAGACGCATGTGCCCCTTGTGCATCTGGCTTACATGTGTCCTGGGGAATCGAACCTGGGACCTTTGACTTCACAGGCAAATGCCTTAACTGCCAAGCCATCTCTTCAGCCCTAATTATAATTTTTAATTGGGTTGTTTGCTTTCTGATTGTTTGGTTGTCTTAAGTTCTTTGTATGTTCTAGATATTAATCCTCTGTTATATATATATCTGGAAAAGATTTGCTCCCGTTCTCTAGTTGGCATTTGACTTGATTGATTTTTCTTTAGCTGTACAGAGGGGTTGCATTTGTTGATTGCTTATCTTATTTCCTGGGCAACCAGAGTGGTATGCAGAAAGTGTTTTCCAATATCTATGTCTTGAAGTTTTTTCCTTACTTTTTCCTCTATTTGATTCAAAGTTTAAGGTCTAATTTTAAGGTTCTTGATCCTCTTTGCATTGTTTTATTTTCAGGATAAGAGATAAAGAACCTAGATGCATTCTTCTACAAGTAGATGTCCACTTTTCCCAATACCATTGGTAGAAAACTCTGTATTTTCTCTAATGTGTGCTTTTGGCAGCTTTGTCAAAAGTCAAGTGACTGTAGTTACATGAAATTATGGCTGGTTCTTCTTTTCTATTCCCTTGATCTACATGTGTAACCTTGTGCTATGTTGTTGCTATTACTGTGGCTGTATAGTAGATGTTAACATTAGGTATGGTAACTGTCAAAGTTCATGGATGCCCACCACAATTACAACAAGATAATAAGACTCTATCACTGATGACAATGCATGTGTTGGTAGAAGAAAAACAAAAAGTCAACCTGGAGCTGCGTTGGAAGGATCCTCTTTCCTGGATAGCTAGTATAGTGCTAGAAAGTGCTATGCAGGCTGCTGGGTGAGGAAATCCATCCACAGACTTATTCAATTGCTGAACATCCCAATGTGTTACACAATTGACTTGTGAATCAAGAGGCCTTATGGTACAATAGAGACATGACTGGCATAGGAGTAACGAGCTGCTCTCTGATAGGATCTGAGACCTGCAACAGCACAGAGAATATGTGCCTGTTAGTGAAAAATTACCCAAAGCTGTATGATTATAGAACCTGGGTAGGGAAGCCACTACTCTTGACTGAATAAATGGATCTGCTATGCCTATCAAATTGTCCTCTATAGCTTTAAATTATGTTTATCCTCCATTGATTAGTGTTGAATGCACCTTTAGTCAAAGAGGCTTCTTTTTGTAGATTCAGCAACTAGTGGAAAAATCACCAAAGTGCTGAGAACAAATGAAAGTTGAATGCTCAGGACTAATAGAAACATCAAAACATGTTCGTCGTAAGGTTCAAGGAGCATTGCAAAAAAGCAGGTAGAAAGAATGCATGAGTTAAATGATGGGGAGGAGCACTTTCGGACACTGTCTTCCACACACAAAGTGACTGTCATATTGTAACCTCAATAGCGACTATACTACCTCCACAAAAATGATCTAATACACATTTTTAAACTTTATTTTAAATTATTTATTTGCGTGAGAAAGAGTCAGAGAGAGAGAGACAGAGAGAGAGAGAGAGAATGGGCATGCTAGGGCCTTCAGCTACTGCAAATTAACTCCAGATGCATGTGCCACCTTGTACCTCTGGCTTATGTGAGTCCTGTGGAATCAAACCTGGGTCCTTTGGCCTTACAGGCAAGCATCTTAACAGCTAATCCATCTCTCTAGCCCCCTAATTAACATTTTAAAGAGGATGATGGAAGAGGGCAAAAGTAAGTCAAGACATCAAAATAAAAGTAAAACTAGCTGGGAAGAAGGGATTCAGTGGAAAGAGGATATGGGAGGGTATACAAAGAAGGGTGGTGGGAGGAGATTATGATCAGGGCACATACTGTATATGTATGTCAATAAGGTTTTTTAAATTCATCAAATTAGAAGATCTTGGGAAAAATAAGTTCAGTGAAGGGGAGGTGTAAGGTGGAGGATAAAAGAAGATATTGGGAGGGAAATGTGATTAAATTACATTATCATTATGTATAAAGGTTGCCAATAAAAAATGTACTAAAACATATAGGAGTTGGGTGTGGTGGCAAACACCTACAGGAAGCACTATAATGGCTGAAGCAAAGACATTTATGCCAACTTGGCCTACATAGTAAAATACTGACTGACTGAATAAATGAAAACCAGGAAATGTCCAAACAAAGTGGCATAGCACCTGCCTGTGCTGCACAATGCCATGAGTTCTAGCTCCAATGGGGTCTCCACAAAAAAAAAAAAAAAAACAAAGAAAAATACCTACATTGATGACTAGGTATATGGCTTACATGAAAATGCCATGTATGGTGGCTCAGGCCACAATCCAGATACTGAACAGGCAGAGACAAAACTGAGGGTCCCTGGAACCCACTGGACTTTAAGATAGCCTAATTGGTTATCCCTAGGACAATGAGAGACTCTGTCTCAAAAAGAGATGGGTGGCATATCTGAAGATGACACCTGTGGTTGTCCTCTGGCTTCCACACACATGCATACACACAGGTATGCACTTACATACACACACACATACACACACATGCCTACCATACACATAGAAATACATGTACACATATACACATACATCCCATGTTCATGAATCAGAAATTTTCATAGTGCCAAAATATCAAAACTTTCTATAGAGATATCTACAGATTAAGAGGAGTTCTATCAAAATTACCATGATACCTTTAGCACAAATAGAAAATTTTCTAAACTTATGTGGAATTACAAAAAAATCAATAGTTAAAATAATCTTGAACAAGAAGGAAATTGAAGGCATCACACACATTCTTATTTCAAATTATATTACAAAGCTATACTAATAATTGATACACTATAGTATTGGCATGAAAAGACACACAGAGACCTTTAGAACAAAATGGAAAGTCTAGATATGAAGCCATTTATATGGCCAACAAATTTACTACAACCTGCTAAGAATATGCAGTGGGAAAACAATACCCTTTTCAATAAACAGTGTTGAAAAATTGATTTCCACTTGCCAAAAAATGAAGACAGAATCATATTAATACCATGTACAAAAGTCAACACACAGTATATGAAATTTTAATTTAAGAACTAAAACATAAAACTACTGGAGCTGGAGAGATTGCTCAGTGGTTAAATGTGCTTGCTTGAAAAGACTGCTGGTGTAGGTTCAGTTCTCCAGCAGCCACCTAAATCTGTATGCAAGTGAGGTATCCACCTTGGCATTCACTTGCAGTGGCAAGACACACACACACACACACACACACACACACACACACACATATTTTTTAAAATACTACTGGAATAAAAGAGGGGATCTGAGACATAGTTCTTATAGTTCGTGAAATTATTTCATGGATATGATAACCAAAAGCACAGTCTGTAGAGAAAATATAAACAACAAGACAACTTCAAAAGATTTTATAACAAAAAAATTGAAATAAGCAACAACCTAGAAAGTCATAGAAAACATTTGAAAGACATATATCTCATATAACTCAATAACTAAGAAGAGCAATTTGAAAATGGGTCAAGGAACTTAATAAATAGTTCTCCAGAGAGCTCAAGAAAATGGCAGCTGGTGTATGAAAAGATGCACAGATTCACTAATCAATGGAGAAATGCATATTAAAGTACAATGATATATCACCTCAAACCTGGCAGCTTGGTTTTCACCAAAATTTCAAAAGATAACAAGACTTGGTAAGGATGTGAACAGAAAGGAGCATTTATACATTTTTAGTGGGAAAGTAGAAAAACAGTATGAAGATTTCTCAAAATATCAATAAATGTATCCTATGGTCAAGCATCCCTATTTCATAGATAAATTGTTGTTTTGGTGTGTGTGTGTGTCGCGCGCGCATGCACCAAGGTCATGAATGTAGATCAGAGGATAACTTTGGGATCTTGCCTTCCACCTTGATTTTTGAGGCATGATCTCACTTGTTGTTCACTACTGTGAATGTCTTGCCAGCTGACATGTAAGCTTCGTAGAAAGTCACTTGTCACTACCTCTCTTCTTTCCCTGGCAAACTAGTATTACAAAAACTTGCAATATAGCTTCCCACTTTATATTTGGGACTTGCAATTGAGGTACGCAGGCTTATAAAGCAAGTACTTTATCCCATAAGTCACCTCTTCCAGCCTGAGATAATGGATATCTTAATTTCTTTTTATATGGTAACCTGTTTACTAGCTTCACATATTCAGGAACATCATGTTATATGTTAAATACACAGAATAAACATTATGTAAAACAAATTTTTTTAATATACAGATGTACCAGTTACTTTTCAATTGTCAGATCAAAATACCTGACCAGACACAGCTTTAGGAACCAAAGAGATTAATTTGGTTGACAATTTCAAGAGGAAGGGTACATTTTGATTGGGAAAACAGAGCAGGAATCCTATGTCACAACTTCTCATCTTCAGGGTTGTGGAATGGGAGCAGGGAGGAAATAGATCAAGAGCAAGTGTGGCTGGTTTTTAACACCTCAAGGCCCATGCCCAGTGACACCTTTCCACCAAAAAGGCTCTTCTGCTAAAGGTTTCGCAGTCTTCCCAAAGAGCATCACCAACTGGAGATTATTTATTCCTCCACATGCATCTTACATTCAAATCACTATAATAGAATATTATCAAGTATATCTTAATAAAGTATAATAAATCAATGATAGTATGGATTAAACCTTGAAACCATAATTATGCTAACTTTTCCATAAAAACATACAGGGTAAGGAAGTAAAGAGTCCAATGATATTTTATATTACTTGGAGGCTAACTGATTAATTGATGGTTATATGAATGCTGGAAAAAGTTATGTGGGTCTTGGATTAGGCAGAAACAAGCAAATGTTTATTACTCATAATACCTCTAGCCAGAGAACCACCATCATTTACAGCATCAGTTTTCTAATCTTCAACCCCCCCAAAGCAGCCAACATAGACCAGTTGCCTCCCATACATACTCCAAACTTAGGAGACTCTAACATTATTCAGTGGGTAGACATTAAGCCTGCTTGACTTTGTCCCCTGCAGAGAAATACATATATCATTTATTCAAGACAGGAGACAAGCCTGCACTTTGCTCTGAAAGGGAATACTGTAACTCTTAGCTATGCACTATACACACTCACCAAAATAAAGGTTTCCATGTGTGGCTTATAAATGTGCAGCCACATACAACCCATACACAATTGTCTCTTAACAGTATAGACAAGGAAAGAAACTAACATTATAATAATATTACAATACAAATGCAATAAGATATACCTTATAACATTATCTTATCAAATTTTCAATTCCTACAAAAAATGTGCATTATAATCTTCTGTTATACACTCTCAGATTCTCAACAACATAGGCCATCTTCCCGAGTCATCTATTGCTAGGTGATATGGTCAGAATTTCTCTCACTCTAAATACCTTCTACTTTAGCTTGAGATTTGACTTCATAATGCAGTGAATTGGAGAGGAAAATATATTACTATATTCCCATAAAGTAATGGTATTTATGTAGATATTATTAGCATATTTTGATCTTTCCATACATGTATATGATATATTTTGATCAAATTCATCATCAAACCCCATTACTCTCTCTTGTCCCCTCCCACTCCTGCTGATTCTCTTCTAGCCACCCTTCTACTTTCATGACTTGCCCCCCTTGGTTCCATTAGACTTGCTATAGCACAGAAGCACGTGTGAGGAATTATTTACCAGAGCATGGACATCTTATTAGAGGATACACCTCTGAAAAACAGGTACCATCCTCTCCCAACAATCATTGACTGTTAATAGGTACTCAGGGAAGAGTGGAGCCTAACCTTGAACTTCTGATCCTTCTGCCTCCACCTCAAGTATTGGGATTGTAGGCATGGTGGTACTGGAAATGGAACCCAGGGCTTTCTGCATGATGGGCAAGTACTCCACGAAATAAGCTACAGCCCCAGCTTTCATAATACAATTTAAATAAAACATTATTTAAAATTAAGCTAATAAACACAAAGACAGATTTCAAAGAAATATTGAGCTGATGACTCTGAAGGCTTTTACTCCAAAGAGAAAATGGAATTAATTCATTTATGCAGTCTCTTGAGATATCCCAGTATATTGAAACCCCCCCCCCAGCATGTTGTGGGTACCTTATATATCTTTCACATTAACATTGCTAAAAAGAGTGAAAAAAATGAATCTCTTTCATTCTTGAATAGAAATCACCATAATACCACTATCACCTGGAATTACATTTTCTAGATCCTAAATTATTGCTTAGAGGTATTTCTTTAAAAAGTCTAAAATTTGGCTACATAATGACTATCTGAAAATATGTTTCACCTCGAATAGATCCTTCTTTAGTGGAATGGGTCTGTGGAGTTGGAGAAGGGGTCTTAAAGGAGTGAGGAGGGGAATAAGGTAATGTGAGGAGAGAAATGTAAGAAAAATTTCATATTTCTCTCATGTACAGAATCTAGATTGATGGTATAAATGATAAGAAGGGGGTATAAGTAAGGGGAGTAATAGGACCACAGGGGTGAGAGAGGCTGGATGGGAGACAGCAATGGGGTCAAATGATATGCACATATGATAACATCAAAATAAACCCTGTATTGTGTACACTATTAAAAAGTTAATGAAAAATAAACAAAACTAAAGGTTAAAAATAGTTTTTCCCCCATGAACAATTATTTTGATTATTAAGAACATACTTTGTAATTATACTTCATGTGTTGGTACCATCTTTTCCCTCCTCCCATCCCCCATTCCACAGCGGGTCCTCCTCAGTGGGGTTGCTGGTATTCCCCATGGGGTGGTGGGTTATGCACTGAGGGAGCAGAAGTCAGTTATTTCGAGGGGGTGGAAGAGGCAGTGCCTTTGGGCATCACATTCCAACCTGTGGCTCTCACAGTCTTTCTGCCACCTCTTCCTCAAAATTCCCTCAGCTTTAGTGGGTGTGTTTTAAGTCTATTTCAGTGATGAGCTAGTAGGAACCTTTGGATTTCTGCTTTGGTATGTGTTGAGTATTCCCAGCAGTTATCTCCTTTACCCAGGTGCTGATTGTCAGCCTCCCCATGGAAGCAGCACTCTTGCTCATTGCCCCACTTTCTCTGTGGTTTCATTGGGTCTTGACTGGGAGATGCAAGGGGTGGTTTATCTCATTGGGCTTCACTACCTTCTGAAAAAGAAAACAGATTCACCAATGGAGAGTGAAAGCAGCATAGGTTAAATTGGATAAGTGCTATTAATGTAGTGAGATTTTGATGTATGTAGCCCCTCTTTTAGCCAAAGACTATGGAAGCTTGACAATGGAGAGCATAATCTTTGTCTCCATAGGATTCAGACCTGGTTCACAGTTCCAGATATGGGTTCCTTTCCAATGAGCAGGTATCTTAGCCAATCAGAAAGTCATTGGTTTACCAGGGCTGTGTGCCTCCATTGCACTGGGGTGCATTTCTTGTCAGGCTAGTTGTTTCTGAATAGCTTAGACCCCTGCTTGCTCACACCATTGCTCACCCCAGTAGCTCATGTAGCCTTTTCCAGTACTAGACAGGCTGTCTGGGGTCTGGCTCTCTTCTGGATTCTAGCCAGGTCTCTCTGTGTTCTTTGCCAGCAGCATATGGTGTATTGAGCAATAGGGTTTTACCTTTTACCTCAGGTGGGTAATCAAGTACTTTAACACAAGCCTGTCTTGTTTTGGGGACCTTGTAGTTATCTCCAATCAACCCTCAATGTGGGTAGCACCTATTCCCATGAAATCTTTCAAAGACATATCTTTTATTTTTCTTAACAGATCTTGACATATTTTGTAGTATACTTGACAATTTGTCTACCATAATTGAAACTTAAGTTAATATAGGTAGATTATTTTCATCCATGCTTAGAATGGTCCCGTTACTGAAAATTCAAAAGTTCAGTTCCAAGGGATAGGGCTACAGCTCAGTGGGTAAAGTTCTTGCTGTGCAAGTAGAAAGATCTGTGTTTGGATCCCCAGCACCCACATAAAAGCTAGGTGTGGCAGCACATGCTTGTAAACCCAATGCAGGGGAGGCAGAAGGATGGAGCATCCCTAGAGCTTGCTGACTAGCTAGACTAAGTGAATCACTGAACTCTAACTTCAGTGTGAGGCCCTGTCTCAAAAATTAAATAAATAAATAAATAAATAAATAAATAAATAAATAAATAAATAAATACAGAAGAAGACATTGACCTCTGACTTATATTTAAATATATACAAGCTTGTATGTGCATCTACACTCACATGTATGCCTACACACAGCTGAACATATGTGCATCACACACACACACACACACACACACACACACACACACACACACACAAAAACACACACATGTAAAAGTATATACAGTTAAATAAACGTGAAAAACAGTCCTAAAAGTAGTTCCTAAGAGAGAATAAGTATGGATGTAGTTATTTATATAATGGATAAAAGATTTCCTTTTTTAAACTGAAATCATATACCAAAAATTATTAATGTATACATTTCTAAATGGCTTTGTTGCTTGAACATATCAAATTTTATATAATTTAATTTGTAAATTTTCATCAATTCTATGTTTAATGACATGATCAGTGATTTTAAAACTTTAATACATTAAAATGTATACAAATAAATGACTGGATTCTTCGTTCTTTAATAAAATACTGAGTTTGGGTTCACTTCTGTTCTTAAATTTGTTCAGATTCTAACGTCAGATGCGCTAAGAAAGGCTTCATAGCCTCCAACTTGCAGAAAGATGTTGCAGAACAGAGGTGAGGCCCTGGGGCTGTTTAGCATTGTCAGCCAGCTGTAATTCCCACCACTCCTCTTGAGGCCCTCCTTCTCTCCAGGTGTTGCTCTGCTGGTGAAAGAGGACATGCCTCTTTGATCAGGCTATTCCCTAGTGAAAATAATCCCCAACAGATGGTGATAATGTGTTACCAGGCTAATGGAGATCCCTGCAGATAGGCTGGGAAATGAAGTTTTCATGGAAGGACGCTTGCTACTAAAGGACAAAGTGAATAAACAGAATATCCGGTACAGCTGCAAGGGAAACAGCTCCTGATTAGAAAAGGAGTGCATGCCCAGTTTAAGTTCCAGTGGCAGAGATCACTCAACATCAGTTTCTGTACCGATATTCGATGCTTAGCCTTGTTGATTATTCACCCATGTACTCCTGAGTATTGCATGCACTCAATGACAGTGGGTATTGGGTCAAAGGCATCTGACACGTGGATGTTTGCATCTTGACGTATCTGAGGGAATTTGTGTCATTTAGCTTTGGGTTTTAGACAGGGAGTATGGGTTGGACTGCTTAATATTTATTTCCTTCCTTATATATATTAAGAATGAATAAGCTGCATCTTATTGGAATATGGGATACTTTTATAGAAGCATTTCATTTGTGTGCTTTTCAAATTTAGCTAAGTTCCAGAGTACAGATTGAGCTGCTATTCCAAACATCATTTGTGAAAATTGTTCTATAAAAACTTGTGACTTAAAATATGACCCATAGGCCAGCAAATCAGCCTCATTTGGAAGCTTATTGCAAGCAAATTTCATGTTGGCAACTTATTACACATACAGACTCGCGACCGCCTAGATGTAGTGTACAAAATTGTAATCCTAGCACTCAGTAGGTACAGGGAGGAAGATTGTGAGCTTGAGGATAACCTGGGCTACACAAGTTTAAAGCCATCTTGAGGTAAATAGTGATACCCTGTGGTAATGAGGTCTCCCAGCCTGTGGTAGGGCCCTTGATTTTATCCCCAGTTGTGCATGAAGCAAATAAGAAAATAGAATTTCACCTTTCATTCATTAAGCCTTGGAAAGGCATTATTGTCATAAAACTCTAAGTGGTATAAATCAGGGGAAAATGTCCATAAATAATGGCAACGCTCTAATTCTTGCTCTAGAAAGCTAGTATAAGGGGATTAATTTCAGAATTATTTCCAAATATAATCATATTTTTCACTAACGCTCCCAGATCAATATACACATGATATAAATCAAAGTTATAAAAACATACATATGCCTAAAACATCTATTTATTATTAAGAATCTGAGGATGCTACAATATTTACCAAGATAATACACAAATGTTATCAGTAGCATGTTTATCCATGTGAGGTCTGCTTTAAATGTTACCTGTTATTATCACTATTACATTACAAAGACTATTTGAATAATTAAGGTTTTTTTTGCATTGAGAATAAATTCTAACACATTTTCCTTAGCTGAAAACATTTTTAAATTCCTTATTCATTAAAAAAAAAAACAAGTTATAGTTCACAGTGAAAGGGAAATGAAGGTGTATATGTATAACAAATGGGATTTTTCTAAACAACTTATGAATGGTTGCTACCTTTCATCAGCTAATTGTGAGAGCTGTTCAAATAGAACCACCATATAGTTGCTTGGTTCTTGTGAAGTAGCAAGTCCAGTTTTTCACCTTAGCTCTGATACCCACATATAGTTAATAATGAATACAGGAAAGATGCTTTATTGTAATGAGTAGCTAGACAAGAAGGTAAAGGAGAGTAGAATTCTGACACTGGATTAGAAACTGCCAAAAAGGCCTGGTGTTCAAAAGTAATGCCAGCCCTCATCAGCCCCCTCTACCAACAAGTGAAACCCTCTAGTTCCTTAAAATGAAGTCATGGAAACTCTGAAAGTTTTTTTCCAACTACACTGGCATTTCTTCAGAAATGATGGAATCTAAAGACTGATGAGTTATAGGCTGACCCAAAACTAACAAACAGGTTTTATGTGAGTGTTAGGGGATCTGCATGCAAGGCCAGACATCAGAAAAGCCAAATTCCAAGCTGACAAGTTTCTACCTTTGGCTAACCCTAGTATTGCCTCCAGGTGGCATGTGAAGAATTAGGGAATTATACTTGGGGATTTCTGAAAACACTGTGTGTGGGTATAGTGTTAACTTCCTACATAATATAGAAAAGGCTACATAATTTTCAGTGTTTAAAAACTACTTAAAGTCAGAAAATGAAAAATGACATAAAACATGGTCTCACTTCCTACTCCAATGCCAGGCCTTAATAATATAAAAAAATATGTTCAGCATTCTTGGTAAGAAAAGCATTAGAGTTCTAGGATAAGGCTTAACCCCAAAAGATATAAATTAAGCAATTATATTACTTTAAATTATAAATATAATATAAATGTATAGTATAAATTAGAATAGATAAAAAGATTAATTACATTAAAAGGATGACATGTCAAAATTACAGGTTGAATCTTTGTATCTGTCCCCAAATTCATATATTGTTATTTGAAGAAGAGTTCTTGGAAGATAATTAGGTATAAATGAGCTCATGGAGAAGAAGGAACCATGATATGTGTCCTTTTATAAGAAAAAGAGTAAGCAGATTTTGCTGTCTGGCTCCGCCCTACGAGGGCACAGGAAGAGGCTGCTGGAAAGGAGGGGGCACTCACCAGAACCTGACTGTGCTGGCTCTCTAACCTCAGACTTCCCACCTCCAGAGCTGCGAGAAACAATTTGTCAGTTAAATCACCAGCCTATGGTGTTTTGTTTAGCAGTCCTTGCTGACTAAGGTAATGACATAAGTTCATAATACATTCATTTCTATGTGCTTAGATATTTAATTGAATTCACTTCAAAAATGGTAAGACAGTTATTACAATTGTCATCAAAAAACTTTTAGCATCTTATTTCTTAAAAACATATCTTCTCCCTCTTTAATTAGACATGTCACATTTAACTACTAAAATAATGAAATCCAAATGTTCAGATATTTTCTACTCATATATGTGTTCTCTATTGGTAACATCTTGGCTCCTACATTTTTGGCAGTAAAGGCAACATTAGTTAATGTTTCTCCAGTAGTGGTTTTAAAGTATCTCCATGTCTTTTTAGCAGTGGCAAGCATGACTATGTCTAAAATATAATGGGAGTTTAATATGCTTGACTGGTTTAAAGATGATGGATAAGTAAAATAAGTATGTATTTATAAAAACCTTGAGACATACTTTTTTCTGACAATTTTTAAACTAATTTCTAGCTTGGATTTTCTGTGACTCTTTATACCTGTGTCCAAGGAGTATTTTTTCTTAAATATTGCTTTAAAAGTATACCCTTATATGATTTAATGACAAAGTATTAATATACATCATGCCATATGGTTCAATACTGATGTACTAATATGCAAAAACAATGATGTACTAATATGCAAAAAAATATTGTTACTAGCATTGGTTTTCTCATGAGGCTAAAAGTGCTAGTCTTTACAACAAATGCTATCATCTTTATATTTTATTTTGCTATATTAGTGCTGTTTGGTATCAAAGTAATGTTCAGGTGTCGAAATAATGAGACATCTTTGCAAAGCTGATTGGGGATGTTCAAAAGGGGGCTGTGGGATTTCAAAAAAGAAACTGTCAAGAACAAACTATAAGTTGGTTTCTTCCTTCTCTTTTTTCAGAATTCAAAAGCAAACGTGAGGAAAAAAATGCTTTCAAGCCAAGATATTTGGGATAAACAAATTTTAGGGTGTATGTGAATCAAAAGGAAATAGAAATTTTAAACTTGACAATGTTAAAAATTCTTTATTTCAAAAAACTTCAATAGTGTTGAAGAAAAATGAATATTTTGTGTGACATGTAAAGAAAAAATAAGTTGTATGTTCCCAGTATGTTCAACTTGACTACCATAAATCTTTCTGATATAATTGTTCTTGCACACAAATGGTGACCATAAAATATCAACCTAAATGTATGTACTATGCCTATATTTCCATTACATTCAGAATTTAAATTTAATGCCATCAGTGTTCAATATAATAGCATTGAATGACAAAGTAAATGAGACATATATTTACCCAAATATTCAATCAAGTATCATTTAATATTGCAGTGATTTTCAAAATATTCTCTTATGTGGAAGGATGGGCAAATTGTTGATTGATAAGACAATCTTTACATTTTTACTTTCAGGGTTTTTATTCCATGTAATAGTAACTATTGCTATGGAAATGCTATCTGCTAAATTATTGGAATAAAATGAACATCATTTTAGGATCTTGGATTCTGGGTAGAGCAGTGTAGGTAGGACATGGCAGGGTTGGTGCTTCTCTGCTCCACAAAATCTGTGGCTCAGCTGGAAGCCTTAAAGGCTGGATCTGACTTGTAGGCTGAAATCACATGGAAGGACCTTCACTCCCATGTGGAGTGGTGGATTCTGCCCTTTAGTAGAGACTCCAGCTGGGCTGTCAGTTAAAAACATTTACACATGACTTCTTCATGTGGTCTCTCCATGTGGGTTAGTTTGAGCTTCTGCACAAGCAGGCAATGGAATTCCAAGAGCAAGAATCCAATGAGAATTGGGCAAAAAGTTGTGTTCCTTTTTATGAAATAGCATCAAAGTCATCCTGTGTTCAAAGCATGCTGCATTTTTCATTGAATCTCTAAGAGCATGCTGTGGCAGCTTGAGCTGGCTGAGAAAAATTATCTGAATGCGTCATCAGTAGGGACATCCCAAATGGGCTCTTCACATAACCAACAATTGTTCCTGCCAATCAGCCAAATGCTCAGGTGCACCAATGGGTTCTCAACATAGCATGATGGTCATACTCCACAAGAGCATCAAGAAAACCTTGTAAAAACTCTGTAACATTTCAAACCATGAGAAGGTGTATAATGATCCTGGAAATATAGCCACATCTTAATCCATGTGTTCTTTGAAGATAGTATCTTAATATGACAAAACTAAGTTTATGGGTATGATAAATAAGGTTCTTACCATGTAGTAATTGTCTTGAATTATTCAGGCAAGTGCTCAATATAATAAAAAAGGTTTGAATAAAAGGGAGGCAGAATGGCAAAGGTGAAAGAAGGTAGGTGGATGGAAACTGAAGTCAGAGTGCAACATGTTAAGGATAGAGAAAAGGACTGTGTGCCAAGAAACAATAGTGACTAAAGGTAGAAAACACAAGGACATTGATCATTCCCCAGATCTTTCAGAAGGAAAACTGAACCAATCTCAGTGAGACTTTCTGGGGGTTATTTCAAAAGCCAGGACTATAAGATAATGAATATGTGTTATTTTAGGTAACTGACTTAGTGGTGATTTGTTCTAGCCATTGTAGGTACTACTATTTCAGCCTAACCTCAGAAGTTACACAATACTTTTTAAAGCTGTGTTCTGTTGATGATCAATAAATCAGAAGATTCCAGAGTCAAGGGGAAAAATCCAGGTATCATCTTTTGGTGGGAGGAATGTGTAAATATTTGCAACTACTTTTTAGTACAAGAGATTATTAATTGTTACATAGTGTAGGTAGGTCATAAGTACATCTTAGTATTCACTAAATTCAAGAATTGAGAACATTTAATAAAGCCAGTAGCCATTTTAAAATAGCAGTAGAAAGCCAACCTGGGGCTAGATTCATGCAGAAGGCACAAATGGTCTGCAGAAAGAGCAAGGCCAATGTTCCATGTACCCAAAGCTATGGACCCAACCCTATCTCAGCTTACTCCTATGACTAAGCTGAAGCCATAGGAATAAGCTGAAGTAGGCACCTTTACACACCTGACCTAGCTCCAGTTTGGCTTCCTACTTCTATTTTTAAATGGCTACTGGCAGTATTAAATGTTCACAATTCTTGAATTTGGTGAATACTAAGATACACTTACAACGTAGCTATATGTAAAAAGTAGTAAGCTGAAATTTAAATTTTTTTCAGACTTGATTCTTTAGAAAGATAAAAAGAGAACAAGAACTTACTGATATCTTAATATGACAACATTTAATATTATCAATATTGAATATTATAATAGGAATAAAGTATTGGCTAAAATGTTATGAAGTTTCATCAGAAATGAAAGGGTGGTTCTGTAAGAATATGTTGTTTAGGGTACTATTTATGTTTTTGTACTTTCTTCCCTATCCAAAGATTACTGAGCATGTTGCTCATTTGAAGTCTTAGTTTGGAAGTGAGAGTTTTGCTGGATGAATGGGTCCTTCTCACTTTGATGAGAAGCTAACTTCTCACAATATTCCAGGGTAATCCTTCAATAAACTTGATTCCCTTACACAGCACCATTACGTACTTCAAATGACTTCAACCACTCAGTATAATTGAATAAGACTCATTGCAATTGATGCCAAGATTAATGAGATCATGGATTTTTTTTTCAAAGATTTAGAATTTATCAAATGTTAAAAAAAAACAGTAAATTTTTCCACTAAGGAACAGAAAGTATTTTCAAATATATTATATTAACCAATCAACATAGGAGGGTCATTATTAATACTCCACCTACTTTATAAACCAGACAGATATTAGCACTATTAAAAAATCTGCCCTTGTATAAAGGGATATATGGACTTTTCAAAATTTAGAGCCTCCATGTTTCTCATCAAAACTGTTGGTAAGACCCGATTGTTGAAGACACCACATTTTCATTGAAGGACACCAAGAAATCAAGAGCTGAAACTGAGATGGAAGCTTCTTTCCTCTTGGCCAGATGTCATAGTGTGGAAGGTGCTATGACAGCTGCTGGGGGAGAAAAGTCATCAACAGTCTTAACCAGCAGTGGATCCTGTGAAATGCACAACAACAAATTAGCAAGGAAGAATGTACCCACTGTTTTAATAGTGGCATGACTGTGATGGGAATAACTAACGACTCTCTGATTGAGTCTGAGACCCACTTTGACTAGAGGGAATCCATGTCTGGAACTGAAATCCTAGTCAAAGCCTTTGGCTGAGGACCCTAGTGGGGAAGTTACTACTGTTTTTTGGTTGAATGCATATGTTTTGTGCCAATCAAAGTGTGCTCTAAATATGTCTGTCTATGTCCATATACTAGCAGCACTATCACAGTTAGAGAAGCTTCTATTTGCATATGGTGGTAACTACTGAGGAGATGCAAATTTCATCAAAGTACTTAGACTAAGTGAATCCAGAGTGCTCAAGGCTAAATGAGACATCTATATCATCCCCTTCAAAGCTTAGAGGACAGTGTGGAAGATGAGGCAGAAAGAACATATTAGCCAGAGGATGGGAAGTAGCACTGTGGAACATTGTGATACAGGCATGACATCACTGTTGACCTCATCATGACTGTTGTGCCTTGCACAAAAATCCACATAATACTGAGCCTATCACTATTACATCACGGACGATGGAGGAGGGCATGAAACCCCTACCTTTCTGTGAGGGGTTATAGGCCATTAATGGTGGCTAAGGTAGGGAGAAAATTTTCTGCTGTGGTATAGTTACTGGTGAGACCCACTTGCCCATGAAAGCAACTGTAATTAAACTCAGTGGGTCATGCCCACATGCAAGAAGAAAAAAAGTGACATCAAAATAGAAGAGGGACTAACTGGGAAGAAGAAGGGTTTCAATGGGAGGGGACTATGAGAGGGGCCAAGAGAAGGTAATAGGAGGGAATTATGCATTATGTATACCATAAAATTATCTATCTATCTATCTATCTATCTATCTATCTATCTATCTATCTATCTAAATAAATAAAACCCAAGTGACAAAATTAATTAGAGCTCAGAAGAAAAGAAAAAGAAAAACCAAGCAGGAAAAATTCAACTCAAATTCCTTTGCCAACAGATTGGAAGAAAACAATAAATGTTACCATGGCAGTTTCTGTCCATTCACTGTTCTTGCCTCGCAACATTTCTGGAACATTCAGCATTTACTATCTGATCCTAGTTCAGCTGCCTTGTTCCTACTGGTGGTATAGACAAAATGATGGTTTTTCATGTCTAAAACTGAGACAATTAAACATGATCATTCAGATTTTTCTTCATCTTCATTTTTAGTGTTGGAGTTTCAGCCAAGGTGGAGGAATTTTCTATCTAAATACAGCCACGTATCATTTGATTTTTGAGTACTTGGTAATGCATATGGAATTTGGTCTGTGATGAGAAATAGTGCTTTGGAAAATACAGGGCTTTTAAAAAAATTATTAGTTTCCACTCACAGTGAAACATATTTACACCTGACTCTTTGTGCCCCTGATTTGTATGATGTATATTATGTTACTCATTTTTCACCTAACTTTTTACCATTTAGGCATCATTAGCCACACTATTCAATTGACTTATGTTACATTAAGTATTTTTTCAGCTGGAGTTTTATGTCTAAATGTTTATATCAGTTTTTACTCTAGCCCTAATGTATATATCAGAAAATAAACTATAAATCAAAAGAAAGAGAACAGAAAACAGCCTCTTTCCCACTATTTTTAACACAATTAAACGTAAATTGAGGAGGTGACTCAGTAAGTGAAATGCTTGTCACACAAGAATCAGGACCTGCATTCAGATCCTCCAGTGCCCACATCAAAGCTTGGTAGGCACGGTGGCCTGCCTGGCATCCCAGAATTTAGGTGGCAAGACAGAATCTCAGGGTAAGCTTGACCAGCTGAATTGGTTCAAGTGAGAAAGCCTGTGTCAATAAATAAGGTGGAAAGCAATCAAGGAAGATACCAGATGCCAACCTTTCACCACATGTGCACATAAATTCATGAAAACATGCATAAATACATGTAAACTCATCACACACTCATATATATGACAAAAATGAAATGTGTATAGTTCTAAATCATATATAAGATTTCTAATACATTGGCCAGTTTTGGGGTTTTGAGGAAGGGTCTTACTATATAGCCCAGACTCACTCTGGAACTCATTCTATAATCTCAGGCTAGTTTCAACCTCACAGAGAGCCTCCTACTTCTGCCTCTCTATTGCTGGAATTAAAGGCGAGCATCACCATGCCTGGCTTGGCCAGTTTTATTTGTAGTTACTTTGAAAGATAAAATCACTAATGCATTCTGAGTGATTTCTACCTATCAGTGAAATTCCATGGAGGCTTGAACGTCCTGAGTAATTTAAGTTCAAGCAGCTGGGTAACAAGCCTACATTACATCCTTGACTAATTGACTGCATAGTTGGATAAAGTCCTAGGCTGTATATCAGGTATAAACCATTTAACTTCTTACAGGTGACTAGAAGACAAGTATTTATGTCTAGGTTATTCATTTTAATTTGACATATTTAAGGAAATTGTTGTAAACTATCAGGGTATAATTCATTTGCAACTCATGGGTAAATCTTGCCTGGCTCATGAAATGCTGCAAAAATCTGTAAATTGATGAATAGTACCTTAAAGTAAGAACAAGGTATATGAAATCTGAATTACTGACCTCTATTTAAATATCAGATCTAGCTACAAATCCAGGAGATTGTTACTTTAATTAGTAGTTGACAACTATGTTCATGGCAGAGATGGGAAGGATTTCAGATACTTAACTGATTTAGACTTTTGAGGTTACAGAATGCCCATGATTCTACCACTCTGCATTTTTTCTAATTGTATAAGCCCAGAATTTATTGATCAGTGAGTTAGATATGGTTAAAATTTTAAGCATAACCCCGTGGGCTAGGTTAGTCATACACTAAATGATTAGTAACATTTGCTTTGAATTTTTAAAGAAACTTTATTAATCAACTAGGTGGACTATTTAAAAGTAATTCTGCAAGTACTTTGATTTCATTTTCTATGAATAATATCATTTATATCATATGTTCATCTGTTAGCTCAGAAATCAATATGTTCTGTGTAATTTGTCTCTGTTATTTCCAGGGTTAGATTCCTTCACTTTCAATTACTTACTCTTAGTATGATATATGACAGAATCAAGTGTTGTAACTATTACTGGAAAAGTTTATCTCTTAAGGTACAATACAGGGTACAGAATATGTCCCAACCTTCCCCAGCTAAACTAAGCTGTTTAAAGATTCTGTCATACTTAAGGTTCATAATACTGGATTTTTCCTTCATCAAAAAATGTATTCAGGGTTGGAGAGATGGCTTAGCAGTTAAGGCACTTGCCTGTGAAGCCTAAGGACCCTGGTTCGATTCTCCAGGTCCCACGTAAGCCAGATGCACACTGTGGTGCATGTGTCTGGAGTTCATTTGCAGTGGCTAGATGCCCTGGTGCACCTGTTCTCACTCTCTCTCTCTCCCTCTCTCTGACTCTAATAAATAAATAAAACAAAAACTAAAAAAAAATGTATTCAATCTTAGAATGCATTTTTGTATCAAGTGATAAAATACTTTACACTCTACTTGGTTTTGAAGGACTTTTATTTTTCCTAACAGTTCTATGAGGTACATGCTACCACCACTTTCTGGATGAGAAACTATCACTTTATTTAGCTGAAATATAGTCATTGAATCCTAGACCCAGAGCAAAACAATAATTTTTAATTGCTTATATTTTTATTCTTTGTGGTTTTTTGTATTTTTAATTTTCTTGAGAAAAGGTCTTTTTACATAGTTTAGGATGGTCTGGATATTGTGATCAACCTGCCTCAGCCTCTAGAAGGATAGAATCACAGGCCTGTGTCATTGTGCCCAGAAAAATAATGATTTATTTAGCAGTAAGTCATCTAGAGAGTATTATATATGTGTAGAGCATCTTGCATTTCCAAGTTCCTAGACATCTATACTGTGTTACAAGATGCTCCATATGAAAATCTTTCTGCTCATGAGCCTGAGAGTGACTTGGGTATATACTTTGGGCCTAAGATCAATCATCACCAGTTTGCAATTAGATGTCAGTCAGGGTGCAGGTGGCTGAAGGCTTCCATGGGGTTGGAGGATCCTCCTTCTGGTGACTTGATCAGATGAGTACCAATGGGAAGTCTCAAATTTTCCTCACTTTTACCCACCTCAGGTCTTCTTCAGCGTTCTGAGGAAATTGTGGCTGGATTTTTACCAGAGCTGAAAATCCAAATCACCAAATGAAAGCTGAATTGTCATTTTTTTGTTTTGATTTTGTGTTTTCCTGGATACTATGGTCATTTAAGTTGTCTGTAGGGCTCTCACTAAAGTATGTTGCTCCATATGTTATTTTCTTTGTGTTTCTGAGGGAGAATCAGGGCCTGAAACTTCTAATCCACCATCTTGTTGATACTGTCATTTAAAAAATATTATTATTTATTTTATTAGTTATGCTCATAATGTGAATACATTCATGTTGGTGCCTTCAATAGCCTCTTCCTTATCCTCCCCATCTGAAGGGACCCTCCTTATTGGGGAATGTAGGTCGTGCATTGTGGGGGTAGCCATCAGTTGTGGGGAGGAGGCAATGTCTCTGTGCATAATGACCCAACTTGTGGCTCTAACAATCTCCCCCCCACCTTCTGCAAATTTCCCTGAACCATGTTGGGTTCGTTTTAGGTCTACTTCAGTGATGAGGTCTTGGGAGCCTCTGTGTCTTTGGATATCTGGTTTAGTAGGAGCTGAGTGTTTTCTGTGTTTATCTCCTTTAGCCTTGTGCTGGTGTCAGGTTCACCGAGAAAGCTGCACTCTTGCTCATTTCCCCTGTTACTCCCTGGTTTCAACTGGGGCCCTGGTGAGGTGTGATAGGCTGATCCTCCCCTCAGGTTTGGCATCCATCTGAAAAAGAGAAGCAAATTCTCCAATGGAGAGAGAAGTCAGCACTGTATAGATGGGGTGGCCATTATTATTTTAGAGAGAATTTTATATGTGTAGGCCCTCTTATAGCCCATGATTGGTGGGAGCATGATATTGGAGATCAGGCTCATTTTTTGGACATGGTTTTGACTTGTTTCCCAGTTCCAGGTATGAGTTCCTTTCCACTGAGCAGATCTGTTAGCCAAATCAAGAGCAGTTGGCTACCCACCATGGCTATGTGCCACTATTGCACAAAAATCAAGTCCAAAGGGATCAAAGACCTCAATATAAGACTGGAAATACTGCTACTACTGAAGAAAAAATAGGAGGAACTTTCCATGATATAGGAGTAGGAAAAGACAAAACCCCAGTAGCTCAAGAAATTAAACAATTACTCAACAATTGGGATCTCATGAAGCTGAAAAATTTTTTTTTTCACATACAAACATATAATAACCAGAGCCAACAGATTACCCACAGAATGGGAGAAAATTTTTGCCAGCTATACAACTGACAGAGGCCTAATATCTAGAAGCTACAATGAACTCAAAAACCTAAAAAATAAAAAGTCAAACAACCCATTCACAAAATGGGGCAGAGAAATGTAACAGGGAATTCTTAGAGGAAGAAATACAAATGGCAAACACACTTAAGAAAATGTTCAACATCCCTAATCATCAGGGAAATGCAAATTAAAACAACTATGAGATTACACATTACCCCAATAAGGATAGCTAACATTAAAAAAAAAAAAAAAAACTAATGAAAACAAATGCTGGCAAGGCTGTGGATAAACAGGAACCCTCTTTCACTGTTGGTGGGAATGTAAAATGGGACAACCACTATGGAAAGCAATATGGAGACTCCTGAAAAGGATGACTATAGATCTACCAACAGATCCAGTTATTCGCTTACTGGGCCTTTACCCTAAAAGCTCCAAACCTCAGATCAGAGAGATCTGCTCAACCATGTTTATAGCTGCTCAATTCATAATAAATAAGAGCTGGAATCAACCCAGATGTCAATCATTACATGAATTGATAACAAAGAGGTGGTATATCTACACTGTGGATATTATCATTTTTATAGCCTTTTTACCTACAAAAAATTTTGCTTTGTAAGGCTTGACTATATTGTTTAAGAATTTGGGAAGGTTTCTTCTCTTAAGGATGATTGTAAATGACAATATAAGTAAAAGTTACGGGGAAAAGGATATTGTAACCAAATGAACCAATTAAAGTTATTTATGAAAGAAAGCATAAGCTCAGGAAGTGAATGGTATGAACGCTTTTATAGATAATTTCAACTTGGTGTTAACATGTTACAATATTCTACCTGATGAGTGTTGGGGGTAATAGTAAGAGACTATAGGTATATTATTTTATAATATAAAGTAATATATTGCCTAAATGAGTGTGTACATGAAAACAGGACACATTCTCCCCTCGATTGCATTAGCATAATATTCAGCACTCATGTTTATAGTAAACCTTAGGCCCAAGGCTATTTTTTTCATGACTTTGTGCCATAGGGAGAGTAATCTTCAGCATAAAGGCAGTATTACTGATTAATTGGCTATTGCAGTGAAGATGTATTACTTATGATATCCTCTACTTTAAAATCTTTTCAAAAATCTGACTTTTTAACTTATTTTCTTAGTTTCCCTGAAAAACCTAAATCCATGGTCTGTTGGGTCATCATTTTACTACCTAGGTTAATGGGAAATAAAGCCACATAGACTGTACAAACTGACAGATGATCACAGCTTGTGGTTTCTATCAGTAAAGTATAAATATGGAATGTTTCATACACATCAGCTGTTTCCTTGCCCTTGGAGAAATTATGAGTAAGTAAATAGAGGTGAAAGAGGAATTGAATGAGGGATGAATACAGAAAAGTAAGTTAGAAATAAAACCATTATGAAAAGCAGTAATGCTATGGAGCCATGGAAGATAAATACAAAAGATGTAAATGAAAACAACAACAAAAAAAACTTATGGACAAAAAGAAAATGAAGTAAAATAATGTAGGGATTATATGAAGATTCAGTCATAGCTCCACAAACAAATTGTAGGAAGTTGCAGAGAACTATACTGAACTATGCTACACTATACTACACTACATGACACGACACGACACGACACGACACGACACACTATACTATACCATACCATACCATACCATACCATACCATACCATACCACACCACACCACACCACACCACACCACACCACACCACACCACACTACACCACACCACATTACACCACACCACACCACACCACACCACACTATGGTGTGTTACAAATAGCATAGTTTGGAGAAATTAATAAAGAAATAATGGAAGATAACCATTTTTTCTGAATGCTTATTCATTCATAAGTTGATCAAATAAAAACTAGTTATTGAAACATATATGTAATTTATTCTATAAAATTAATAATAGAGACATTGTTTACTATTTTGATGCTTCTGTAACACTTAAGAAAAAATTGTGAGTTAGAAAATTGAACACATATTTTAAGCATATATAGAGGTAATAATTGAAGACATATTACAACATACATGGGGTTTGTCATTCATTTAAAATATTTTACATTAATGATTAGGCAAAGTTAACCAAAAGTCATGACATTCAGAAAAAAATGATAGAATATGTTTTCATGCCACATAACATGTGTAGGGTTTTTATATGACGTTAATCTTAACTGTTTCAAATAAGCCTACACTGACACATTGGGATCACATTTGTCTTATTAATACATCTTTAGAAAACATGTCCAATAAGCTGTGTGTAAACATATTTTTTCCATATGGGGATTTAAAATAAAATGCACAGAATAGTAATTGTACAAAGAAAACCAAATTTTAACAAAATGTTTGCAAACCCTATGAACTCAACAGAAAGCCAGAACTGGCAATGTTTGTAAGGAAAAGAAAGGTCTGTGCTGATGAAATAAACCACTTGACTTAGCACTACTCAGTTTACACTCTAAATGTGGGCAGATAATGTGGGCTCAGAGCATTATTTCATCCATGGGGCATATGGTAATTATATCCACATTAAAGCACTCCCGCTAATCGTACACATCCAAACGTATTTGCTGCTGATGGGGCATATTTCACACTGAGGGGTCCTTACAGATTGGGGTACATCAGCATATTTCTCGCTGTATGATTCTCTTACCTGTGTACCACTGATGCTCTTCTCTAATGACGGCTCTATCCCCAGCTCACCATAGAGAAGATTACATCATAAACACGGGCTGGATGAGAAATGCAGTTTTGGGAGAGGAAGCAAGCCTGAAGATTGATCAGCTATTGTTTCCCCTGAGCTTATTCTGAAGTGGGCAATCTAAGAACTGATTTCAATGTCCGTGACATACTGAAACTATACAGAATTACTGGCCAAAACTCAAACAAAAGGCAGACCTTGGGCACTGGGCCACACCACAGCTATTGTATCTTCCATGTGCTATATTTTATACTATCTTAAATGTACTTTTTCTTTACAACTTCATAACACGTTTGTAGAACATAAATAATCATCTGTGCTTGATGATGTGAAAAAAAGAGACAGGTCCAGAAAGAATAACTTTCCTAAAACCAATATTCACACCTAAACAGTTGAGATCCTGTGTTTAATCCACTGGATTCTGAACCATAATTCTACAATGGAATTCAAAGTAAAATGTCATTTTCAAAACATCACAAAGCTACTATGTATGTGAAATATTTAATTTTTCTACTGAAAATCATTGTTTATAAAGCCCTAGATAAACTCATTGCAGACTCTTTAAACTCTATTTGCATTTGGCTGCCCTGTTTGAGATGCCCTGAGTGAATACATGGCAGCCTGATGGGAAGTCTGGCATTGATTCTCCCATACTGATGCCTGAGAGGAAGATGTCTTAATATGCTGTTTATAAGACAAATAATCCTGAGCATCATATGCTCTCACTGGTGTTTTAGGCTTTTCCTGCCTAAAGAATCATCTGAAGTTCCATTTGGTGTGCTTATTTTGATGCTTGCCCAGATCCCTGTGGGGCTTAGAGAGATTAAGGTCTTGTGATAGCCAGATTGTTGGCATTTAATGCTCCATTACTCAGCTGTCTGCAGGGCCTGGAGTCAGTTGGCAACACAGTTCCCAGCAAGAAATGATGTAGATACAAGTCCAGTCTCGATGCTCCCCTGTACCAAATGTGTCAGGGTGACCCCTAAATAGGAAACATGTGCTTTCCAGAAAAGTGCTGTGGAAAAGTCTATATGTTTTCGTGTTTTGTTTGGCCTTTGGAGAATTACAGGCCACATGATTTTCATCAGCACTGTGCTGTGTACCCTTCTCCATCCAAATGCTGGTAAGAAGTATTCTGGTGGTATTTGGAGAGGAGTCTCTTGCATAGCCTCACATCACAGGAACAAAGGCAGTGACTTCTTTGTTCTGCAATATCAATTCAATAATGTTTGTTTAATAGCCTTGGAAGATAGTAATAGTTTTTTTACAGAGTAAGGGGGGGCAGCTTTCATTATTGTCCACTATGATAAATAAATAGTCTATTCAAAGCTAAGGCAATCAAACTTACTGCTCATTATAAAATATTTGGGTTCCCTAAGATTATGGTTCCTCTGTGAAAACACAACTCAATACACCAAAAGATATAAGGCTATATAAGGCTATTATAGTTCAAAACCCAGTGATGATGCTGTAGGTATTACGTCAGCCATGAGTAATAAAGCTGTCCTTTACAGCTGACCTTGGCCCTTCAGTTCTTCTGCCAGCAGCTGTGAAATCGGATGGGTCACTGGAAAACAGAGCAAACTTTTAGACTATTCAAAGCTTTTGGCATAGTTTCCAGTCCTTACCATCTAATAAGTGCTTATGTTATATGTTTAAGTGTGTGCATGTGTTTGCCTCTTCTGATCTATGTGGTATGAAACCTATCTAGTTTGCTAAATATAATTTTGTTTGGAAACCTTGTTTTGAATATGTTAGGATATGGACATTTTGATCATCATGGATTTGAAAATGTACTTAATTTTGCATGAAGTATTTATAAAGGCAGAAGTTAGAACTACATTAGTTTTCTATAAAAATTTACATCTTTGTAGGCACCCTAATTATTTATGATAATAATAATTAGTTCTTCAAAGAGAAGGAAACAACTGACCTTTTGTCAAAATAGTACTGTAAATAGATATAGCTTTAACTTGCGTATTAGCAAATCCATTAAAGTAGTAAGTCTTAAGCTTTTCTTGATGATATAAATGAGAACAGTAATGATACTCAACACAGCCCCCACTGGTTTCAGCAAGTTTTGAAATCTTAAAAAAAAAGGCTTTTGGGGCTGGAGAGATGGCAGTTAAGGCACTTGCCTGAGAAGCCTAAAGACCCATGTTCTATGCCCAGGTTAGCCAGACACACAAAGGTGAGGCAAATGTAAGGTCACATATGCCCATTAGATGGTGCAAGTGTCTGGAGTTTGAGTGCAGTGGCTGAGGCCCTAGCATGCCAATTCTCTATCTCTCCCCTCTCTAAACAAACAAACAAACAAACAAACAAACAAACAAACAAACAAACAAACAAAAAAAGGTTGTGGATGAAATAACAGTATCCTAGAATGAGAACAGTGCAAGACAACATCTGTTCTCAGTCCTCCCCTACATCAGAATCCCCTGGATGAAATCACTAAATAGTACTTTCTCAAGTGGAACAACACTCTCTTCAGAAAGACAGGAGTTGCTTTCTTGGAACACCACATTCAAATATGTGACCAATCAAGTTAGTTATATTTAAGGGATATTATTTCCTCTGAATGTCACACCTGATTTAGTGCTGATGGAATTACATGTCTAAGTTGAATTCCAGTATTGCAGATGACATTTATTAGCTTGGTGACTTGTGGAATCTATCCAGCAGTTAACCTATGATTTTTCTCATGTGTATAAATGGCATAATAATGATTACTTCATTGAAATAAGGGTAAGATTAGCATTCTCACCTAGGAAGTGTCCAGGACATAGTAGGCACAGTGATTGCTCACCTACAGTTCATGCCATCTCTGCTGCTGACAGCTCACATCTTCAGTGATGACAATGGGGTGATCGTTGTCAATGTGTGCTGCTCCTCTGCAACCTTCTTGCTCTACACCTAGGTGACACTCAGGGTCACATCAATAGTCCTTATTCTAATACTTGGGGTTTGGATTCAAAGATAGTACAACATTGCTGCATGAATAATGTAGTCTTTGATGGTATATGGGTTAGTAAGAGCTCTACGTGTATACACCTTCCCTCAGTCAGACTATATATATTTTTTAAGGAATAGTTTTATTTTAAAAATATTATTTATTTAGTTGAGAGAATACGTTTATTTCTTTTTTATTGAGAATATACTTTGTATGGATACATCATGTGCTGGTACCATCTTTTCCTTCCTGCCTGCCCCCATTCCACAGGGGCCCCTCCTCATTGGGGTTGTTGGTATTCCCCATGGACTATAACTTAACTTTTGGATGGTTCTTAATAGTGTTTCTTAGATTTCTATGTTGGAAAATTTAGAAACCTCATAATTGCTAAAGCTATGTTTAAACTA
This sequence comes from Orientallactaga sibirica, assembly GCA_036365145.1. Taxonomy (NCBI): domain Eukaryota; kingdom Metazoa; phylum Chordata; class Mammalia; order Rodentia; family Dipodidae; genus Orientallactaga; species Orientallactaga sibirica. Next base: position 19,152,837 of record JAEOAD010000033.1, read on the forward strand.
TTACTGACAAAATACAATTCTAGAGCTCTTCTCTATGGATATAGAAAACCTCATCAGTTGAGTAACATTTTAAAATTTGATTTCAAATGTCAAAAAAAGTCTATATTTGAATGTGCCTTGGATATATTACATTTTTTAATATATAACCTCAATAATCATTCAAATTCAAAAATATATACATATTAGATGTCCTAAAATGTATAAAACAATGGATCCTAAAGCACTTAAATTCAGAGCATAGTATTAATACTTTAATATGAAAGTAATGACAATGGATGTAAATTACACAAATAGTTTTAATAATTTTGTATGGCAGTGGCTAATATATCAGATATAATTAGGTAATCAATACTCATATCTTCTTAGGAAGTTGAAAAAACAACAATCATAGGATTAAGAGTCAACATTAGGGCTGGAGAGATGGCTTAGTGGTTAAGGCACTTGCCTGTGAAGCCTAAGGATCCATGTTTGATTCTCCAGACCCCACATAAGTTAGGCACACAAAGGTGAGGCAAGTGTAAGGTTGTATTCCCGCTAGGTGGTGCAAGACTCTGGAATTCAATTTCAGTGGCTGAGGCCCTACCATGCCAATTCTTTCTGTCTCTCTCTAAAAGGTTTTTTTTTTTTTTTTTTTTTTTTTTTTTTTTTTTTTTAAAGCCAGCAGTACTATTTTCCATGTTGGCTGTTTGCTTATATTATTGATATACCGTGAATCAATGATTTCTTGTAGGCATTTTAAAAGTATGTGCTTATTTTATGAGGTACAATATCAGAACTAGAAAATAATCCATTATCAGCTTAACTATATATGCCTAGAAATATGGTCAAAGCAGATAAAGATGCCACGCTTCAACTTTTCATGTCATGGGAGGGTCGCTTGACATACTAAGTATGACATGTGACCTTTTGACATGTGAGCTGTATAAGAAAATATCAGTCCCTGAACTGAAATAATCTTTTCTTGAAAGTTCATTGATTGTTTGATAGTTTCTTCTTGCAATCCTAGTCAATTGTTTGTGCCTGTTCTAGAGGTGTTCATTATAGTGTATTATGAAGAGATTTCTTCTTGAATGTAGTGTGGGATTGGAATAGTGTTAACAATGTGCATTTGAAAAAATGCCTGACCAGTGTTTACATCACCTTCTGAGGGACAAACCAAGCCCAAAATTTAAACTCCACATATGTGCCATGGCATACATATGTCCTACAACTATAGACCCAGTGAAAGGCGTGCATTCATCACTGTATTTTACCAAAACAGATACTAAGTTTAGACATTTAAAGCTAACAAATAACCCTCCATGTGATTTGAGCTGTGCAGGTCATCTATGTTTGCAAAATGCACTGTAGGTGAATTGGCACTTATGTGGTGTATCTCAGGGAATGAACTTGTCCCACAATCTATGGTGACACATAAGGTAAGAAACCAGTAAATATTTGATTTCTGTGATGTCTCATGGTACAGGATTTGTCCCAGAAGCTCTCAGTTTACATAGTGTTTCTCCTAGCAGCAATTTAAAACATGTATTCATTTAGCAGTTACTGAGGAAAAAAAAAAGTGTAAGATATCTCAGGGTGCTAAAGTTCTAGATTGTTTTCCAAAGGGGTAATCAATTATTGTCACTGTGTTTCTTCAGTTGTGAACCATGATTAGAGAGATTAAAATTTCTGCATGTGTGTGTCATATAAGTCAAGGCTTCCCATCCATTTTGTCCACAGTGTTGATAAGTCTACTTCTTATACCCATCAATGCCAGGGCAAATGTCTCGTGATGGGTGACGAGAAACCATAGACTGCAAATACTGATACACAAGTGAATGGAAAATAGTGATTGGTAAAGAGACAAATTCTTAAATATGCAAAGGGGAGATGGAGACTTATCTAAGTTAAATTCTCTTTAATAATGTGGAAAATACAGAATGCAGACCTTTGTCTAACTAACTCTGATAAATCTACATGTCCTATATTTTCCAGAATCATATGATGGATGGATACTGTTTTGTCTCTAATAGAACCTGACAACTGATTGATTAAATAATGTTAACATATGTTAAAATAGAACTAGGTATGGTGGTGTACTTGGGAGGCTGAAATAGGATGGTTGTGAGTTCAAATGTCACCCTGGACTACAGAGTGAGTTCCAGGTCATCCTGGGAGAGAATAAGACTCTCCCTCAAAAAAAAAAAACACCCCTCACAAATATATATATTCTAGTACAAATATATATACATACATATAATTTCTATTAAAATAATTATTAAGATGGAAATGCAAAATCAATACAAGGCAAAGAAGGAGTTTAATCTTTGATATGAAGTATGTCAGGAAAATTGAATATTTTACATTGTTTTGAAACAAAACAGTCTGACATCCTACAGCAGATGATACATACATGATTACTATCCATCCTAGGCTTTTTGAGGTCTCCAGTTATTTAATACTCTTAGCTAACCTCCATCAAACATTTCCACAGAGAAAATCCTTTCTAAACCACTTAAATCCTCTTTGAAAGTGGAAGGTTTATATAAAAAAAGAAAGATGTCAGTTCTATCTCATTGTTTATTGTTTTTGAAGTGTCCATCCATGGCACCAGGGCCTAGTGTTTGGCTTCCTGGTATAGTATTTGATGTCATGGTGAAGTTCTTATTCTGCTAAGTAATTACGGTATTTGAAGAATTGGTGGTGGCTCCCATGAGATGCAACAAATACATCTGCAAAAAAAAAAAAAAAAAAAAAACCTTATTTCTCAGGATAAAATTATGAACAAATTTAGTGATTCTACTGACCTGGCAAGAATACTGACACACATCCATTGGGAGTAAGATAATCCCAGCAAGTACAGTTAATATGCAAATTAATACAGTTGATACTTAAAGGAGAACTTACCTGAACTACACTGGGGCTTCTTAGTGGCTGACTTCCTGCTATAGACAGATGAGCCAATTGCAAATGATCACGAGCTTAAAGCTGGAGAACAAGGCCCAGCTCTGGATATGTGAGGAAACTCACTCTAGTGAAAACCAGCATGCTAATGTTCATAAGCCCATTCCTGGTCTTAAGTTTATGTTTGGAATGTGCTATCTTTCAGTGGATGTGAGAAATGGGGTATCCCTCCATTAAAAGAGCATATTTTCCCTTCAGGAAATGATTTTCCCTGAGTTATAGCTTGGACTCACACATTTTTCTCCCTATAGTTTGTATATTACTGGACATATAGACTAGAAATATATAGGCTTTTGATAATGATATAAACTAAATTTCTCAGAGTGAAATATAACCCTGAATAAGTGATTAAGATTTTAGGCATACCACTCTTTCATTCCATAGTCTTGGAAAAAGTTCTTTGTTAAAAATGATAAGGTCAGGCTGGAGAGATGGCTTAATGGTTAAGGCGCTTGCCTGTGAAGCCTAAGGACCTGGGTTCTATTCTAGGTTCCACATAAGTCAGCTGCACAAGGTGGTCCATATGTCTGGAATTTGTTTGCAGTGGCTAGAGGCCCTTGCATCCCCATTCTCTCTTTCTCTCCCTTTCTCTCTGTCTCAAATGAAAATAAATAAATAAATAAATAAATAAATAAATAAATAAATAAATGGAAAAAATCATAGAAAATGAAAAGGTATATACTAAGAGGTTAAAATGAGAAGATTTTCATTATCTAATTCATTAAATAAGCCCATAGTAAATATACACTTTACTAGGTAGTATAGAGCACAATTTTACTTCAACTATAAAGGTAAATGACTGGGACTATTTTTAAGGTCTAGAGAATTTTTTTTCAGAACTGTTCATACTATTTTGACAAATGATTGATCTTTATTTTGTTTCCATCTTCAGTCCTTCAGTCTCAGACAGTCCACCTAGATCATTCTGCTTTTGAGCCGGCCCAGTTACATGATTTTAAATGGAGATCTTTTTCTGTTGTTCCCATATAATTTGATGAAAATATAGTCCTTGCTCCACTCAATCACATTTGCACCTTATATTGAAAATTGGTTGCCCTGTATGTGTAAGTCTATTTCTAGACTTTCTATTTTATTTTGTTTTAATCTATTCTCTTTACCTATGTCTTAACTAAAGTATACCTTAAAACCAGATAATGTTAGTCCTTAATTTTATTCTTCTTCATTATTTCAGCTATTTTTTTTTTGAAAAAATATTTTATTTATTTATTTGACAGACAGCGAGAGAAAGAGAGAGAGAGAGAGAGAGAGAGGGAATGAATGGGTGCACTAGAACCTCTAGCCACTGCAAACGAACTCCAGATGCATGCACCACCTTGTGTATCTGGCTTTACAAGGGTACTAGTAAAATGAACTTGGGTCCTTAGACTTTGCAGGCAAATGCTTTAACTGCTGAGCTATCTTTCCAGCCCTATTTTAGCTATTTTTAACCATTTTCATTTCCTCATGAATTAAAAGACAAAAAGAGAAGTGGAAACAGGAGAATTTCCCAGGATCTCGCAAAGGAATCAGTGAATAGAATGAGAGACCCTGCTTCAAAATATAGTGGAAGGAGCAACATAAAAAGTGTCTTCTAACCTCTACATGTGTGCCATGGCATACATATGTCCAATGGAGTTCTACCATTTACAAATGCTTCATTTATATATTTGTAAATAAACTTTAATACTAAAATCCTACTTATGGTTTTAAAGGCACCTAGCAAACTCAATATATACCCAAATTTTTGGTGAGTTTTTAAAGTATTATCTATATTTGTGACTGAAATATGGATACTTCTAGTACTCATCCAGCTTTGAGAGTAGCAATTCATAAAATTGAAGATATAAGCTAAAGATATACACCATTCATGTTCACAACTTTCAGCCAATGAGCTTGCTAGAATTACAACTTTGAGCACACATGCAACTGTATATATAAGCACTACACAAAGTGTTCCTCTACACACACACACACACACAGAGAGAGAGAGAGAGAGAGACACAGAGAGAGAAATGTTTTGATAAAGTAGAATTTTAGCCATTTTGTGTAACCTTGAGAATGAATTAGCAATGAAAACAATTATGCTGTAGTTGCTGGTCATGATTAACTAATACCAGCTTTTATAGTGACCATCACAAACAAACAAACAAAAAAAAAAAAAAAAAAGAAAGAAAAGGAAAAAGAAAGAAAAGAAAGGGGAAGGGAGATAAGGGAAGAAATGGAGAGATACATGGATGGAGGATGTAAGTCAATGATTATGAAATAAATCCAAGATACACAATTATCTTGAATGGTGATATAGAAAGACCACAATTATGAAATGACTATTTCTTTAAATTATTTAGCTATGACTTCACAAGCTTTAACTTGTAAGTTTGGCTTTTACCTGAGAAAATGCCTGAATCAAAATTTTTCATAGATAAAAACAGAAGAGCCATTCGTGATAGAGATGTGAACTCTACTTACCTGTTCAGTCTGCCATAGCTGTGCTTCTAATTTGCCAATCAAGCCTTAAACTTTCTCACTTTTGTATTACAGCTAAACAATTCAAAAGTTATAACTCACAAATGCAAATATACTCACAGATATTTAAATAAATTTCCATGTTTTGAGTAAAAGATTCAGGCATATAGATATTTTCCTAAGGTACTGAGCTAGAAGACTTCCTTGTCTGTCAGCCTTCCACAGGGAAAGGCCGCCGCTTCTCACCTGTTGGTTTTCTCTGCAGAAACATTGCAACACCAGGCTTTCAAGAGCCATTTCCCAAGCTAGGCTGTGGACTTGGATTCCAAGATCACACCAAATTGGTGTTGGTTTCCTTTTAAGTTTTACATTCATTCAATAATCAGGATATTGAACCCCCCTCATACAGAGGAAGAAGCAGAAGCCAAAGAAATAAGCAGGGCATTTTTAAAAAGCATCCATCAGTGAATTTTATAGCTGGTCTGTATATTCCAGTGATATACTTCAGATCAAAAGTCACATCTCTGAAATGAACAGCACACTGAGAAACAACATGAAAATTTTTTTCTTACAAAATATACTCTATAACTTCAGATAAAAAATGTGGCATACATCTGTACCTAGGAACCTTCTAAAATTGTAATTCTAGCATTTATATTTTTAAGAGTTAGTTTTATATTTAGGTGAGTTTCAAGTTTACTATCTTTAAAGGCTTTAAATATCTGTATCAAATATTTATGATTCCTTTTAAAATTGAAGCAGGATATGCATGACTTTGAATTGAGACTTATATTTTTTTATTTATTTTTGATGTGTATGTATTGTGTATGTGTGTTCTTATGTGTGAGAATACACACTTGTATGCTGGTGCATGTGTACATGCATGTGGGGACCAGAAGACAACATCAAGTGTCTTCTTCAATCATTTTCCACTTCATGTTTTTGAGACTCACTGAACCTAGACGTCACCTATTTGTCTGGACTAGCTGGCCAGCAAGTCTTAGGAATCTTGTCTCTGTCTCCTCAGCACTGTACTCTACTTGACATTTTATTGGTGCTAGTGATCAAATTTAAGTGTTTATGCTGCCTGATAAGCATATTACCCACTGAGCCATCTCCCTAGCCCCTCCTATGCCTTTAGATAACCTTTGTCCTTAACTTATTATAATCAAAGGATTTCCTTATGTTATACTTCCTCTCCTTTGAAGTGATGCCAATTAAAGAAGTCCATGATGTGGACTTCATTTTCTTCCTTTTTTCCCTTGCTTTTGGATTTCTCTAAGCTATTTTGACATTACTATGAGATTGTATTATATATAACATCTGCTCAAATAAGTAGCTCATGGTATGTTATTGACAAATATTTTGCTGAAATAAAACCTACAGGGAGACATGCTCATGCTTCAATTTCCCTTAAGCACCAATATAAATTTTAAATCATAACAATTTCCAGGTTTTTATTTTTTATTCTGGATTCCTAATTATATAGGAAAACAGAGAATAATTCATAAGTATTACCTACTGCCAAAATTCTGGAAAAACGTTTTTAGCAAAATAGACTGTTAATGCTTGGAGGACTCTATTACTCTTGCATTAATGTGTTCATTGCTCTCTTATAGATTGAGAGGGTCAAGGGCTATGTTCAGCATAAGTAGTGTGTTAATGCCACACCATGGTTTTGCCACTGTGTCAACCCACAAAGATGGAGAATGAACTTTGTTCCAATTTTCGGTGATGCTATTTCGTATACTGTTAATTTTGAAAGATAATCAGTATGAACTCCGAAGAGGCAGTTTAGTGAATAACTGCTATAGTTACTTTTTTATAACTCTCATAAATACTCCATACCATGGATTTCTGAATCTGAATGATGAGGGGGAAATAATGTTTCCTGAGTATTCTCTAAAATGAACACTATTCTAACAGACATTTTAGTTTAAAACATCTCACATATGATAAATTCCTGGTTTGTTTCATAAAATAGCAAGTATTTTTCCTGCTGTCAGGCTTGAGAGTCTGCAAACATTTGGTCTTTTTTTTTTTTTTTTTAATTTTTACCTTAAGGAAATGGTTGCATATCTTGATTTCTGTCTCAGCTGCAATAACTAACTTAGACACATACAAAATGAATAGAAAAAAAAAGCCTAATGGGAAAGTAGGTTAATAAACATCATTACAGACTGTCAAGAGTTATGTCTCTTGCTGTTTATAAGCAAGAATACAAATATAACCTAAAGCATTATGCAAGACAACAAAGTTTTCTTATTTTCCACTTGTACAACTGAAAATTTTCTTTTTACATGTACATCTATAAATCTCAAAAGATGGGCAAATAAAACTGTCAGATAAATTAGCGACTTTTGGTTATTTCTGATAGGCTGATCAGGTGGGCCAAGAGTGGGATTCATCTCAGAAGTCCTTCTGAATGGTTTAACTCCTTTCTAGCTACCATCAGCTGTCAGCCACTCCATGGATATTGTCCATGTGCACTTTGAGGTAGTCATTCCTTGTAAACTTCTTATGGCAAAAGTGGCATTCTGCCAGTGGACGGTTGGGATTATGAGTCATCTTGTGTCGGATCAGCATTTTCTTTAGGCTAAAAGCCAAGTCACAAACCTATTAAAAAACCAAAGACACCAAAATTATTTATACTGTAACCTGAAGATATATTAAATTACCACTCCCATAGTACATATTATTAAAAATTCCTGCTATTAAGTATGTATTAGCAGGCCTAAGGACAAACATTGCTCTTAGAATAAGTGGTATTTAATATCTCAAGTGTTACTTGCATTTAACTGTATCCTTTGCACTCCCCTCAAGTGCCCTCTCCTCACTTCAGCTCTTGACTTACACACCTGCACAGAAAGTCACCTAGAAACAGACCTTTCTTATCATAATGGGATGTATTCACAATTCATAGCTATTTCATAAGTGAAGAGACTTACAGACTGAATGACATCTCTCTCTGTGGCATAAACAGCATAAAATATGACTTACCAGTAATCCCTTCAGTTGAGTTCCATTGATGATGTGACTGGTTAACACTGCTATGAGTGTCACACCTCAAGCTTTTACCCTATGCTCCATTTCCTTATTTCTTATTCTAGACATTTTATTTGGTTAAGGAACTGAAGCAGTTTATTGCACATGAGTTGTCACATTGCCAACATCGATTAAACAGCCTAATAATTAAGACTATTATAGTAACACTGAACATGCAAAGCATAATTATTTGTTATAAAAGGAAGTGAAATGAAATTCAAGGTTTGATGTTATTCACAAAATTTCTATTTTTCTATAGTCTTCAAGAGCGGTTTTAAAATAATATACACTCAAATAATGTGGAAAGACAATGACAAGGATAATGAATACAAACACTCTGAAGAAAGCTAGAGTTTTTGAATGAGGTGAAGCTTATGAAAAAAAAAAATGGGAGAGGAGGGCTTACTTTCACAGCAACAAGAAACTCTGAAAGGTATAAGCCTGAATTTGGCTAGGAAGGGGTGTAATCCAATCATAATGCATTCTGATTTATACCTAAGTGCTAGCTTAGTGGGGCAGAAAGTAAGTACACATTGGAGTCAGATTACTTTCCAAGGAAGCCTGTCCTGACCTCCCAATTTAAAACCAAAACCTGCAATATCCTCTCTCCATCCTTTTTCCTGTGCTCACACTTACTTTTTATCTCTGATCCATTATAGATCATTTACTACCTCTGATTTACCTACACTAATCAGCTCCTGGGGAAGGGACAGGGTCTCCAAGTGCTTTATTCATTCATGCTTCCTAAGGGGTAAGACTGCCTGCAATGCCATTCAATAAGTATTTGGTAAAGTATCAACATGGCTGGAGAGATGGCTTAGCAGTTCAGGCACTTGCCTGCAAAGCCTAAGGACCCAGGTTCAATTCCCCAGTACCCATGTAAAACTATATGCACAAGGTGGTGCATGCATCTGGAGTTCATTTGCAGTGGCTAGAGGCCCTGGTGCACCCATTCTCTCTCTCAAATAAATATATAAAAATTTGGGCCAGGCGTGGTGGCGCACGCCTTTAATCCTAGCACCCAGGAGGCAGAGGTAGGAGGATCGCCGAGAGTTCGAGGCCACCCTGAGACTACATAGTTAATTCCAGGTCAGCCTGAACCAGAGTGAGACCCTACCTCAAAAAACCGGAAAAAAAAAAAAAAAAGAATCAACATGGAAGTTTAAATGGGCGATGTTTCAGTCTTTTTAAAAATATTTTTATTATTATTTTTATTATTATTTTTTATTTATTTTTGGAGAGAGAGACAGAGAGAGATAGAGAGGGAAAGGGAGACAGAGATGGGCGTGCCAGCAGTCTCTCAGCTGCTGTGAACGAAATCCAGATGTGTGCGCCCCCTGTGGGCAAGTGCGGCATTGCGCCCTTGCCTCACTTTGCACCTGGCTAAACGTGGGACTTGTAGATCAGAACCGTTGGACATTGGAACCAGCGTTCTTAGGCTTAGCAGGCAGGTGCCTTAGCCGCTAAGCCATCTCTCCAGCCCCAATGTATCAGTTTTAACTTTAGTCCCTTTGCCTATAAAAAAACACTAATGGTAGTTACCTCATAGGAATTTAAGATCAAATATAAAATATAAAGTTTATGCAAACTGAAGTCTTATTGTAGAAATGCAATAAATATTAATGTCAACATTTTCTTTCATATTCTCTATTAAGAAGTAAGTATCACTAGCAGATTGGGAAACATGGGGTACTCAAAAGAATGGCAATGGCTTTGTGTGCAAATAGGTTAGTTTCTTAGAGCAAATGAATGTCATCTGATTAATCTTGGGCAATTGCATGTTCTATACTCCTCTTTCTCTTTTGTTGTGTTACAACTCCTCCTTCCTCAATGTTTTTTTTTTCCCATTTGCAGCCTCCAGCCATGATGTTGCCTTTCCCACAATGCTCTTAACCCCCAAAGCTGACTCCTCAGCTTTTAATCTAAATAGATAAATAAATACACAAAGAGGATTCTTTCCTATTTTACATAGAGTCTAGGCTTTAAACCTTCTACTTTCCAGAGTTTATCACAAATGGCAATTATATGTTTATCCCTATTTACTTGTTTAACATTGTATGTCATGCAACATGTTCTCTTTGGTGATAGTGCATGTGTCATTCTGTTCACTCTTCCATTGTTGGCCAGATCCCATTCTCAATAATTTCTACATATTATCTTGTTCAAGCCTCACAACTGCTTTTTAAAGTTGGTATTAGTAGTATTATATCCACTTTATAGTTACAGCCTAATCTGATTTTCCAAGTTCATAGCAACAGAAAACTTCCAGTATTCAAGACTGAACAGTTTGGGCTGAATATATCCCTCCCATGGGCTAATTCCTAGCGTTCACCAAAGGCTTCCACTTGAAACAGAGATTTGGAAGCTGCTTGTTCTGCCCTCATTTGTCTGGCTCAGAGCATTTTAAGGAACAAGTACCTTTGGAAATATAAATAAGGTTCCCATATGTTTCAGCTCACTGTATAGGGAGGAATACAAATTATAAGCCTATTTCTGTAGTCTCCATGGGAGAATTAGAGAAATGGTAAGCTGGGGAAAATAGAAAGGACGTTGAACAACATGGTGAAATCACTGAAAATGGCCAAGAATTAAGGAAGTCCTCGGAGCTCCACACAGGAGAGACAGGAATAATACAGCAGATTGCTGAGAGCCCCAGCAGAAGAGTAAATGTCAAAGGAAAGTACTTGATGTCACAGTTGTGAAACTACCTAGACATTAAAAGATTTGCATTCATGAGCATAAGTGTAGTCATTAAAGGACACCAAATGAATGTTCAGTATACTTCTGCAAGGACATTTACAGTCATTTTGAAAATAGGAGAGGAAGAGTTTTAAATCACCATAGGGATGCTTTCTACTTGTAATTCTTTCTACTTGTCATTATTATTCAACACCTTTACATACACTGACCAAAACTCAGATTCTCATGCTTGCATGGAAACGTTTCACCTACTGTGACATCATTCCATCTCCTGAACTCTATCTTTTAAAGTGCTTATTTTTTGCATATAAATACCTCAAAAAGTTAACTGGGCAGAAGGACTGGATGGTAAACATTCACAATAGATAATGGATGTAATAAGAAAATGTGAGGGCTTGAGGCACTAATAGGATTGTAATTTGATTGAGGGGAGAGTGGAAGACAGGTAAGCAGGTGAAGAGGACAAGTTTTTGGAGCAATGACAGTCAGTGATATATTGAGCAGGCTGCATTAGGAGGCACTTAGCATTGGCCTCAGCTACAAATGATTATTGGAGAATTCTGAACTCACAGAAATAGAAAAATGATCACAAAATTATAGTTAAAAACAACATCACGGCATAATTTAGCTAAGGGAATATTCAACAAACATATTCAACTTATATAAAAGATGATTTGAGTGAGATGTACAATTAGAATATTTAGACAAGTTTTGCCATTATAAAAATGTTCCCCACAAAAAGTAGCAATGAATTAAACGAAATGAAATCATTATGCTAACTTCAACGGTAAAATTTATACTGAGAAGTGGGTTTTTTTTTCTGCCTGAAACCTGACTGTGTGGTTTTTGGCATTTTGGAACTGATCTGTAGGAAAAATATGGAAGGATTTGAAATCTTGGCCTATGAGATGCCTTGCAGTGCTGTAAGTACAGGTTGATGGATTATTCTGGTCAGAGTTAAAAGACTTGAGAACTTGTGCAGGATTGCATTGCATAGAAATGGAATGATGTGAGCAAATGGATAGAGCACAGATTTGGGCAGAAACTAGTGCGCTATCAGCTGCAAATGTTTGAGAGATTAAACCACTGAGATTGGGCCAGCTAATCTGCATTGGGGCAGCAGGAAGGATGTATACTCTTCTAAAAGTAAGGGCCTGAATGCTGAAGGAGTGTCCTGATCTTCAAAATTGGTTTTATTTCCCCCAAGGATTAACGATTTCATAGCCTCTCTGTTACTATGGAGTAAAATAATTGCAGGTCATTAAATCTGCAATGCCTGCCTGCCTTTCTTTTTCTGGCTTCCTTCCTTCTTCCCTCCCTCCCTCCCTCCCTCCCTCCCTCCCTCCCTCTCTCTTTCTTTCTTTGCAAATGGCTAGGAGCAATGTGAGGCAGGGTTTTTGGAAGTCCCTGTGTGGAAGCCCAATGGAGCCATGAGGATGGACTGTGGGTTGCCATGGATATCCAGTGGAGCTACCAGGACTATGGGATGTCTACTAAGAAGAGCTGATGGCTTGGGATACATTGTTCTCCAGACTGTGTGGAGTCAAAGTGGAGCAGTGGAATTTGAACTCCATTGATTCATCACTGGTTAGAGTTGTCAGACTTGTAGTTACAGAATTTAATATTTGCCCTGCTTGTTTTAAATCTTGTATTACTTCAATGTTTCTTTGCTATGCCTAATGCTATCTTTTGTAGTGTGAATGTCTTTTCTTTGGGGGGCATTATGATTCATTTAAAAAACCTTGGACTATGAAGATATCTGAACAACATTGGTATTTATAAAAACTATGAGGACTTTTACATATGGACTGAGTGCAGTGCATTTTACATCATGTATGGTAATCAGTTTATGGGGGCTGGGATGGAACATAGTGGTTTGATTCAGGTGTCCCCCATAAATTTATGTGTTCAGAATGCTTGATTCCCAGCTGATGGCAATTTGGGAATTGGAACCATGTTGGAGGTGTGCTGTTGGGGGTAGGTTTATGAGTGTTATAGCCAGCTTCCCCTTGGCAGTGTTTGGCACACTGTCTTGCTGCTATTGTCCACTTGATGTTTCCCAGGAGGTGATGTCAAGTCTCTGCCCATGCCACATTATCTCCTGACATCGAGGAGCTTCCCATGATTCTTTAAGCCAAAATAAACCCTTTCTTCCCATAAGCTGCTTTGGTCAGATGCTTTCTGTCAGCAACATGAAGTTGACTACAACACATAGATATGCACATGTGGTTACAATCAGGCATGCATGCATACAACACACACCCATACATCCTATTGTTTGAGGATACCAGAGAAAGAAAAGAGAACTCAAACTCACATCACACTGAAAGGGCTTCTCTCCAGTGTGTGTCCTCTTGTGCTCATCCAGGCCCCGTTTCTGGCTGAAGGCCTTGCTGCATTCTGAGCACTTGTATGGCTTCTCCTGCAGGACACGAGAAAAGGATCAAGGATGTCAATGAGTCAGGGAATGCAGAAAAATCCTCCTCATGAGGGGAATTTTGGGCAAAGGTGGTTTTATCAAGGTTAGTGGGGGCTTCAGTAAATTCATGAGGGTTACACAAGCTGTTTCAAAATTTCACAAGACATACTAATAATCAGCATTTGCATACACTGTGATACAAGCAAAGGAGGCTGACCATGGCACTTTTTCACTTCAATAGCAGGAGAGAAGTGTATTTCCTTCAGTAATATCTTTGCAAAGTTGGGGTTATGGCAGGTGCTATTATCAAAATTTAAGTTGTTTCTTTTGGCCTTGAGGTGCCATGAAACTTTACTTACTTTGGGCATTGTCAACCAATAAAGCTAAGGATCCCTGAGCTAGATGGCATAAACCATTTAGCCACAGTGGGACTGAAAACTTAAGAACCAAAATTTCAACTTAGAAATACTAATTTAGATTTCATAAAATAACATTTTACCAGTGAAAAGAGTAGATATTAAAAATTAAAATATATCAAAATTGAGGGCTGGAGAGATGGCTTAGCAGTTAAGGTGTTTGCTTGTGATGCCAAAGGACTCATTTTCAAACCTCCAGGTCCCATGTAAGCCAGACTCACAGTGATACAAATGCACAAGGTCACACATGCACACAAGGAGGTGCACGTATCTGGAGTTTGATTGCAGTGGCTACAGGCCCTGGTGCACTAATTGTCTCTCCCTCTCTCTCTGTGTTTCTCTCTCTCTCTTTCTGTCTCTCTTACACACACAAAGAAAAAGACAGTCTGTTGGGCTTGCTTCAAAACAACAACAACAACAAATTTAGCTCTATCTTTTTAAACTTACTACAAAGGTAAGCATTTTAACTACTAAGCCATCTCTCCAGCCCTCAATTTTGATATATTTTAATATCTACTAATTTTCCTTGGTAGAATATTGTTTTATGAAATCTAAATTAGTATTTCTAAGTCAGGCATTTATCTATCATCTATCTATCTATTTATCTATCTATCTATCTATCTATCTATCTATCTATCTATCTATCTATCTATCTAAATTTTTAACTGTTGGTTATAGACCCTTTAAGGTATATCTCAAAGGAAAGAGAAAAAGAACCTCATATTAGCAGGTACTTTTTAATTACTGGTGCAAACTCCAGACTAGAGGCATGTTATGGGAGGAAAGAATTTATTACTGCTTACAGTGTTGAGGGAAAGTTTAATCATAGTGGAGAATGCATGGCATGAGTAGAGGCTAGACATCACATCTTGTCATATTAGCTGGGAGAAAGTAACAGGAGAGCTAGTTCTCACCTAAGTCAGGCTAGACTAATAAACTTCAAGATCTACTAACAATGATATACCTCCCAGCAAGGCTTCACCTCCCAAAGGCTCTACCAGCCAGGGATTGAGTATGAGGCTTAATCACAAACACATGAGACTATGGGGACATTTTACATTCAAATTATCATACTCATCTTTGGTACCAGGAACTTCATCTATCATCAGTTTAGCCACATTGAATTGTGAAATAGTCAACTAACATTGTTCTGTTCATTGACAGGCAGGTTACTATTTAGTATACCAGTGAAAATATTTGTTTAGGTTTAAAGAAACTTGGCAGTGAGAATTTTTTTCAAATATATGTCTTGAGAAGTATTATTATAAACACTATGGGATGATTGAGGTAATATAAATATGTCTTTGATTTCCTTTCTTATATCCATATCTGTATTAAAAATACATTTTTTAGACCTAAGAAAAGGATAGGTAGCAAGTCAGACATATATTCTAGCTAGATGAAGGAATCAAATATTCCAAATACAGATGTACATGCTGATGTCCCCAACTTCCTCACTGTAACACCTGCTCTTTCTGAGTCAAGTACATTCTGATACTATAACTCTATCATTGCATCTTATATATTTGAAACCCTCATTAGGTACACAATCATATGCAAATTTAATGCTTATAGGTGGTACCTAATTTACCATGGGGTTGCATTCTGATAAATTTATCACACGTGGACAGCATATTTTAAATACCAAACCGTATCAAACCTCATAGTTCAGCATATCATGGGTGCTGTTGACCTCGGGGTCACTTGGCTGGTGATGAGGATGCTCACTGACACTGTAGCACTGAGAAGGAGCATCCTAGCCTACAGAACATCATAATCCCTGATTTCTAGAAGGGTTTACAGAATACATTCAACATTTACATCATTGTAAAGTTGAACTATCAGTAAGTCAGGAACTGTATTGTTATTCTCTTATAAAGCAGAAACCTTCATCATGTTGAAGTTAGTCTCTATCTGTAATTGTTCTTTTTATCTTAACATTAATACAATTGTAATAGACTTATAAAAGCTTTGTAAAATTAGTATTTGAATGCGATAGTCATATTTTTGCTTTTGGTCTGTATTTTTATATGTAAGAAGTGTGCTGGAATTTAATCAATTTTTGTGACTCAAAGATTTTTAAATATTACTGTTTTTATTACTTATTGGAGGCAGGCATAAAACTTGCTCTGTTACCTTGGACTCATGATGATTCTTTTACCTCAGCCTCTGAGTACAAGGGTTAAAGGCGTGAACCATCACAGCCAGTCTGATAGTTTTTTATTTAAAAGACTACTTTTATCTTTCTAGACTTGTTTGCTGATATATTTGACTGTATCTCTAACATTTATTTTGTGTTTCATATCCATCCTGTTTTCTAAGTTTTCCCCCTATGTTCTTATGTTTTTACATGACCTGTTCCTTCTTGTATTATTTTAGGAATATAAACTGTATGTCTAACCTTTGAGTAGCTATTTTTAACTTTTTAACATGCATTTTTAATACTATCTAAAGCTTTCTGTATGTCTTCCCTTGTACTTATATATAACTTTTGAAGGCTTATATTTTTCATGTTGCTTTACAGCAGTACTATATGGACTTGGAGTTTATATGTGTGCGTATGTATGTATGTATGTATGTATGTATGTATGTATGTATGTATATGTGTTTTTGTGGGGGAGGCTAATGCACATGTGTTTTGAGTAGGTGGAGAGTATAGGTTGGCATCAGGTATCCTCCTCAGTCACTCTCCACTTGACTTTTTGATACAGGTTTTCTCACTGAGAGCTCACTGTTTCAGCTAGACTAGCTAAACAAAGAGCTTCAGGGATTTGCATTCTCCATCTCTCCAATGCTGAGATTAAAGACACATGCTGTCATGCTTGGCATTTTACCTGGGTACTGAGGATTTGAGCTCAGGTGCTCATGGTTGCATGACAATCACTTTACTCATGTGGCCATCTCCCCAGACCTCTATTCTATATCTAAATGTTTAATGTACATCTCAGTTTGGGTGGCTAATAGAAAATAATACAAACTGGTTTATAATTATCAGAAATTTATTTCTCATTGTTTTATAACATGGAAGTCCAAGACTAGAGTGCTAACATAGAAAAGTTTTGGTGGAGAACCAATCTTTTTTTTTGTGTGTGTGTGGGGGGGGGTTGTAAGCTGCCTATTCTCATGAGGCACAAGGGGCAAACCATTTTCTCTTTAACCGCTTCTGGTACAGGAGCTGATTCATGAGGAATCTGCTCTCATGACCTTATTATTATGAACCAATGGGAATACCTCCTGATACCATTTCCTTGGGGGTTACTATGTCAACATATGGATTGAAGGAGAACACATGAAGTAAGTCCATTATAATGCCCAATATGGAATCAGTGTTACTTTACATAATGATTTTGGTTTACCTTCATACAAGCTTAACAATTTCTACACTTTTTTCTCATATATTTTATCGTCTAAGTATCTGTTGCTCATAACCTCTTATTTGACTGAAAATGATTTCATTTCTCATTTGCTATTGAAAGAAAATCTATAAATCATTTTAGTTATATAATAGACTAAATTTAATTTTTGTCTCTTGGTCTCTTTGCCATTTTCTTGCCTTTGTTTTGTACTTTATGAATTTTTTATCACTGTCTACAGCTAGTAATAATGTACTAGAATATAGTTCATTTGCAGCAGCAGGAGGCCCTGGCATGCCCATTCTCATTCATTCTGTCTGCCTCTCTCTCTCCCTCTCTCAAATAAATAAATAAAAATTTTAAAAATGTTTAAAAGTCTTTATTATAAGTTTTACTATGGCCCTCAAGGAGAAAGTCCCTCCAGACTGCACTGGTAGTTGTTTCTGCCAGGTTCTCCAAAATGTTATCAATCAAAGACCATTTGACATGTATAGGTATTCTGGCCAGGAGAGTATTTTATCTTATTTTATTTTATTTTTATTTATTTGAGAGAGAGAGAGAGAGAGGAAGAGAGGGATACAGAAATAGGCAGGTAGAAAAAGAGAGAGAATGGGCACGCCATGGCCTCCAGCCACTGCAAACGAACTCCAGATACGTTTGCCCCTTGTGCATCTGGCTTACCTGGGTCCTGGAGAATCGAGCCACAAACCCGGGTCCTTTGGCTTCACAGGCAAGCATTTAATCGCTAAGCCATTTCTTTAGCCCCAGGAAAGCATTTTAAAGATGAACACCAAACACACTTACAGAAAGGACTATGTTTATAAATACTATTTATACAATACAATATAATTACTCCAAATTAATTATGTACTCAAGCATCAACCTTTGCCAAAGGTAGGTAATTCACATCCCTAGTATAATTTTTAGCCTTTCTAGGGCCTTGACACTATCCTGGGATGTGATTTCATCTTACTCTAAAACACACCAAGGGTGTGGGGAAGGGAGGTGGCAGAGGAGCGAGCTAAAACACAATGATAAATATTGAAATGCTACCTAAGAGAGCAAGAGAAGTTTCAAGGAAGATAAACAAATGCAAATCAAGGCCTGGGGATCACTGATAAGTAATACCTCTCTTATTCCTTTCCAAGATTTATCCTAAGAGGTTCTATCTAAGTAAGTACATTACCCCTATACCTTGATAGGGAGTGGCTCCAGCCTGAGATACTGAGTACTGGTGAGGGATGGGACTAGTCTTCTGGTTTGAAGTTGTGTATTATGCATTGGCTTAAACTGAACAATAAATCACACCCACACACCCACACCCACCCCCCCCACACTCACGCAGTGATATTGTTGAAATGTTTATAGTTACTACTGCAGATTAATTCAATATGCTTCACTTACAAATGTCACTGATGCTATATACTCTTATTTCTCTTTCAAAAGACATGACAAGTCTTATCGCCATCATGTGTTATGGTAGAAAACAGGGGATGTAATTTATCATGTTAATTGAAAATGGTTGAAAATCACAGAATAAAAAGAGGCACATTTGATTCAGCATTCTTCCAGTCTCCCTGGATTCCCTCTTTCTACTTGAAACCATTGGAACGCAGACCATTTCTGCGGCTTTGCTGTAAGAGAAAGCTCATAAGCCCCCACAATCACCTTTCCAAGTGAGTCTAGACAAAAAGGCTTTCTGAGTCCTTAGGATCATAGTGAAGTCCGGGGGAAAGTAGTTGTATTTGCCCTTCTTCTTTTTTCTTTTCCCCTAGTTCTTGTACAAAGTCTATACATTTACCTAAAACATTATGAGAAGGGATGAAGTTCTCAACAAATATCAGACTGTCCATAATGCTCCTTGGAAGAAACTCTCATGCTCACCCTTGAGAGGGTTCTAATTCATAACAAACTATGTGAAAGCATTTCCAAGTGCTACAGAATTCATGCTCCAGTAAGGCTCTTAAATGACAGACAGAGGCAAGCACTGATGTCACTTATTTCAAAATCAAAAGAACCAAATGAACTAAGATAGGAGGCAATACATTTTCTTGCCCATAAAGGAAACTCTCTCTGCTCTTCCTTCCTAACTTCTTGTTACTGCTAACCAGCCACAGAGCAGAAATACCAGCCCTCATATTGTAAATACAACAGGGAGAGAGGGTGAGAGCTACAGGGTATATGATAACTGGGGCTAGGAAGAGAGAGATCCCTGTTCCTATACCTTTCTCTGGAAACTTGGAGAATCTCTTCTTTGCCTGGGCTAGAACATTCCTGAGTTTTCATAGTCCTAACTTTCCTTTTTCAGCAGAACCATGAATATGTGCAAGGATACCTGACCTTCTCATTTTCTCAGCTTCTCTAGCAGTGGTTAATCTCTTGCTAGACAAATTACAAACAGTGGAATCTATGGAGTAGGCAACTTTAAAACTCAAGGGCTACAATATACTCTTAAAGAATCTGGGAAATGTATCTTTCCAACTATGTCACCTGCAAAGCGTCTTACTGATTTTCAGTGTGGAACATGGAGCCTACAGTGAGAAGATTGCGTAAACTCTTTTAACCTATACACATGGCAAGACTCATTTGCCAAACCTTCTTCCCTAGATCACGCCTAGAGCAGATGAAACTTTCCACTGCGGTCTAGGGCAGGCTTTCTCAATCTGGATAGTACTGGAGACTGTCCTCTGCATCCACTAGATGTCACTAGAACACCCTACACTCATCTCAGTTGTGACAACCCAAAATATCTCTAGACACTAGCTAAAGTCCTAGAAGAGCCAAAAACACCAAAACACAGTGCTTTTCAAACTATTTGTTTTGAAATATCACTGTTCCAGCAATCTGTTTTAGAACAGCATTTTTATAAAATGTAAAACAATGAATCACTGCATATAAATATAATAAAAAAATTAACGATTATTATGCACTTCAATGTCACCACAACACCAAATGCCACGATGTTCTAAACACTCCTTACCATTTCCTTACCTATCACAGGCCAGAAATAAGAAGTTATGAGCTGCCACTATTTTTCAAGCCACAGTTTGAATTGCACTGGTCTAGAGTAAAAATGTCCTTGCTCATAAGATACCTATGATTTAATTTTATCATCATCTAGTAGAATATTCTAATGTACACCTCATGTAAAGGATTCCTGCCACCAGAATTATACCCAAAACCTTGGATTATATGTAATTGGGGAGGTTATAAATGGTAAAAAGAAAAATATTTGCTTGATGTGGCTGAGAATCCATCTGGATTCTCTCTACTTCTGGAAGTTTGAAATTTCCTTATAAAAAGTTAAAAGGCCTTAAAAAGACTGCTTTCATTTAGTTCTAGAAATTGAAATCACAGCTCTTCTTCTCAGGTCCTCTTCCTCGGCTAGGGTATCAAGATGATAGGCTTTGTAAACCTTAATCCACGTCAGCTGCTCAGAGATGACCTTATACTCTTATGATAGTCTAGTTATCAGTCACAAAAATCTTAGCCTGTTGAACAGTTGACATCCCAAGACCAGCCTCCACATGTGCCTGGAGTAAGCATACTTGTACGTGCAAGTAGGTCCTCATCTCTACCTCCTACAGTATCTCACATGTCAAAGCCTCAAGACCCTGCAGTAGCACAGATCACCAACCTTCTATCTTCCTCTGTGGCCCTCAGTGTGCCAGAGCCTGCAACTCATGCTGCTTCCAAACTTGTGTACTTTTAAAAAATTATATATTTATTTCCACATGTTGTATGTGGACATGCTAGGGTCTCTTACTCACTGTAAGTGAACACCAGAGGCTTGTGACACTTTGGGGGTCTGGATTTAAGATTGTGTTGGAGATGCAAACCCAAACAACAAGCTTTGGAAGCAAGTGACTATCTGCTGAGCCATCTCCTCAGCTTTGTGCACTTTGTTTAGTGAGAGTGACTCTATCGTCAAAAGATGATTACCAAGGCGGGCGTGGTGGCGCACGCCTTTAATCCCAGCACTCGGGAGCCAGAGGTAGAGGTAGGAGGATCACCGTGAGTTCAAGGCCACCCTGAGACTACATAGTGAATTCCAGGTCATCCTGGGCCAGAGTGAGACCCCACCTCGAAAAACCAAAAAAAAAAAAAAAAAAAAAAAAAAAAAAAGATGATTACCAAGTTTAAAAATATAAAATTTGCAACAGAATCAGAGCTGCGATTCAGAGGAAGGTGTATGAGTATGGCCCCTTGGGTTCCTATTACACACAGCTAACAGGAGAGATCTATGGCCCACGGGACAGCAGGCCATATATCTAACAGCTCCTCCTAATGGCCCAGTTCCTGAAAGCACATGCCCCAGCAGCTGCACACAATCAGCACGGAGCTCCCTCTAACAATCAGCCCTGCCTAGAAAACCTCACAGATGTTTACAGCTCTTGGGGCTTTTGACTCACCATCTTATTTTTATCACCAGTGTGATCTTTCAACATGTGACAATCCATGCCATGAAGAAGTAAGCAATGCACCTAAGAACTGTAACTTTTAGGGCAGCCTTTGAGAGCTAGGGGGATATTTAAAGCAGGTTTCTGTACAACACATCCATAATTGGCTTTGCATTGTAGCTAATGGAAAACATACTTTATAAAAACTAGGAAAATGAACAGTACAACCCACATATACAAAACTAAAAAGAAGCAAAGAAAATAGAATCGAATTCTGATATTAGAGTGTTGTAAGGAGGTCCATGGTTATGGGGTCCACACAGTAATTCATGGAAGTAAAATGACTGGGGAATCGAACCTGGGTCCGTAGGCTTTGCAGGCAAGGACCTTAACTGCTGAGCCATCTTTCCAGCCCCCACAAATATATATATTTTTTAATTTTAAAAAACTCCTTGTTTTGATGGGGCTACAAGTGTGATGGAAATTAGCCTATTTGGAACAGAGAGACACAACTCAGCAAAATAACCCCTACTCTCATATTGACCTGATTTGTAGACCACTGGATGTCAAGCCTGCCTGTGCATTCACATTGCCTTGGACGTGTTTTAATGATTCCTGATTCTTGGATCCTATCCCCTTATACACACACTCCTAAAAGTCTAAAGCTCCCCAGATGCTCCTAAAGTCCAACTCCAGATGCGAACTTATGACGGGGTCCTTTCTGCTGGAAGGTTTTCACTTACTCTCATCACAATGTAATCAGAACAGCAGCAGTGTCAGCTACCACCTCTATTCCTCCCTCCTCCTGTGACACCCCACTGCACTACTGCATTCCCTGTCTGCTTTATGCGAGCTGGCCAAGTACTAGAAACACTTAAAACCTTTTTCCCTTTAATTGTTAAGCAATGCAAATTTTCTATAGTTATTATTCTCCCTTTACAGATTAAGACACTGTAGTTTAAAACTATGTTCAAAACATGTATCAAGAAGGTGGAATTAAAATAAGGCATCAGTTCAAGCCTACCACTGGCTGCCCATCCAAAGCCCTTTCCCTTCTCTCTATCCCTGGGAGCAGAGCCTGATTTGGTTGGGGTACTGATTTACCTCATCTGGTTAGCACTCTGGAGAAGGAAGGAGCTCTCTAGCCCAACTAAGAGACAGCAACTCTTGGTCAGACTACAGCTTGGCTCTACACTTGCTCAAACATGAGAATCACCAGGGAGTTTCAAGAGTGCTGATTCTTGTGGCCCATTACAAAGAGATGATAATTTCGTAGTGTGGGGATAGCTTAGACTTCGGCATTTTTTAAATGACCCATGAATATTTCAATAAACGGATATGTTTGGGGCTTGCTGAGCTAAGTTAATAATGGCAATCCCACCGACAACATAGGGTTGGCTTCAGATGGAAACATAGTTTCTAGGAACCAGGAGTGCTGCCTGAGCTTCTGCAGCCACAGGCAGAGCAGGTGAGGTGTTGAGGAGGGCAGAAGATGTCTGAGGGGCACAGGCATCCTGTGACCTTGCTGAATCACAGCATTAGGCATCTGCAGGGCGGCTTTCCCTCTGAACTGTGTATAAAGTTCAGGGTAGAATAGTTCTCCTGACCACATCTTCCCAATGACTGCACTATGTTCTCACAGCTTGATCTAAGCACAGAGAATACATCTTGCTTGAACTGAAGCACAGCAGACAGTCAGCATTGCTGGCTATTAAAAATCATAACACAAGACCTATCTAAGCAGTCCTTTTCCAAACCTGGGAGTGTTATTTTGGATGTTTGCGTTTTGCTATACACATGAAGCATGCACTAATGGAAGAGGAGAATGTCTTTGCCGATAAGAAATTAGAGAACAATGAGGAACTTCTGCAAAGGAACATCGTTTGAGTGGCTAGGGAAATAGCTCTGTGGATAAAGTGTTTGCTATGAGTATTTGAGTCTGGAATCCTAGCGCCTATGTAAAAATCCAGAAATGTAGCAGGCATTTGCAGTCCCATCATGGGGCAGGTGAGAAGGGAGGAAGAAGCAGGAGCATCCACCAGAAGTTGTATTTTTTTGGCGGGGGGAGGGGACAGCTGGCCTGGTTAATGCATCAGTGAACAATGTGAGACTCACGTCTCTATAGGAGATCGAATGCTATGACCAACAACCAAGAGTTGTTCTCAGACAAAAGAAACAAATAACAGAATGAAAGTCAACTATGAAAATAAGTTATCGGAGTTGTGGGAATACAGTATGATAATGGAAGTGCCATGTTTTCCTGCTACATATTGCCTTCATTGCTTCTGCTCATTTTCTCCAAAACAATGTGCTAATAAAAAAATCAGTCTTTCACACGTAAGATTGCCTAACATTTTTGTAAATGTTGCAAGCAGCTTAATTTACTAGTGGAGCATTACTGACAAATTTAAAGTCTCTGACACAATAATCTACCCAACACCAAAGACAAGTTTTACAAGAAGGGTATTAGTTACTTTCTCTAAAAAAGGCATTTTCCCGCATGTGAACTAAGAATTTAAACTTGCATACCAATTAATCCAAGTGTCCCAAGTTCTATTTACAAAGTATCTGACAGCCATCAAGATAAATTCTCATGATTAGATGACGTAATTGAGAGTAAACTCATCAACACTAGTCTGCACTGGGTGATGTGTGAGAAACTCTGGAGCAAAAATGGAAAATACGAAATGATTAGGGTACAGCCCTTATCCTTAGAAAGTGAACAACAGATTTGCAAAGAATTAAGGCAAATGAACTAGGTAAATTTGAAGTGAGCTTGTCCATTGGTCAATAGATTCAACTGCCACACAACTTGAAACACGGGGTACAGGGGGAGGCAGGGGATATGCAGCTCAGTGGTAAAGAACTTGATAAGTATGCATGAGGCCCTAAGTTTACTTCCTGGAGTGCAGGAAGGGGAAAGTATACCGAAATATAGGAGACAGCAAATACTAAATAGCTCTACAAATTTAGTCTTGATGTAAGGATACAAAGAATAATACAAAATGAAAATTCAACACAGTCATAAACCCTTGCATTTAAGAGGCAGATCCAAGCAGTCCACAGAGAACTGAATTAATTCAACTTGCCTACTTCCAAAAACAACAAGCATGCTTCTCACATATGTGATTGTGGCAAGTGTAATCCATCTCTGAGTAAACTAGAGAAAGGAATTATGGAAATGCAAAGCCTCAGAAAAGGGATGTCTAATTCTAATGAAATAACATACTTAACCTGTTACACAACTGGGAAAAATAAGAAGAAAACAGTGGAAAGGTGCTATCACACATGCAGCTAATTCCCCTAAGGCCAATAGGTCATTCACCTCTGCCAAGTTCATGTCAACTGGTGAGAGGAAACCATCCAGCAGTGGGCAGAAGTCAGAGGACATCATATCTATACCAACTACATCTCAGAGTTAGCATACTGTACAGATGGTGGGGAGCTAGGAGCAGAAATATGCCAATTTCAAGTCTCAAAAAATGTTGGAAAGAAAGGCCACGTGTGGTGGCGCATGCCTTAAATCCCAGCACTTGGGAAGCAGAGGTGAAAGGATTACCATAGTTCGAGACCAGCCTGAAACTGCATAGTGAATCCCAGGTCATCCTGGGCTAGAGCAAGACTACCTCAAAAGAGATATATATATAGAGAGAGAGAGAAGAGAAGATGAAGGGAAAATTACTTAGACTAGTTACATGTCTTCCTCAGAGAAAACTGACACCTATGAACAGAACTGCCACATCTCCGAGTAGCTTGTTCAATCTCCAGACACATTTGTAATTGTGGCTGTTTCTACCACCAGCACATATCCTCTATTAAGTCAAAATAAATAACATACTTATCAGTAGATCCCATTAACATAATTATTTTTAAGATATTTTATTTATCTCTTTGAGTGAAAGAAAAAGGCAGATAAAGATAGAGAATGGGCACTCCAGGTCCTCCAGCCACTGCAAATGAACCCCAGGCTCAAGTGCCACCTTGTGCATCTGGTTTACATGGGTACTAGGAGTTGAACCTGGGTCTTTAGGTTTCACAGACAAGTGCCTTAACTGCTAAGCCATCTCGCTAGCCCAATATATAATTCTTATTTTGCACATAAAATTTATCCATAATGAGGACTGGAAGCACAGAGAAATGTGGGTGAGTGCCTGTCTCTCTTCCCTCACTACCAGTTTCTAAAATAGTTCTTAGCAGGCATGTCACCAAATGGGTGCAGCAATGGAGGCAGTCCTGCCTCTGAGTCCTTAAGTGAAGGACTGCATGAAAAAACAGACATTTAGCATTCAGGAGTCCCAACACTGGCAAAGCCTCTTAACAAGACAGATGTTGGAGAACTAACTTAGGTCTTGCCGGTGGGGAAATAGAAATAGAAGTTAATGTTTAAAAATTCAAAATTCAGTAACTGAGTCATATGTTACTTGGTGATAAACTGTCCCGCATGTTAAAGACTATATTCTAGGTAGAATGTCATTTTCTTGGCACTGAGACGGAACTTGACTTACATGTCTAAAAACACATGTTTAGTCCCTTCAGTCTATTCCTCTTCAAAGCCAAATATATACAATAGATCCATAGCAATCAGGGACATCACCATTTGAGGAAAATGCTAATTTTAACTTAAGCTGTCCTAGTGAACCTTAATTTACTGAATAGAGCATCAGCTGAAACATCAACCCCAGCAGCAGCCAAGAAAGGTGAGGGGCTCACAGTGTGTGTGCTGATAAATGCTATGAACACAAATGGTTGTGAGGTATAAGACAATGACAAAGTTTGCTTTAAATGCAATTAGTCCAAACCATGCTGAGTCTTGGGGTAGTCTCTAGAAAGGCCTCCACTGACCTGCTGTTGAGTTTCTGGACTAGGATCCAGCTAGTGTCATACATGATTATGCTGGGATGTTTTGGACCTGAATCATGTCTAGTGCCACAGGCTATAGGAGTAGACAGATGCTCAGTGAGCCTCAAACGTAGTCCTAAAATTTAAAGGGATTCTCTTAGGATTGTCACTTTGGGCTGAAACAGAAAAGACACGCTGAGGAATATCAGAACACTAATAGTGTTCTCTCTGGGTGAAAACGGGTTCACGGATGAATAGTTTCTGTCACTCACAACTTGCCCCAGGCTCAACTACTGACCCTAGGGTGAGTGACGTGGATCTGATTACCGTCTCTAGAGTGTTACAATCCCCCTCCTCCTGTTTTATAACTTCCAGAACACCAAATCTCAACTCAGCAATCTACTCTTATCCATCTGCTACAATCCAGCATCAAGGACAAGTGATCAGCATCCCAGAGTCAATGAAGATCACTATTTTATACACAAAAAAGAAAAACCTTAGGAAAACAATCCATGTGTCTGATGGTACTTCACAGTATAATAAGTAAGTAGTGATGAAAATGTGTTTGAGGCCTCGTCTTAGTTCTGGTTCCTATCATCTCCACTTACAACCCTGAACACATAATGATACAGGGAACTAACTTAAACATTTACTTATAAACAAATATATATTATGCTGACTCCATACAATGTCGACTTCAGAGGACACATGGTTATATTTAATAGGATCCAAATGATATGAAAACATCAACTCATTTCTTTAAATGCTTGCTTTCATTTTCCAGGATTATGACATCAAGGAGCTCATTTGGAGAACACTCATTTATGCAAATACTTTATTGTCCCTTTCCTCTCCTCTACCCTTCTCTTCTTCCTGTTCCTTTTATTTCCTTCCACCTTCTGTTTATTTTATTTGAGATAACCTCACACTAAAGCCCAGGCTGGCCTTGAACTGGCAACAATTTTTCTGCCTGAATCTTTTTGAGTGCTGGGATTTTAGGTATGAACATTTTGTATAAATTAATATCATTCACTTTCTCATCAAGCAGCACCTAACTTCCCAATTGTAGCTTAGCCTTAGGGGTTTGGCATTAAAGCTTTAATATTCATACCTAAATATTCTTTACAGAAGAACTGAGATTATATGAAAGGATTATTTCATTCTAAACAGAAAATTATATAGAGAATAAAATCTGACTGGAAGACACCCCAATTTGTGACTAAAAAGGGTAATTTATAATTGACAATAGAACTAGTCAGACAATAGTGTTTAGTAAAGAATATATATTCTTTTATATTTTAGTTTTATTTATTTATTTGATAGAGAGAGAAAAAGAGAGAAAGAGAGAGAGAGAGAGAGAGAGAGGGAGAATGGGCACGCCAGGGCCTCTAGCCACTGAAAACAAACTCCAGATGCATGTGCCCCCTTGTGTATCAGGCTAACGTGGGTCCTGGGTAATCGAAACTGGGCCCTTTGGCTTTTCAGGCAAACACATTAACTGCTAAGTAATCCCTCCAGCCCAAGAATATAATTTCTAAGTAGCATCTTTAAATATCCTCAGAAGCACTTGAACTGAAGCCTCTAAAAATGTTTGAGTCTAGGGTCATAGCAGGAGGTGGTTTTCTCAGTAATGAAACATGATTGTTGCAGCACATAAAGACTGGGTCTCGCATGAACTAAAGAGATAACCAAAGCCCCAGTGTTTCTTAGGACAAATAAGATCTTACTTCAGTGTGGATATAGTTTGGATTCATCAAATGATACATAACTAAGTGCTTCTTTTAGAGTGAAAATAAAGAATAATGCCTCCCGGGTTGAACGAAAGGTAGCATATGTAACTGTATTTCAAATTGAAGCCCAAGTAAATACCTAAGCATTTAGTCTCTTCCTTTTAAAAAAAAAAATCATTACAATACCTAGAAACAATAAAATCAAAACACCTTACAAATTCTACAACATGGAGCTGAAGACATATGACTTGGGGCCAAGAGGTCCTTTAAAGCTTAGACCATGGGGCTTTTCTTACCCTGACATCAATTTGAACTGTGCCCTACTTCTGATATTGAACTGTAAGACAAATGAAGTTAGTTCTGAAAAGTGGGCATTTAAGTAATCAACATTTTTATGTATGCACAAAATACAGACAAACTCTTT
Source organism: Orientallactaga sibirica (assembly GCA_036365145.1). Lineage (NCBI taxonomy): Eukaryota > Metazoa > Chordata > Mammalia > Rodentia > Dipodidae > Orientallactaga > Orientallactaga sibirica. The sequence continues at coordinate 19,181,569 of JAEOAD010000033.1, forward strand.
AGAGATAAAGAAATCCAAATTCTAATCTTAGTGGTCTGCATTTCCTGAATGCTCACACTCTTTTAATTGTGGGTTATCATACCTATGTATCAGGAGTGTGCTTTTTTAAAACAAATATTCATTTATTTGAGAGAGAGAGAGAGAGAAAATGGGTGTTCCAGGGCCTCCAGCCATTGCAAACTCCAGATGCATGTGCCCCCTTGTGCATCTGGCTTCCATGGGTTCTGGGGAATCGACCCCAGATTGGGTACTTTGGCTTTGCAGGCAAGTACCTTAACTGCTAAGCCATCTCTCCATCCCCAGGAGTGTGCTTATCTTTGTGTTTTGAACATATGTGGAGACCCCAAGAAGGGTAATTTGTTTAAAACCAACCTGCTTCTACTTACCATAACAATATGCATATGAATAGGAAATACTCTACTTCCCAACGGAAAAGGTATGCAAATTATGGAAATATAGCATGGTAACTTTACTAAAAAGGAAATTATGTATAAACCTCAATGTAGCATTGCTCTTGGAAGCTACTGATGGCAACTTTGTATAAGTAGAGGAAATTAAAGCTCCTTGAATAGAGTGTGAGTACAAATTTGGTTTAGAAAGACGATAGAAAAATTGTATTACTTTTCTAAGAATAATTGCTTAATTTCTTTTAAAAAATTAATTGTATACTGCCTTTCTTAAAACAAAGAAAATTCTCTTTATAGATTTCATACAGCATGTACAGTACTTTCCTTTCAATTGTAAGTATATTATTAAAATCTAAATATAATATAGTAGTGAGGGTGTGAACAGCCTAAGTGCTAAATATTTATAGAATTTAATTTAGATAAATCTTCAAAGTGCTCTATAGATTCTTTGTTGATGTACCAACTTCACAGAGTTCAGTAGATATTCACCCATGTAACAACTGTGTTAATTATACAGTACTGCCCAAGGCAGGGAGGTGAAGTTCTCTGTCACTATGCCACTCAGGCCCTTAAAAGAATGGGTTTAGGTTGAGACACAAGGATCCCTAGAGCTTCACCTTTTAGGAACTGTTGGAAGTGAAGAGTCCCTTGCACTACAGACCGCAAGCATCTTGGCTTTGGTGATACCCTGTGAGTCCCTGCAGTGCACTGGGCAGCCAGTGAGGGCCTGGAGCTGGCCAGCAAGATTTCTTCTCAAGGGTTCTGTGCTTGGGGGGAGAAACTGACCTACTGAGGTCAATGCACACCATGTGGTAGTAGTGAGGTGAAAGTTCCTTGGCCCACTCAGAGGAAGAGATGATTCAAAAATGAGAGAGGAAATGTTACCCTTTCTGTTTTAATAAAGATCTATTCACAAAGTCTCCAATCTTTAAAGAAAAGATAGACAAACTATAATCATAATAATAAATCAGACAGACTGCTTGAAAGTATCATTCTCTTAGGTAAGAAAATATATTTTGAAGTAAATTTTATATATAATATATTTATGTCATATTATATATATAGCAATTATATATTAACTATCATTAAAACTCAAAATGCTAAAACAACTAGAAAAATGGTATAATGTGCATTTTCTCAGCACCCCTTTATTTTAAGCAAGGTAACATTATAGAAGAACTCACAGCAAGAGGGAGATATGAACATTCTTAGTTTAAGTGTTATACCAAGTCATTAACATGTTTGCCTTTGTATTCTCCCAGCGTTAAATGAAAGGATGGATCACTTGTCATTTTTGTGTTTTCTAGATGTAATACTCAAAGACTTCAAAGCTGAATTAAAGCCACAAATATTTAAAAATGTAAAAATACTATTGTCTGTTCCAGTTTTATTTTAAATACCCCCTCATCCAACATCTGAAAGGCTTGTTTGCCAGCCTGTGGTACAAGTGAGAGTTGGCAGAAAGAAGTAAGTTGAGTCACTTGGGTTGTGCCTTTAAAGTGAATATTAGAACCCAAGCTTCTATATTTTCTCTCTTTGTCTGTGACTTTGTTTCTCTCTCCTTTATGGCCACCATGAGGGGAATAGTTTTGCTGTACCCAGTCTTGCCCACCATGATGTTCTGCTTTCCCACTGCCCTACAATGAAGAGCCACACAGCCATTACCTAACCCTCTGAGACCATCAAGCCCTAGGACACTATTTCTCCTTTCAAGATGTTTATCTGAGGTTGTTTTGTCACAATAGAAAACTGGTTAACACATGCCCCATATTTGTTCATCAGTGACAACAATTATAGTCTTAGCAATGATTGATAATTTTGTTAGTCTCAATCTGTAAAACCATTTTTGTAATAATATGAAAAAATCATGTGATATAGCATGTTTTTAAAGTCAGTTCAAAAGATAGAGTTCCTTGGAGTGCACATCTGTTTTTATTTCAATTTTTATTTCCAATAAGCAGGGGACTTCCAGGATTATTGCTTCTTTCTCTCACTGGGAAACCAATAAAAGCTTGTGTGGACTTATTATACAATCAACCCTGTCTTCCTGTCTTGGCATAGAGAGTTCCAATGATCTTGCAGAACCTGCCTAGACAACCATCTTGAACTTCAGTTCTCAGCACAACCTATTATATGTTATTTTGCACTGGTTTTCCATCTGCCCATAAAGCGTACTTCTCATCATTGCAGACAGGACTAAGTGAACTGAGCATGTCCTGGCCTCACCTCTATTCCTTCTAGAAAATTCTCAGTCATAGTTTATGACCAATTCAAACTTCATCAGTGAACTCTATTTGTTTTCCCTAGAGGTAAGTTAGCATTTGAAATTTATTTATGGAATTTTTTAATTTATGGAATATTTAGTGAATTCATTTATATTACTGCTATTCCAAGCAACTGGAATAAAACCAGGTCCCTGTGATGTATGCTGGAAATACAGTGGCATATGCTTTTTCTTCTTGATTATCTCACATAATTTATTAAAAAAATACAAGCAAAAGATTCTGTCTTAGGAACTCTGACAGTTTCTATTTAACTTGCTGAACAATGACTTCAACCAGTTTTCAACAGAGAGCTCCTGATTAAAGAAACTTTTCTTCAACTAATGTGGTATGTTTCCAATTGTAACTCTTTAAGGTTTCCAAGAACACAAGCTTCACTGTCATGTGCTGTGTACTGAGGGAACAGTTAGGGAAAAGCTGCGCAGCCTTTATGGAGTTTTGGGGAGGTACAATCAAAGCAGGACAGGGAGCATGATGACAGCATCCCAAGGGTCCAAGAAATGCTCTTGGGAGGAGCCCCCATGTCAACATGGAAGGAAGGTGCAGCAAGGAAAGATGTCAGGAAAACAAGAGAATTTAGACTGCAGGGATACAAACATCACTGGTATTATTGGAATGAAAATGGCTGAACAGACAAGATTCTTCAAAAAACTAAAATGGAACAGCCAAAAAAATGACAAGAGAACAGAGAACCAGCAGAAATGAGCTGATACTAAAAGCATGGGAGAGTTTAGCTTCTTTGGGGGAAAAACACACGCTCTGTCCTGACCTTGGAGCAGAAATTTCCCACTACCATCTACTACTGGCCCCACAGCAGTTCTCATTCTCACTTGGGATCTTTTCTGCAGTTGCAGTTGGCCGGCTAAAGCTTGTGTGTCTGAAATCTGCTATCTTTAGAAGGTACTAAGCAGAACTAAGGCTGGAGCTTGATGAATGACACAGGTCTATCTGAGCACTACCAGCCAAACATTTTACCAATTTCAAGAAAGTTCTGCATTTCTATGTTGAAATATCACACTGTGTATCTTAGTAATAAGTGCAATAATCCTTACATGTTAATCAAGTCAAATCAATGAAAGCTACTAATTTAATTTATTTATAAACAAATTACAGTGTTAAATAAGCAACTTTGTCATTTGACTTTGGATCACTGGATAAAATGGTATATAGATATGATGCAGAGGACAAATTTCTCTCAATTCTTTTTTTTTCAGAATGTATGCCTTCCTAACTAACTTGATATGAATTCTTAAAATAATGTCTAAGAAAAATGTTTTTCCCACTAACAAAATAGAGCTCCTATTGATAAGTGAGAACATTGTGATTTGCCTAACTTCTGTTTAGGAACATTTAGAAATTCTCATTTTAACATATGTTCAGAAATGTCAATCATTTTAAAATACAGAAATGTATCATGTACATAAAACTGTATTTACTCACTATTTTGCAATATTTAGTAATGGTTCCAGCTATCTACTGATGAATAAAACACTGAAAAGTTAGCACAATATTTTATTGTTAATTTTTTATTGGTACACCATATTACCTATGTAATGATCTAAGATAGCTTACTATTTCTATGGTTCAGTGAACTAGGCAAGCTCCACCCCTCTGTTGCTTGGTTTGTTTTGCAGCTGGGAAGCTGCACCTGAAACCATCTGAAGCTTTTACTAGGCTAGATATCAAGTGGCTTCCTCACATGGCTGGCAGTGGTGTGGACTTCCCATCTACACACTCTATTTTACTTAAGGTTCTGACAACACAGTGGCTAGTTTCATAAGATCTTGGAAAAAGCTTAAGGTTACTGTTAACCTGGTTTCTGAGTTTCATGAGACCTAGGCAAAAGCTGTAAGATTACTGTTGACCTGGCTTCAGAATTTCTTGAATATTATTTTTGCTGCATTCTACTTACTGGTCGAGCAAGTCAATTGCTGCAGGTAGAATTTAAGGAAAAGGAATCGAGACTCTCCCTGCGGAGGGAGAGTCACTTCTTTTACATGATTCAATGGTAAGACATGTATTTCCCCTGAAATATATGGGTCCTAGAAACAACCAGAGATTTACCTATGCCAAAGCAGCATGAGCATGCAGGAAGGCAAGAAATTAATGCAGCCTCCTTGGAAACTACATTATCACACAATTATTCTCCTAATGAACTTTATATTGGCTGTTTCCCTTCCCTCCAAAATAGTGAAGAGAATATAAGTAACCTCCAAAAAACTTAGAGAAACCACATTTAATGCCTGGGATCTACTCAGTCCCTTACATCAATGTAACTCTACTGCCATAAATATAGTGAAAAAAATTAATCCCACACCTGCCTTCATTTAGTCTCTTTTCCCTTAGGATAATGAAGTTACCCAATACGTTTGTGAAGAGTATAAATTCAATTTTTCTTTAAAATTTTCACCTTTTACTTTCAAGGCTATAGCAATCCAGAGAATCAATCATCACATTCCAGAATGCCTGGATGATGACTGACAAAAAAGAATTTTCACAAAGAAAAAAAAAAAAAAAGGTGGGGAATGAAGCCATCAGCTCAAGAAACAGAAGTTATTTCTCAAATGACCTAATTCATCCCTCTTATAAGGTAAAATGGCTTATGAAGATAGAATAAGAATGTTCAAGCTCAAGAGGGTACATGTGATAAGCCACATAAAATACAATAGTATTTTCAAGTCACCTGTTTCACATGATTAATGATAAAACATGAATTCCCCCTGAAATATGTGGGTCCTAGAACCAATGAGAGGTTTACTAATTCCAAAAGTAAACTAAAGGTGTTGTGGTAGTTTGAATATATGTACCCCAATATATTCAGGGTTTTATTAGTTATAGTTTGCATCTGCAATCACCTTGCTAGAGGCAATGTCACTGGGGCTGGTCTTAAGGTGATGGGTTTGAGATTCCATTGTAAAGATATGCAAATGTGCCTAGCAGGAGTTCCTGAAGTGTGCTGTGTGACCTTTTGGCAGTAGTTTTGCTCTGTGTGCTGTGGTGGCTGGTTGGTTTTTTCTCTCTGCTTGGCCCTGTGAAGAGCAGGGCGCTTCTCCTGCCATTATGGAACTTCCCCTGGATCTGTAAGCTTCAATAAATAATATCCCTTCCTCCATAACTGTGTCTGGTCTGGAAGTTCATCTCAGCGAACCTGAAGCTGTCTGCAACAGGTGTCTTCCAATAGAAACAGAAGATGCAGCTTAGAAAAATAAGAAAAATATTGCTCTGGAGAGATGGATTAACAGTTAAGGCACTTGCTTGCAAAGACTAAGTGCCCATGTTTGACTCCCCCAGATCACACATCAGCCAGATGCACAAGGTGATACATGCACAAGCTCACACAAGGTGGTGCACACATCTGGAGTTCAATTACAGTGGCTGAAGGTTCTGGCATGCCAATTCTCTCTCTTTCTCTCTTTCTCTCTCTCTCATAATAAAAAGCCAGTCTGTTGGGCTTACCTCAAAAGAAAAAAAGAAAAAGAAAAAAATACTAATTTTGATCTAAAATCATAATGAAATCACAAGTTACTAAATTTTTCAAGTCTTTTAACTCATCTAAATATAAAACAGGTCTAACTGCATGTTTGTCTCAAGAACTTAATTGCTAAAACTGTGAACATATACTCTCTCACCTCTCTTTAAATCTAGTGACTGCTCTTCTTGTCTCCTTATAGGCACAGCTTCAGCATCCCTAAATGCTCCTTCTAGACTCAGAGTTTCTGATCCTTGTATACAATGCACCTAGCAACCTCCTGGGCGCCTGGTACCCTGCCTGTACCTAGCTGCATGTACACTGTGATACAAAGGATGAACTGGGTTTCTCTTCCTCTTAGTGACTATTATTTGTGATCAGCACCTATTCAAATATATTCTTACATAGATCTGAACTGGGAAGAGAAAGGGGCCATTCACCCTAATCTGGTTTTGGGTGCATGTGTAAGTGTAGACTGTGTCTTGTAGGTAAACTTTTGGGGAAGAAACCTCTATTTACCAGCTAACTCAAGCCTATCAAAGCAAAGGACCACACAAACTAGACCTCTAGCAACTGATCCATCTTCCTCTAAAAATCCTATAAAGGGAAGCCCCCAGGTATTTCTTGCTGCCCTTGAGTACTCTCTACTCAAGTAACCCACTGTCCCTGGCTATCAGTATGTATAATACTTTACTATCTCTTTGTCCTTCACAACATGTCTTGCTGCTTCGTTACTTGTACATGCCTTGCTTCAGTTCTTTAAGAAAGAAGTTAAGAATCTATAAACACCTAAAGACCACTAGTAACACAACTGTAATGCTGATGCAGGGGCCCAAGAAAGCTCTGGGATCCTCCCAAGTCAGTACTATCAAGGATTCTAGCAAGATACTGCCACTGAAGAGACAAAGGAGAAAGCAAGAAGAGGAAAAGAAGGAGGAAGATAAGGATAGAAAGAGGTGAGGAGGAGACACATAGAGAAAAATCCTGTGGTGCTCTAGACCTGGCACCAAGAGCAGTCAGCAGTAGCTCAGTGCAGGAGGAGACTCAAATCTATGTTAACTATTGCAACAAGAAAATAAAAGTAAGAACTTCCACTGCTGACTAAACTGGCTCACCCTACACATCTATGTCCTACCAGAAGAGGTGCACCTATTTCTGGGATCAAGCCGTATTTACTTCACTCTGTTCTTCTTTTACATAACAGGCACTATGTAACTCAGAAAATCAAAACTTCTCTACCTCCCCTGTTACCAATAGATAGAATAATCCACATAAGGAGATCCGATGATGGCCCTAAAGGTAGAAATACCAGACAGAGACTTTAAAATAAGTACACTTAACATGTTACAGAATATAAAGAAAAAGTTGGACCACATGCATGAACAAGTGAGCAATAGGGAAATGCTAGAAATTAAAAAAAAAAAAAAAAAGAAAACATGGTATCAAAGATATACTTCCTCAATAGGTGACTAGATACAATCAAGGGAAATATTATTGAAACTGGAGCTCTGTTAAAACATATGTCAAACACAGGGCTGGGGAAATGGCTTAGCAATTAAGGGGTTGGCCTGCACAGCCTAAGGACCCCGGTTCAATTCCCCAGGACCCACATAAATCAGATGCACAAGGGGGCACATGCATCTGGAATTTGTTTCCAGTGGCTAGAGGCCCTGGTGTGCCCAGTCTCTTTTTCTGCCTCTTTCCCCCTTCTCAAATAAATAAATAAACAAATAAATAAATAAATAAAATATATAAAAACTTAATAATAAGCAAATAAGACAAAAATAGAGTAACTAAACAAAGACAAAAGCAGTCTATCATAATTAATGGGCATCTTAGAAGACAAAGATCTAAAACTAACCAAAGATTACAGACCTAAAGCAGAATATATATGAAGAAAACACAGTTGGACACAAAATTAAAACCCCAAAACAAAGGGAATATTTAAGAAAATGAATAAATTGTTAGTTTTTATAAGATCCAAACTCCCCTTGAAAGACTTTTGACTTTTAGTAAAATTCTCTCCCACAGTAGATTAAGGCTTTTATTGGACTCTATAGGAAAATATCTGCAGCTATTTTCCCCAGAGGAAAAACAGTCTTGGAGTTCTTTCTCAGAGGTGTGCACATGATACAAAGCATGCAGAGCTGTGTGTGCAAGCTTGGCACATAATTTTGTTGTCTTAATGAAAGTGCCTAATTATATAAGGTTTTGTTTTTACTATTGTTATAATGGAGTTAAAAACTTCTGAAATTTGCAAAAAACAATGCCTGTAAATATACCTATCATAATTTGACTGTAAATACCTGCCATCACTACAGGTAGTAGTGCTATTTGGGAAGGGTAAGGCACTGTTGGAAGATGGAGACTTACTGGAGGAAGTGGGTAGTTGGAAGAGGATCTTGAGGCTTATAATCTGGCCCTCTTTGCTCCTATTCCTTTGATTCCTGAATGGGAACACAGTGTGCCCAATTCTGCTCTCGCTTTGGCCTGCCATGCCTTCCCCATCATGATGGAATCTACTCCTCTAGAACTATAGGCCAAAATAAACTCTGTCCTTCCTAAGTTGCTTCTGGCCAGGTATTTGTTCACAGCAAGAGGGAAAATAACTGATATAGCTATCTGAATATTAAATCTGAATTTAAAATGAAATGTACTATAAGCCAAATATAACCGTACCATTTATTTTTGGTTTTTAGCTTACAAAATGAAAATAAACTATGGAAAATATGACTCGTTGGAGATTGTTCTAGAATTTTTATAAAAATTTTTTGGGGGTGAAAATAGTTTAATTGTGTTAGGTGATAATTTTAGCATGATTTTCAAAAATCACATTTATATACAAAGAATGTCTGTATTATTCAAAGCCTAAGAGGACAGGATTTGAAAACTAAAGCCCCCTAGGATCCAACGTAAATGATGCATAAAAGGGGGGAAATTAAAGAGTTTGAAATAAAAATCTGTCCCTTTGATAGTATTCTCTACAAATTATATGTGATCCTTTCTAGGATCCAGGGTGTCTCTGGTCAATGCATTCTCTGAGGTTCCCAAGTCAACGGCTGGAATTTGCTTTCTTTTTGTGCAGTGAGTGTTTGAGAATGCTTGATAAAGTGCCATCTGCAACTGAAAACTGTGTATAGTGCCAGGATCTTTGCTCAGGTTCACATGTGCAAAACAATGTGAGACTTCTAAACATACAGTCAATATTAGTTTTATTATTTAGTTTTGTTTAGTTTTGAAGTATATAGGAAAGCTTATAAGTCAATGCAAGCCTATCATAGTAGGAGGAAAAGATCGTGACATCAAAATAAAAGAGACTGATTGAGAGGGGAAAGTGAGGGGGGGGATTACCATAGGATATTTTCTACAATTATGGAAGTTATCAATAAAAAATATTTTTTTTTAAAAAAGTCAATGCAATGAGAACATATTAAATCAAATAAAAAGGCAAAAAATGAACAGGTATTACCGTTTGAATGAACTTCAAAAGGTTGTGTTGAAGGCTTTGTTCTCAGCTAGATGCATTACTAAGAGGTGACTGGATCACAAGGACCCTAATGTGATGAGTGTACATGAATATGTGGAGTTCACAAGCAAATGCGCTCCAAGGATATAAAACCTAGGTGGATGGAGCAGTCCAGGGAAGGCATGGTCTTGGGGATACAACTTGTCCCCAATCCTCCTTATTCTCTACTTCCTGGCATTAATATCTTTCCTCTGTCACATATTTCCTCTATAATGCTTCTGCATGGCCGTATGGATAAGAGTCATAGAACCAGCAAACCCTAGAATAAACTTCTGAAACCATGAGCTGGAATAAATCTTTTCTCCCATAAGTTGTTTTTCTCAAGCATGCCATGGTGACAAAAACAAAATAAGATGAAAGAAATCCCAATAAACAAGAATGCCAAAGATGTGTCTCCACAGCCAGTTTGCCCTTGCTACTTGCCTGTGCCTCAGTTTCTTATTTTTCCAAAAGGTTCACAGCTATCTCAGTTTCAAGAAATGTTAAATGAATTACAAATTAAGAAGTTTGAAGCCTTTGAAATTATCATCATGATGTGTGAGCTAGCAAGTTTAATGTACTGTCTTTGTGTTTACTTATGTTCTTCGAAACAAAAAAACAAAATGAAGAACCAAACAAAATGAATTATATATGGGAATAATAAAAAAAATTCTGCTGCAGACATATAAGCCACCTCTTCTTGGCATAATCATTTCTATCTTCTGTAATCAGTGAAACAATGTAAAATACATTGTGATTAGCATCACTATTTTCTAATAGAGTTCTAGGACCCCATTGCCTAACCATTAAAACAAATTATTATTACAAATAAACTTCCTCAATGAAATAATTTCCTAAACCACTTTAAGACTAACTTAGCCTCTTTTGTATTATGCTTTTTAATTAAGAAATTATTTTGAATATTAAATATTTAAATGTTAGCCGGGTGTGGTGGTGCACACATTTAATCCCAGCACTTGGGAGGCAGAGGTAGGAGGATTACTGTGAGTCTGAGGCCACCCTGAGACTATATAGTTAATTCCAGGTCAGCCTGGACCAGAGTAAGACCCTACCTCTGAAAACCAAAACCAAACAAACAAAAAAACAAACAACAAAAAAAAATTTAAATGTTATTAGTACAAATATTAATGCTTATTTAATATGTTACATCTCACCCAGTACTTTTGTGCTTAGAAAGTCCTCTGATTTCACAAATGAACATGCTACTGTAAAGCAGGATGAGAAAAGTGCTGTAGTCCTGCTCCCATTACTGGCAAAGCTTAATTGTTCCCCAGCACCAGGATTGGAAGAGTATTGTCCACACAGTGCCTCAGGTATCTCTTATGTACTTCAAATCTGAGTGGAAGGCTACAGTAGTACTATATTGAGAAGGATAATACTGTTATATATTTTCTTCAAAGTTATTATTTCATAGCAAAGGGAAAAAAGTGAAATAGAAAAGAAGCCTAAATTACAGTTGCTTTCAAGGGGATACTAAATGTACAAAAATATATTCTTTATAGATAGACCATAAATACCTGTGATGGATCTTTGAGAAAGACAATGCAATAAAAAGATGTATAGAGCAAAGTCAAGAAAATGTATTTAGAACAACAAGTAATTTCTAAGTGGAACTCTCATATAAAATGTCTGTGCTTGAAACTGAACAGTGGGCTAAGCAATGCATCTGGATGCAGGGCGAGCTGCACACATTTTTAAAGTATGTGGGACAGATGTGTGAGATGAGTCTAGAAAAGCCATGTATGACAGAATGACAATAGTCCAATGTGAGGTGTTGACAGCAGAGGAACAAAGAAGACCTCAGCAAAAGAATGAAACATAGCACTTGGTGTGCCCTGTAATAAGTCCATACTGTGCAGCTCTCCATAGAATTTAAACTGCTTGCAACATCTTTCTTGAAAATGTACTTGCTTGTAAGTATTACTTAGTGGCCAAATGCTGACATGGTTGCCTCTGTTCAAGAATATTCCCTACTGATAAATATCCCACAAGTCAAAATTCATTACCTTTCCTAGCATTAAAATCCCAAAATCTGGGCTTGAGAGATGGCTTAGCAGTTATGGTGCCTGCCTACAAAGCGAAAGGACCCTGGTTCAGTTCCCCAGGACCCACATAAACCATAGATACACAAGGTGGTACACGCTTCTGGAGTTCATTTGCTGGAGGCCCTGGTGTGCCCTTTCTCTTTCTCTGCCTCTCCCTCCCCCCTCAAAAAATGTTTTTAATTGTTTTAATGCTAACATTTATTTGTCAGTTTATTATTAGTACCCCACCCCCCTAAACTGACTCAAAGCCCAAGAACCAGGACCCATTTGGAGTTTGGATTTTCATCACTGATTTACCTTTTAAAAGTTCTATCTTTGTGCCAGGTGTGGCGGCACATACTTTTGATCCCAGCACATGGGAGGTAGGAGTACTGCTGAAAGTTCAATGCCAGCCTGAGAGTACATATTGAATTCCAGATCAGCCTGGGCTAGACTGAGACCTTACCTTGAACCCCCCCACACATCCCCAAAATTCTATCTTCAAATGTCCATCATAGACATAATTTCAGATGGAATCTTTTTCCCTCATGGCAAGTTAAATATATTTATTTAACATAAATATGATTTTAATGATCAATGGAAAAAAATATATAGTCTTACCCTGGTATGAGTACGAATGTGCATCTTCAATCCATCATTTTTACTGAATCCTTTTTCACAATAGGGACATTGATAGGGACGCTCACCTACAAGTACAGGAGGCTGCTGTCAGTAAAATGCAAAGTAGCAGAGCCACTGCTCCTTTCCCACACAGATACTGGCTGGCACACATGCACTGTCCAAGAATGGGCTCTGGCTGCAGCTGGGCAGTCACAACCATGAGTGGTACAGGAAGCACATACCACAACCATCCCTTTGGGGGAAGAGAACACAGCCCAGTGTACCTCCAACATTCGGATATAAGCAAATGACCTGCAGGACGTTTGCTGCATGTTCCTTTTAACATATGAATCCAATTAAATCTCAAAATTTTAGGATCTTACTATTTATTACAAGGTTCTTTATTTAGCTGGTTTATTCATAAGCTTACTTAGAAAAGTTTAAAAAATATGTCTCATGGCTTTAAGTTTCAAAATAAGTTCATAAAACTGACACACATTAAGCAGAAACCAGTGGCATGCTTGACTTCTGTGAGTCACCCAGTCAAGCTCAGATAACCTTAGTTACCAAATGAACAATGAATGTCTCCAGGACTGAACTTCACACAGCACCTAGCTGAGCCAAGGCAATTCAAGGTAACACCAAATACTGAGCTCACTTAACAGGGAAGGGCCAAAAACTTGTTCCACTATGCAGGAATCTCTCTTGCCTAGCCACTTCCAGACATCAAGCAACAGCCAGAACAGACCTTGATCTGGAGGCAGAGTCAGAGTCAAAGTGAAATATAGAGTAGGAGCCAGAGCCCAAAGGAGTCCCAAACACAACATAGGTCTAGAATAGTCCTCACAAACAGAGAAGACAGGAATGTGACTGCCTGTCGCAGATGAGCTCCCAGCTGCAAAATGGCCTTCTGGAGCCAGGAAAGAAACTGAGGCAACAGAGGGAACCTGGCACTTAGGGTCTAGTCACGGGTAGTGCCTATTTTCACAGGATTAGCTTAAGTTGGATACCCTGAACGCAAGCCTAATGCCGGAAAACAATGCCTCAAACATACAACCTAGTCCCTCTAGACCAATGCAAACATTCATTAAAAAGTGACCTAAAGTTAAATAAATAAATAAAAACAAAACAGAAAAGAAGGGAAAAAGAGCCAATGGTTGAGTTACTGGTGTACAAGTCCAAGTGTTAAAAACATAAGTGACACAAAAAACCAAGATAACTTATCTCCATCAAACACAAACAATTCCAAAATGATAGCCCTAAGTTAGAAAGATTTAGATAAAACTCTAAAGAATACAAAGGAACATTTATAAATATATTCAGAAAATGGATGAGAACACAAATCAATAACTGAATGAAATATGAACTGCAATACAAGTTATGAAGATGGAATAAACAATAATAAATACAAACTAATCTAAAATTCTGGAAAAGGAAAAAAGTCAATAAATCTAAATAAAAGCTAAAGGGAGAGCTTTACTAATATAATGGAACACTGGAAGGCAGAACATCAAAGTTTAAAGACAAGATGGTACCTGGTACATTTGGTTAACAATAATGACAATTTAAAAAAATATGAATGGAACATGCAAAATATTTGGGACCTCATGAAAAGACCAAATCTATGCATTATAGACATAGAAAAAGAAGAACTTTATACTAAAGGTATACAAAATATCTTCAATATAATCTTTGCAGAAAATTTCTAAATCTAGAAAAGATAGTCCCATTATAGTAATGAAGGCTTATAGAACACCTTAGTAGGCATGACTAGAAAAGAAACTCCTCACATAATATTGTTGCTGAAACACATAGTTTATAGAGCAAAGAAAAGTTCACTGAAAACAACAGGGAGAAACACTAAGTCCTGTATGACAGCAGCCCATCAAAGTGACAGCTGAGCACTTAACAGAATGTTAAAAGCAAGAACAATGATGTGCTTCCAGTTCTGAAGGACTGCAGTTGTCAGCTGAGACCAATACCCACCAAACTATAGACCTTAACAGGGAGAAAGAAAAACATCCCAATATAAAAACAGGCCAAAGGAACACATGATCATTAAACCAGCACCCTGACCACCTCACAGAGGTATACTAGAAGGAATTCTTCAACTGAAGATAAGGATAAACACATCCAAGAGGCTACGAAAATATAAATGATGCTAGAGGCCAGTGATAAGTGGGGCCAAAGACACAAAGAAAAACACACTACACAGTAACTCTGAAAATAGATGGTTTCAATTTTGTAATCAAAACACAGACATACAGATTGGAATCAACAGATTCCTTCTTTTTTTGTCCTTCCCAAAAATTTCTCCTTGGCTAGGGAAGTCACAGGCCCTGGGGTTAGGGGTAGTATTTACTACTGATATGTTATTAAATGGACAAGTAGTCAAACTGCCTTCTAAAAATAAATAGCTGTGTATAGCCAGGACCATTGCTGCTCTCAGACTTAGTGAGATATTAGCTTTTCCTAGTGAGGTGTAATCATCTATCAACTGCAGATGGGTTGGAGAAGGGCAGACCAAAGCACAATTGCACTAAGTTCAATCTACCCAGCAAGTTTATTGGGGTTACCTGGAGACAACTCAAATGCATCTGTGTGACTAAAAAGCCCACCCCAGCACAAGTGATGTCTCAGGTAAAACCTGCATCTGGAACTCAAAGTACAACTTGCAGGAAGCACAGCTTGTCACTCTCTCTCCTTGGCAATTCTTATTCTTTATATAATTTGGGGGAGTAGCCTTGTGAATTTAATGAGTCCCAAGAACTTCGTGAGCCCTATGACACATCTTACACCTTACAAGTTTCATGTACATCCTGAGTCTTAAGGCTCCTCCCTCCAGGATAGACAGTTTCAATTCAGAGGAAATGCTACATAACACTTGGTCAAAGAATCTTATTTATTCAGTGAGAAACAGTTAATGCAGAGAATCAAAATTAGGCAGAATGCGGAGAATATGTAATTACTGAATGCTGAGCTGAGGGAACAACACAGAAGACAGGGCAGAAAGACTGTGAGTGGGACAGGAGAGAGTTATGAATGCTGTTGACTAGAGAAGGCAGATCCTTATATTCATGAACACACAGCTGCTGTGGCTATCTACACAAGACCTGCAAAAACACAGGAACGGACATGAAAGTAGGAAGGAGAACTAGGTGGAAAGAGTAAAAGAGACACCAGGAGTGGTAGGCAGATAATAGAAAGTAATGGTGAATAAAAATGATCATAACATTGTATACACCTATGAAATTGTCATACAGGTTTGAAAGATTAAACATTTTTTGTTCAAAAGGGAAAAATAGACTTAAAAAAAAAACAACAATGCTGGTCTGGGAAAGAGGGGAAGTGACTGATTATCTTCAGTTAAATTTATTAAGAAATATAGTGTAAATTAATGCATGCAGTTTGTCAATGTTTTATTTAAGCACAATTTTTCATAAGTATTCATCTTTAAGTTGAAGTATTTTGGCTTATTGGTCTTTAAATAGGCTCCCAAAATTCTCATTGCTGTTACTCTTCAGATGGAAGTACACTGACAGTATGAGCATGTGTACGTGGGCTGCTTGATAAAGAGGCTTGCAAAGGCAGCTAGTGGCAATGAAAGGAAACATCTGGATGCTACCCCACACACCATCTCCTGATCGAGGCTGCCCTCCAAACAAATCAACTTTATTTCCATTTAACATAGAAAATGCATTATGCTGGCCACTGCTCACTGTCAAGTATTGCTAAAAACAATAGTGAAGTCTGAGTTTAGAATAACACAGACCTTTTAAAATTAAACTTTTGTGGCAGTGGCATTGTTCTATATTATTTAACTTTTTGCATGCATGTGCATGTGTGTAGTGTGATGTATGGTATATGCACATGCATGCAGATGGGCACCCGTCATATGCATGAGTACAAAGGCTGGAGAACTTCAAACGTTCTTCTCGTATCACTCATCTTTGTCCTTCCTTGAGATGGTCTGTTACTCAACATGGAGCTGCTGTTTGACAGCAATTCTAATGATTCTCCAGTTTACCTTCCACTTGCCCAGGATGGACTCAGCTTATAGACCTGTGTGGTCACTCCCAGATTTTTGTGTTGGTTCTGGAGAGTTGAACTTGAAGTCTTAGTCCTAAGAGGCCCTCATGCTTGTGACAAGTGCTTTTAAATATAAAGCCATCTCTCTAGTCCTGTAATATAATTTTAAAGACTTTAGAAGAACTCTAAACCTCACAAAAGGATAATAATGTATTAACATAAAAATAACATCTTGAGAAAATCTGTGAAGGAGTTAGAGTAGCATGTATAATGATAAAAAGATCCTAAAGCTAGGAAATCACTGAACACCATTTACTATGATATAATTAGCTCCGTATCCAACATCTCAACAGAAAAAGAACTATGTTCACAAAGCATGAAATTGGTAGAAAACAAAAAAACAAACAAATAAAAAAACCTTTTAGGCTACTTAAATCTTAGTATTTTGTAAATTAGACTAAGAATGTAGCTCAAGAAGTGAATTTGACAACTCTAGTAGAAGGCTGAACAATACAATTTTTGTTTGTCCACTAAAAATTGAATAATTAAATAACAATGACCTTGGATAGCCATAAAGACCAAAAAGTGAACACAATGGCTAAGATAACAAATTATATGTCCTATTTTACTACAATATTTCAAACATATAGAGCCAATGTACTGTTTTTTAAGATTTTACATTAAGTAGGAGAGTTTAATGTATAATGTATGTGTGCTTATGCATGTAGAAGTTTTAAGAGATTTTAAAACACTGTATGTGTGTGGTGTGCACATGTGTGTATGAAGATGAGGGTGCCCCATGTACACAACTCAGAAGAGAAAGTCAGGTGTTCTTCCCTTTTTGCTCTTCCTCTTTATTTTCTTGAGACAGATAGGCTGACCAACACACCCTGCTTTCTCAAGTCTGCACCCTGCTCTGAGGTTACAAGCATATGTGGCCAACTTGGCTTCTCATGTGGATGCTGGAAATCAAACATAGGTACGCTGGTCTTCATGTTTACACATCAGCAAGCACTTTTACAGACTGAATCATCTTCTAGCTTGACTTAAGAGATTGTAGACATGGCATAACTAGAAATTTTCAAAAAAAAGTTCCCTTTAATGATTTTAACATTTTTTGACTTCATCACTTAGTATATTGCAACAACATCTATGGAGAGATCAGAAAACACTAGAAATATTTGGAAAAATAAAATGTATATACATAAAGGAAATATAACTTAAAATAAAGCCAACATTTATTTTCAATGAATCCAGCTAAATTAGGGTGAAATAATTAAATTAAATTAAATACTATTTATATATTCTTGAGCCATACAATTTTGCTTGTTTTCAGTTTTCTAATAAAAATTATTGCTAGATAGGTAACACTTTTAGTGTTTCATGGAAAAATACACTTCAGATGGTTCCACATGGTTGACCTTTAAAATCTATGTTACAATGCAACTCCTTAGAAGAGTTTTCCACAAATATCAGGGAAGTGGATCACTTTGCTTTTGAAGACCAAAACTGTTGTACAACAGTACAACAGTACACTGAATCATTCTCAATGAATATTAAGCAAAAAAAAAAAAAAAAAAAAAAAAATCTTTGAAGCACTACCCAATCACATTTCCAATTTACCATTCTAATCCCTTCAGTTTATGTGGAGCTTCTAATAAATGAGAAGCTCACCTGGGGGTGGGGGGTGGATACTGCACTGACAAAGGAACAGCTAGGGTCCTTTGTGGTTCCTTTCTGTAAAGTGGAATGCTGCTATTCCTATAGCCTTAGAACCATTTCAGCTCTCTGACCCTGGGGAATACCACCTTGTTACCTTAGAGTGTTCCCATTAATCAAACCTAGTAGAAACTCAGTTGATCTAAACAAGGCTGAGGACATAATCTTTGAAAGCAAGACAGCAAAATCCCGAATTTGACATTTATTCATTCAACGGTCACAAGATACACAACTTCTAAAAGCTCAAAGTTTATAACAGTAAGGTCGTGGGCAATTAAAAAAAAATCAAACAAAAGTACTTTTGCCACATGAATCAAATCATTTCTGTGTTTAAAATAAAGTATTATTGGGCTTAGGAAATAACTCAACCTGTTAAGGGCTTGCCCATACAAAGATGAGGGCCTAATGCAAATCCCTAGCACCCACGTCCAAATGTAAGGCATTACACACCTGTAAACCTAGTGCTATGGAGGTGGAGACAGGGGGATCGCTGACTAGATAATGTAGCTAAATCAGTAGGCCCCCTGTTTAGTGAGAGACCCTGTCTCAAAAAATATGCACAGTGCATCAAGGAGGACATGTAACATTGGCCTCTGAGCTGCACATATATATGCACCCACATACACACATATGAATATGCATCACAGCACACACACATGCACATGAATGTACAAAAAAAATATTCCCCTTCCTTGAAAGATGCATTCTGTTTTAAAGTTTTTTACAGAAGAATTCTTCCTTGCTATCCAAGTAAATGAATTTCAGTGGGAAGGCAGAAGAAAACCAAGAGCCAATCTGAAATAGTAGTTGCACTGGTTGAGGGCAGAAAACCTGAATTTTACTAACAAAAAAAATGAATGAAAACAAGATATAAAGTGGGAAGCACTAACATGAAGTGGGAGCCCATGAATACTTTTACCATAGGTACGGAGAAGCAGACTGTGTGCACTCAGGATGTTATGGCTTTGGTCAAGTACCTATGCAAATGCCCTTGATTTGATTTGTGATTGGTCTGAAGGGACCAATATGCTTTCCTGAGGGTGGAGTTGGGAAGCCCAGAGGGGCCACTATGCAACAAGAGAAAGAGCTCAATAATAAGTGTCTAAGTTTTAAGCAAAAAAAAAAAGAAAGAAAGAAAGAAAGAAAGAAAGAGAAAGAAAAAAAAAAAAAGAAAAAAAAAGAAAAAAGGAAGAAGAAAGAAAAAGAAAGAACAAAGAAAGAGAGAGAGAGAAAGAAAGAAAGAAAGAAAGAAAGAAAGAAAGAAAGACAGACAGACAGACAGACAGAAAGAAAGAAAGAAAGAAAGAAAGAAAGAAAGAAAGAAAGAAAGACTAATTCCATGATTATTCCACTTGGCTAGAATAAAGGGGATGTAAGGTAAGCAAGAACTGTCTTTAATTATTGATTTGGTTTTTGTTAGAAATCAGACTTTGGTGACAAAGTCATTAATCCTTTCACCCAGCAAATTCTTTTGAAGAATTTTTACTTGAATATTTTTTCACCTGATTTTTATGAGTGTTTCTATCAGTCATGGTGGAGTGATTAGGCAGTTAAATCCTGGGTGCCTGCACAGAAGACCTTCCATAAATAGTACCAGCAAGCAAAAACGAAAAGCATATCACTGTGAGCAGTAAGAAACCCAGAAATTATTTCCCCTCTAAAACTAGAGACACTATAAAACCCTTATTAGCCCTGAAGCACAGTTTGCAGAAAACAACATAGATAGAAGGGGAGGGGGAGTTAAGAAAAGGCAGGAATGGGGGAGCAAATACAAGTTACTTAAATGAAGACATATTTCAAATGATCCATCTAATTGGTTCTTTGTGACTGCTATTAATTAACTTCTTGGTAATTTGTAGCATGACATACTAAGAAAATGTCAATTTACTTTTCCCTCTATGACAAATCACATTTAGCACTATGATTTGGACATCAAGAATGAGGGTGTCCAATATTTACTTAAAAGGGAAATATAGATAACACTATTAAGGAAAGCCAAAATGAATGAATCTATAAAATGATTACATGTGTTTGTCACTATAGATAAAGATTTAATACAGGAAGAACAGGTCTGTTCTACTACTGATGCAGGTTGGTGGTGATCATGCATTATTTTAATTATCAAAATTAAACAGAGAAAACAAAAAGTTTGCCATTCACAATTATACTATCAATAAATAAATACCAACCAACACTGACACTCTTGGCATATGATGCTGAGAAAACATTTCTCTCTGTGTGGCTCTCACATTCAACAATTCTGTTCACTCTTAGGTTGTCTGCAGGTAAGAGAACCTTTGTTCTGGTCTATGTTAGGAACAGCTCACCTAGAATAAAAAGCAGAGTAAGTTCCTTCCCTACATATGGGGAGGTCATCTAATGCTATAAAAATGTGGAAGGCAAGTTTAAATTTTTGTTTGTAATTTGTTAATTATCTTTTTTGTTTATTAATAATGTTATTATTGTTCTACACTATTTGTAATTCATTAAAGCTAATGGTTTTGTAACACTGAACAATCATTCTAATGATAGTGAATTAATATCTTAAGCAAAAATCTTAAACAAAGCAAAACAATAGCTCACCTCCCAGTATAACCCAATTTAATGCAACAATCTTTTATTTCTAAGCAGATCACAGGTATTTACTAAAAATTTTAAAATCTTTCCTAAGACAGTGATTTATTACTACATTCAAATAAGAGCGTGTAAGCAAGCCTGGAAGAACAAGACCCACACAGCCGGTATCTATTAACACTGAAAGTTGGTTGGAATTCTAGGCAAGTAATTAACCTCCTGGCCCTATGCTTTAAAAATCCAAAAGCAACTCCTTCAATTTCTTTCATAATTTATGAACTAATCGGATTCGTGTCACAGTCTGTGGTTTCCCTTGCTGAATGAACCTCAGCTTTACTGACCCTAAGAAGCTATAAACTCACATGAGAATGTGCTCTACCGTTTCAGCTGACCCACAGAATGCCATCTCTGTGGCTCCAGCATAGAAAACAGGATGATAAATTACAGAACTGCCTGAAAGACACAGACCTCAATGTTTGCCTTCACTGACAATGACAGCAACATGCTGAATGTGCCCCTTCACTCACCCCAGGCGAGCCCTGTTTGACAGCAAACCCTCCCATCCATACCTTATACATTATCTATACATGCCACTACTGTGTATGGCATGGAGGGCTAAACGGTGTATGAAGTGAGTCTGAACACATGTGATTAAATGCTGACAGAAAGACAAAACAAAGCCATCGCCATCAGCATGACATTTCACCTGGTCACACGTCAACCTCAAGAACTTGTGCAAAGCACTTGCACCAGTTCTCCAAAACAACACTGCACTTCTGAGACTATTATCTTCCTCAGTGGAGGAGAATTAAGATTTGAAGAGGTAACACAATTTACTAAAGCTCATGAAGAGAAAAAAATAGAAAGATGAGCTTGAAGCTTCTAACCTGATGCTACAATCTCATACTCTGAATATTAACTAGATATTAGAGAACAAGTTATTAGAGAATGTTGATTTTGTGCTAAGAAAGTCTCTCCGTGGCTGGAATTCGCAACAGGTAACAAACCACAGAGCAACAAGTTTCCAAGGCAAGTTTACTGACCTCAATTATTTGGCATATAAACAAGAAAATATCATCAAACATGATGCATGTAATCTCACAGTAAGATAAAGGGTAACATTAAAAATGGGTATAGGTCAAATAATAAAAAAAAAAAATACTGGGCTACAGAGATGGCTTAGCAGTTAAGGCACTTGCCTATGAAACCTAAGGAACCATGTTCAACTCCACAGATCCCACATAAGCCAGATGCACAAGGTGATACATGCGCAAGGTTGCACATGCGCACAAGGTGGCACACATGTCTGGAGTTTGATTGTAGTGGCTGGAGGCCCTGGCATGCCTATTCTCTCTCCCTCCCTTCCTCCCTCCTTTCTTCCCTCCCTCCCTCCTTCCCTCTTTCTCTCTCTCTCTCATTAAAAAAAAAAAAGTCCAGTCTGTTGGGCTTGTCTCAAAAAAAAAAAAAAATGACATTAAGAAGTTAAACTCAGCCGGGCATGGTGGCGCACGCCTTTAATCCCAGAACTCAGGACACAGAGGTAGGAGGATTGCTATGAGTTCGAGGCCACCCTGAGACTACATAGTGAATTCCAGGTCAGCCTGAACCAGAGCGAGACCCTACCTCGAAAAACTAGAAGAAAAAATAAAAAAGTTTAACTCTTGGTTTAGTCCTACATTAGCCACATGGAAATTGTGTGATTTCAGGCAACTCAATGTATTTTGCTAGGCCCAACTTAAAACATATCAGAAATTCTTTTTCTTTATTTTGGAAGTCAAGCACATTACATTTAAAATATATTCTTATTTATTTATTTGCAAGCAGAGAGTGATAGAGACAAATGATGTGCCAGGGCCTCCAGCTACTGCAAACAAATTCCAGATTCATGTGCCACTGTGCATCAGGCTTTTTGTGAGTACTGGGGAATTGAACCTGGGTTTTCAGTCTTTGCAAGCAAGCATTTTAACTGCTGAGCCATCTCTGAAGCCCCACATGCCATATCCTGATTCAAATAACCAAAATATAAAGAATGAGTGGATTTTAAAGGTAGATACAACGTTTAAGAAAAACACTTTCTAAGTTAATGGGAAAAAATAGTTTTGTTAGTTTTTCCTCGTGTCTACAGAGTGGTGGCAACAGGAAGGGGACAGGGGAGACATAAAGAAGAAAAAAGGCAATGGTAGGATATAGCTAGTTAGTTACTTTAGGCAGCAAGGGATAAAATCAAGCATTACATGAAGGAATTGGAGAGTTTAAAAAGTTTTAAAATACTATTAATAAAAGTGAAAACAGAAATACAAATAGTAACATCCCTCCCAGAACTGCAGATTAGTAATGATCCAAGAGGTAATAATTGTTATCTTATACACTGACCATTATGAGTCAGTTAAAAAAGTCCTAAGAAAATTCATATGAAGAAGGTTGCCTTTAACATAACACAAAAGGATACTGTAGGCTAGAGAGATTTCTCAGTGATTAAAGGTGTGTGCTTGCAAAGTCGGCCAACTGTAGTTAAAAAAATATATGGGATATTGCCGCAACTATTCAAGAAATTCTGAAAGATACTAGTTGGCAATCTGTAAAGAAATATAAATTGGGATCATCTTTCCTTTTGATAAAACTGGGTACTACTTGAAGTCCTATAAAAGAGAATTTATTTTCCAGGTTATTGAATGTATTATTAGGTTCCTTCAATATATTGTAGAAAAATAAGACAATTTTAACTTCATGAAAATCTCATTTCATTGCTGTGTATTCACAAATAAAGCTACCAGTTAATAATTGTTCCCTCAAAATAAAAAGGTACCTGGTAAAGCTACATTTCATCATCATGTGCTTTGTATGTAACTTCCCAGTCAGAAAGATGACTTGGGAGAAATGAGCATGAGAATGTCTAGGGGAGGTGGGGTAAGGTAACTTTCAGTTATCTCTAAAGCATAAAATTTACAAAGTTCCAAAATAAAATAAGACTTCTGTAATTTCATTCTTTTGTATTTTATACAGGGCAACTTATATTTTCTATAATTACTGTGGTAACTATAATAGCTATGTATAAAAATAGATTAAACACAGCAATATAATAGAATGTGAAGTTGATTGATTTGAGTTTTACTATCTTGATATGGGGTAGGTCATTTACTTTCATAGGCTGTGAAGGACCAACTTAGATTCTGTGTGAAAGTGTTTCTCTTCTCCAAAAGCTTTGACTAAATGAGAATGATCTGCCCACTCTTCAGCTTAGAAACCTACTCAGAGAAACAGAATATAGAATATATATATATATATATATATATATATATATATATATATATATAGAATATATATATTCTGAGAAGAGAAATTCAGTATATAATAATAAAAGATTGGGGGCTCCCAAAATCTATTCTACTACAGGAGAGATTCAATCTAGCAAAAAAATAGATGGAGTGCTTATAATTATCAATATCATCTAGCTTCTTACTAATTGATTTTTTGAATATATATATATATATATTCATTTGTAAGCAGAGAGAGATAGAGAGAAGAGAGACAGAGGGAATGGGTGCACCAAGGCTTCTAGCCCCCGCACACTACCTCCAGATGCATGTGTCTCTCTGTGCATCTGGCTTTACATGGGTACTGGGAAACAGAACCCAGCTTGTTAGGCTCTTGTAGGCAAGCTCTTTAACCCCTGAGCCATCACTCCAGCCTACTAATGGATTTTTTAAATGAGGCTATTCTGAGCTAAAATCAGCCACAATAAGATTGAGTTTCCTTGGTCAAATATTATTCTTGGTTCCTTCTTTTACATCATGTAATTTCTGAGGAATTGGTGAACTGGGTCTTGAACATGTTATTTATTATACACCCCACCATCTGCTGATGAGCAGAGGGATGGAAAATGGATAAGACAAAGGGCCTGGCTTTAGGAAGGGGCTTGATCAGATTGGAGACCTTAGCATTTCTGTTAAGTGAGGAAGGTTCCTTCATTCTTACAACAAACATTCTCAAGATCCTTCAAGTACCAAGTGTTGTCCATGATTTAAAAAAAAAAAAAGTGTATTGGTGATGGGCAGTTTTGAGAAAGTAGGAAATTAGAGACTACTGATGGCATTGAGATGAACACAGCTCTTAAGAAGGGTGTTATGTTGAAAGAAGTATGATAGAACAGAAGACCTGACCCATCGTGGCACAGGAGGGTCAGGCAATACACTATGGACAAAATCACACTTAACTGTTATTGTTATAGTCATTTTATGCAAGTGAAATATCTCCTCCCAGAGGGAGGCTCGAAAGACTCAGGAAGCTAAGAAACTTACAAGGATCTGAAGGCTAAAAAGACTCCTAAGGCCCCTCCCAAGGTAATGAAAGCAATACAGAATTTCTGAGGAGACTCCAGGAAAGGTGCCTGTAAGTCAGGTATGGAGTTCAGGGGATATAGTCTTCATGACTTGTCATTCATTCCAGTGTGGGCTTTGCAGTCATGTGCCTGCCTTGGAGTCTCCATGCTCCTCCTGGAAGTAACTCAGAAACTGCGCACCTCTAAGTAAACCCAGTAATCTCACTGGTTCACCAAGGTACCCTGGGGTGGACTATTCTTTGGTCAGTTCATCAACGCCCTACCTGGAGTGAAAAGACAAATATTCATGACTGCCAAGAAAAAGCCATGCTATAACTGGAGCCTGAAGAAAATCAACAGAAGCCATGGATGGCAAGTCTGGTAGATAAACTGTGAGAGGGATTGGAAACTGACAAGGCTCATAGAAAGTCAGGCCACAGTCATTTTGTACAAGGCAAGAGAAAGACACTAAAATGTTTTAAGTGGAATAAAAGTGTGACTGGGCAAGTCTTATTAACTCTTTAGACTTTTTATAAGGAAATACATACCTACCCCAACACAAAAACAATGCCTCAAATATCCATGAAAATGGAAATTCCATGGAATTCCTTTTCCAAGGACAATTTAGTATTCTTTTTTAAAAAAAAAAAAATTATTTATTTATTTGCAAGCTGAGAGATAGAGAGATAGGAGAGAGGCAGACAGAGAGAGAGAATGGGCATGCCAGGGCCTCTAGCCTTTGCAAAAGAATTCCAGGTGCATGTGCCCCTCGTGCCTATGGCTTACGTGGGTCCTGGAGAATCAAACCGGGATCCTTTGGCTTCACAGGCAAACACCTTAACCGCTAAGCCATTTCTCCAGCCCCAATTTAGTATTCTTATGCATAATATAATAACAGATAACTTCTTCAGAAGAACCTAAGCAGTAGCAACAGCAGAAAAAGTATCTGCTTATAGTAGGCGAATCCAGTCTTCCCATTTAAGGAATCAGGCTCTGAGGAGCAGTGAATAAGAGGAAGCTATAATGGAATGAAACACCTACTTGTAAGTAACAATGGAAAATTCAAATACAAGGAGATATTGGAATAACATACTGGATTTAATATTTGTTAACATTTAACCATATCTGCTCTCACTCTTAATTTCTCATTTTCAATGTGTTTTGCCTGTACTATTTTTTCCTGGTTCATTTGAAAGTATCATTCAGAGACCTTTCACACAATATTAGGACTGATGTAATAATAATAACTGCTTATGATAGTATAACATAAGGTTAATATACTTTAAATGATTATATTATATAAGAAAATTATTATTGAAAAATTAGAAAACTGTGTATTTGCATCATATACAACTTACCACAGTTAATCATCTCTGTATAACCTTTCGGACCATAATTATACTAACCTGCTATTAAATTACTTCTGTATCAACATTCAACCAAGATGCTCTTAAAACTGAATTATACAGTACAATGTAAGATTTTCATAAAACTGGAAGAAAATATACTAAATTTGAAAATTCTCATTATTTGAGAAAAAAACTAAGAAGTAAATGATGATGTAGGAAATAATACCATTCAGTAAAGCCTTGTCATGTAATATTAATGAATAAAATTCATGTAATTTGGTAAAAATCCTCTTCATGAATCAGCAATTAAGTATTTTAAATATTTATTTATTTATTTATTTATTTATTTATTTATTTATTTAATAGAGAGAAAGAATGGGTGTGCCAGGGCCTCCAGCCACTGCAAACCAACTCCAGATGTATGCGCCCCCTTGTGCATCTGGCTAATGTGGGTCCTGTGGAAATGAACATGGGTCCTTTGGCTTTACAGGCAAATGCCTTAACCGCTAAGCCATCCCTCTAGCCCAGCAATTAAGTCTTTTACACACATGATTTCATTTCTTCTTCACAGAGAACCAATGAGGGCAAATGGTGTTCCAAGAGTGTGGTGGTTTGAATGTAGAATGTTCCTCATACACTCATGTATTTGTATTTGGGAAGCTTATGGAACCTTTAGTAGGTGGAGTCTTACTGGAGGATGTGGTGTTGCTGGAGGTGGAGGGTGGTTGGATTTTTATAGTCAGGCTGCTTAGTGCTTTATTTTTTCTGTCTCCTCCCTGCTGATGTGAAGATGTGGAGCTTTCTGACTGCTCCTGCCATGCTTTCCCTGCCAACTGCAAGCTAAATTAAACCCTTACCTTTCATAAGCAGCTCTGATCAGGGATTCTATCCAGGCAAAGAGAAAATAACTGATACAGAGAGGTTAAGTAATTTGTTCAAAATTATAGCATTAGTAGGTAGTGGAGCCAGGATTTGAACTCAAGTGAGTTGTCTCCTAAGCATGGCTAACTCTAGTCACAGAGGAGAGCAGAGTAGAAACAATGTGACCTCTGTTGTCTGCTAAGCAGGACAGTTGTTGAGGTGGGGAAATTATTTAATCTGACCATGATTCAGAATACACCAAACCCTTGCTAAATATTTCACACCTAATAAATGGGTTATTGATAGAGTAGTCTTTTAATAAACTATTGTCTTTGCCCCTATGCAATCAAGTTTTAGATTAAAGCTCTGAGATATAACTCTAAATATGCCCAATTAAAAAGGTCTTATTTATTTATTTATTTATTTATTTATTTATTTATTTATTTATTTATTTATTTATTTTTGGTATTTCTAGTCATAAATACAACACTAGGAGACCAACAATGAACAGACAAAAGTGGAGCCGGCATTAGCAAACCTCCAACTCATCAGCTGGCTTTTTTAAAGACCACATTTCACCAAAGTCAGGGAACATCAGCAGCTTCAGCAATGGCAACATCAGAAGCTTGAGGATTCAGTAGCTGAAGAAATCAAGTCTGAACAATCTGGCTAGTTATACAGAGGCCTCTTCCAGGTTACTGGCCCTCCAACATACACACACACACACACACACACACACACACACACACACACACACTCTTTTCTTCCTAGGTATTATGTACTGGGGGATCCATCTAGAGTATTAATTCCATACAAGATCTACCAGGCCAAAATTACTTTCATTATAATATTATTCTATTACCTGCATTTTTTTTTTTTTTTTTTTTACTATGTAGGCATGCACACTCATGGTACAAAAGGACTAGTGGGTAAAACTACTGGTATCTTCATATATATCAGGCCAATGACCTTTACTATAGTACAAGGCATTATGCCCATCATATCTACACACACATACTAGAAATGACATTTTCACTTAAGAATATGCTTGAAGAAATAAAATTGATTAATTTTATTAAATCTTAACCCCAGAGTGCTATCTTTTCATATTCTTGTGATGAAATGGGAATTGAGTGGAAAGCACTTATAATGCATAAAAATGTATGAAAGCTGTCTCAGAAAGGCACCAGTGTGATTGAGTTGGAAACTGAACTTGCAGGTTGTAAAGAAAAGCCATTTTTAAAGAAAGCAAAATGACTGAGAGACCAAGAATGGTTGTTTGGAGAACATTTTTAATATAAAAAGAGAACACCAATCCTTCTTTAAAAAAGAAAGGCAGGAAATCACGGAGGCAAAGGAGGGAGAACAGTATGCTGGTATTTCTTACGCAATATATGAAATTGAAAAAAAGACAAGCAAAATTGAGAATTTTTGAAAACTGCTACATGTTTGAAAGCTTTTGAGCAGGAGCTCAGCAATGAGCACATTTGTCAAAAAGGTGAGAATATATGGTACTCAGCAGACAGCATTTTCCCAAGTATATGTTCATCATGTTCCAGAATCACTCAGGGGTGAAAGATCAATCAGTGTGCAAGACAGACCACTTGGCATTAACATAACAGAACAGAATAAGAAAGTTCACTCAGATCACTTTAGATTCCAAACAATAATACTTATACAAAACTATTACTTTTTATGTTTCAGAAAATTCACAAATAATATACAATATTGAACCAAGACAAACAGAAGACTTCAAACGTCATCTGTGTGTGTGGCAAAATTTACTTCAAATTCTGCAACCAAAAGTACATATTGTAGAAGAATGAAGAAATAGATATGAAAATTAATTGTCTCCTCTTAAGCCAGACAATAAAAATTTTCAGAAAATCAGAACAATACTTCCATTCTCACTAATTAATTTCTGGTTGGAAACTAGGCATTTCCTATAAAAATATTTTAATGTGATAAAGGATTCTTAATGGCATTTGTAACAAAATAAATATTTCTACATAGTCTAACAAAATGCAGTGCTTTAATTACTAATATGGCACAGTTGGAGATATAACCAATGACTTCCCAGGCACTCATTATAAGAGGGTGGAAAAGTGGTGAGATCACAACGCCCACACCACTGATCCAGAAACTCTTACTCTACGGGGTTGCACAAGCTGCCCTCTATGTTGAGGCACCATTTTCGCTTGTGCTGTACCCTACACAAGGCATAGTCACACACTTCTTGAGGAATAGGTCATGACTTTTTACTGCTGTCATACCAGAGTACAGCATTGGGGAAAGGCTGAATTATATCACATGACTTTACAGAAAGAAATAAAAATAAAGGGAGAGAAAAAAATAAATTTCCAGGGCTGGAGAGATGGCTTAACAGCTAAGGCACTTATCTGTGAAGCCTAAGGACCCAGGTTTGATTCTCAGATAAGCCAGATACACAAGGTGCTGCATGAGTCTGGAGCTCATTTGCAGTGCCTAGAGGTGTGCCCATTCCCATTCTCTCTCTCTCTCTCTCTCTCTCTGTCTGTCTGTCTCAAATAAAAAAATGAATAAACTTTAAAAAATTAAATAAATTTTCAAAACTCAAAATAGTAAGACTCTGCTATCAGAGCAGTAAATGCCCAGAGATTCCCATGCACACCCATGGGAGCCCTTGCACTTCCAGGCACACCCATGGAAGCCCATGCATTCCATGAGCCATGGGTTTGCTTGGAGCGGCACAATCCCCACGGGAGTGCATTTGGTAAGCCATGTGCTAGCTGGGGAAGGTAAGCATACACCCATCATTTGGGAGGGGTGGCATCTTTGCATTCACCAGCTCTGCCTAGCACTTCGTATTTTGACCCAACCTCCAGCATTTTGCCAAGAGTTATTACTGAACAGAGCTGGCATGCAATGACCAAAACAGAATTGCAATATGTGTTTCTTCAACACAAAGGGACAAAAAGAAGAAACTAGGCAAAAGAGCAACAGAGGGCCACATGGGGACTAGTGTCCATAGGCATCACACATTTCTCAAGCTGACGGCTCAGACTACCCTCAGTAGAGGACCCAGCATGCACAAGTATCACAAGTTTGATTTGCTATTGGAAATGTGTATCATTTATCAGAATTTACGTGGCCCTTTATGGTCACAGCTACAGAGTTGATGGCAAGTCTCTTAGCCTAGCCATAAATATCCAAAATACAAAAGTTATGTTCTACTGTGTTCCCTTCCTTTACCTATGTCTAATAGTCAGAGTCTTCATTCACAACACAGCTACTACTAGTCAAGACACTATACTAGGTTGAGGAATATAATGCTTTATTTAAAATGCCAGATGCAATGACACATGAGTAGGATGCTTCAGCTACAAAATTCAACCAACTACAGTCTGGTTAGTGAAGAAATTCATACAAGTATAAAATCATCTAGACAGTAGAATTACAATTATTCTTTTAAGTTTTTTTTCAGGTACTTGCCTACATGATAATGTATAGAAAATGTTCTTTCAGAAATATTTATCTATTCACTAACCTCTCAATAGAACATGTTCTCTTTCACTGGAGAAACTGCCAAGGAAGTAGTAAGAGAGAAAAAAGGCCCCTTAAGGAAGAAACAGATATAATAGTTCCCTCACATTTGTACTAAATAAACTCCCTCATTCAAGCACATTTCAAATTATAAAAGGTCACATTTGGTATGAGTTACAAGATGGATTATACAAATAAGCCCTTGGTTGTCAACAAAAGGTCAAACTGTTACTACCTATTTTTGTCCATTAGAATGCTATACAAGGTAAATTACATGTATACCTCAACCAAACAATAAAAATTATTTCCTTCAGTATTTTACTTCATTTGGAAAAAAATCTATTATTTGAAATTCTTAAATGAAGAAGTGAATTCTTCAATACTTTAAGGAGGAAAGACGTCTTTATCTGGGGTCTGTCTTGGAATGCAGCTATGTTCTTTGTCCTGGGGCAAAGATTTCCCTCAGTGTTTTCATCCCCAGGCACACTCTCCATACCTGTGTGGCTCCGGATGTGAACTCTCAGGGTCCCACTGCTGGCAAATTTCTGGCCACAATATGGGCACACTTTTTCCTTTTCTCCCGTGTGTGTCTAAACAGAAAGGAATAAAATGGGTTGAGGATAAATAGAAAGAATCTAGTAAAGATGATTAAGTACCTCTGACAATAGTAAATCCTTATTTTACAGGATTATGTTTCATTAAAATGATTTAATATCACTATGTGACTTTACACAATTCATCATGGATAGTCCCATGGGCTAAAATACCACTTAGAATCATGCATTAGTGTTAATTTGAAAATAATTCTAAGTTTACATTTTAAGTCTTTATGAAGCCCTTGTCTAAAAGTGATTAAGTTATACACAACCAGTCTATTCCAGTGAAACCACATAATCAAAACGTGGCTGAAGTTTCCCTTGACTATTGCCAAAAACCACTTCCCTACAGCATTTTTAACATTCTTTGTGTGTGTTTAACTCTTGAGGGCAGAATTAATCTTCAGAAAGTCATGTGTTACTTATGCTATGCTTGTCTGGACTCATTTTACTGAAAAACATAAAAGGATATAAATCTACTTTGACCTTGAAAATCAGCAGGTGTTGATTGAACAGTCAATTTGAAGGAGGAGCATTCAATTTCTGCCCTACACATACTTGTAATCTAGGCACAAAACAATCATAGTGGGAAGAGTGTCATCAAAGTGAATTTCACTAAACATCAGTGAGTTTAAAGAACAAATGACTAAGGCTGGGTATATATTTAATGTCAGAACAGTGGCCAGCATGTATGAGGTCCTAGGTTCAACCTCCAGTCCCACAAAGAACAAAGAAAAAAAGCCAGTGAATGTTCCAGGAATGAAAAAAAAAAAAAAAAAAAAAAAAAAAAAAAAAAACAGGTAGATAGTGTACAGACTTATTAGGAGACCAGATTTTGTATTTAACATCAAAACTCCATCATTCTAATAAATGAGGATTAGAACTATCTGTGATATACCAGGGTCTCTCAAACTTAGAAAAAAGCAAAAGGGGTGTGGGAGGTTCTTTATTATATATGGTTTGAGAATATTTCCAATGACAAACTGCATTTAAAAGCAGACAGTAAATTATGCTAGTTTGTTTTACCCGTGAACTTGATTAGATTGAGACATCTAAGGGATTAATGAAGTGTATACCTTTGGGTGTATGTATGACTGCATTTCCAGAGACATTTAAGGAAGGTTCTAACCTCATGAATGGATTAATCCCTCGATGGCTTCATATTATAATGGCCTTATTGGGAGGTGTTGAAAGTAGTAGGTGGTAACTGGCTGGAGAAAGTAAGTCACTGGAGATATGTCCTTCAAGCCGTACCCCCAAGGACAGGGTCCCTTGCTGGACTGTCTCTAAGCTTCCTATCCACATTGAGGTGAAATACCTCACACATGCTCCCACCATAATAATGTTCCTCCCAAGCACACAGGACAAAGTGACTATGGACTAACTCCAAAACAATCAATACTTCTCTTATGTGGTTTGTCAGGTATTTGGTTACAGCAACAAGAGAAGACAAGACATGTATCATCTGGCTCATAAAACAAAGCTCCCAGGCCCCAAATCTATATTTGTACAGGAGCAAATTATTTGCATGCATTATTATTTGAGTTGTTGTGTACTACTGAAAAAGAACAGGATGGGCTGGAAAGATGGCTTAGTAGTTAAGGTGCTTGCCTGCAAAGCCTAATGACCCATGTTCTACTCCCCAGATCCTGCATTAGCTAGATGCACAATGTGAGGCAAGTGCAAGGTTGCACATGGGCAAGCATCTGGAGATTGAATTCAGTGGCTGAGGCCCTGGCGCACCAATTCTCTCTCTGTCTCTCTCTCTCTCCATCAAAAGAGAGAGAGAGAGGGAGAGAGAAAGAAAGAAAAAGAATTGGAGAAGGGTTTTAAAAAATGGGATATTCTTAGAAGGGAAAATCTGCCAGAAATAGAGAAAATGGGGAGCAGCTACCTTCCTAGCTGGCAATTTCAATGGACCATCAAATAGGAAAACATTTCTTAAATTCCATAGTAAATTAAAAGTTCATTTTAATATAGTTATTTGCATAACCTTGTTGGTGTTTAATTTGTATATTTATTATTTATATATGTACAATTGTAGTTGTGATCTTTTGAAGGATCTATAAATTAAATACACTAATCATCATCACACAGTTCAGTTTTTAGTGTTATTTTACTTGTTCAAATTGGAGAAACAGTCTAATCAACTGCCCTACTAGCCACCAACATGATCTGCTACAAGTAACTCTTTTTTTTTTTTTTTTTTTAATTACTAGCTCCTATCAAGGTACTTATGAGTCTTTTTACCTGAGCAAGAGCATTACTCCTCTGGTCTATATTTCAGTTCAATTTAATGTAAAAAGAGTAATGCTTAGCATCTAACATTATCTTTTTATTCCCTGACATACGGGGCAAAAGAGGGTAATTCTTTCCTTATTAGTGCAAGGTGGTTTAGATGAGATCAGGTGCATTCAGTGTGTTATTGCTATAGATGTAAGGTTGTTTAGAAACTTTACATAGCTATTATTAAAACAGACTATGGAAACAGGTTACCTGACTTCTTAGCAGTATTTTTATAAAATTTCACAGGATTTTCTTTTGTGAGTGATTAAGTGTAACTATTTCATATTTTTATTTATATGACCTAAGGTGAATGTTGGGAACAATAGTTTTGAACTAAAAGACATTGTAGCTATATTAATAGGTAATAAAAATAAATTTTGGTTTAACTAAAAGTACAGTTGGTTTTAAAAGACAATGACAGAAGAGAATTAAAGTCTTAAATATGGACAAGGAGGCATGGAAAATAGTTCACAGTATGAACAATTATGGGTAAATGTATGAGCTGAAAATGAAGAATACACTGCAAACTACACTATGACAATATATGGTTGCAGACAGATAACAAAATTGCTATTCAAAACTCAGTATCCCTTTCCTCATTTATTGAAAAACAACCTGAAATTTTACTAAATAGATGCAAAAAAAGTAATTCAAGCAAAGATTGAAAGGTCAATGTATTGGGAGATTTAAAAAAAAAAAAAAAGTTGATCACTGTTATTGAGTATCAACAGAACTGGAAAAAGTTGCTTGATCCAGCCATTTTGAAATTGCTATATTAAAGATAGGTCCCAAAATGAAATTGAACTGAAACGGAAGTCACAGCTGCACATTCCTTTAGTAGTACTCACTACATGGTAATACCAACACACTACCATGTTTCACAGCCAGTACTAAGTCAGCATCAATATTAGCATCTTGAACTGCATCTGTTATAACATTAAATTTTTCTTTTAAAAATATACTAAAGTGCATTTAATACAATAATGCATGTATTACTTATATAAATAAAAAAGCAAACAATTTGCTTACTGAACTTATCCAAATATCACAGTGCAAACAATAAACATATGAATTAGTTATAAAAATAAACTTGGTAAGGTATAATTCACATTCTTTTAAAAATGACCTATAGTGAGCAAAAAACTATAAAAACTGATGACCTCTTATTTAGTCAGAATTATCCATGGCCAACCTAGCAGTAGAGCTAAACAGTTATGCAAAACTTACATTTAACTCAGGTTCCATTTCATGGAAAAATTATGTCTTTTCTGAAAAGTGAACCACTGAGATAAATAATGTATTTGTCATTTTCAATAAACAAGTTGGTAAATTAATATAAAACTATCACATATAGTTAACATGCTTTCCCATAATCCTTAAAATTATAATCCATTCAAATTTGCTGACAACTTCTACTTACTTTCTTATGACTTCTGAGCACTGAAGGTGTAACGAATGCCTTATTACATAGATCACATCTGTACTTCTTGTGTCTTTCGTGGACTACCTGGACATGAACATTTAATGTGTCCTTCCTTTTAAAAGTAGCATCACAGTGATGACATTTGAAAGTCCTTTCACCTTCAAATAAAAAAAAAAAAAAATCAAGTAAGAAAGGATGCAACTGCAGGCCCTGATAACTCTCTGTTATCAAAGTTGCTTTTAGAGTTCTGTCAAGCAAGGTGACTTGCCTTTGAGAACTCCTTTAAGGTCCTCTTAAATCCCAGGATTGGATCTGTGACACTGGAAGGCAGACATAGGCAGAATGGGTCACAGATGAGAGCAGGGTGGAAAGCGTCTATACATGGTATGTGTGTGTGTATGGGTGCACATGTGGGTGAGCATACATGTATGCACACATGTGTGTGGAGGCCACAGGATAACCTTGGTTGTTGTTTCTCAGACAATATTCACCTTTTTTGAAAAAGTCATTCATTCATCTACAACTCTCCAAGTGGGCTAACATGGCTAGCCAGTGAGCTCCAAGGGATCAGCCTGTCTCCCCCTCTGCAGTGCTGGAGTTAAAGTACATGCTGCCATGCCCATCTTACAGCTTAATGTGTGTGTGTGTGTGTGTGTGTTTCTGGGGAACAAACTCAGGACTTCATATTTATAAAGCAAGCACTTTAACAACTGATCTATCTTCCCATTCCCCATCTATACATTTTTCAGACACATTTAATCATTGTATGTGTATGAAATATATATCAATGAGAGTGAGGAAATAATGATGTTAATGATAACATTATCAAATCTATTTAGGAACAGAAAAACAAAACAAGGAACTCCACGATTCTTTCTTCTAAGGAGTTTCATTGAAATATCACGTTAGTTAAAATGATGGCCCCAACAAGAAAACTTCACAAGATACACTAAGGAAGTCCTCACCTTCTTCTTTCATGCTATAATTTCAATGTCTTTGTCTTGAAATAAGCAGAATTTTTATGTCTAATAAGAGCCTTACTCTGTTTTTTTTTCAGATTGCTTTGTCTTAAGCTTA
Source organism: Orientallactaga sibirica (assembly GCA_036365145.1). Classification (NCBI taxonomy): domain Eukaryota; kingdom Metazoa; phylum Chordata; class Mammalia; order Rodentia; family Dipodidae; genus Orientallactaga; species Orientallactaga sibirica. The sequence goes on from JAEOAD010000033.1 coordinate 19,217,652, forward strand.
TTAGAATTTTTCTCTACCGTAACACTAGAAGCTAGCCAGCAACCTGCCTTCTGGTTTTCACTATATCAGTATATAACAATTATTTCCAAAATAATTATGACAAGTTATCTGCATTTTATGCTATGGTCCAGATATATGTCTCTAATAAAAGCCTTTTTATCTTGATGTTATACTGGTATAAATTGTCATATTGAGAAACAAAACCTATTTATCCTTTTACTCGGTATCCTAGCCTTCAAACGCACTGATCTTTGCTGGGATCTAGCTTTGTTTTACATAACTCTCTTATCCCAGCTGACTTACCTGGCCAGATGACATGGGACAGCTTACAAGACATCTGATGAGTGTGCATCATTTTAAATAGAACACATAACATGGTTTACACACTTACTTCAATCCGAGAAGTGAGAACCAACAAGTTGAAATCAAAAATATTAAATTCCTTCTGTTGTAAATTCCTTTCAATTATATGAAATAAAATTTCATTTTTCCAAAGAAAATCTTCCTGAGCATTGGACCAAATTTAGCCACATAAATCATAATAGTATCAATGAGTTTCACTTGTCTAAATTCTTACTCTAAAATCTGTTCATTTCATAACAGTTACTTTCATTAAACAATATGATGTTGTACAATGAATTTTATTCCTTAAACACACAGTTGTTCTTTTTAGGGAAAATGAAGACATTTTCCTTAAATGGGCTAACAACTTCTCTAGAGCTATAAGGTGAACACAGAATGACCAGAGAATGTCACACATTCTTTTCTTACAGGAAGAAACTTTTAATAATTATCATTATCACTCAGTATTATTACTTATACTTTCATAATTTGTCATGCTGTCATGGATAGGGGAGGGGCTCATAAGCCTCCCTTCCCAGGAGTTATTGGAAGTTAATGGTTGCTTGGGGAGAGGGAGGCATTTTCTTCAGTGATATAGTCTGACTTGCTTGTTGTCCTCCAGTAAACAACCTCCCACCTATGCTCATGCAAGCAACCCCAGTTAAATTCAGTGGGCAACAAAAAAAGTTATTTAAGTAGAATGAGGAGTAATTGGGAAGAAGGGGTTCAGTGAGAAGGGAAGGAGGACAAGAGAAGGTAATAGGGGTGTGAGGATGAACAAAATACATAATTTACATGTGAAAACTACAATATTTTTATTATTTGTCTATTTATTTATTTTTGGTTTTTCAAGGTAGGGTCTCACTGTAGCTCATGCTGACTAGGAATTCACTCTTTATTCTCAGGGTGGCCTTGAACTCATGGTGATGCTCTTACCTCTGCCTTCCGAGTGCTGGGATTAAAGGCATGCACCACCACGCTTGGCTATTTGTCATTTTAGACTTCAATTTGTCCAAAAAAAATTTTCTTTCAAGGTACTGTTTTGTACAAACAATTGTCAAAATTGTCTTACTTTCCTTGGAAATTTCATATTTAAGCAGCAGTAGAAACTTCCCACTTAGAATTTTCTATTAATTATCTCAAAAGTAAGATCTGCAGAGGTAGGAGGATCGCTGTGAGTTCAAGGCCACCCTGAGAATACATAGTGAATTCCAGGTCAGCCTGAGCTAGAGTGAGACCCTTCTTCAAAAAAAAAAAAAAAAAAAAAGTAAGTTCTATGTTTCTGTGGTCTAAATTAAAAAGAACTCAACAATTTCCCTATCAAAGTAAGTACAGAGCCAGAAACAACATTTTAAATACAAAGGACAGGGTCCTTGTCTGCCACAACCTCGATGCTAAGGCACAGGGTCCCTGATTGTGTCACTATGCTTCTCTGAGTCTACAGCTTCTCAATACTCAAAGTAGCTGTTAAAGTGTGTATATAACCTGTTGCACCCCTAATTAAGTCTCTGTGCTAAAATGATGCAGGACAAACATTTTCTTCAAGCATTACAGGTAAAAGAGGATAAAAATGTCTCTTTCAAAAGAAAGGTCAAAGATAGCTTACTGACTCTAGGGTATGTTTTAAGATATAATGTATCTCATAAAATGATTTAATATTACTGTAAGAAGAAAAAAGCAAGATGGGTGTAGGGCAGAATTATCAGTCCATTTTTATGTTTTAAAGTAGTTCACCTAACCATCCTAGGGCTCTTCTTGTTTGAAAGTAGATCATCTAACTCCTCCTAGTTGCACATCTGGGATGCCTATACTCTCCTGGTTCTAACAGCCATGTATGAAGTGATTCCATCTGTTCTCAGTGACCTGGATTGTGACTTACTGTTGTGGATTAAGAGGTGTCTCTGCAGGGAAAATGGGGTGCGGAACAAAGCTTTGCATTCATCACACTGGAATGGTCTCTCCTCAGAGTGGGTCTGTAGAAGAAATACACTGTGAGTCAGGAAAATGAGAAATGACTCTTCCTTACAGAAACCAGACGTTGGTCCACAATGTGAAAGGAACAAAGCAAAGGTAGAGAGCATCTTGCTTCTTCCAGCAGCACTGCAGTGGTGAGCACAGACATACTGTTACAGAAAGTAAATGTAGGAACTGTCAAACTCTCCCAGTTATGAGCTATTTCACAAATTGCATTGCTTTTACTACCTCAGATTGCTAACCTAAATATACACTAAGATTTCTCTGGATCTACTTTGCAGTGCAAAAAAGTGTGCGACTTCTCTGAAAGAATAAGCATGCTCCAGTCCAGGTTGGCCCTGCGACTATGTTCAACACAGGCAAGGCTGAACTTTGCAAGGGAAATGGTTCTACTTTCCCTAAACTTACTGAGTGCTTTTAAGCAAACTTCAGTCTTCAGTGCTGCTTCACCCCAAGTTACAACAGCATATTTACTCTTATTATGATTACTTAAGCAGGCAATATTCAGTAAATATTAAGTTTTCCGTCAAATGCTATGCTAAACACTTTACAGGATCCTTTGATCCTAAGAATAAGTCAACAAAGAAGATAATGGTATTATTATTGTCACAATTTTACAGGTGAAAAAAACTAAGGCTTAAAAATTTCAGAAACCTGTCAGAGCCCAAACAGCATAGATAAAGCTGGTATTAAACTCTATGGTACTCACAAACAAAAATATGCTGAAATTAAGTGCAAACCACCTATTAGACCTAAAATCAAAAACAGCCATGTGTGTTCATTCCACCTGCTTCTATTACTTATAAGTTTAAACACACTGGCACAACTGGTGAATAAATTCTTATTCAACATAGATGGCAAGATTACAAGACTCATAAATGTTTTAAAACCCTCAAAAATTGAACAATATTTTTGGTACAATAAAACAAGTTACACAACTGATGAGTTTTTATGATATTTATATTAAGTGAAATGTAGGGAACAATTTAAAGGCAAGTCAGTTATTTAAAGCATATTAACATGAATTTTGATTTACCAGATATTATAGTAACTAAGATACAAGCATTACCACAGTAGAACATGCTGTAAGAAAGGGTTCATCATGATTGTTTCAGCTGTAAGTGACATAAAAGATGAAGGCAGCAATTATTTAATGTCAGGATAAATTAAAGATATTCATACATGGTATTTAGCAACAAAAATAAAAATGATAATGCACAGATGAATAAAATAGAAAATAAGTTTTTAAATTAAATTAATTTGTAAGAGAGAGAAAGAAGAGAGAGAGAGAAAGAGAGAGAGAGAGAGAGAATGGGCATGCCAACCTCTGCAAATAAATTACAGTTGCATGCACCACCTTGTGCATCTGCCACACGTGAGTCCTGGGAAACTGAAGCTTAGTCCTTTGGCTTTGCAAGCAAGTGGCCTAACTGCTAAGCCATGTCTCCAGGCCCCAAAATAGTTCTTGCTGATACATAAAATATATGACCATTCAGTACAGGAACATGGCGTTCTAAACTAGTAAGAGAAGAATAGGCGAGTACTGAAGAGTTTTATGGCAACTAAAGTTGAATTCATTGTATATTTACCACAATAGGATAAATACTACAACAATTTAGCTATTTATTTACTACTTACTTATGTTTCTTGAAACAAGGTCTTACTACACAGTCTTTGCTAGCCTGGAATTTACTATGTAGATCAGGCTGGCCTTGAACTTGAAATGATCCTCCTGCCCTGTTTCCTGAGTGCTGAGATTATAGGTATGTATCACCATGCCTGACTTAAGCTAATTTTTAAGATGAAAAATAAAACTTTTAATGTGCTAAACTAACATAAGTAATTCAAAAATATTTTTCTATGGGAAAAGATCTTCTAAACATGACAGAAAACTAGATGCTTGTGTGAAAACTTAAAACTGTAAACCAAAAAAAAATCTTTGTTGACCAACAAAAAAAATATTTGCAACATGAAATAAAATATTAGCATTGTAAAAAGTAAGAGTTATGGCCCATTAGTGAGAAAAGATAAAACTCCAAATGAAAATTGGTGAAAGGGCAACTCCCCAAAAAGTTCTTTCTCATTTTTCTGCCAGGTTTACCCTGTTATGAGCTGGTCATAGCTCAGATGCTAAGGATACAGCAGTGAGCAAAAATGACAAAAGTGGCTGCCATCATGGGGCTTTTATCCTATATAGGACGAACAAGCAAACGATAGAAATGTTGACTGTATTAGAAATGGATACATACTATGTAGAAAATAAAACAGCTAAGTGTTTTAGGGGATGGGGTAGCAATTTCTGAAAATAGGAAGTCAAGGGAATTCTACCTGAAAAGGTGAGGTGTTAGAGAAGGCTGCTCATATGAAGGCCAAGGGCAGGTACTTGGAAGACTAACACAGGAACCACCTGGAAAGGGCCCATATTATATTACTTCTCCTGGTGAGACTTGAAGAAATGTGCATTCATCCCATAAGTCTACCAGGGAGCAGTGAAGATGGACCATTGAGGAACGTGCTTGCTACACCAGCATGAGGACCTAAGTATGACTTTCCAGGTAGCCGATTGGTGAGCACGAGGTTCCGGTAGAGTTTCTCAGGAATTAAGGTGAAAAGGAGACACAGGTGCTGGCAGGCATTCATGCCACACATGAATAAGCCTGTGTATACACCCCACACACACACACACACACACACACACACACCACATTCACATGTGATAAAAGATGTCTACTCAGCAGTAAAATCTCAAGCCTGGATAACATGGATAAAATTATGTTTACAAGGTATCTCTGCAATTTATAACAAAAGCAAATAATGAAAAATTAAAAATGAAGTACTACTTGCCTATCAGATGGCCAAAGAAAAAGGAAACCATTCAGGGTGTGCCAATGGACAAAGAGCAGGCATTCCCAAATATTGTAACTGGGGGCTGGAGAAATGGCTTAGCGGTTAAGGCGCTTGCCTGCAAAGCCAAAGCACCTCGGTTTGATTCCTTAGGACACACGCAAGCCAGAAAGAAGTACAAGGTGGCACATGCATCTGGAGTTTGTTTGCAATGGCTGGAAGCTCTGGTGCTCCCATTGTTTCTCTCTTTCCATCTCTCAAATAAATAAATAAAAATAAAAATATTCAAAAAATATTGAAACTGGGAATGTAAATTTTCAGAGTGGTAGAGAGATTTCTAGACCTAAATGGAAAAGTGCATACCCCTTGACTAACCTTCTTTTTAAAAAAAGAAATACATATGGGAAACTTTCAATTAAAAAAAAAAAAAAAAAACAGTTGCCTAAAAAACAAAAACTCCTAGGTTGTTATTCAAGATATAAATGTAGTTAAATGAATTATGGAGGATACGAATCTGTGTATAATTACTTAATAAGGGAAATAATCTATACTATGTTAATGAGTATCAGGAGTTATAGCAGTTACCTTCTCAATGCTGGGATAAAACAGCCAACCAGAAGCAGCTCACAGAAGGAAAGGGTTTATTTCAGCTTACAGTTTCAAGGGGACATTTCACCATGATGAGGAAAGTATGACAAGCCTGAGCAGAAAGTGTAAGTTACATCTACATATCAGCAGAAGGGAAGTCGAGTGAGTTTCCTGGCAAGTAGGGTAATAATATAAAATCCCAAGACGTGCCCCAGTGCAACCTTCTTATAGCAAGAATCTGCCTCCCAAAGTCTCCACAGTTGGGGATTAAGTATGATGTTTAATCACAAACATATGAGGCTATGGAGAACACTTTACATTCAAACTACCACAATAGGAATAGGCAAAAACATACAGAGAATACATTTAAGCCATATGCATACAGTCCCTTAGAATGGAGACTGGGAAAATGTACAAAGCATCAGGAGCACTTTCGTAAGAAAGAAGAGAGAAGCATTTGACAGAATGTTTGCTTCCTTCTTTTATCTTTGTATATTTGTATTTTCTACAAGCAAAAAAAAAAAAAAAAACTATTGCTTTAGAGCATTCATATTTGAACAAGCAATTTCTTTAATCTTCTGACAGAATATATTCTATCATAAGTTATCCTCTTCCAAATCTAGGACTAATAATAACAACAATAATAATAATGATAGGAATTTCAAAGTTTGTAGTAATAATTTACTGGCCCTAAGCCAAAGGTATACTTCAGGTAGTAAGCTCATATTGCATATCCAGGTCGTTAAGCACTGTTCCCAAGGCTAGTTGAACACCACAATCCAGGTGGAAATAAACTAAGGCTTTAGCAGTAGGTGCACTTGACAGGAAGACACTGCGTAGCTAGATCTTTTAAGAAACATTATGACCAGATTCTATATATTGTAGACACACAACATCAGTTTTCATGATACATTTTACAAGTATCAAGTGAAATTAAAAGTTTTAAAAATATTTTTATCTATTTATTTGCAAGGAGAGAGAGAGAGAGAGAGAATGGGCACACCAGGGCCTCTTGCCATGGCAAATGAACTCCAGATGCATGTGACACTTTGTGCATCTGGCTTTATGTAGATACTGGGGAATCGAACCTAGAACATGAGGCTTTGCTAGCAAGCACCTTTAGGTGCTGAGCCACATATCCAATCCAAAATTAAGCTTTTGAAAGGCATCTTATCATTACATATTTCACCCTTAACGAGTGGCAAACTTTTTGCTGATTTATTAATCGAATGAACCTCAACTATATGTCAATGATGACACCAACCGTCCAACCATCTGCCCATATAACAAATGAACTAGTTTGCTAAGGTAGGGTCTTGCTCTAGCCCAGGCTGACCTGGACTTCACTATGTAGTCTCCTCCTAACTGCTTCCTGAGTGTTGGGATTGAAGGTGTGCACCACCACATCGGGCTCTAGCTTTTCATATACCAATTTCTTTTATGGAAAGGCTGATTAGTACAGATATAGAATATAAATCAATTGTCCAATAAATTTAATTTAATAGTCTGCAGTTCCCCATAGTAATACTGTTTATTGATAGTGTAATTTTACCTGTACTAATGTATAGTGTAAAAAAAACACTATCATAAAATGAGGGGAAATTGCTAACTAAAGACAAATTGAATTAAAGATACTTCAGAAATGTTTGTTGGAATTTTTTTTAAAGAAAAGAAAAAAAAAAAAACAAGAGACATGTTTGGTTATTGAAGCCTCAAGTCTGAATATCATAAGTATGCTTCTATAACACTGGGTAACAAAATAAGCCTGAAGCTACATAAAATGTATTATCTAGCTGCTTACAAGGTCTGTGGATAAAATATCTATTGTATGGTTTATAGCTGGCTTCTTTAAAAGACCTCTTCCTCAGAAAAATAAACAAACTACAGAGAGATTGAAGAATTCAGTTGCTTCAAGTTGGCATAGAAATGGGCAGCTCACTCTACAAAGAAGAGTGTAAGTTTTGGTGGCATTCCTGGGAAACTATATATATCCTTGCACAACCAAGCCCAACTTTCCACTTCCTGAAAGTCACAATCCCATTGGCAGAAAATCACACGGCCAGAAAGCCAACTACTGAGACCCCATGTCTGTTATCATGCCCTGAAGGTGGGGTAATGCAAGAACAACAAAGCATTTTAAGAAAAAGCCTTGGAAGACAGCTATTGATAGATTCCTGCTCAGGAAACTTTCCCTTTTACAACATCTTGTGTCAGTACTCAAGGATATGACTAAGACATGTCCTCCCACACTGGCTGACCTGACTGCTAAATAAAAAGTTCTAGCTCTTTGCAACAGCCACTGTTTATTATTGTCTAGATTAACAAATGTGTCCTCTTCCACAGTGAAGCTAAATATACAGAAACGTCACTTACCTGGCCTATCATGAAGACAGAGTTCTCAGACACATCACAGTAGCTTAAGTATTCTGTGCATGAAAAATAGCAATTGAAATTTAAAACTCAAATGTCACAACTCATAGGAACTATATTAACTCCTCAAGTGTATGTTGTTTTTCTAGTCAGGATAACTAAGTAAATGAATAGTTTTATCTTTAAGACTTTTGTCCTATCCATAAAGAAACAAAGTCCATTCCTAAAGTACAAATAGATAAGTAGCAGAAGGTAAGAACTATAAACACATTAATGTGAGTTCTTAAATAGGCAATTATAATCTAAAAAGTATAAATTTCTACAATTTTAGTGATATTAAATGATAGAGTTCCAAACATTTGGTTAACACTTGGTCAGGCAAAAATAGAAAGATAGGCAGAGACAGAGATTGATATTAAACTGTGTGTGTGTGTGTGTGTGTGTGTGTGTGTGTGTGTGTGTGGCTACACCAAGCATCTGAAGTGCCACATTGCAAGAGGAACATCTCAATGAAATCCTCATTAAAACTTATCTATTTTTCTAAGTCATATAGGTATGAACTAAGGTCAAAAGATAAGAGTTTAGAGCCAGTTTCTTGTTGCAGTTATAGAACACCCAAGATGAGATATTAGGTTCAAGACTTATTTTCTAATGAAAATATTGCACTTTAGTCTGTTTTAATTAGATCACACAGTTCTTATTTGTACCTTTTTGGTTTTCATTGGTCCTCCGTGGCTTTTTCATGTCTTGTGGTTTTAATTTGAAATGTGCACCATAGACTCATGTGTTTGAACACCTGCTCCCCAGCTGGGTGCACTGTTTGGGGAGACATGGAACTTTTCAGAGGCAGAGCCCTGCTGGAGGGTGTGGATCACTAGAGGGAGCCTTGAGATTTTGTAGTCCAGCTTCCTATATATTCTGTGCTTTACGGTCTGTGGAGATGTGAGAAGTCCCAGCCACATATTCCCCATGCCATGAACTCCAGGGTGGGTTGTGTTTTCTCAAACTGTGAGCTGATATGAATCTCTCTCCCCTTAATTTATTTTTTGTCAGGTATTTGGTAACCATGACAGAATAGGCAACTAATACTAATGATACTAAGATAAGTAAGTAAACTCATAATGCTAACACTGAGTTGAATAACTAATACTCATAAAACCATGACAATTCATCTATCTCCTATTTTTACATTGACACGTAACAAAGAAGATCTCTTATTCAAAGATACTGTAATTTTCTCTTAATTTAACTCAACTTTAAATTTTATTACCTGCTCACAGAGAATCATTGGTATCATTTGAAATTCATTTCCTTTCTCAGGTGTTTCCAACCTGGCCTAATGACCACACACATCTTAGGAGAGCTATGAATGCAGCCGGACACATTTGTGGATGACAATACCATATTGCAAAGTCAAAAAGTTAGGCACACTAGCAGGCTTGTATTAAAGATCCACACTAAGATGTTACTTGCCCTCATGCTAAACTCCCACTTGCTATGGAAAGTTTTCACCAGCACATTGAACTCAACATAACCTCATCTGAGCCTCTTTCCAGTCTTCTTTCATTTAGTCTTCTTCTAAAGGGAATTGTGACTGCAAGATAAGTCAACCAAACTTGGTAGGTGAGGGTGGGGGTTAGGTAGACAAATGACGATGATATAGGAAGGACCAACTCATTATGACAACAGATAGTCTGCCAGAATGAGAGCGTAGAGAATACATTTAGTGACTACATAAGAAAAGTAGCTGCAGAGAAATCAAAATGAAAATTCTCAAGTCATATGTTAAAACAAACAGCCAACTTTTAGAATAATACATATATACCACTTACCTTTAAGTATACTTACCTTTTACCTGGGCAGCTGAAATCTTCTCTTCTCCAAACAACACCCAAGGGAATTTATTTTTATACAAACATTAGTATGAAATGGGAGGTGCTTTTTGTAAAATGTTTCATATAGAAACCTCGCATCTTACCTAACAATGGAATTTCTTTTCAACTTTCCACCACTAACTGGTATCTTATTTGATCTTCCCATTCCCATTCTAATATATCAATTCTGACTTCTACCTCTGACTGTGCTCCCCAACCACTAATTGTCACGGTTGTATTTTTGTACCTCTACTGAATTCCTGTGTAGAATCCTTACTGCCAAGGGGATACTATAAAGAGATGGGGTCTTTGGGAGGTAACTAGGTTGTAAAGTGAAGCCTTCTTGGATGGAAGCACAGTTTTTGAAGAAGATCCTCGAAAACTTGAAGCCCCAGTCTCTGAGCTTTCTGCCATGTGAGAACACAGGAAGCTACCAGCCCCCTGATCAACTATGCAGCCTCCTGAGTAAAGAAAAATGAATGTTTGCTTCTTGAGCCACCCAGGTGAGGGTTTTCTGTTATAGCAGCACAAACCACACTCACTTTCTCATCTCCAATTATTATATTTAAACATTACAAACTGGGACCTAAATTATGTAATGGATAATATTGTGTTTCATTAATTCAGTAAAATATACTCCAGTTATTAGAATCACAGTGTTTCAAATATAGTGGTAGATGAGGTAGGAATAAACAAGGAATTCATAAATAATAATAATAATAATAATAATAATAATAGGACTAATTTGTTGGAGAGAGTTCAGAAGTACATTCACTTGGTAGAAGATGGGGACTGTGGTGAAAGGAAAGGGTAGAGAGAAGAAGGATTACAATCTAAACTGCACAGCTGATTAGCATGCATTCATGTATGATGTGAGGTGCTATTTTCATATGGCATCTATTAAAAAATAAAAAGTGCCAAAAATTTTAAGTTCAATTACAAAATAATGAAGCTAGTTCCCACTCTTCTAACATTTCTCCTTTGTGGTTGTGGGAAGGTTAACCCATGAGCAGACACTTGATCAGACAGGTCAAGTGAGGAAAGTTGGGAAGGAGTTTTCCTCTATTAAGAATAAAAGACTTCTTAAGTGTATGGTATTGCACATATGTAAGTAGAAGAACAGATTAGAGGGAGGGGAATGGTCTAAGTGAGGCCATGGGAAGAGAATGCATAAAAGAAGGGCAGGGGGACGGTCAATCTAAATTCAAGATATTGTGAATAAGACTTATGTAAACCTACTTATTTGAATAATGGCACATCTAGAAGCTGTAGACTGTTACTAGAAAATTTTCAGTGCCTGGGATGGGATACCTTCCAGTAAGTTGTTGGCCAAGGAGGTCATGGTAGCCTCTAAAACATTGAATGCTATTGCCAAAGCCCTTGGTTTCCCTTGAGAAACAGATAGTAAGACCCTATTGTTGAAGATATCTCTTGCCTGAGAGGCAAGGTCACTGAAAAAGCAAGCTGGTGCTGAGCAGAAAACCTTCTCCCTATAGACCAGCCAACTGAAAGCTGGAAAAAGCTGTACTGCATGCAGCTGTATGGGAGACAGAAGTCATCAGCAGTGAAAACAGTGGACACTGAATATTCAAGTTTGGCCATACAGGCCCAATGAACGGGTGCAATAGTGGCATGTCTACTCTTGGGGTAACCAACTGCTCCATAATTGGACTGAAGGCCCTCTCTAAGGGAGGGAATACATACCTGGTACTGAAAAACCTAAGCAAAAGTCTATGGTAGGTGAGGTCATGAGCCTTAGGGGTATAAAGCCTGCTCTTGTCTGACTAAATGTATATATTATTCCCACCAAGCTGCCCTGAAAGCACTACACTTAATGTTCATGTTCACATATTAATGCTACTCTTAGAGAAGCTTCTCTTTTCAGATGGTGATGACCACTGGGATGACCCAAAAGGCAACATAGTGCTGAGAAGAAGGGATAGAGGAGTGCCCAGCACTGAAACACCTCTGTCACACCCTCCAAGGCTCAGGGACCATTGCAGAAGAGGGGGCAGATAGAATGGAAGAGCCAAAAGAAGGGTATGACTTCCTACAATGCAACTACCCAGACAGAAATTGGCCTCGATATCCATGACCTTGCAGTGCCTAGCAATACCTTCGCAAGACCCTCATAATAGAAGAAAAAGATGATGACATCAAATTAAAAGAAAGACTATTTGGAGAGGGAGGGGATATGATGGAGATTGGAGGTCTAAAGTGGAATGGGGGGAGGGGCGGGAAATATCATATGATTTTTTTATGTAAGTATAGAAGGTGTCAATAAAAAAATAATATTTTTTAAAAAAGAATAAAAGACTTCACTGATTTGCCAATGGGCTACAAGCCAAGTATTTATCGCAGGGCAAGGAAAGTCTTCAGAAAAGTAAGGACCTTGTGCTAAATGAAATTAAGTCTGGCAAAGGAAGGCAAAGATTATGTGAAGTTACAAGGGGAATCTGAAAATTTCAGACTTACAAACCAAGGAGGATGGGGTTGTTGGCAGGGGCTATGGGCAGAAGTGACAGGAAGAGAAGACAGGAAACAGGAAAAGAGAAAGGGCACACATTTAAGATGAATATAGATGATAATACTGTACCATTTACCTTAAAACTGCTCAAAGTAGAGATCTTGTTTACTTTAATTGACAAAATATATATTTATGTTACACAACATGTTTTGATATGTATACACACTGTGGAGTGGCTAACTCAAGTTAATTAACATATCATCACTTCACATCATTTGACTTTTTTTTTGTAGTGAGATTACTTAAAATGAAAAGAATAGATCTAGATGTTACCCCTACACCTAACAAACAAACAAGATAACTATGTCAGATGATAGACATGCTGACCAACTTGAACGTGGTAATCCTCAGGGGAAAATCTCTGCTCTCACTTCTATCATATCTGGCCATGAGCCAGCTCTACAAACAAGGACTGCTGGACACATCTAATCATCATGAGCCTTCTCCTTAATGCTTTGTCTTAAGGTTCACTGGGGGGAAAATGGAGTAAAACATCTAGTTGGCTGGCTGCTTCTGTCTCCTGTGGTTCTGAAATGTCTAATTATGATTTAAATAATTAAAATATAACTGGATCTGGATAGATGGCTTCATTTTAGCTACAGCTACAATGGAAGTTTGAATCAGGTCAAATGAATGTCACAAAGGATGATGGAGATGAAAAACTAATTTTGACCTACTGAGCCTATAGAATTGACAAGATGATGAAATCATCCTTTCAAAATTTCATTACATACCATCAGAATCATAATGAATGGTAGCACTCCCTTTAAGAGCAAACTGAGAGAATTGACCTTAAATATTAAAAGGAACATATTGAAATGCAATGGCTACATGTTCAAAAAGACAAAAGAATATTTTACTTAATCAAAACAGGCTTGGGCATGCTATATGATGAGGATCAGACTGGGTCTTAGAGATTTTCCTGAGTTTCTTAACATATCCTGATTTTGTCCTTTCCTAACTGACCCTTTAATTAGTAATGATGCAAGAGAAGAAGGATTCAGTTAGTTATGAGTCTGAATATTCGAGACACATTTGCATGACCATACTAAACATATACTAGGATCATAATAGTAAGAAACACTTTTGTTTGGGGCAAAGGGATTGAATGTGCTTTCTACTTTGTAAATTACAGCCATCATGGTTTCTATTCTTCCAAAGACATCATTATTACTTACATATGATTTATGGCTGAAAAGTCTGAGAGATGGTGCAAAGAACCTATGCCAAATTCCCATATGGTATATAACATAAGCCAAACTGTGAAAAACTCATAAATGTGGGTAGATCAGTTTCATCAAAGAAAGGATTAAGAGAGTTCCAGAGACTGAACAGGAAGCTAGCCAGATAATTCTTTACAGTCCTGTAATTCCAAAGGAGTAGTAATGAATGCAGCCTTGACCTAAACAGACAGTACTAGAGTTAACAGAAGGGCAATATGCAAAAAGTTAGGCAGAGGCAATCTGAGCCATAATCAATCAACCTTGTTTATTTTTTGGTAAATCTACCTTCCCTTTTTCTTCTTGGCCAGAAGATAAAATTGCTATCATAATTTTTAGCACTTTCAAAAGAGAAGATTATGTCTCTGAAAACTGCCTCATATAAGTATATATATAAAAAAAAAAGTGGGCTGGAGAGATGGCTTAGCAGTTAAGGTGCCTGCTTGCCTGCCTGCCTGCCTGCCTGCCTGCCTACCAAGCCTAAGAAGGCCGGTTCAAATCTCCAGGTCTCTTGTTTAGCCAGATGCAAAAAGTGATGCAAGGGTGCAATGCCACGCTTGCCCACAAGGGGTGAATGTATCTGGAGTTTGTTCACAGTGGTGGAAGAGGCCGCTGGCGAGTCATTCTCTCTCTCTCTCTGCTTCTTCCTTTCTGTCTCTCTCTCTCAAATAATAAATATATATATATAAAGTAGCAATTGGTTTTAAAAGAGATAGCATACATACTGTTAAACAGTTTATTAAAATACATCACCTAAAATCAATACACAAAGTTTTGTTACATCACAAAAACTTTCACATGCATTTCTAAGATGTGGACTATCTTTGCACACATCCCTTAAATAAAATTCAAATATATAAAAATTCACAGAAGAATCCAAGCTTGAAATGAAAGAGAAGTCAAGAAAAGGCAAGCAGGGGCTGGGAAGATGGCTTACTGGTTAAGGCACATGCCTGTGAAGCCTAAGGATCCCGGTTCGATTCTCCAGGTCCCACATAAGACAGACGCACATGATGGCCCATGCATTTGGAGTTTGTTTGCAGTGGCTAGAGGCCTTGGTGCACCCATTCTCACTCTTTCTTTCTCTCCCTCTCTCTGTCTCTAATAAATATGTAAATAAAAATTGAAAAGAAAAAGAGAAAGAAAAGGCAAGCAGAATAAAATCAAATGTCAAGTTGTTTTAGCTATATCCAGGGCCGAGAACTGAGGGATAGACCATAGACTGAAGTCATAACTTATGGAAGAATGCACAGCAAGAGGTGTATACACATGTACCCCCATAGTAGAGTACAGGAGTTATATAACAGAGTTGTGCTTGGGAGTGGCTTACTTGGCAGGATGGATCACAGTAAGCAGTATTAAGACGAACAACCCTTACTAGGTGAGTATGAAAGTAATCCAGAGGGAAGACAATTTGTCAGGACATTGGAAAAGTCAAGGAAGGCATGGGAATGGAATGTGGATCAGTCAAGGAGCACTTGTCAAACACGGCAAAGCCCTGAGGTTGATCCCTACTAATGAACACAAAAGAAAAATAAAAACAGGAAGGAGTGGTTGCAAAAGTAAGGGGACCTAAATCTTGATTCTATACAGTTGATTATCTTAACTATTGACAATGACAGGAACCGGTGATGGTTTGATTCAGGTGTCCCCTGTAAACTTAGGTGTTCTGAATGCTAGGTTCCCAGTTGGAAATTAACACCTCCTGGATGCAATGTATTATTGTTGGGGGTGGGCTTATGGGTATTATAGCCAGTTTTCCCTTGCCAATGTTTGGCTCCCTTTCTATTGCTATTGTCCACCTTATGTTGGCAGGGGGTGATGTACACCCTCTGCTCATGCCATCATTTCCCCCTGCCACCATGGAACCTCCTCTCATGTCTGTAAGCCAAAATAAACATTTTTTCCCAAAAGTTGCTCTTGATCAGGTGATTTCTGCCAGCAATGTGAACCTGACTGCAACAGTAAAGTTGGTATCCAGAGGCGTTGCTGCTAGACACCTGACTGTATGGCTTTGGTCTTTTGGAGCTGATTTTCAAGAGGAATGTGTAAGGATTTGAAAACTTGGCCTCAGAGACACCTTGTTGTGCTGTAATTACAGCTTGATGGACTATTCTGATCAGAGTTGAAAAACCTTGAATGCAGATTTCTGGGTAATATGGCGGCATAAGAGTCATGCTAAACCAGCTCAAAGAGGGATTTAAGCAAAACAACAGCAAAATACACTCTTCTGAAAAGAGCAGGACACAGCAGAGAAGCAGAAGAGACCAAGATCCACCAGAAAGGATGAAAATGGCCAGAATCCCACTGAGGAGCTTGCGGCCCTGATCCGAGCAATCTGTGCGCCCGGCACCACCAACCAGGGGCGCCAAGCAGCAGCAGCAGAGACCAAACAAGAGGGCTTTCCAACCTCATCAGCCTGCTTGCAGAGCCCAGAAAGCTAAAGGAAAGGCAGCTGAGATCAACTAAGGAGCCACTGAAAGAGATACAGAGGGACAGTGTAAGCAACTCCAGGCTTCCTGAACTCTCCCATCCCCCAACAATCAGAACCATGAAACTCCGGCATTCAGCCTCAAGCAGCAGTGCATCCAGCATTGCTGATCAGAACTCCAGCTCCACAGCACAGAGGGATTGAGGGTGGCACTCAGCATTGGCGAGATTGGAAGCCACACCAAAAGGTAAGGAGGCCAACTGACAAAAAAAAAAAAAAAAAACATAGGCCTGAATTGGAAGTGCTAATTTCTCTTTCCATGTCGGGGCAGGTTATGGGTTACATATTTTTGGTTGGCTTTACCATTTTCAAATAAGATGTACTTGGAGGGTTGAATATTGCTGCCTTTAATGCTTACAGATTTATAGGGCCTTTGTCTTTGGCTTCTGTCATTATTGGGGGCAGGGTCTGATCCAGATCCAGACTGACATGGAGCCCAATTTAGAACAGAATTCTATACCTACTAGCTGACAGGATTAAGGGTGTAGACCAATACACACCCTTAGGGATTTTGGCCTTACAAGACTATGTTTGTTTTAATCCCCACTCTTGTATACTCTGTGCTGGTTTTTATTGAATGTGTATATTGCTCAGTTGAAGTTTAGAATTTGCCAGTATATTGTTCCACCCAGACCACTAGAATACTTGCTTAGCAGGCAAACTCAACACCTAGGTATACTTCTGCGGTTGGATTGGGATACAAGAGATACACTTGGCCCCTTAAACTCATATCCTCAAAGTATATAAAGGTGGATCACCACATTTAAGAACACGCAGATAAGTAGAAAACCAAAGCTTCAAATCTATTCAGGATGCAAAAGTCATTGCATTATAATACAAGAAACACAAAGAATCAACACAATGCAATCCCACCAAAAAATTATAAACCCATCAGAAATGATCCAACCAAGTAGGCTTTATCCTAGAGATGCAGGGATGGTTCAACATACGGAAATCAATAAATGTAATAAACCATATAAATGGTCTGAAGGACAAAAATCAAATGGTCATCTCAATAGATGCAGAAAAGCCATTCAAAAAAATCCAACACCCATTCATGATAAAATTATTACAGAAACTGGGACTAGAAGGAACATGTCTCAACATAATAAAAGCTATTTATGACAAACCTACAGCCAACATAATACTAAGTGGGGAAACAGTTAAAGCTTTTCCACTAAATTCAAGAACAAGACAAGGGTGTCCACTTTCCCCACTTTTACTTAATATAGTACTGCTCAGGAAATAAAACCACTAATCAACCACTGGGATCTCATGAAATTACAAAGCTTTTGTACAGCAAAAGACACTGTGAATAGAGCAAAGAGACCACCTACAGAATGGGAGAAAGCTATGCATCTGACAGAGGTGATTTCTGCCAGCATTCCAAACCAGAGCGCAAAAGAACCTAACATAAAGTCTGAGAAAGTGTGCAGGGAAATGGGCAGACCTATCAAATACACTTTAGGAAACATGAAGAGAAAAGGTAACATGAATAGAGGAGTATGAAAACTTAAGGGAAGGGACTGGAGAGATAGCTCAGTGAGTGTGGGTGCTTGCTGAGCAAGCATGAGGACTTGCCTTTGATCCTCAGTGTCCACGTAAAAAGGCACATGTGGCTGGGACTAAAGCTCAGTGGAAGAGCACTCACCTACCACATGAAAGGCCCTAGGTTCAATTTCCAGCACTGAAAAAAAAAAAAAAAAAAAAAAAACAATAAAGTGAAGGTAAGGCAGGAGCATTGCTGTGACTTGCTGATTGGCCAGTCTAACTAAAAACGGTGAGCTCCAGGTTCAGTGGGAGACTCTGTTTCAAGGAAACGAGGCTGAACAGTAATAGAGGGAGGACACCTGATGTTCTATGGCCTCTATACATGTGTGCACAGAATACATGGGTTTGAATGAGGCATGCACATTTGCCCATGTATACATGTGCATAAACCACACACACAGACACACACATCAAGAAGCAAAAAAAAAATAGAACGAAGAAAATACTGCCAGGTGTGGTGGTGCAATCCTTTAATCCCAGCACTTGGGAGGCAGAGTGAGGTAGATCACCACGAGTTGAAGGCCAGCCTGAGACTACTAGTGAATTGCCAGCAATGTGGGGCTAGAGCGAGACCCTACCTCAAAACAACAAAGAAAAAAAAGAGGAAGGAGGAGGAGTTAGAGGAAAAGGAGGAGAAGGAGAAGAAAGCAGCTGTGAATGGCAGTGCATGCCTTTAACCCCAGCACTTGGGTGGCTGAGGTAGGAGGGTCACTAGTAAATCTGAGGCCAGCCTGGTCTACAGAGTGAGTTCCAGGTTAGCCTGGACCAGAGTGAGAACTGCCAACAAAACAAAGCAAGAGGGCTGGAGAAATGGCTTAGCAGTTAAGGCGCATGCGTGTGAAACTTGATTCTCCAGGTCCCACGTCAGCCAGATGCACATCGTGGCACATGCATCTGGAGACGTTTGCAGTGGCTAGAGGTCCTGGCATGCCCATTCTCACTCACTATCTCTGCCTCTCTGTCTGTCTGTCTCTCTCTCTAATAAATAAATAAATGAAAATAAAATCTTTAAAAAAAGAAACAAAGCAAAAGAAACAAAAATAATGAAAGGAAATTAAAAAAAAAAAAAAAAAAAAAACATAAACAGCAATTAGTACAACCCCAGAGTCCTTGAAGTGGATTTAACTGCTAAGAGCTATTTAACTGAGTTAATCGCTCAATGACACTTTCTTCAGAGAATAGTTTCCACACAAAGGAGACAAAAAGAGCTATAGTCTAAGTGCGTGGTTATGATAGATGACTCAGATACATAGATATGAAGGCATGGTAAAAGCAAATAATTGAAATCCGATCAGAAAATTAGAAAATAAAAAAACATTCGTGAGGCTTTACCTTCTTGTGGTTCTTGTAAACATTTCTGTGAGCAAATCCCTTTCCACAGAGTTTGCACTTGTACGGTTTGTCTTCACTGTGTATTACTTTGTGGGCGCCCACTTGATCAAGCCTTTTGAAAGCTTTGTTACAGATCTCACAATTATAGGGCCGCTTTTCTGTGAAAAACGAATGGAGACAATCTCATATCCATACAAAAGTAACGGATAAAAAGGGAAACAAACAGCAGAAATTAAATTGTATGCACAAGCAAATTAAAGATGGTTACACAGTGAAGAATCTACCACACAGTCTGTTAGGTATGTGACTATTCATAGAAGAAACATGAAATGCTAGTTTCTTTACAGGCCTATTTTGAGAATGAAAGGTAGCTTTGATATAAGGAACTTTAGATTCAAAATAGAAATCCTATTTCCAGATGAAAAATGTGCTGATGTGTGTGAATTTAAATCAGGATCACAGCCCAAATGCTGAGAGATGTGACAGGGATAGAGGTAATGACAGAGCCCCCTCCTGCTGGCACACACAGGCCCTGCGGGGGCAGAGCTTCCAATTCTCAGCAGGAACTAAGTATTTGGACAGGCATGTAAAATCCATATTTATGTAAAGTTCGTGTAATGTTGACAACTAAACTGAAAAAAAAATTGCAAATCAGACAAAACATACGTGGAAGCCAACAGAGTTTTATCACTGAGTTTAATTTCTAAAAACCCACATGTACCTCTATACAATGTAGATATACAACTTATTTCAGTTGCTCCAAATTATAAACATCCTCAATTCTTGAGAGGCCTCCAGAAAGCAAAATTTATTTTCAAAGATGATTTTTTTGTTTTCATAATTAAAACCAACCTATTACTCAAACTTGCTTAAAATGCACTTATGGCTATAACATTTTTTCTCAATACATATTTATATATTTCTCTTTTTGTAAGTATAGTGAGAATGTAAGGTTAGCTTAGAAATCAAATACCAGATATTATGCTAGGACACTATTAAAATGAGCTCATTGAACCCTTATGTTCATACAAAAGGCAGGTACCATTTCACGGGTAAAGAATTAAAAAAACTAAGGTACTGAGTTAAATGGTGACTGAATATTTTTGATAGCTAATCATGTTTGTTTGATAAATAGACTGCAGTCTAGGAAATTAAGTAACTTGTTCAAAATTGCATGACTAAACTAGAAATTAGATTCAGGGCTTTTAAAATAATTTTCATTTATTTGCAAGCAGAGAGAGAGAGAGAGAGAGAAGAGAGAGACAGACAAAGAGAGAACAGGTATGCCAGGGCCTCCAGCCACTGCAAATGAACTCTATACAAATGTGCCCCTTGTGCATCTGGCTTACATGGATAGTGGGGAATTGAACCTGGGTCCTTTGGCTTTGCAGGCAAATACCTTAACCATTAAGCCATTTCTCCAGTCCCAGATTCAGGGTTTTTCATTACCCTTTTAAATTTCCCCCAAAAGGCAAAGGCAAAGTAATTCTTCTGCAGTGATTTCAAATATATATGAAAAGGCCTAAGTTTACCTGAGTGGGTGATCATGTGACGTTTTAGCTGGTTAGCTGAAATAAATTTTTTCATACATTCTTGACAATCAAATATCTCATGAATCTGAAAAACATTAAATGGACAGTTGAATATACTGTTAAAGCCTATGAAATTATACAGAATCAATGCAAAAGTACAAACATGTGGAGAGTTGCTACTGTAGTGTCCAAACTAATTCAGCCTTAACTTGCTCATACTATCTTACATACAATGAAAATGCAATGAACATGTTATCTAGTATAAACTTCATTTACAGAAAGCACTCACACCACTTAAATATGTAATATAATTGTGTATATTAAATATACAGACTAATAGAAACTCATATGTAATATATATTAACTATTTTGCTATATCCAAATTTAGACTGGGGAATATGAATCTTTAGGCAATAAGATTCCTCTTAAAAAAGCCAACAATATTTTAAACTTAAAAGTATGTAGTAAAGACAACATATTAACTTAAGTGAGAGACCACCAAAGAGATTTCTTAAAGTATTCAGCTGAAAGCCAGAAGTTCCTCCACATGACGGGGGGATACAATAAAAGACAATGGAAGGCTGGAGAGATGGCTTAGCAGCTAAGCCTAAAAACGCTGGTTCCAATGTCCAGCGGTTCCAATCTCCAGGTCCCACGTTTACCCAGATGCAAAGTGAGGCAAGGGCGCAATGCCGCACTTGCAAACAAGGGGGTGCAAGCATCTGGATTTCGTTCACAGCAGCTGAGAGACTGCTGGCGCGCCCATCTCTGTCTCCCTTTCTCTCTCTATCTCTCCAAAAATAAATAAAAAATAATAAAAAAAAATTTAAAGACAATGGAGGGACATAGGTCAAGGAATACAAATTATTGGAAATATAGGACGAATAGATTTAAAGACCTAAAGAAAACATAAGGGATACAATAAAAACTGTATTGTACTCAGGAGCTCCTGGTAAAATGAATAGATTATAGTTGTTCTTCATATTGGCTCTGGGTGGTTAAAAATGTGAGATGATGAATGTTAATGGTTTCACTGTGATAACTATTTTAATAAATATGTGCATCTTATATCATGGTACACTGTTAAATAAATAAAATGTATTTTTAGAAATTAATTGAGGGGCTGTGGCAATGGCTCAGGTTAAAGGCACTTGATTGCAGACCCTGCTCACCCAAGTTCATTTTCCCAGTACCCACATAAAGTCACATACACAAAATGGTGAATGTGTCCAGAGTTTACATGCAGTGGCAATAGGCCCTGACTCACCCATACACAATCTTTCTCTCTCTCTTCCTCTCTCTCTCTCAAATAAATAAATAAAATGTTTTAAAAATATAACTGAGACAGAACTTTAACAAACTAGCTAATGTAAATGTAACAAATAACTATTATATGTGTTTTCCCTCCCAGACCACAACCAGAAAAACTGGCTAGGTACAGAAAGTAGAAGGCCAGTTTATTATCAGAAGTCAGGCATTCCATTCCAAAAGGCATGCATTTCATGAATCTTTGTATTGGAATTGTTGACCATGGCAATGAGCAGGAGCGTCACACTATTTGCCCAAAGACTCAAAGGTGATTTTGAGGAAGCCATGTTACTCACTCACCTTAAGGCAAACTAACCTTAGCCCTAAACCCTGATCCTTCCTCAAAATGCCAACATTGTGCCTGTTCCTGCATTCTCATAGTGGAGGAAAAGCAGCACTGAGCCAATAATGTAATAATATTCTCAAATGTTAGTAACTTGAAGGCATTATTGGCCCCTGTACCCTACCACTATCAGCTATGTTCCATTTTACCAAGGTGTGTGTGGGGAGGGACTCACCACTATATTATGGAGAAAATAAATGGAAAACAGAGCATTATTGAGAAATTGGTTCCCTGGTCAAGTCTGCTAAAATACTCTGGTAAGCTATCTTCAATTTTAACATCTATGATTTAAAAAGCTAGCTATGAGATATAAGTCATAAAATTACAAATGAGGATGTTTAGAAAAAGACATTCTAATAGATTTAATATTTTTGCTTCAGACTGAATTTATGCTTCTGAAATCATTACAGTAATAAGAGATAAAAAAGGGGGTAGAAAAGTAGAGTATCTGTATTGACGCTTTGCCAAATTTCTTTTATTTTCTTGGCTTTTGGAAAGTTCACTTCTAAGTAATTTCAGCCATGACATTGGAATGCTATTAAGAACAGTGGCATGGGCCGCATGAAAGAACGACCGAGAATGACAAACAAATTCAAGAGGCATGTTGTGTTTTCAAACAACCTCATAAAATCACCACTTAGAAACTGAAGAAAATTCATGGCACTGAGAAAGCAAATAAGCAAAAAAATAATAATGAGTTCAACACACCATTTCAGAAGTGAGCAAAGAAGCTTCGTGTAGCAAGGAAAATCCTGAAAAAAAAAAAAAAAGTCTTTCTTCCCAACTGAGTGTTTGTTCCATTATGTTTCTCTAAAATGATAAAAATAACTCAATAAAAAGTAGACAATTTGAGACACACTATCTCATATGTCAATCAACAGACATAGGTGGGGTTAGTAGATTAAGAGTAAGACGAATTTCAAGTTCTGCCAAATTACTTTGAAATATATGCAAATAACAAATATATATGAACAAAGAAATAAAACTGATTTTACAAATCACAACAAAAGTGAGATTGCACTTTCATTAAGGACATCTATTTTTTGAGCATCAAGTCATCTGTCACAATGTAAATCTAAATTGCATTTTAACTCTATTCTTCTGTAAACTACTTACTAATATTGTAGACACGTTTCAGCTTAACTTTATATATCAGAATAACAATAATTGTAAACATATTACAAAATGTTAAATTTATTTTCTTCTAATATAAATGTAAACTATAGCACTTGTGTCTCTTAATTTTTAGACTTTCAAGCTTGTATGGGCATGCTTGCTTTATCACAATGTCAAGAAAGAGACTATAAAAACCACATGCAATGAAATATTATATTGGTAATTCATATTACAGTTATTTTTGCTTTTTAAAGTCATTTAGTTCATTGTTTTTTATCAAATTAAAATCTGTATTCATTTTAATAGCTAAAGGCCACTTCCTAATAGAAAAAGGGTTTTTTTTAAATAATTGATCAATGTTTTTTGAACAACTAGTAACTGAAAAATATTGAAACCAAGATGGGAATTCTAAGTGAAGGATTCAATGAGATCTGACACCTAGCCCTGAGTAAAGTATGTCATCTTTCTCTGAATAATAACACAACTCAAAATATCCTGCTGCAGCTTGATTTTGTGCCCATTACATTTGCATCACAGGATATGTTATCACTTCAAGACTACAATGTCTCAACAATATAAAAAAATCAACTAAGTTTACATGGCAGACACCAAAAATAACAAAAATGATTAACTTAAACTGTGATGAAAGTTCATCTTTTTAAAAATTATTTATGTGTGTGTAGATGAGTGTGTGTGTGTCACGGTGCATGTGTGAATGTCTGAGGACAACCATGAAATGTCGGTCTTCTCCCTCTACCTTGAGATAGGGTCCTTGTGCCTTTACCACTGGGAAGTCTAGACTAGTTAGTTGGCCCAGAGTATTTGTGCTTCTGACATTGCGACCAGTTGTTGGGATTACAGATGAATGACCCACTTTTGCATCCCTCTTTATATGGGTGCCAGCAATCCAAATATTGGTCAGCAGGTTTGAGGATCAAGTGCTTTTAATCACTGAGATATCTTAGCGTCCAAAGTTAATCTTTACTTACTGACCTTCCTATGTTCCTGCAGGCTTGCTGCGGAGGAGTACTTTTTACTGCACACAGAACATACGAGCTTTTTCTTAGGATCTCCTACAACACATGAAATACAAATGAAATAACATCATGAATTGAGTATACTGATACAGGATTTCTACAATTGTAATTCCATCTTTAAAATTTACAATTCTAAAAAAATTTACAATTCTACACTGTTCAGCGTGGTGAGTATGCCCCTTAAGCCCTGATAAAGCCTAAGTATTCTTTAAATCCTTTCTTTTTAAAATTGAGAACTATTCAGTTTATCAGTTTTCACATACACAAAATAGGCATTTAACTTTTCCATGAACTAAAGTAATATTTCTATAAACAATAAAATCAAAATTAAAATTAGTCAACTGTGTTTACAAGAGAAAAGAGGCTGAATCTTTTTTTTTTTTTTTTTTTTTTGGTTTTCGAGGTAGGGTCTCACTCTGGTCCAGGCTGACCCAGAATTGACTATGTAGTCTCAGGGTAGCCTCGAACTCACAGTGATCCTCCTACCTCTGCCTCCCAAGTGCTGGGATTAAAGGCATGCGCCACCACGCCTGGCTTGAGGCTGAATCTATTAATTCATAAATTGACATTTTTTATTTCCCTGACATTTCAACAGAATAGTTCATTTTTTTAGGATAGAATTCAGAGATTATTCTTTCTTACACTAGATATTAAAAATTTTATGAGCCCTTCCTTTATAAATGTTAATAAGCAGAATAATGTTGAATCAAACATAATTCTTCATTATACTATAATCCATACCATTATAAAAATTAATCCAAAGCCCAAATTTTTCTTACACAGTGATTATGTTAAAGGGTTTTTTTTTCAATTTCAAATGTCATAATGGTTAAAGCAAAGACAAAGTATCTTAATGTGATATAAATAATGTTATCATCTATACTATCATAAATAAGCACAAAATGATTTTTTCATTTTAACTGATTGTTATTACACACTCAAAAAGTAAACATATAATATAGTGAACCATGTATATATTACCCAAACCAAACAACAATCAATCTATACCTCAATGACATTCATTCTACCACTTCTCTATTATTTTAAAGCACAGGAAATGCAAGGAAAAATTATATTGTAATGCTATGTTATATTTATGTAGGACTGTGTTTATGAAAAATATATATTTAGAAATAAAAGAAAAATATGCATTTTTATCTTATTTTTCAAGATATAAATATATTCAAGTTAACAACAAATGTATCCAATGTACCTATGTAAAGCATACTAAATATTATATAACTAGAAAAATTTTCTTGATGATTGACAAATAAGAGGACTGCAAAGCCAACAGCATTTGGTCATCAGTCCATGTATATTGTGCATAAAGGGACACTGAGAAAGAATATTTGTTCTTTCCTAGTTCCTGATATGTGAGATTATCCATCTTTCATGCATAATTCCTTAGTGCCTATTCCATCACCCACAGTAGCAACTTATATGGCCAGGTCCTTGTTTTCCCATGAAGTAGTTGAGAGAAGGAAGAGAGGTGAGGAAGAAGTCAACATTTCCAACCAATCCTGTAAGTTTATCCTCTATTCCTGCCATCACTACAGTACAACAGCATATACACCAAACCATATTCCTACTCTGATCTTTCTCTCCTACACATCTTCTTCAACCTACAATTAAAACCTTATTTTTTTTTTGTTTTGTTTTTTCAAGGTAGGTCTCACTCCAGCCCAGGTGGCCTGAAATTTACTCTGTACTCTTCAAGGTGGCCTCAAACACACAGTGATTCTCCTACCTCTGCCTCCCAAGTTCTGGGAGTAAAGGTGTGCACCATCATGCTCCGCTTAAAACCTTAATTTTTAAAAGAAATGCAGTAATAGCTTATAACTGCTCATCGGAAAATAGAGATATTGTCTTTCAAAATACAGACTTTTTTGTTTGTTTGTTTGCTTTGTTTTTTTTTTTGTTGTTGTTGTTTGTTTGTTTGTTTTTCGAGGTAGGGTCTCACTCTGGTCCAGGCTGACCTGGAATTAACTATGTAGTCTCAGGGTGGCCTCAACTCTCGGCGATCCTCCTACCTCTGCCTCCCAAGTGCTGGGATTAAAGGCATGCGCCACCACACCCAGCTTAAAAATACAGACTTTTGTGTTGCCATCTACTTAATTAAGCTAAAGGGTATATGTGAAGTGGGCAACTAAAAGCCAACCCTTTATTTTGATTCCCTCTGAGTACCTGGAAGGCTCTCACTTTTGTACTAGCCTCTCTAGGATCAAGAACAACACACTACATAAAAGCTAAAAGAAGGCTTTTACATTACTTTGGTTCTTCTACAGGCAGGTAAATCTGGCATTTGACTGTTACTTTCAATTTTCAAAAATATTTGGGAGAGGGCTGGAGAGATGGTTTAGTGGTTAAGGCACCTGCCTCCTAAGAAGGCCGGTTCCAATCTCCAGCAGTTCCAATCTCCAGGTTCCATGTTTAGCCAGATGCCAAGTGACGCAAGGGTGCAATGCTGCACTTGACCACAAGGGGGCGCACACATCTGGATTTTGTTCACAGCAGCGTACACACTGCTGGCATGCCAATCTCTATCTGTCTTTCTCTCCCTTTCTCTCTGTCTCTCTCTCTCTGTCTCTACCCAAAAAAAAAAAAAAAAAAAAATACTCAGGAGAGCTGGCTAGGAATGTGGGGATACAGTTCTGCAGTAGACTGCTTGCCCAGAATGGGTTCAATCATGAGAACCAGGACCACAAGTCACTGTTGTTGTTATAGATGTGATGATGATGAGGCTGGAACCAATTACAGACAGCATTGTATAATGGTGAAAGGGTCTCAAATATATTTAACATATAGTCACTAAGGTACGAGACAACCAATTCAAATATATTGAACATATAGTCACTTAGGTACTTGACTGCAAACAAAACTGTGGGTTAAATATACTTCTACTCTACAAACCTACCCTCCATATGTCATAGCCTTTGTGAAAAAAAAAAAATTACCCATATTTAAATATTCAGACTCTCTTCAGCCAGCTTAATTCTGACCACCTAATGAGGAAGTTTGTCATCACCCATAGAAGCTGCAAGATCTCCTGTTACCTTAGATTATCCATCTTTCATGCATAATTCCTTAGTGCCTATTCCATCACCCACAGTAGCAACTTATATGGCCAGGTCCTTGTTTTCCCATGAAGTAGTTGAGAGAAGGAAGAGAGGTGAGGAAGAAGTCAACATTTCCAACCAATCCTGTAAGTTTATCCTCTATTCCTGCCATCACTACAGTACAACAGCATATACACCAAACCATATTCCTACTCTGATCTTTCTCTCCTACACATCTTCTTCAACCTACAATTAAAACCTTATTTTTTTTTGTTTTGTTTTTTCAAGGTAGGTCTCACTCCAGCCCAGGTGGCCTGAAATTTACTCTGTACTCTTCAAGGTGGCCTCAAACACACAGTGATTCTCCTACCTCTGCCTCCCAAGTTCTGGGAGTAAAGGTGTGCACCATCATGCTCCGCTTAAAACCTTAATTTTTAAAAGAAATGCAGTAATAGCTTATAACTGCTCATCGGAAAATAGAGATATTGTCTTTCAAAATACAGACTTTTTTGTTTGTTTGTTTGCTTTGTTTTTTTTTTGTTGTTGTTGTTTGTTTGTTTGTTTTTCGAGGTAGGGTCTCACTCTGGTCCAGGCTGACCTGGAATTAACTATGTAGTCTCAGGGTGGCCTCGAACTCTCGGCGATCCTCCTACCTCTGCCTCCCAAGTGCTGGGATTAAAGGCATGCGCCACCACACCCAGCTTAAAATACAGACTTTTGTGTTGCCATCTACTTAATTAAGCTAAAGGGTATATGTGAAGTGGGCAACGAAAGCCAACCCTTTATTTTGATTCCCTCTGAGTACCTGGAAGGCTCTCACTTTTGTACTAGCCTCTCTAGGATCAAGAACAACACACTACATAAAAGCTAAAAGAAGGCTTTTACATTACTTTGGTTCTTCTACAGGCAGGTAAATCTGGCATTTGACTGTTACTTTCAATTTTCAAAAATATTTGGGAGAGGGCTGGAGAGATGGTTTAGTGGTTAAGGCACCTGCCTCCTAAGAAGGCCGGTTCCAATCTCCAGCAGTTCCAATCTCCAGGTTCCATGTTTAGCCAGATGCCAAGTGACGCAAGGGTGCAATGCTGCACTTGACCACAAGGGGGCGCACACATCTGGATTTTGTTCACAGCAGCTGAGACACTGCTGGCATGCACATCTCTATCTGTCTTTCTCTCCCTTTCTCTCTGTCTCTCTCTCTCTGTCTCTCTCCAAAAAAAAAAAAAAAAAAAATACTCAGGAGAGCTGGCTAGGAATGTGGGGATACAGTTCTGCAGTAGACTGCTTGCCCAGAATGGGTTCAATCATGAGAACCAGGACCACAAGTCACTGTTGTTGTTATAGATGTGATGATGATGAGGCTGGAACCAATTACAGACAGCATTGTATAATGGTGAAAGGGTCTCAAATATATTTAACATATAGTCACTAAGGTACGAGACAACCAATTCAAATATATTGAACATATAGTCACTTAGGTACTTGACTGCAAACAAAACTGTGGGTTAAATATACTTCTACTCTACAAACCTACCCTCCATATGTCATAGCCTTTGTGAAAAAAAAAAAATTACCCATATTTAAATATTCAGACTCTCTTCAGCCAGCTTAATTCTGACCACCTAATGAGGAAGTTTGTCATCACCCATAGAAGCTGCAAGATCTCCTGTTACCTTAAATACCTCTGTCCTTGTACACTAATATCGTGAATAAGACTTATGTAAAATTACTTTTTTTGAATAATGGCAAATCTAGAAGCTGTAGACTGTTACTAGAAAATTTTCAGTACCTGGGATGGGATACCTTCCAGTGAGTTGTTGGCCAAGGAGGTCCCGGTAGCCTCCAAAACATTAAAGGCTTTTGCCAAAGCCCTTGGTTTCCCTTGAGAAACAGATAGTAAGACCCTATTGCTGAAGACATCTCTTGCCTGAGAGTCAAGATCACTGAGAAAGCAAGCTGGTGCTGAGCAGAAAACCTTCTCCGTGTAGACCAGCCAACTGAAAGCTGGAAAAAGCTACACTGCATGCAGCGTATGGGAGACAGAAGCCATCGGCAGTGAAAACAGTGGACGCTGAATATTCAAGTTTGGCCAGACAGGCCCAAGGACTGAACGGGTGCAATAGAGGCATGTCTACTCTTGGGGTAACCAACTGCTCCATAATTGGACTGAAGACCCTCTCTACAGGAGGGAATACATACCTGGTACTGAAAAACCTAAGCAAAAGTCTATGGTAGGTGAGGTCATGACGCTTAGGGGTATAAAGCCTGCTCTTGTCTGACTAAATGTATATACTATTCCCACCAAGCTGCCCTGAAAATACTACACTTAATGCTTATATTCACATATTAACACTACTCTCACTTCTGGTTAGAGAAGCTTCTCTTTTCAGATGGCGATGACCACTGGGATGACCCAAAAGGCAAAATAGTGCTGAGAAGAAGGGATGGAGGAGTGCTCAGCACTGAAAACACCTCTATCACACCCTCCAAGGCTCAGGGACCATGGTGGAAGAGGGGGCGGATAGGATGGAAGAGCCAAAGGAAGGGTATGACTTCTTACAATGCAACTGCCCAGACAGAAATTGGCCTTGATATCCATGACCTTGCAATGCCTCGCAATACCTTCGCAAGACCCTCAAAATAGAAGAAAAAGATGATGACATCAAATTAAAAGAGAGACTAATGGAGAGAGGGTGGGGATATGATGGAGACTGGAGTTCTAAAGTGGAATGGGGGGAGGGGAGGGAAATATCAGGTGGGTTTTTTTTGTATGTAAGTATAAAAGTTGTCAATAAAAAATAATAATTAAAAATATATATATATATAAGAAAAAAAAGAATTCCCAAAAGTCATTGAAGCAAAAAAAAAAAAAAAAAAAAAATCAGAAGCTGCTTAGATCAACACTAAAGGAGATTCTAACATGCCCTCCAAAGCTCAGGGAATATTGTGGATGAGGAGGTAGAAAGAATGTAACAGCCACAGGGTAGGGAAGTTGTAGTGTGAGCCATTGTGCCCCCTCTTTAAAAAAAAGACTGATTCATGACCCCACAGTGATTACTGGTAACTCTACTGAGGAGGGATTTCAGTGGAAAGGAGGCAGGGGGAGAGGAGACATAAGATTATAATCTGATGGAAATATGACCAATTTCCAATATTTTCATATATTAAAGTTCCCAATTAAAAAAGAAATTCTGAAACAATGCCTGTAAGTACTGCTTCTCTTGTTATACTTAATAGAGATTATTCCGTCCCCAGTAATCTCTAGTTCAATAAGACAGACTATAAATAAGAAAATGGAATTATGTACCAAATGAAGCAAAAGGTACATATAATGACTGTTAGCTAAACTACAGCAAGATTTCACATTTTATCATCATCTGCAACATGGGAAAAAATGAATGACAATGAAACAAAGTTTCTATTAACAAATTATTTCCCACAAAGTCAGCATGGGGGCTGGAGGGATGGCTTAGTGTTTAAGGCACTTGCCTGAAAAGCCAAAATACCCAGGTTTGATACACCAGAACCCCTGTAAGGCAAATAAATGCACAAGGTAATACATGCATCTAGAGTTCATTTGCAGTGGCTGGAGGCCCTGGCACATCCGTTCTTTCTGTATTTGTCTGTTGATCTCTCTTTCTCTCTGTGTGTGTATGTGTGTGTGTGTCTCGCTCAGATAAATAAATAAAAATTTAAATAATCAGCATGAATGTCCAGAACCTTAATATTAAACAATCCAAGGACAATTATCAGAAGCCTCAAAAATAGCACTATAAGCATAACAGGAAGACCACATGCCCAGTAATGAGAATTAAAGTTTCCAGAGCTGCATCATCCATCTGTTTTTTTTTCCTTAGTTCAGCAAAGCTGACTTGAAAACTGACATGAGGTTTTATTACAATACATTGCAGACATAGATGGAGAAAATTAAGAACAGCATTTAGCCAGAACATCATTTTTTAAAAAAAGCAAATCTATCAAAAAGTTATGCTTGCCTTTTGTAATCATATTAAAGGTCCCAGTATACTTTAAGTTCCAAAAGAAAAAGATATTTTTCCATATATCATCCATATGTGCTTCAAAACGACAGAAGACAAAGGTCTTAATGACTAGCACCACCTTGAAGGTGTAGATCACACAGTTCTACCCTCTACCACATCTTTCCTGTAGCTCACAAAGGGCAATCCAGTCAAGGATGCAAAGAAGGAACCCATGCTCATATTAGCTTCTGTAGCTGTGATAGCAGTCAAGTCAGCTCTTTCTAGACAATAAACACACATGGGTATATTTGCTGGGTACCATTATTCTATCTCCCTCAATGTCAGCATAAAAAGGACAAAAAAGATTTATTTTCATCCATATCTTGAGATGCATTTGTACCCACTTCTCAGAAACAAAGGGCAAAGCAAACACATGAGAGGAGTGTAACCCCAGAAGGAAAGGTTGGTTTCCATTAACCTCATGGCCTTCATAAAAGACACTGAGGAAGAACAAAGGGAACATGGTGCAATAGATTTCATCTGAAACCAATGTATATTTACTGTTCGTCAACCTAGTACTAAAAAGAAAAATCTGAGAGATAATCCAATTTCCTATTTGGACTATCATTCAACTAGGGATTAGAAGGAATTTTTAAATCATTTGTTTTATTAATCCAAATATGTTCAATTCTTATGTCAAAACATATTTACAGATTTTTTTCCTAAGATAAGGAAAGCACTTAAAAATGAATTTTCCTATAAAAATGTTAAGGCAGAAGTAAAGTTTCAAAGTATCTACAAATTATCACTTCAACAAATGAAGATAAAGTCTGTATACTAAAACATGGAAATTATCAAGCAATATTAATTCTTAATGTA
This sequence comes from Orientallactaga sibirica, assembly GCA_036365145.1. NCBI lineage: Eukaryota > Metazoa > Chordata > Mammalia > Rodentia > Dipodidae > Orientallactaga > Orientallactaga sibirica. Next base: position 19,250,016 of record JAEOAD010000033.1, read on the forward strand.
ACTGAATACCAAATATTAACTATGTCTGAGATTAAGTTTACAGTTGTGGTTAGTTTAAAAATGGGAGAAACTACAAATGCTGTTTGAAATCAACTTGAAAAACAGTATTCAGTGAGAAAACAACAAATAATTGTAAAACACAATGGAACATCAGCTCAGTCCTCAACAGAATTAAAAGAGATTGTGGTGATCTGAGGAAAGAAAGCCCCAAGAAAAACTACTGCCCCAGAACTCCTCACCAGTGTGGACATTTTCCTGGTGCCTTTTCAGGGCGTCCTTGCTTTTCAGCCTCTTCCCACAGCTGTCGACCTTGCACACAAACCTGGCATCCCTCTGGCATGTCTCCTGGTGTTGCTCCAAGCTATAAGACAAGTCGCAGAGGGGAATGATAAAGACATATCTACAAACACAAATCTCACAGCAGGCTTCTGTAATCCATGCTCCCTAAGTCCATGCTTCCTACAAGAGGTTCAGGGTCATTTCATGCATTACTTTTGCAGGAAAGAAGAGAAAGCATTTCAATGCTTTACTTAGTGTAATGTTGAATCACTAAAAGGTATGAAATAGTGCATGCAGAACATGACCCACAATGACATAAAAGCCATCTTATAATGCAGACACAAAACCTCAGGGCTGAAGTGAAGGAAGAATTGCAAACAGAACACTGAAAACGTCGTGAAGAATCCTTCAGACTGCCTTTTGCTGTGCACTGAAGAACACTGAGAGGAAATGGAGGAAAATGAGAACAAAAAAAAAAAAACAAATAAACAAAAAAAGTGGAGCTCTCCAGCAAAAAAACATGTGAGGATATACTAGCTTTGAATAAATGAATTTTCATAACCCCTTTTCTCATTTAGTCTTTGGCTATTTTTAATTTTTAACAACACCTTATTTAAGTATAAGTTCCAGCTTAGCTAGGGGATCTTTCATGTAGAATATATAATACTAAATACTAAATGCAATAAAAGCTAATTGAAATTTCAGTTTTAAAGTCTATCTATTAAGAAATACATAACCCCTGCTTGTCTTTTCAATAAGACCCTTATAAATATTTAGATATTTAATCTCATATTATGAAACTTTCAGTTTTTAAAATTTATTATTTTAAGTGGAATTTCTGTCTTCAAATTAAAAGCAACAGCTGATGGATGTGTGTAAATGTTCATTTTATGAAACAGCATGCTTTAGAATTTTACTTTAATGAAACAACAACAACAAAAATTAAGCCTAAAGACCATTTACTCATGTTAAGTAACATTCTGTTAAACATGAACATTTGTAATGTCTATGCCTACTTTCTCATTTTTAATAATTGTGAATCTATAAAACATTTAAATACAGAATACTTTAACTTGGGGTCATTAAAGAGTTCAGAGCCATGTGTAGAATCATTTAATTACCTTGTTGCCGCATTCTACCCCATTTTATCTTTAAATTATTCTTCCAATTTTGCTATGAAATAAATTGTGTTTCCCAAAAAGCCCATTTATTCTTGTCATTTTCAAATCTCCATTTCTTAAACAGTTCTTTAACTACTTGTGGACCGAATGTCAAATAGAGATTAAGTGAAACTCTGTCACCTCAAAAGTATTAGCTAAATTATGGTGTGAATTTCAGATTAATAAACCATTGATATTTAATGGTATATGATTAAATGGATAAATAATGGTCAGCATGAACAATGTTTACCTGTAAATGTCACAATCAGAGTATTTCAAAAGCAAACTGCACTCAGAAAAGATGAATTAATGTCAACGTGGACTGCTGCCCTTCTCTGTCAAACGCACACACACACACATTAAAACCTGTGTCAAGCCAAAGAGAACAGCTGAAGTGTCAGTTTATAAACTGAAAGACATTCTCAAATATACTCACTGTCTTTGCAAAGCCTGTTTGACTGGGAATTTCTTCCCACAGCTCTTGCACTTAAATTCTTTTTCCCCCGTGGGCTTCTGGTGCAGTGTCTGAAGATGCTCGGTGAGGATCTCCTCACTGAGAAAACTCGACTCACACTGTGGACAGGCATAGTCCTCATGACAACCCAGGTGATCTGCACAATGTTACAAGGTAAAAACAGAAGAGCCAGGAACTAGCTTTGGTCCTCAGTTTAAAATTAAACTAACTGTGCTTAACACAGTACCTTTTTACTATTGCTAACAAATATTAAGTGGTCTTCACATTTAAAACAAAAAGTTAGTATAAAAATTTTTGTGAACACACTCACCCTCTATTAAGCTCTCTCATCTGCCTCCCACTCCTTCTGATCCGTTAACTCTTTCCAACTAGTCTCACTTATATTTTCATGGAATTTTTTAGTGATCCATTGAGTTTAATTACAGCTACCCACAAACATGAGTGAGGGTCCATCCACAGGAGCATAGGCCACTCTCCAGTAACTATACAAGTAAAGAAAATGGTCCTCTTTCCCTTAGGAAACATCAATTACCAACAGACCCTCAGGGAGATGTATGATCTTGTGAGGTCATCCCCAAGAAAAACATTTTTAAAATTATTTTTATGTCACCAAATCAAATTCAATTTTCAATTTGCCTTCTAATTATTATAACAATGAATTTCTATGAAATGGATCATCTTTAGTTTATTCTCTACAAGGAGAAAAATGCAGCCTACATAAACTATGCTGAGTTACCAAGGAAAATCTCATAAATTTTAACAAAGGCCAGTCACAAAAGCCATGATCAGTACAATGTATGAAGTTCCCATGCTCCAAGCAGATGGCCCAGCTCAGCCCATGATTCTCTTTAGACTACTGATAATCAAATAAAATTGAATACTAAAAATGTAGAAAATCTGAAGAAATAAAAACCACCTATCCTGCAGAGACAAGTGATACATTTCAAAGCCTGACTTTTGTAAAGGCATATTATAAACAGTCTAGATATAGGTACGTTTTTGATCACATTTTATTTCCAATTGTACATGTTGTTTTTTTCTCTACTTCTAATATCAAGTCAATTATTTTTTAAAATTAGGCTGCCATGATTTATGCAATCAAACTCTCCACTGTTGAACATTTGGGTGGCTCCTCTGTTTTTTTGTTGTAGTTTTTATTTCTTTGCTTGTATAAGTGAGTCAGATACCAGATACCAAATGTTCTAGCATCTGACTTTGAATTTCTCAGACTTTAGAACTCTAAGCAATAATTTCTGGCCAAATGGAGTAAGATATGGACTGTTGCACAATGTGAATATTTATATAATATTGTGGTAGTTTGAATATATGTCCCCCAATATATTCAGTGTTTTATTATTTTATAGTTTGCATCTGCAATCACCTTGCTAGAGGCAAGGTCACTGGGGGCCCGGTCTTAAGGTGTGGTGATGGTTTGAGAGTCCATTGTAAAGATATGCAAATGTGCCTAGCAGGAGTTCCTGAAGTGTGCTGTGTGACCTTTTGGTTGTAGTTTTGCTCTGTGTGCTGTGGTGGCTGGTTGGCTTTTGCTCTCTCTGCCTGGCCTTGTGAGAGCAGGGCACTTCTTCTGCTGTTATGAAACTTCCCCTGGATCTGTAAGCTTCAATAAATAATATCCCTTCCTCCATAACTGTGCCTGGTCTGGAAGTTCATCTCAGCGAACCTGAAGCTGTCTGCTACAAATATCATTGATATATCCCTCAAGTTTCTCTCAGAAATAAAAGACAAGGCCCAATAATAATTGATTATTTCACTGCAGATGACAACCAAGCAACATCTATTTCCTGGAATGCAGGATGGAATTAGACGGGTCTGACCTATAGTCTTCAGCATATTTTGATCATCATACTATGACACACTAGCAATATGCAGGTTTCTGTGATCAGAGTACAAAGAGAATCCCAGAAGTTCCCAAGTCCCAAAGGATCTCTCAAAAGAACAAGGCCCAGAAATGAATTCACTGGGATCAAGCAGGGTTCTCCTGCACACCTGGCCTCTACATCTTTTCCATGGTACAGACAAGAAAGGAAGCTCCAAATAATTGACTTATCCAGTGGCATGATGCTTGCAGAAGGACTGGTGGCAGAACAACATGAGAGTAGAAAAACCCTCACCACGTGTCATGTGAAACACCTGTGACAATAACCAGACCTAACACTGCTGGACAGTTCAACCCTGTAACTAGCCCTGGCCATCCTATAAAATACATCTGTCATCTAACCTCAATGTTCTTTTCTTGCTGTTCAAAGATGAGTACAGAGCTGGTACCCTTGGAGAATAGTTTTGGCAAAAATTATTTTGACAATGCTACATTATATCTGCAATTAAAGTAGTTCATACTATCTTCTATTGCTTTTCTTCTCTGAGGTGAACAAGTAAAGATGTGATACCTTTCTTGTCAGCTGTTGACTGTCCTTTTGATTGTTCAACCTTGCCTTCTTTGGCCACCATCCTAACTGGCTCTTCTTCCTCATCTTCCTCCATGTCACTGTCCAGGTAGCCAATCAAAAGCTCTGTATCTGTTTCTATATCGTCAACTGCCAAGTAGAAAATGTTTTCTCCTTCCTGAAACAAAATGTAAAGAAAAAAAAATATTTAATGCTAACACATTCACATTATTCTGACAATAATCAAGAAATCATTTCTTAAGATATATTAACTGAGGGCTGGATGTTAGTGGCACACTCTTGCAATCCCAGAACTTGGGAGGTGTAGGTACGAGAATCAAGACATTCAAGATCAGTCTTAGCTACATGGCAAGTTCAAGTCCCTTATGAACTATATGAGACCAAATCTTATAAAACCTAAAGGAAAAAAGTTTTAAAACAATGATACACTGACTGAGCAGCATGTATCCATAAACGGAACTATTACTTTTTCTTATAGCTTCAGTTGATCAGTCACTGAGAAAATCCAAAACACACATACATAAAATTATAAAAATCAATGAATTTACATACTTGCCAATGATTAATATTGCATACAAAACTGGAATAAAAAAAAAACAGACTTCAACACAAGCCAGAGGAACAGAAAACAAATTACTGCTTGAAATAATTTCCAAAAACACTAGACACAGGAAATTTAAGTACTGACTCAACCATTATATACACATCACCTCTTTGGCCTTGCTAAATCCCATTGAAATGACAGAAGTCTACCACTGACATGCCAATTCTCTTGGAAGAAGATAGGAACAGAAATCAGCACTGACTGAAGTGATAACTAATACAGAGAAAACCACAACCAATCTCTAGGGAAGATCCCTGGGGCTGCCTACTGGCTCTCCCCAGAAGAGAACACCCAGAATCGCTCTCGTGAACAGAGTTGAAAAATTGGTCTGGAACAGTTCCAGTTTGGCTGAAGAAGATAAACAGAAGCAAGAGTGTAGACTGAATTTATGATCCTTCATGGTGGCAAAGGGAGGAAGGACAAAGAAAATAAGCTCTCCTCAAGAGGGAAACTCAGTACAGCACAGAACACAGAGCAAAGCCTTCTGTGCTTTGACAATTCCTTAAGCACTGGTGTTTAAGAGGACTAAGGGGAAATGGTAGGGGCACAGGGAAGGAGCAAGGAGGAAGAATGCTATGAAGGTACATTTGCATATGCAAGGACGCCTCCAAGAAAAAAAAGATGGACATGCAATTGTTTACACAATAACCATTTGAGGATGGAAGTGGAGCTATAGTTTAGTGTCCCCCACACTCCTGCTTGTATGCGTATACTTCTCTAATTGTGGTATATGCATTCAGGAAGCAGAGAGATAATGGTGATGCTCCCTCACCTTCTCCTTGCGCAGTCCCAGACCCAGCCAAAGGGATGATGCTGCCCCAGCTGAGTGAAACCATGCTAGAAACAACCTCGTAGATACATCCATTGTGTGACACTGCTGCTAAATTTCATCTAATTCATAATGAAAATAACTATTATAGTGTTGCTTTGAGACTATGTAGCGCTCACTAGTCTGAGCTCACTACATAGATGAACCTGGCCTTGAATTTTCTGCAATCTCCTGCCTCAACCTCCAGTGTGCCACCATGTCCTCATGGGTTTATTTTTCTTAACATTTTAAAATATTTTTTTTTGTATTTATTTGAGAGAGAGAGGAGAGGCATATAAAGTGAGAGAAAGAGACAGAATGGACATGCCAGAGTCTCCAGCTGCTGCAAACTAACTGCAAATGTATGTGCCACCTTGTGCTGCTGGCTTATGTGAGTCCTTGGAAATTAAGCATGTGTCCTATGGCTTTGTAGGCAAGTGCCTTAATCCCTAAGCCATCTCTCCAGGCCTGGATTTATTTTTTAAACACAAAAATGAGATTACTTTAAATTAAAAAAAATATGTTAGAAATTTCCCTAGAAAGAACAGAAATTTGGTTAATTATTCATCCAATATTATGAGAGAGAACTCAAAAGTTCAAAGCACTGAAATAAATTACCAAATTCAGGTACTTAATTAAATGATATTCCTACAATATTTCGAACACTCAAAGTTTTATTATTTCATGCTTCCAAAAAAGCATGAAACTATTTCTCATTAGAAATACTGACTAATTTTTATAGCACGATTACTCTGGGTAAAACAAAAAGTTATAGATATTCAAAACAAGAGATAAAATCAGAAGCTACACTATATGGGTTCAGTGCCCTAAAGCAACTGTGGGCTCACCTAATGAAACCTTCAGCATACAATCATAAATCTTACTGCTTATCTGATCAATATCCACAAAAGTTAATTGAAATCTCTTTCTAGTATATTCATCATTTATTTTGTGACAGTTTTCATAACATGAAGATAATCTTTAGTTTCAATAAAAATTATAACACTATATTAAACTATAATTAGAAGAGATGGCATGCTTACTGAGAGATTCAGTACTAAAAAAACTTTTAAAACTGTAGCTAAATCTCCAATAAAATGGTAGCATTACATGATCCAACATTAAGCAAATGTTTTTTGTTTGTGCACGTTGTAATATGAAGAGAAATATAGGTGTAACTCTAATCTATTTAATAGTAAAACCTTTCTCCACATAACTCCCACCACTGCCAAGCAAAAGTTCTTCTTCCTTTGCATTTGCTAATATAATATTAGAAATGTACTGTTAAATCTCTCCTTTATCTATTCATAGAGTTTGCATATTGAATGTCACCCAAAGTCCTACATGTTGAGACTTTGTCTGGGTCCTATGGCTTTGCAGGCTATGATGCTACTTAGAGAAAAGGGGAACATTTAGGAGGTGAGATCTAATAGAATTTACATCATTAGGACTATGTTCTCAAAGGCACCAGTGAAATCCCTGATCCCTTATAGTCCCTCTTTTTGCTTCCCAGACACCAAAAAATGAAGAGCTTTGTTCTACCACATGTTCTGTGCCATGACACACTGCCTCATCACAGGCCCAAAGTAATGGAGACAATGGCGAACATGTTAACATATGTAGCAGACAGCTTCAGGTTTGCTGAGATGAAATCCCAGACCAGGCACAGTTATGAAGGAAGGGATTATTTATTGAAGCTTACAGATCCAGGGGAAGTACTTTAATGGCAGAAGAAGCCTGCCTGCCTTTACAGGACCAAACACAGAGAGAAAAGCCACAAGCCAAAAGCCACACAGCAGGCCTCAGGAACTCCAGCTAGGCACACTTTGCATATCTTTAGATTGAAATCCTAAACCCACCACCACACCTTAAGATCTGCCCAGTGACATTGCCTCCAGCCAGGTGGATGCAGATGCAAACAACAAACTAATAAAACACTGAATATATTGGGGGCCATCTAGTCAAACTACCACAACATACTACTGCAGCTTGCATTTTTTGATAAAAATTTGTCTGATCTACACTCAAAGTAACCAAACTGAGTGTTGGTCACTCATTTGAAGCATTTCAGGATCTTAAGTGCTTCAAATGTGAAGTTTCCCAGGACACGAAATGTTCAGTGTTACCAGACGGAGAATCTGGCACAAATAAGGCTGACAGTAGCAGTAATCTATAGGAGTAAACAGGAAAGTTTTAAAAATTAACCAAAAAAACCTGTTGCTTCCCCACAAGGCTGATGACCTTCTCAGTACCAAACATGTGTTCCATCCAATAAAACAGGGATTAAACCTAATCTGAAAGATGTTGGCTGAACCCGCCACACTGATGCCACCACTGCACCAGTGGGCACATTTTGCCTGGCACTGTGATATAGTGAAGCACCCAGGATTTGAATAGTACTATTGGTTAAAATTCTCCAAAGATGGCTTGCACAGTAACCTCTGACACAATGAAGGTCAGTCTGCAGGGAGGGAGCTCCCAGCTCAGTCCCAGGCTCATTTCTATGATTGCTTTGTCATTTGATACACCTGATTTGCATGCTGGTCTATATCATTCAAATCATCTAATGCCTCCCCTGTTTCATAATGTTGCAGTTAGGTTCACGTTGCTGGAAAAAAGTCAACTGACCAAGAGCAGCTGATGGGGGAAAAAGGTTTATTTTGGCTTACAGACTTGAGGGGATGCTCCATGATGGCATTAGCAGAGGGTGCACATTACCTTCTCATCAACATCAGCAAAAGCAGAGTGTGCCAAACATTGGTAAGGGGAAACTGGCTATGATAGCCATAAGTCTATCCCCAACAATGCCTCCAGGAGTTATTAATTCCCAAATCTCCATCGGCTGGGAACATAGCATTTAGAATACCTAAGTGTATGGGGGGGCACCTGAATCAAACCACCACACATAGAGGTTATACCTCCCCAAAGGGCTCACTCAGAAGTATAATTACAGCTCCATACCAGTCTCAGGTTCCTTATTGAATTAATTTCTTAATTCTGCAGTAAACACAGTTGTATCTAGCCCCATGAACTGGACATTAAAGACCACCTCTCATATGGCCAGCTCCCTCAGTAAGTGTATCCATCCTCTATAGTTTTTCACACCCTGATATTTATTCATGGGGACCTCTGTTGGTGATAACCGGGTGTTCATAATGGCTTCTATGAAGGAGTCTCTGCGAGACTGATTTCCATGCACTGGCATAGGCTATGTAGCCTTTGTCTCAAGGAGGAATGAGTTGCTATGTTATTTAGTTTTTCTGCTTCCATAGCACTCAGACTGATTCCATCTCCTCACATATACCACAGACTCTCAAGCCAGGCTATGAGAGGGTCTTTTACTGCTTATTCTAATGTCTTTTCCATAATTAAAGCAGTTCAGATGTTGAATATCCCCTAATCACCATAGTTTCTCATATCAAATTGCATGCTGAGTCATGTAATGCCTCTTCATTTGTATTAGAAGTTGGATCCAAAGGGAATCGTTTCTACCTCACTCTCACTCTCTTATTCCCCACTGCCTGAATCATCTCATGGGTTCCAAGAACTTAAATCCCAGAAGGACTGCTGAAACACATGTGTGGCTTGCGTTCTCTTTCCTTTTCATCCTCCTACCTGTAAAACAACTCCAATTCCACACCTCTGTCTCCTTTCTCTTTTATCCAATTTACCTGATGAGTCAGAAGCTAATGTGGAATATGCTAGTGTTATGTCCCTTTCCATTGTATTTCTCCCTTTACAAAAGCATGTTCTTTCCTTCTTTCAGCATCTATACTTACCGACAGACTTCAACTTCTCTGACAATTTGCCTAGTGTCCCTTCTCAAATTTCATGTCTCAATAGAAGAAATTCCATGAACTCATGCATTAGTGGATGACTTCTGTAATTTCAAAGCAGCAAAAGTAACTCTGTTTTATTTCACAAGGAAATAATATGCAAGTAAACATAACTCTAGAAGCCATGAGTGTTTTGGCATTTCAGCTACATCTGTCTGTGTCTTAACTTGGTTTCAGTTGATTTACTGATAGGCTGCTGTCCTTATGTGGATAATGAAAGAGAAACCACAATTATACATTTGGCATAGGCACAACTCATTCTACTGATAAGACAAAGAACTGCAAAATCCACATTCTCCATCTGAAATGACTAGTGGGTAATCCAAAAACCAAATCATTTTTAAAAGAAACTTGAAGGCGGGCATGGTGGCACACACCTTTAATCCCAGCACTTGGAAGGCAAAGGTAGGAGAATCATCATGAGTTCCAGGCCAGCCTGAGACTATACCCAGTGAATTCCAGGCCAAATTGGGCTACAGCAAGACCCCACCTCAAATAAATAAATAAATAAATAAATAAATAAATAAATAAATAAAATAAAACCTGATCTTACATATTAGTAATTTATACCAGAATGTGGAAAACTTTTAAATTTATCATAAATAATTACATTAAAAGACAATGATGAAAAGAAAGAAAAAAAAAGCAAAATGGAACAGTAAGAATTCCATATTTAATATCCTCTCATTAACCCTTCTTTACTAAAACCTGAATTAGTCTCATGCTTTGTACCAGCATTACTTCTCTATAGCTCAGCATACAAAGATGACAAACATTAGGAATAGCAGACAGCTCCACAATGCTGGGATGGGCATCCAGCCAAACATAGTTTTATGGGAGAAAGGGATTTATTTCAAGCTTATAGATCCAAGCAAAGATCCATCAATGGCAGAAGCTGACTCCCATCCAGGGAGAGAGAGAGAAACCACTAGCACCCAGAAATAAAACAAAACAAAACATTAAAAGCCAGCAACAAGGGGCTGGAGAGATGGCTCAGAAGTTAAGACATTTACCTGCAAAGCCTAAGGACTTGCATTTGATTCCCTAGTACTCACATAAAGCTGGATGCACAAGGTGGCACATGCATCTGGATTCATTTGCAGTGGCTAAAAGCCCTGATGTGACCATTCTCTTTATTTTTCTCACTGTGTCTCAAATAAATAAAATATATAAAATATTAAAACAACAACAACAACAACAAACAGCAAAAAGGTCCCCTGCCAGAGCTCAGACCTCTCTGCATACATTTGGGAATGAATTTAGATCCACTTCAGTGACACACCCCCTGTAACAGGACTCAGCCTACTACAGGCTGAAGCTGCAAATGCAATCTGAATGAAACACCTGAGTCTATGGGGCCATACATTCAAATTACCACATCAGGGAATCATTTCCACTATAAAATCCATGATGCATATATTAGCACTTCTTTAAACACAAACACACACAGTGACCCACGTCCACATAAAGCTTTAGAATTAGTTACATTTTTGACCACTGTTCTTTCTCTCTAACATGAAAATACATATCTGTAATAAGGAAATTCCTTCAGATAGAAGGAATTGTTTCCTATAGAAACAAGCTATAGATAGAGGTAAAGCCTCTGGCCTTTTATAATAGTACTATTTTGTTGCTGTGAACTACTAAAACTTGTGCTGAGCATGCATGGTGGCAAAAAGAGAATCATGTAGTCAAGACCAGCTCCAGATACAATCTGTCTCAAAAAATAAACACCAGGGCTGGTGAGATGGCTTAGCAGTTAAGTTGGTTTCCTGAAAAGCCTAAAAATACAGGTTTGATTGCCCAGTCCCACATAAACCACATCAATGGTGGCATATGCAACAGGAGTTCCTTTCCAGTGGCTAGAGGCTCTGGCACATCCATTCTCTCTCTCATAAGTAAATAATTTCAAAACCTGTTTAAAAATAAATAAACAAATACCAAACAGGCAGGTGTAGTAACTCATGCTTAGAACCCTACTAAGGAGGAGGCTGGGGCAGGAGGAGAACTATGAATTTGAAGCCAGCATGAGTGAGACCCTGTCTCAAAAAAAAAAAAGCTTGCAGCAGTCTCCTTTGCAAAAGTAACTGATAAAAGAATTGAAGAACCTAAATTTTTCAAAAATTATTTACTTTGAAAGCAAAAAGAAAATATTTTAAAATAAAAAAAAGGTGAGGCAGGAAAATGATACATTTAACATAATAAAGAGGGAAGAAGTTGTCAATTTCCTGTTTGCATCACATTAAGAGATATGGCTTCATGGTTAAGGCACTTGCCTGTGAAGCCTAAGGACCCATGTTCAATCTCTCTCTAGATTCCACATAAGCCAGAAGCACAAAGGTGACACAAATACAAGCTTGCACATGCACACTAGGTTGCACAAGGGTCTGAGTTTGGTTGCAGTACAGTGGTTAAGGCCTTAAATCTCCAGTTCAGTATCTTTAGCCAAGCACATCAGCCCATTATAAATTTAACCTTGATCAAACTCTCTGGTACTGGGTAGCAGAAGGCAGCCATCCCTTATGTCAGGAGCCCAGTTCCAACAAAGTCCTCTGCAGTCTTTCCTTTGCCTTATAAGGTTCATAAGTCCATAATACTTGGCTTACCACTCCAAAAGGTAACTTCAGTTGCAAGCACCAAGTCCATGCCCATTCCTACAAAACGAAAGTTTCAAAAGACCAAAAATCCACCTGGTGAGATTTATCTCATGCCAATTCTGGTACTAATTTCTGTAGTATACACCTTCAGGTTGCTGAGATGAACATCCAGATGAGGCACAGTTATGGAGGAAGGGATTTATTGAAGATCCTCCCAGTAACACCTCTAGCCAGGTGACTGTAAATCCAAAAAGTTTTAATAACCTCTAAAATCTACTGTGGGACATGTATTCAAAATCTCACAAACACCTTACTTACTGAATGCTCTATCACAGTGTCTGCTGAGATGAGCAAAGTATGAATAAAAATGTTTTTGTCTTTTCCTTTTGAATTTATAAAACAGTAAAGCAAGAATGTCATTCAGGAAAATAGAAGGAGCTAAAATAAAGGATACAGATCAATCTCTTATCCCTAAAACATTCTGAATAACTCATTAGCATATAGTTGGAGTGTATTCTAGCTCTAGAACAGAATGGGTGAGGATGATTTAATACCACAGGGGACAATGTTTCAGTTTGTAAGTTCTCAATGATCATGCATGTTGCTGAGGGTTGCATGAAAGGAGGTATAAATGTTCTCAGCAGGTTGGTGATCAGGACACTACTGTGACCTGAGGGAAAACAACCAATTATAATGGATGGGAGAAGGCTGAGGAGTGTGGATAGAGGTGCCACAAAGTGTTGGAGTCAGAAAATGGACACCACATTTATGCTGCTGAAGGAAAAAGCAGGCAGACATGCACTTGAGAAGAAGAATCTATCAACCATGTGTGTTTTCATCAGCAGGTGAACCCTGTTCATTGAGAAAGAAGAAGTGATCCTCCTCTGAGCTGGAAGAAAAGAGTCAGTGCCTTTGAAACAAAATGAGAATGTGTGATGTTAGAAGGTCAAAAATGTATTATTTATATCACCTTTCTAGACACCAAAAAAATGAAAATATGCATTTTTAGAGATGTTTTTAAATTTTAATATTATTTACAAACATTAAAACAGACAAATGGATATTAAAATGTAGTGTCTACACATAACAGTTTTATTCATTTGTAACAAAAAAAGATGAAAGTGTGAAATTTTCAGGAAAATGGATAGAACTGGAAAATATCACATTGACTGTCATAATCCAGGCCAGAAAGTATGTTCCCTCTCATATGTGCATCTTAGCTTTAAGTTTTTTAATATATTTGATGTATTACATTTCAGTGAGCATCTGTAAAGTTTAGGAAGCCATAGAAAGGTTAACGGAGCTTAACAGGGATTAAAACACACATAAATGAAGGTGGGAAAGGGGAAACAGGTGGAGAGATATGAACTGAAATGGTGTAGAGGTATATGAAAATGGAGCAAGAAAGAGTTAACCAAAACTAAGGAGGCATGAAAAAGCCATATGGAAACCAACCACTTTATAAGCTAACTAAAAAGTATAATTTATCTTAAAAAAGTACTTTGAATAGAGATAATCTGTGGGGTGGCTTTAATGTGAAATATCCGCCACAGCCTCAGTGTGTTTGTGTTTGATCCTCATACTCAATCCTCAGCTGGTGCAGCCTTTGAGAGGTGAAGCCCTGATGGAGGAAGTGTGCCACTGCTGGTGGGCCTTCAGGTTTATTAGCTCAGCTTGCCAGTGCTGATTAGCTCTCTTGTGCAACTTCCTTCTCCTGCTGCTGTTACAAGATGTGAGCCAGTGTCCTGCTTTCCTCACCATGATGAAACTTCATCTTGAGACCATAAGGTGAAATAAACCCTTTCCTCCCATAAGCTGCTTCTGGTCAGATGTTTTTCCAGCTATATCAAATTGGTACTGAGAAGTGGGGTTCTTGCTCTAATAAAGCTGATCATATTTTTTTTTTTTTTTTTTTTTTTTTTTTTGTCTTTTGGTACTGGTTTTGGAAGGAATATGTAAGGATTTGGAACTTTCAACTAGAGATTAAAAGTAATAGACTGGGGTATTAGGCAGAGGAAATGTGAGAAGATTCAGATTCTTGGCATAGATACTGTACCTTCAGCTTCAGTTGTTTAAGAGATTACCACAATTGAGGAAGGAAGGGCAGCTACTTTGCAATGGGACAATATGAGGAGTGCTGATTCACTTGAAAAGAGGGGCTTGAAAGAAGAATGCTTAAGGAGTTTCCTGCCCTGAAAAGTCTACTTTATACTCCCCTGGATTAATATATTTTGTAGCCTACCTGGTACTGGTTTGAAGAATATGACAAATGCTAGAAATGTCACAGAGTGCAACCACAGACAATGAGAAAGCACAACTATAGTCCCTACAAAGAAACTACTACAACTTGCATGTGTGGATAATGTTGCTCCAAGAAATCAAAAATTATTAAGCAAAAAACATGATAACAGATATTAAATACCTCCCTAAAAATTGTTGTTCAATGAGGACTCAAAAGACTCCAATGCAATATAGACTATTGCTACTGTTCCTTGTTGACCATCAGAACCAGATGGTAAAACCCTATTGCTAAGGACCCCACACACTTCAGAAAACAAGCAGAATTGAGCTAGAAAAATCCTTCCTGCTGGGTATCATTATTCAAATGCCATAAATTGCTAGGTAGGCTATGGGCCCTGCACGTTATATTGATATGCCAAGAAAGATACGCCCACTACTAAAATGGGGTAGGACTGTTATAGGAATAGAGGCTAGTTCCACATGAGGAACCCATGACTAGACCCATAAACCTGGTCAAAAGCCCACATCTAAATAAGATCCATGGCAGTGGGTTGTACTACCAGTGTTATGCTAAACTGATGTGTTGTTAGAAATGCTTTATGAAAAAACAAAAAGGGAAAGGGCTAGAGAGATGGCTTAGTGTTAAGGAATTTGTCTGCAAAGCCAAAGGACCCAGTTCAATTCCTCAGGACCCATATAAGCCAGATATACAAAGTGGTGCATGCATTTGGAGTTTATTTGCAGTGCCTAGAGGATCTGGGGCACACATTTTCTCTCTCTCTCAAGTAAATAAATAAATAAGTATATTTTTTAAAGCCTTATAAATATTTATGCCTATACCCATAAACTGGTGCTTCTCTCACCCTTGATGAGAGAAGTTTCTTTCTCCAATGGGCAGCAGTTAATTGTATAGATTCTTAAGTAGTCAAAGTACTGAGAATACGTGAATATTGAGTGCCAGCCCTGAACAGGATGCGATGTATCATCCCTGCAAAGTATAACAAAATAGAAAAGAATATAGGCAGCAGAGGCAGGGGAAAGGGCTGTAAAATGCCATTTTCTGGATAATACATGAGTATTGCAAACATGGAGTCTGAGTAGATATAGTTACCTGGGTCCATCAACATTCTTCATGGATGGGAAGGAGCTCATGAGACTGTACCTCTCCCCATGGATCCATGGTGGGTTGCTTGGGGAAGAGGACTCATTTCCTCAATGGTATAACTAATGATAAGTTGCCCAAACTGAAGTAAATAACCTGCCATTCCTGCTCATGCAAACAACCCTACTTAATCAATGGATCTCTCTTCCTCTCCCCCCACATACACGAGATAGAATGTAGGAAGAGGATTGAAGAAGACATTCAGCAAAAATTGGAGGGGGTCAAAAGAGGGTAAGAAGGGAGTTGATATAATGAAAAAAAAAACTTTGTTTACACTTACGAAATTGTCAAAATTTTTAAAAAGTACAAAAATCAGAAAATTTATATTCCTTTATAGTAATATTTTAACCACTCACCTCCTAAGTATGTACCCTCAATCTCAAATGTCTTCTAATCTGTGATTTTCTTGTCTTGCAAATAGGCACTGTGGTGGTTTGATTCAAGTGTCCTCCATTAACTTAGATGTTCTGCATGCTATGTTCCCAGCTGATGGAGATTTGAGAATTAATGCCTCTTGGAGGCAGTGTATTGTTGGGGGTAGGTTTATGGGTATTATAGTCAGTTTCCCCTTGCCAGTATTTGGCACACTCTCCTGTTCCTGTTGTCCATCTGATTTTGGCCAGGAGGTGATATCCACCCTCTGCCCATGCCATAATTTTCCCCTGCCATCATGGAGCTTCCCTTTGAGTCTGTAAGCCAAAATAAACCTTTTTTCCCCACAAGCTGCTCTTGGTCTAGTGATTTCTGCCAGCAATGTGAACCTGACTGCAACTTTATTAATCTTCAGTAAATTAGTTGTAAATATTCCACATATGGCCTTAAAGATGTCTTAACTAATTTAGTAATATTTTGTTTGTTTGTCTTTAGCTAACTAATGGTAGAGAAGTATATTTGATCTCAGAGGTGTCTCTGCCTAAAAAGACTTGGTAAATTGATGTTTTTAGAATGATTTGAAGAGACATTGTTTGAAATCTTACATCAAAAATATGAACCATATTTTTCATGCTTGTTCTGTTTGTTTTTATCTACCAATTGACTTTCTAGAAATAAAACATTCTTATAAGGTTGTTCCATGGATTTTAGTTGATGTGAAGCTAAGCCAGTTTTAAAAAACGTTTTATTCTAGGATAAGGTGTAGAGTATTTCAAAGGTAATTGTATGTCAGTTTTACATACATGATGCTAGTCTTTTCATGAAATGAAACAAAACAGAGTATGAATACAGAAGTCTAATATAAATACATAAGTGCCTGATACATACTTTAAATGTGAAAAAGGAAGACATATGCTATATAAAAGCAAGCTAAATTCTAAAGCCAAGAAATAGGCATAGAATAAAATCTGGGGAAGCTCTCAAAAGCCTAGCTGGGTTTGCATGTTACTGATTAGAGAAGCAAAGGATTAACACTCAGCAAGAATGGCCATGCTCCTTTGTGTTCCTATCTCCTCAAGGCAAAACTAACATAAGACAGATGGATGGGTAAGCCACCATATCTCAAAGGACTTAATTAACCACAGGAAATGAAATCAGAAAATACTGCTCTTTATGTCTCAGTACATGCAAGTGAGTCTAAGTGACATGACTATTAAAAGCCAGTTCAAGAAATTACAAGTACTTTAGTCAAAAGAGTTGCCATTTAAGCAAGCATCATAACATAGTACACACAGTTTGGGCAGATATCAGCCATAACAATAATGGACTTAGTTACTTTCTAAACTTCTGTTAAAGTGTCTAGAAAGTTCCTAGTGAAGGAAAGCCCACATTCAATACTTAGAACTACTCTTCCACTGGACTCTGTACTTCCTGACATAATGAAGTTCTGCAGCAAAACCTACTTTTTTTTTCTTTTCTCCAAGTGTCTGTGAAATTGTGTAAGATTTCTATGGATGAGTACATTGCGTTTTAACCCATTTTTCCCTTGGCTTTGTGATTGAATAGGCTGAAGAATTCTGAGGAGGTAATATTCTTATGTGAATATGGTGAACTTTTGCCGCGCAAGTTGCCTTAACTGAGTAACATTTATATTCTGAGAGACTCTGAAACTTTCTTTAGAATATCATATAATTAAAGTCTTACTAACAAATATTTCTCTAATTTTGGAAAACAAAACATAATCATGCCTGCTTCATGTTCACACAACAGACACTTGATTGTCAATGAGGGGCATGCATGGTTAGTTACAAGTGCCCAAATTTAACACTTGAAAATACACATACACACTGACATACATACACAAGTTGCTTTAATCTCCTCTAGTAAGGTTGGGGATTCACAACATCTATAACAAATACTTCTTATGTATTAATTCATTTATTTATTTGGCTTTTTGAGGAAAGGTATCATTTTAGTCCAGGCCTGACTCTATAGTCCAGAGCTGGCCTTGAACTCAGCCTCTCAAGCACTGACATTAAAAGTGCTTCCATCCTGGCCATTATATTTCCTACAAGCTAAATAATTATAAATTTTCTTCTCTTTAATTTTATCATACCTCTTAAACCTTTTAATAATGAAAATACTGCTTTATTACAATTAATGAAATTGTGATAGATTTTCCAATACAAATCTTTCATTATAACATTTGTGCAGTATAATTTGAAAGCACCCTACTACTCCACATCAAACTTTCATGATTGCCTAATCTACATCACTGTTCTCTGACTTTAGTCCAGACCACAGTCTCTGGTTGTTAATCAACAAAGTATCTGAATGTTCTGCTTGTCTATGACGATATTTGCAAACCAACTTTTGGCATTAACAATAAGGTGCTATACAACAGTCTGGCTAAGAGATAAAATGACTTATGGCGCGCACACACACACACACACACACACACACACACACACACATACACACATTATACACTCAGCACTTTCACAGCAAAAAATGTAACACTCTGCCAAACCAAATAATCACACACAAAAAAACTAAAAGCCTCAGTTCAGGTGGAAGCATTTGTGTTATGTTATTTTAAGGGAACAGACATGGTCTTTTGTCAAACTGATAAGGCACAATCAGCTAGGTGTGCCAATTCAGGGAAGAGGAAAGGGAGTTAGTAAAGGAGGCCAGTTCAATAGAGGTTTCCTCAGATTCCACTAGGTAGAACCATGCCAGACGGACATGGGAAGATCCACCTAACAGTCATTGTTCTTGTGAAATAGTCTAGTGACAGAAAGAAAGGTAGATATATTATGTAACAGAGATCCATAGATACATTGAGTAATTTAGGATTCTGTTATTAGAAATACCAAGAATACTTTAAATTAAATATTTTAAAAGTTTTAAATTTTTAACATTTTATTAAATGTTAAATTTAGTTTAGTATTAAACTGATAAAATATCAAATTTAAATATTAAATATGAGGTTTGCCCCTTTTCCTCCAATGGAAAAATTTCACACAATTTCCATTTTCATTGTTATTTCATAGGCCCTAAATCAACTGTACAACAAACTTTCTTGTGCCTACTATGTCTTGGGATTATTGTTCCAAAAGTAAGAAGCCATAAATATCTGTAAAGCACAGGAGCCATTTATAACCACATTTTTTCAGCACTACCATCTAACATTCAGCATTACCCATTCTGAAGCGTATCAGGTTATGCCGGGCAGAAGGCAATGCTTCCTATAAGAAACAGCCAGCAAAAACTTGCTTTAGGAAGAACTATAAAGTCCCCCAGCACTAACAAATATCATAATGATATTAAACATGTCATATGGCAACATCCACTGGAAGATATAAGGGCAAAATGTGTTATCCACAAAGATGTTATGCACAAAGATGATGGTATGTGTTGACATAAAATATAAAAATCAAAATAAGTGAAAACAGGATATATGTCTTTGTAAGACTGGCTTAACTCACCTAATATGATGATATCCATTAGCATCCATTTTCCAGAAAATCTCATAATTTCTTGTTCCTTATGGCTGTATAAAACTCCATTGGGTATACAGGCTACAATTGCTTTATCCATCCCTCTGTTGATGGTATCCTAGTTGGTTCCATAACTTATCTATTATAATGAGTGCTTCAATAAAAACTAACATGCAAGTATCTCTGTGGGAGTCCTTTAGAGAAATACCCTAGAGTGGAATACCTGTGTCATATGGTAGCTCTATTTTCAATATTTTGGAGAAACCTCCATACTGAATTCCAGCTTATTTTACTGGAGTTGTTTAAAACACCACCAAGAGTGTACAAATATTCTCTTTGATCCCCAGCCTTGCCAGCATTTGTTATCTGTTTTCTTTTAAAAATATTTTTATTTTTTTTATTTATTGGAGAGAGAGAGAGGGAGAGAATGGGTATGCCAGGGTCTCCAGACACTGCAAATGAACTCCAGACACATGCACCACCTTGTATGTCTGGCTTATGTGGGTACTGGGGAATCAAACCTGGGTCCCTAAGCTTCACAAGCAACCAACTTAACCACTAAGCCATTTCTCCAGGCCTGTTATCTGTTTTCTTAATGTCTATCATTGTGAATGGAGAAGCAAATCTCACAGTAGTATATATCTGCACTTCCCCCAAAGCTAGTAAAGTTGAGCATTTTATGTTTATTAGCTATATTTGTATTTCACCTTTTGAGAACTAACTATTCATTTCATTAGCTCATTAACTGAGTGATTTCTTGTTAACTTTTTTAAATTTTATTTATTTTTATTTTTGGAGGGAGAGACACAGAGAGAGAGAGACAGAGAGGGAGAGAGAGACAGATAGAGATGGGCGCGCCAGCAGTCTCTCAGCTGCTGTGAACAAAATCCAGATGTATGTACCCCTTTGTGGTCAAGTGCGGCATTGCGCCCTTGCCTCACTTTGCATCTGGCTAAATGTGGGACCTGGAGATTGGAACCGGGTTCTTAGGTTTAGCAGGCAGGCGCCTTAACCGCTAAGCCATCTCTCCAGCCCCTTGTTAACTTTTATGAGGTCTTTTTATATTAAATATTAACCTTCTGTCAGTTGTATACGTAACCAAGATTTTTGTCCCATTTGTATTTATTAACTCTTTGAATTTCATGAGGTTCTATTTCCCAATTGTTGCCTTATTTGAACAATCTTGTTTATGCCTGTATCTTGAAGTATCATCCCTATGTTTTCCTCTAAAAGTTTCAGAGTTTCAAATTCTACATGGAAAGAGGCCTATGATCATTTAGTTTTATATGGGATAAAAGATATTATAAGAGATTTAGCTCTCTTTTCTCCAATATACATTTTTGGTCTGTTGAAAATCAGGTGAAGTTATATCGGGTACTCTATTCCACTGCATTGATCTACATGGCTGCTTTTGTACAGGCATCATGCTATTTTTGTTACTATGGCTCTGCAGTATACTTGGAATTTGGACCTGGGATACTTCCAGTATTATTTTTCCCCGTATTGCTTTGGGAGATTGAGATCTATTGTGCTTCCAAATGAATGCTTCGATTATTTTATTTCTGTTTCTGTGAAAAATGGCATTAGAATTTGGATGGGCATAAAATCTGTATATTTCTTTGGCAATATATGAATTTTTACAGAAGTAATTTTTTCAGTCCATGAGTATAATAGGTCTTGAGTTATTCTAAAGTCTTTTTCAATTTACTTCTTTGGTGTTTAAAGTTTTGGCTATTTTAAAACAATATGGCCTTTTAAATTATATTTTAAATAATTCAC
The DNA here is from genome assembly GCA_036365145.1 of Orientallactaga sibirica. NCBI lineage: Eukaryota > Metazoa > Chordata > Mammalia > Rodentia > Dipodidae > Orientallactaga > Orientallactaga sibirica. The sequence goes on from JAEOAD010000033.1 coordinate 19,271,255, forward strand.
ACAGTAATTCACACAAGTTTCCATATGGTTTTTTCATAGGTCTTAGGTTTTGCTTAACCCCACCCCCACTAATTGTCACTTGTCTCCCTATCTCCTCTGCTTCCTTCCTGTATAACCCTTTCCAACCCTAGTATCCACGTGACCACCCCCCATTCTTTCATTTGTGCTCTGCTATTTCACTTTAAGGCTTCTCCTCTCATCCCCACTGGCTCTCTTTTAACTTCCTGGTCTCTATAGACATACCAAGTCAGATATACAAATGTCAAAATTTAAAGCAAGGATCTGCATAAGAAAGAGAACATGTGTCATTTGTCTTTCTGAGCATGGGTTACCTCAGTCCATACAATATTTTCTACTTTTACCCATTTTCTGGAAATTTCCATGATTTCTTTCTCTGTTGAACAAAATTCCACATTGTATATGTTCCACATCTTAATTATCCATTCATCAATTAATGGGTATCTATGCTGATTTCATTTCCCAGAAATTTTGAATAGAACAGCTATTGACATGGATTTTCAAGTGTCTCTGTAGAAGGATATAGAGTCCTTTGGGTATATGCCCAAGAGGGGTATAGCTGGGTCATAAATTAGTTCAGTTTTAGTAATGTCGGTCACATTATGTTTGCAGTCAGGAAGCACTTTCTCCAGCAAGGCTCTAGCTCCTAAAGGTTTCACAAACATTCTAAACAGTGCCACCAAATGGAGACCAAGTGTTCAAACACATAACATTCCTCATGATGTGGACAAAAACCCAGCTGTTTCCATATGTATAAAGTTTTTATTAAAACACCAAGTTGCCTTTATGCTGATAACATAGCAAACAGTCCTAGGGTAGATAAGTTCATAAATATGTATTTTAAAACATGAAATGTAACACTACCTTGAAATTTTCTGAAGAATTTAAAGTTTCAATTATAAATAGAATAATGCACTATTTTAATTGAGCGGCTCTTACTGACAAGTTTTCTATTAAAAAGAAAAAAAAAATCCCAGAACTCGGGAGGCAGAGATGGGAGGATCACCATGAGTTCAAGGCCACCATGAGACTATGTAGTGAATTCCAGGTCACCTGGGCTACAGTGAGACCCTACCTCAGAAAACAAATGAACAAAAAAAAAAAAAAAAAAAGAAAGAAAGAAAGTTTTTACAAAACTTCTAACCACTGACTCCTCATTTTTTTCTCAAACATTAAATACATTCCTTCCTTTAGAACAACATAGTTAACACTTAATAAAAGATCATCATTACTTATGAAACTTTAAGAATGCTTTTGGATCATTTTTACTGACATCTTCCACTTTCAGGAATTTCTAGTTATAGTTGGAAACATTTCAGAAGTCTAAATATACAATTTAACTGATTATTCTGAAAAGTGTACATGTGGGAAGAATTGTTTGCTTACTAAATCCTTCTTCAGTAATTTAGATACTTAAATTGTCATTTCCAACGCAAATTTTCAAAATATCAAATGAATTGCAAAATGAGAAATATAATCGAGTCTCCAAGAAGGACTTCCAATCATCTGCCAAAACAGACCTCAAATTCTTAATCCCTTGTCCAAAAAAAATTGGACCAAGTATTGACGTTTTCCACAAAGCAAGCCACATAGCCACAAATGTTTTTCATTTACTCCACTCCTGGGACATAGAGCTCAAATAAAAAATTTCCTGAATACCCTAAATTTCAGATGCAATTTGGAATGCAAGTGATTCATAATGTAATGCAGGAAACATTATGGTCTTCTCTTACCAACTCAGAGTTTCTGGAATGAAACCCCCAGGAGAGCTTCCCAACCAATTAGAAAGCTGGCTTTGCTTTCAACCATGAGACCCAACTCTTATGCTCTTTGCCCCTGGCTCATATGTGCTTTTTGAACCCTCAGCAATCTGTTACTCTAGCTACTGTGCAACTCAAAAAGATGTTAGCTCAAGGAATCTAAAAAAGATCTCTATAGCATTCTATGACAAAATGCATGATAATAGTGTATCAATACTCTTTAGGAAAGAGTCATTGCCATTACTTCTACACCTACATTCTCAGAGTAGCCTCTGAACAGATCTAGACTCAAATTAAATCGAGTGAAATTTCACACACACAAAAAAAAAATCATATTCTAATCCCACCCTTAATTGCTCTCCTGGTTAACTCAATAATATCCTAAGGTAACAAAATTACACTGACGTCTTTTGTAGATTCCTATTCTCTTTTAAAAGTATAGTTGACACAGAGAAAGAAAAGTATTTGACTGGATGCACCAAGTGAGCATGCGAACTATTTTAGAAGAGGTGATTATGAAAAACAAGAAACGTGCCACATTTTCAACAATATGATAAAAACAAAAAAACAGGGAACAACAGAGTAGTGAATGTGGATGGTAGCAGATAAAGATACATTGACAAAGATTTGCACTGACAAAAGGACCAGCACAAGGTAGAGAAGGCACTCTCAGCCAAGATAAGAGCAAGATCAAGTGCACTCTTGACTAGTGGTACACCACAAAGCTGAGCACATAATGTCTTAAAACTTGGAGCAAATGAAGAAGGCTACTGATTTTGCAAAAGAAAGAGACTCTGGGAAGAAATTTCTCAAGCTAAAGGCATTTAACAAAAGGTTAAAACCAATACTAAGGAGAATATGTATATATTTATTGTCTGTCTCTAGAAGCCCAGTCATAGAACTACCAAAACGATGTGTTAGCTTGAAGTAAATATTATGTTCTACATACATTTTTTTAATCCTAGGATTTTTTTTTTTTTTTTTTTTTTTTTTTTTTTGAGAGAGATTAAAAAAAAAAAAGGCAGAGAGAGAGAGAATGGACACACAGGGCCTTGGCCGCTGCAAATGAACCCCAGAAGCACACTCCCCTTGTAGCAGACATGGGACCTGGAGATTCAAACATGATTTCTTAAGCTTCACAGGCAAACACCATTAAGCCATCTCTTCAGCCCTCTACAAACAATTTTGACAATAACATTTACAAAAAAAATGGAATCTATAAAATAAATTTATAAGGTAAGTAAAGATCTCATGAGATAACTGCTCTAGAACATGAAAAAAAATCCAAGTATACTTGATAAAGAAATTATTCTTTTTATAAAATAAGATAAGTTAGTTTAAGTTTATGATTAGTTCAACCATGTAGTATGGATAATCCAAAAACTGGTTTAAATATCTCTGGCTATCAAAGACCCTATTTTCTATTGTGACTTAGCAGTTACAGAAGAGTTATCTCTCATGTATCCATTAAAAATGAAAAATAAATATATCATTTATATGATATGTATTGTACTGAAAAATAATATTATCTAATACTTATACTAAAAACCAAGCCACTAGGATATGCATTATTCTAGATGACTGCTTTTTGGTTATTGAAAACTTAATGCTCGTGCTGGGGAGATGTCTTAATAGTTAAAGGTGCTTGAGCTGGCAAAACCTGCCAGCCTGGGTTTGATTTCCCAACAGCCATATAAAGTCAAACACAGTGGTGCATGTATCTGGATGTCCTTTATAATGGCAAGAGACATTGACACATCTGTATGCACACACACACATGCAAATAAATTTAAATTTTAAAATATAATGCTATGTATAGTTTCTCTTGCCATTGTTGATTTTATATCCAAAGTTAAATGAAATCAATATACTATTTGATAAATTTACAAATTATCAGTTTCTATGAATAAAGGACCATATAAATTATATATAAAGCTCCTAGAACAGTGCACCTTACACTTATTCAAACACTATGTTTATCCTTATTCCCTTTCCCTTCCTGGTTCTGTCAGCCACTCCTTATGCAGCTTGGAAGCCAGAAAATCTGAGCTTTTATATGTGAAGAGTAAATTTCCTGTCACAATGTAATGTTGATTCATTCCCTTAGTCATCAGATCAATGTAAGCATAGGGCCACTCTAACACCTGCAGGGTTTTCTTTGTTTTGTTTTGGCCTAGCCTTCCATTGAGCAACCACAGAAGTTTGTATTAAAATCTAATGGTGTATGGAGGGGTATACTAAAATACCATGAAATGGCATTCAGTAAGGCATACTACCTATCTGTGGTGGTTAATTTTATGCATCTACTTGACTGGGCATGGAGTGATATTGGATTATTGGTTAAACTTTCTTCTGAGTGTTTCTTTGATTAAATTCATTGGCTAAAAAGCAACTCATTGGTTAAAGATGAGATTAACACTTAAATCAATGAATTCACGTAAGATATACTGACTTTCATATTGTGGGTAGGCCTCATCCAACCAGGTGACTATCTTAATAAAACCCATGTATCCACAATAGGAGAAAATGCTAACCTGACAGCCTCTGCATTGGAAGGCTATCTTCTCCAGCCTGAAGGGATCTGAAGTAGTCGTCTGAGCTTTACAGAGACTTTGGATTCAAACTGGGGCATCAACTTTGCAGATTTTGAACTCGCCAGTCTCCATTATTATATGACACAAAACCATAAAATGAATCCCCATAGATGTATACTTAAATATCCCATATAGGTTCTCTTTATCTGAGGAACTCTAACACACTATCCTCAGGAGGCTCATGATGCAGTTGTGGGGGAATATCAAACAATAACCCAGATTACTATGAACCAACTAAATTATTGAACCAAACATTGAGAGAAATTAGCTGAATAAAATAAAAGTATTTTAAAGCAAGATATGCCAAGAATAATATCAACCCATGCCCTTTATTCTCTTAAGAATTCCCACAATGTGAATATCTGGTGCTAGTTGACAGCTCAGGTTGCCCTTTGCTGTATACACTGACCAGATGAGGCTTCTCTTCTTTTATGAGTTAGTTACTGTCATTTGAAGCGGGTCATAGAGAAATAAATTTAAAACAGAAGTGCGGTTGTAAATCAATGCACTATTCTCACAGTGCACTGAGCAAATGTGAACCAAATACACTCACTTGAATGGCAGCCAGATTCTTCTGTTCCTGAGATGGTGCCTCATGAACAAAGCGGAGCCAGTTGGAGTGTCTTGGGTTGGTAGCATCCAAAATATATAGAACTTCTCCCTTGGTCCCACGAACCTGAAACAAAACAAAACAAACAAATGGTTGCTGAGTTTTCACAGAACTCTATATTAACAATAATAAATATATCAAAGGTACAACATGATACATTTTTCTTAAGTATGAGTCTTTTTATTGATGGGTATATTGTTTTTTGTTTTGGTTTGGTTTGGTTTGGTTTTTGGTTTTTTGAGGTAGGGTCTCGCTCTGGCCCAAGGCTGACCTGGAATTAACTATGTAGTCTCAAGGTGGCCTTGAACTCACGGTGATCCTCCTACCTCTGCCTCCCAAGTGCTGGGATTAAAGGCATGCGCCACCACACCCGGCTGATGGGTATATTGAGTTATGGGTTAACAAACACATTTGCCTTAAACACAGGTACAAACAGACTATAAATGAAGAGGATAGAATTAGAGCAATCTTCAATTCTCCCTCCATTTGTGACTGAGTTACCTCTATACAGCCTATGGGATATGTTCTTTTTTTTTTTTTTTTTTTATTTTATTTTTTTAATTTTTTATTTTATTTATTTTATTTATTTATTTATTTATTTATTTATTTATTTATTTTGGTTTTTCAAGGTAGAGTTTCACTCTAGTCCATTGTTCTTTTTTAGAAGCTGACTGAATTCATTTTTTTTTTTTTTTTTGATTTTTCAAGATAGGATCTCACTTTAGCCCAGGTTGACCTGGACTTCTCTAAGTAGTCTCAGGGTGGCCTGGAACTCATGGTGATCCTCCTACCTCTGCCTCCTGAGTGCTGGGATTAAAGATTAAAGGTGCATACCACTACATACGACTGAATTCAATTTTGTCTTTTAATGAACTACTTATGAATTGCTGGGAACATTGTTTTCTAATTATTTTATTTTATTTAATCTCAGGTCATAAGTCATTGCTAGTCAGACTTACTTTGCATTTAATTAGCAGGTAGGAGATAACTGCCCTCCAAAAATCACATAGTCCATTGGACATTCTTGAATCCAAGTAATTTGGAATCTAGTTTCTCATGAATATTGGTTACTGGGCACTTGTCCAGTTTAATAAAATACAGGCACCAATCTCTATTTCAATATCACTTCATGTTTACATAGTGTTGAAATCCAGCAGAGGAGGTGAAGGGATGAGTGATTTACACTCCCTATCTCCAACCCAAAGAACACAATAATAAATGAAGTGAGGAAAAACAATTCTAAGATAACCGATCTAATGAGGTATGTATTTTCATGGTGTATTTGGACAATCATTTACTCATTCAACAAACAATTCTTGAGCCCTCAACTATGAGGACGAAGTTTCTTTCTGTGAAAAGGACAGATTAAGTCTTTGACCTCTTAGCTGTTCAAAGTCAGCAAACTGAACACAGCTTCCTATAGAGATAATTATCATTCCTATGACGACAATTAAAGCAGATTCAAGAAGACTAAAGAATGGGAAAAGGCTGGTGTTTAATAGAGACAGGTAAAGCACATTTGGTAAGGTGACCTGAGAAGTGGTCTGAAAAGACAGAAAGAGTTCAAGAAAGAAGGTCCCAGGTAGAGGCAACAGCAAGCAAATGGCAAAATTGAAAATCAATTCTATGTGTAACAAGAATAGTAAGGCTAGGGAAGTCAGAATAAATAACCCAGAAATCAGTGGGCATTGAGAATGGACTGGCAGATGACAGATCATCAATCCACAGATGAGGAAGCCATATACATAGTTACCGGGGATAAATACTATAATTTTGCCCCCCCAAAAAATCCTGTAATAAAACCATCTTGAGGGCCGGGTATGGTGGCACACGCCTTTCATCCCCACACTTGGGAGGCAAAGGTAGGAGGATTGCCGTGAGTTCAAGGCCACCCTGAGACTACACAGTGAACTCTAGGTCAGCCTGGGCTAGAGTGAGACCCTACCTCAAAAAAAAAAAAAATCATCTTGAACACATAACCAAAATAATAGCATTTCAAGATTCTGGCATATACTGTGCAGAAAAAAAAAAAAAAAAAAAAAAAAAAAACGATTAACCTGTTTTGTCCCTATTTCCTGATATCTGCTATGTTTCTCAAAGAATTTTTGTTCCTTTAAATGTCAAATTCTCAATAATCTTTAAAAAAAAAGTCTCTAGTGAATTGTCAGACCCTCACTGGGTGGTTCCAATCTCCAGAGTTTTGGAAGGGCACCTTTGAAAAAAAAAAATTTCTAGCTGGGTGTGGTGGCATTTCTATCTGTCTTCCTCTCCCTCTCTATCTGTCTCTCTTAATCCCAAAAATAAATAAAATATTTAAAAAAAAAAAAGCACTGGGGGAGGCAGAGGTAGGAGGATTGCCAAGAGTTCGAGGCCACCCTGAAACTATATAGTAAATTCCAGGTCAGCCTGAACCAGAGTGAGACCCTACCTCAAAAAAAATTTTTTTTTCTATTTATTTATTTGCAAGTAGGGAAAGAGACACAGAGAATGGGTACAACAGAGCCTCTTGCCATTGCAAAAGAATTCCAGATGCATGTGCCACTTTGTACATCTGGAGTTAAGTGAGTGCTAGGGAATTGAACCTAGGCCCACAGGCTTTGCAACTGCTTTTAACCACCGAGCCATCTCCCCAGCCCAGAATTGAATTTTCAATACTGTAATTATGAGAGGACAAGTACTTCAAGTTGGTATTCCATATGTTTAGGTGAAAAGCTGTAAGAATCTACTATGCCTCTCACTTAATAACAAAGTCACATTGAAATGAACAGCCTCCCTGCTTCAACCCTCCCTAAGCCTAAAAAAAAAAAAAAACCAAAACAATAAAATTAAGTTTAAAATATTCCCCACAACACTACTGCTATGCTCTATAGAAAGCACACGTCATACCTCTCCCTCAATAAGGACCCCAATTTACATTTCATTTAGCAGAGTAAACAAATAACTTTAGAAGTTTAGTAATAAATTCTTTTCAAGTATCTCCATCCATAGCAACAGGAACAAAAACTGTTTATATTGACAGATAGCTAAACTAGGTAAATTAAACAGAGACTGCAGCAAGGTCACTTGATACTTGGAAGAAAACTTTTCTTATGAAGCTATCATTTAAAACCTGTAACTTGATGAAATTCACCCAAACTAACTAAATGGCTCTAGAGGACACTATGTGTTTGTCCATGTTATCTCCATTTGAAAGGATACATAACTTAGAGAAACTAGCTTCATTCATCTGATAACCAGTACTATGTACAACATGCACAGAAGTGTTTGACATTTGGAGCTCTGATCAAAGATGTGGGACATAACAAGCATTCCTCAAGCACATTACAGTAAGCATTTTTCAGCTTTTACCCAGAATTTTATGTTCCCTATGTACTTCAGCATTGTCCTGGATGCTTGGTTCCAACTATGTTCAGTTATTAATAACCTGTTTTCCTTTTTTATCTACTACATGTATGTATTCTCTGGTTTTCTGATTCTTTCTCATACAGAATTCCATCTTAAGAAAAATGAGTAATTTAGCTTCATAGTAAAATATAAGGAAATTTACCTATACTATACTGCTACTTATATTTTCCTAACAAAATGACAAGGGATCTTACTATACAGTGCTTGTATCTTCATATTGAAAAATGTTATCTTGTTCATTAACAGCCACTGTCAATTTTATTCCAAACACCTTCACTCACAGATTCCATTTAACTTTCAGTGTGATAGTGAACCCTGATGTCATAAACCCAACATTTTTAACATGTAAAGAAAACTAGAAGGTCCTATTAGTACAGCATTCTAACATCTCACCAGCTTTTGTAGCCAAAGTATATTTATTCCTGACAAAACTATTCTTCCAAAGACCATCTCCTTTTACTTGAATTTTCAAAAAATGACCATCTTCTACATACCTTGGGCCCATAATGAAATCAATATTCTCATCTTGTAGGAAAAGTCATCTTAATTCCAAAATGTTTCATTAGCACACGCTCTCTATGCCAGCTACACAAAAAGTTAGCTAAAGTAAAAATGGGTTCAAAGCAGCCCTTGTGTGAAAGAGAAAAAAAGTCACATCTCTGAGCTTTACCTTATTATGTTAAGTGAGTATTATTACATGTGTAGGAACTTCACTCTTTTTAACCTGTGTTGAATGCTGATACTGCTTTTCAAGTGTCCAAGAGGGGAAAAAAATGCAGGGGTCCTTGTTACAACAGGCCTGTCCTTTTCTCCAGACTAAAGATTAGCAGTGTCAAATGCATGTCACAGCTGCTTTCTCTTCAGACCTAGGAAAGGTTAGCGGAAACCACAAAAGAAAATTCAATTTAGTGAAAATTTCAATGTGTAAGCAAAGAAAATTCAGAGGTAGGTAGTCAAGTTAATGTGCTTGCCCTAAATTTATATATTTTCTCTGTTAAATTAGGTCAACTCTAGACAAAGAGGCTCACAGTCAGAATGCTTCCTTTTCAGAGAAGGGACTAAAACACAAATTACTCCAACATTTCCTTCAATCAGTTTGAATTGTAAAGGATTTTTCACTAGTCATCAAGGTACCAAGGGCAATGGTAATGAGTCACATTTTTCCCCCACAAAAGTGGTGAGATGATAAAATGTGACAGTGGTTCACGACAGTTTCAAAGTCAATGGCAAAACCCTTAATGAGCAATATTACATTGTATTTATTAAATAAAATATCTCTCAATATAGCCTTTCAAAAGAGGTGACTTGGGGCTGAGGAAATGGTTCAGTGTGTAACATGGTCACCACACCTGAGTGAGGAACATGAGCTCAGATCCTCAGCAGGTACCAAAAACACTGGTGGGCCTGTCATCCCCTCAATGGAGAAGCAGAAACCAGAGTCCCAGAAGCTTGCTGACTATATGGGAAAGTTCCAGGTTCAGCAGAGGCCCTTTCTCAGAAAACAAAAAGACAAATTGTCAGAGAGAAATAGATTAAGACACCTGAAATGGACTTCTTGCCTCCATGTACAAGCATATTTATACACATACACATGCCCCCTCGCACATACACACCGTAAAGATGATTTTAAGCATTAAGATTTAAAGCATGGATATCTTACCTTCAGTATATAGAATGTTATTTTCTAATTTTTTAAAAATTTTGTTTTGTTTTGTTTTTTGTTTTTCAAGGTAGGGTCTCACTCTGGCTCAGGCTGACCTGGAATTCACTATGTAGTCTCAGGGTGGCCTTGAACTCATGGTGATCCTCCTACCTCTGCCTCCCGAGTGCTGGGATTAAAGGCATGCACCACCACGCCCGGCCTAATTTTTTAAAGTTTAAATGTATTTGTTTGTATGTGGCAGGAGTGCACCAAGAACTCATTGCTACAGACAAATGCCAAATGCATGTGCCACTTTTGTGTCTGGTTTTACATGGGTACTGGGAAATCAAACCCAGGCTGGCTGGCTTTGCAAGAAAATGCCTTTAACTGCTGAGCCATGTTCCCAGCCCTAAATATGTTATCTTTTTAAAATTTTAAAGTCAGATATTCATTCTGCAATATTTTGAACTTGCCTTCAGTGTTTAACTAGGCAAACTTCAGTGTCTTTAGAAGTACTCAAAGGGAAACTGCTATAGTAACCAACTCTGACAATACAGCATTACCCAGTTTAAACCAGAGAGAAACTGAGAGATTAGCAATGCTCATCAACAGGAAACTATCATGGTTTATCATTTCTAAACAAAGAGTGTGTTTCCTTGATTATTTTGCAAAGGATTCTGTATTTTTGCTTGCTTTGGTACTTACAAAACACACACACACATCACTAACTAATCTGTGTATATCTCCCTCCTACCTTCATCTGACAACCCTGACCCACAAGCCCACCATTATGTTGGACAGCAAATGGAGAGTAAACAAACAGGCCTCCACAAATCTCTCTCTTTATTAAATAACACCCAGAACATAATACATGCAAGTTAGCATGTCACTTCAAGGTGCTGATAAGAAAGGTAAAAACTGCCAGGCGTGGAGGCACACACTTTAATCCCAGCACTTGGGAGGCAGAGGTAGGAGGATTGCCATTAGTTCAAGGCCACCCTGAGACTACATAGTGAATCCAAGTCAGCCTGGGCTAGAGCACAACCCTACCTCAAAAAAACAGAAAAAAAAAAAAAAAGCTGAAAGGAATCTTAGAAAAGCACTCAGGAATGGTATAGATACTAGGCTGTGAATCCAAAGCAAGAGGTCATTGAGCGTAATCACTACCACTGTCCTTACAGAGTTGCACCACAGTCTCCTGATGCCCCAAAAGAGAATGAACAGCAGTCTCTATGTTGCACCCTCACAGAATTGTGACGTATCACATGGAGTAAAAGGGACACATTAGTTCTTTCATTATCAGTTAATGCTGAAGTCTAATAAGGTTACATGAATTTTATCTTTTATATTTTTTATTGATAACATATATACATATATGTTATAGATATAGACAATATACCATGATCAACACTAGTTCTTCCTGTTATGAAGTGATGAGGTGTTAATTAAATGAAGGCTCTATTCCTGCAGTGACCAACAGATGTCTTGAAGATAAAGTACTCTGCTTTCCTTGGACCCCTCTTCTGCCATGTCAGCTTTTTCAAGGAACAAAAATCAACATCCAATCAAATCAAACACTGAACCAAACAGCTTGAATATTCAGAGTAAAAGTGACATAGTTACTGGATGGCAGCAGACCTTGATGCCACTTGAGCTGTACTAGCACTGACATTCCTTAGGCCAACCTTGAAAATGTGGCTCTGTGACCAGTTGCCACTGACAGTAGCTCTGCAGGGTGGTCATTTTAACTTCTCTTTGCATATAGCCCTTCAAATTTCTGAAGAAAAACAATCCCGTCTTCTCTCTTCTCTCTTCTGCAAGACCTCACTAGTCTGGTTATAATTTTAAGTGACTTCACTGTGCTGGTTGCCCTGTACAGCTATGAACTAACTTGTCAACACTCTCAACATGAAAGAGGATACAGCACACAAAGAACACTATACCCCGTGATCTACTTACTTATGTTTGCAGACAGAGCTTAAAAATCAAGACAGCCTTTGCTGCTTAAATCTATAGGGCTGAGGTCATTATTGTTGTGATTTTCTCATTTTAATTGAGATAGCAAATAAGGACTTGTAATCTCCAAATAAAGTGACTTATATAAAAATAGTATAAATGCCTTTAAAATAATACAATATAAACAAAATAATAAAAATAATAATATAAACATGTTTTAATGAAAGAATTTAGTTTTCTATTAAATGGAGGAAAGGGTGAGGGAAAGAAAAGGAAACACTATGTATACATTACATATTTTAATGCTAACTCTTGCAATATATACAGTGACATATGCAATGTATAGTTCTTCATAAAAAACTATCATGTTTCTATGATTCCCATTCCATCATTTTTTTCCAAATGTCAAGAATTAAATTACACGTGGCTGGGACTTCTCCCCTTACTGCAAAGCTATCCTAGAACTCTGTCACCAGGGTATTTAGTGATATCAAGTACACATCAGGAATTTAGCTGGCAACTATTACCATAAATATTTTTCTACTGCTTTTTCACCATATAATCAACCATTAAAAATACAGATGTAGAACACAATACTAATGCTCAGAGGTTGTTATGCAACGGTTGCAGTCAGGTTCACATTGCTGGCAGAAACCACCCAACCAAGAGCAGGTTTTGGGAGGAAAAAAAAAAGTTTATTTTGGCTTACAGACTCAAGGGGAAGCTCCATGATGGCAGGGGAAAATGATGGCATGAGCAGAGGGTGGACATTACCCCCGGCCATCTTAAGGTTACAATAGAAACAGGAGAGTGTGCCAAACGCTGGCAAGGGGACACTGGATATAATACAGATTAAGCCTGCCCCCAGCAATACACTGCCTCCAGGAGGTGTTAATTCCCAAATCTCGATCAGCTGGGAACTTGGCATTCAGCACACCTAAGATTATGGGGGACACCTGAATCAAACCACCACAGTAACTTTAGTTTGGTGTTTTATAAGTGTGATTATAAATCTAGGGCTTTTCAGAAGGGAATGTTTATCATTTTATAACTACCCTTTAAATAAGTCATCAAAAATTACAAAGTGCCAAAAAGATTTTCTTTGTTCAGAGATATCTCACTTCATTAATGAAATATTGTCCAGGGCATGCATATACAAAAAGCCTAATACCAAATTCGAATATCCATCAAACTACTCCCAATTTCCCCTTCCAGACAAGTTCACTAGGTGACCAGGAAACATCACTGGGTTGTTACCAATGACCTCCTACAAGATAAACAATGTCCAAACATCATCCTGCTTTCTTGAGCACAGATGTTTTATTTCTATTACCAAGTAGTCCTGTGGTGACGTCAAAGTGACCCCATTACATTTGAATTTTAAAAGCTCTCACACAGAAATATATATAGTTTTTGAACTTTTCTACATAAGCAAGTTGGGATTGTGCCTCTAGAATATCACAATACTTGTAGCAGATGTTTTAATGGCCGACTTTTTTCTTAAAAGTGATTGTAGAAAGGTAACATAGCACATAAACTGTTTGCAAAGCATACTATGTATGCATGGTTAGAAACAGCACCCACAAACAAGAAAACTCATATTTCTGTAGGAACAGTTATACAACCAAAGATTAAAAAAAAAAAAAAAAAAAGTGTGGGCTAGAGAGGGCTTAGTGATTAAGGTGCTTGCCTGTGAAGCCAAAGGACCAGTACCCATATAAGCCAGATGTACAAGGTGGCACATGCCTCTGAAGTTTGTTTGCAGTGGCTAGAGGCCCTGCTGTGCACTCTCACTCTTTCTTTCTCTCCACTTTTTTATCTTTCTCTCTCAAAGAAATAAATAAGATCTATTTTTTTAAAACTAAGTATACAAACAATCTCACATTAGTTTCTTGATTTCTGATTGTGAGAAAAGAGAAGACAGGAGGAGAGAAAATTATTTTCAGAGATATTTAGAAATTCATGAATTCCAAAAAATGACTTATGGACCTAAGACTTAAAATGACTTATTAGACAAGCAAGTTTTTCACCAGAAAGATGAGATAGACATCTTCTGATGACAATAGGTTTTCTTCAATGGCACTAAGAAATGATGCACTCCCACAGAGTTAAAGAAAATAATGTTAATCTACCAAGGAACAGAGATCCGCAACATGCTGAATGTGGAGAAGGTGATATGGAGAATACTGATGTAGAAGGTAAAGAAGGTGACATGGAGAGTACTGATACAGAAGGTGAAGAAGGTGACAAGGAGAGTATGGCTGTTGTGGTAGTTTGAATAGATGGCCCCCAATATATTCAATGTTTTATTAGTTTATAGTTTGCATCTGGAGCCACCTTGCTGGAGGCAATGTCACTGGGCTGATCTTAAGGTGTGGTGGTGGGTTTAAGATTCCATTGTAAAGATATGCAAAGTGTGCCTAATGGGAGTTCCTGAAGTGTGCTGTGCTGTGCTGTGTGGCTGGTGGCTTTTGTCTCTCTTGCCTGGTCCTGTGAGAACAGGCCGCTTCTCCTGCCATTATGGAACTTCCCTTGGATCTGTAAGCTTCCATAAATAATATCCCTTCCTCCATAACTATGCCTGGTCTGGAAGTTCATCTCAGCGAACCTGAAGCTGTCTGCTACAGAAGGGGTACCAAGAGTGGGGTGAGATGAACCTGACCATGTGGATGTTTGTCTTTTGAAACCTTTGCTATGGAGGAGCAGGCATGGACTTGGTGCTTTGTAACTGAAGATGCCTTCTGGAGTGGCAAGCCAAGTATTATGGACTATTCTGATGAGAGTTTGAGAATGCTAAGTGCAGATAGTATTGAACTTCGAGGCTTGGCTTATGAACTTTCTAAGGGGAAGGAAAGACTGCAGAGGACTTTGCTGGAACTGGGTTACTGGCATAAGGGATGGCTGCACTCTGCTACCCAGGCCCAGAAAGTTTGATTAAAGTTAAATTTGTAATGGACTGATGTACTTGGCTAAAGATATTGGACTGACAGATTTAAGATTTTAAGTTGGAAAACCTCAGGCAAGTTAAAATTAGAGGCACTGAGACTGGTTTTAGGTTACTGGAGCTGCTATTGTCAAACACATTAGCAATCTTAAGGAAGGTGGAAGGAAGGTGGCCCAATTGCTTTATATTAAAACAATAGAGAGTATACCTGGGGAAAGACTGTTAAAAATACAAACTCTTTTGGAAAGAGTTGACTGGAGAAGGAACCTACTTTTCAAGGCTATGATTTATTTCATCCCTAGATTAAGAATATGGCTGTTTCCTGCACACCTGGTATTAATTTTGGAAGCATGAAAAGTGCATGGAGTGGTCATGAATTACACATGGTTCCAGGAGCCGCTGCTGAGATGCAACATGAGGCAGGGCATGAAGACCCTCAGGAATAGGCTGGAAGAGTCTGTTAGATGGACCATGGTTTGCATGTAGACCTAAAGATGTTTTGGATATACCAGGACTGTGCAAGGGCTACAATGGAGTACAGTGTTGACATGGGATGAAAGTTTTCCCTGGCTACTCTGCCCAGCTGGAGGGGTGGAATTGTAAAACGTGGAGACTGTCAGTCTCTGGTTATATTGAACTTGAACTGCAGAAGTTTGATGACTGCTAATGGTGGTTGAATTTGCATTGTTCTAGTCTCTCCTTGCTATGCCTTATACCAGTTAAAAATGTTTACTCTGTGCTTTACATGTTGAAAGTATTTAACTTGTTTGATTTTACAGGACTCACTATCTTAAGTTGGTCAAGACTGTGAGAACCTTTGAAATTGGACTGAGTACAATTTACAACGTGTGATAGTTATAAATCTATTGTGGGCCAGGGCCAGAATGTAGTAGCTTGAATAGATGGCCCCCAATATATTTAGTGTTTTATTAGTTTGTAGTTTGCATCTGCAGCCACCTTGCTGGAGGCAGTGTCACTGGGTGGATCTTAAGGTGTGGTGGTGGGTTTAGGATTCCATTGTAAAGATATGCAGTGTGCCTAGTAGGAGTTTCTGAAGTGTGCTGTGGCTTTTTTTCTCTCTTGCCTGGTGCTGTGAGAGCAGGCCGCTCCTCCTGCCATTATGGAACTTCCCTTGGATCTGTAAGCTTCCATAAATAATATCCCTTCCTCCATAACTGTGCCTGGTCTAGAAGTACATCTCAGCGAACCTAAAGCTGCCTGCTACAGCTGTAGAAGGTGAAGAAGGTGACATGGAGAGTACTGCTGTAGAAAGTGAAGAAGGTGACATGGAGAGTACTGCTGTAGAAGGTGAAGAAGGTGACATGGAGAGTACTGATGTAGGAGGTGAAGAAGGTGACATGGGAGTACTGATGTAGGAGGTGAAGAAGGTGACATGGAGAGTACTGATGTAGAAGGTGAAGAAGGTGACATGGAGAGTACTGCTGTAGAAGGTGAAGAAGGTGACATGGAGAGTACTGCTGTAGAAGGTGAAGAAGGTGACATGGAGAGTACTGATGTAGAAAGTGAAGAAGGTGACATGGAGAGTACTGCTGTAGAAGGTGAAGAAGGTGACATGGAGAGTACCGATGTAGAAAGTGAAGAAGGTGACATGGAGAGTACTGATGTAGAAGGTGAAGAAGGTGACATGGAGAGTACTGCTGTAGAAGGTGAAGAAGGTGACATGGAGAGTACTGCTGTAGAAGGTGAAGAAGGTGACATGGGAGTACTGATGTAGGAGGTGAAGAAGGTGACATGGGAGTACTGATGTAGAAGGTGAAGAAGGTGACATGGAGAGTACTGCTGTAGAAGGTGAAGAAGGTGACATGGAGAATACTGCTGTAGAAGGTGAAGAAGGTGACATGGGAGTACTGATGTAGAAGGTGAAGAAGGTGACATGGGAGTACTGATGTAGGAGGTGAAGAAGGTGACATGGAGAGTACTGATGTAGAAGGTGAAGAAGGTGACATGGAGAGTACTGCTGTAGGAGGTGAAGAAGGTGACATGGAGAGTACTGCTGTAGAAAGTGAAGAAGGTGACATGGAGAGTACTGCTGTAGAAGGTGAAGAAGGTGACATGGAGAGTACTGATGTAGAAAGTGAAGAAGGTGACATGGAGAGTACTGATGTAGAAGGTGAAGAAGGTGACATGGAGAGTACCGATGTAGAAAGTGAAGAAGGTGACATGGAGAGTACTGCTGTAGAAGGTGAAGAAGGTGACATGGAGAGTACTGCTGTAGAAGGTGAAGAAGGTGACATGGAGAGTACTGATGTAGAAGGTGAAGAAGGTGACATGGGAGTACTGATGTAGGAGGTGAAGAAGGTGACATGGGAGTACTGATGTAGAAGGTGAAGAAGGTGACATGGAGAGTACTGCTGTAGAAGGTGAAGAAGGTGACAAGGAGAGTACTGCTGTAGAAGGTGAAGAAGGTGACATGGAGAGTACTGCTGTAGAAGGTGAAGAAGGTGACATGGGAGTACTGCTGTAGAAGGTGAAGAAGGTGACATGGAGAGTACTGATGTAGAAGGTGAAGAAGGTGACATGGGAGTACTGATGTAGAAGGTGAAGAAGGTGACATGGAGAGTACTGCTGTAGAAGGTGAAGAAGGTGACATGGAGAGTACTGATGTAAAAGGTGGAGAAGGTGACATGGAGAGTACTGATGTAAAAGGTGAAGAAGGTGACATGGAGAGTACTGCTGTAGAAGGTGAAGAAGGTGACATGGAGAGTACTGATGTAGAAGGTGAAGAAGGTGACATGGAGAGTACTGATGTAGGAGGTGAAGAAGGTGACATGGAGAGTACTGCTGTAGGAGGTGAAGAAGGTGACATGGAGAGTACTGCTGTAGGAGGTGAAGAAGGTGACATGGAGAGTACTGATGTAGCAGGTGGAGAAGGTGACATGGAGAGTACTGATGTAGGAGGTGAAGAAGGTGACATGGAGAGTACTGCTGTAGGAGGTGAAGAAGGTGACATGGAGAGTACTGCTGTAGGAGGTGAAGAAGGTGACATGGAGAGTACTGCTGTAGGAGGTGAAGAAGGTGACATGGGAGTACTGATGTAGGAGGTGAAGAAGGTGACATGGAGAGTACTGATGTAGGAGGTGAAGAAGGTGACATGGAGAGTACTGATGTAGCAGGTGGAGAAGGTGACATGGAGAGTACTGATGTAGGAGGTGAAGAAGGTGACATGGAGAGTACTGATGTAGGAGGTGAAGAAGGTGACATGGAGAGTACTGTTGTAGAAGGTGAAGAAGGTGACATGGAGAGTACTGATGTAGAAGGTGAAGAAGGTGACATGGAGAGTACTGATGTAGGAGGTGAAGAAGGTGACATGGGAGTACTGATGTAGGAGGTGAAGAAGGTGACATGGAGAGTACTGATGTAGAAGGTGAAGAAGGTGACATGGAGAGTACTGCTGTAGAAAGTGAAGAAGGTGACATGGAGAGTACTGATGTAGAAGGTGAAGAAGGTGACATGGAGAGTACTGCTGTAGAAGGTGAAGAAGGTGACATGGAGAGTACTGATGTAGCAGGTGAAGAAGGTGACATGGAGAGTACTGATGTAGAAGGTGAAGAAGGTGACATGGGAGTACTGATGTAGAAGGTGAAAAGGTGACAAAGAGTCTGTTGCTGAGAGTAAGAAAATATAAAACTAGAGGCTGGAAAATTGTTCTTGCTGCACAAGCATAAGGACTTCAATCAAGATATTCACCATCCTGGTAAAAATGCCAGCATGATAGTGCATGCCTGTAATCCCACAGCTGGAGAGGCAGAGAATGGAGGATCCCTAGGACTTCCTTGGTAGATAATCTCACCATATTGATGAGTTCAATATTCAGTGGAAAAGTCTGTCTCAAAAAAAATAAGGTCATTATAGAAGATGTTGAATGTAGACCCCTGGTTTCTACCTATATACACACACACATACATACATACACATATGCACACATCCATGCACCCACACACATACAAGCATGCATACACATACATACACCCCACATACACACACACAAAACAAAAACAAATTAGCATCTGAAATACAGACAAAAAATCTGCATGAATTTCTTCAATCACTATGGTCTGACAGCAGGAATAATATTTTTAAAAACATGATTCATCAAATCAAAAGTTAAAAAATGGAAAATACATACATCAAAATATTAATTATCTATGCTTCCCTAAAATTCTGCAGAGAACAAAAGCAATTCACAGTAGTCATTTGTCATGCAGTGAGAAAATTATAGGCCAAATCATTAAATGAAATTTATTCAAGTTCATGAACATTAATCTTCTTTATATGAAAAGAAAACAGAGTTTCTCAGGTAGTGTTTTATGCAAACTTTCAGCTCTGCTTGGCAAGCGACTAATGTGTACAGAGGGGTTACATGCATGCTTATATTTTTGATTTGTAGAAAAATAATTAACTTCATGAAAAGTATTAAATCCACTTTTTGATGTAACACCTAGAGGAGAGCTACAATTTGTTACTTACTTTTGTTCTATCTAGAACCTAATTATAGCTGTAATAAAAGTAAGTCACCTCACAATAGCTCATTTATGCAGATTCAGGCTGTTGCTGTCAAGCCTGCAGCCTGCTAGTTATCACTCATTGAATTCATCCCATGAAAACTACACACTACACAAGACAGCTCCAAATACACACAGGCAAACTAATTCGAAGTACAGCTGAGTGACACTGCTATAGTATGAAGGAATCAGTAGATGGCCCACATTAAGAGACAAGAACAAATACACAATGATTAGAAAGATGTAGACATGAACACAGAAATGTGCAAAACTTGAGCAAAGTATGTTTATAACTGCTGTGTCATACTGAAAAAAAAAAATCACCTTAACACAGCAATCTGGGATCTCTGTTAGGATCAATACACCTGACATCATAGGAAATAGGTTCAGTTAATGGACACACAGACTGGAGAACTAAGCTTTTGTCACTTATGTAAGTTTTGAAGAAACAAGGAAGAATGGAAGATGGGAGAAAAAGGGAGGGAGAGAGAAGGAAGGTATAAGGGGAAGGAGGAAGATCAGCAACAGAAAGAGAAGAAACAAAGGAAAAGTGATGGGAAGAGGTGAGGAAATGGAAGGTAGAAAGTGGAAGGGGAAAAGCAGCAGAAAAGGGAGGACTTTCTCTCACTTTCACTTACAACTGTATTCCAACCATATCCAGGTTCCTAAATATTATATCATGATTTCATGACCTAAACAGAAAGAAAAGCATGCACCCAGCTCCTCTACACTTCTCCAATCACTAAGCAACTACATGACAGTAGGAAACTGAAACAAATACATTCCTTTCTTTCAATAAATATTGGTTGTCTGCACAAACAAGCCAGAGATCAAGAACATCTAGTCTGTGCTAAGAAAGAGCTCACAGTCCACTGAGGAAGGCTGGGGGTGGGGGTGAGGGCACATACTGTAAGATGTGGTCAACCCTACCCATGAACTGGCACCTATGAGATATAAGGAGAGATCTCCATGCACAGTGTAAGTGAGGAGTGGGTAATGACAAGGTGACAGTCCAAGTAAAGGGACTGGTAAAAGCAGCCTACAAATGGGGATGGGTTAGAGGCAAAGCATCAAAGAATGAGACAGGAAATACCAAGGGTTCCACATGATATTTGCGCTAAGTACAAAAACAAAACGGTGCAGCTCAAGGGGATTCTCATTGCTCAGGACAGAGACATAATCTAGTTTCTTTCCCTTCTTGTCTGGGTAGCTTGAGCCTGGGCAGGAAAACCAGCCCCTACAATATGTTGGGCTGTGCGCATATTGCTTTTGTGTAATTCCCCACACTTTGAGAGCAGTTGGTGCAGCAGAACAGTTCATGCACTGGTGTCCCATCCAGTAGACAGGTATGTATCCATTATGGCAGGATCTTGCCAGCAGCAAGCCTCTGCACTAACCTGTCCCTCAACAGGGAACTCTCAGGCTGTGAGGCTGTAGGTTTCATCCTTCTGACTGCCAAGGTTTTGCTAATGTTGATTAGAAACACACTTCTCTCTGGCTCCACACAGAGTATTTCCTTTTCTTTGGTTTTGTTTTACTTCTTTGTTCAAACAGCTAAGCCTTTACCATCTTCCACATGACAACACATCAAATCACATGAAGCTAGCTCTTAGCATCTGCATTTGCTCTTCATGCTGAGATCCAGTCTTCCCAATGACTGACAGATTGAAGGTTTTAGATCTTTTGCTAGGATGGCTGTTTGAGGTTGCAGGGTCAGCTCTGCCAATTTCCAGGTCCCTATGGAACACCAAATCTCAGCAAGAGCATCCTGAGGTGGTCTGTCCAGAGCACAGCTCAACAGCTCTTCTCTCTCATGCTCTTCAATACTCCTCCCCTTGCTGCAGTGGGAATTTGGTTCCACTGGTAACCAAAGTGTTCTCATAAAACAAGTAAGGATTGAAGACATCTGCACACAGTCAATATCAAGTCTAAGCATCCCCCATCTGAAACCTTAAAAATTACATTTATTTATGCTGAATTTCATCAAAAGCATTTGGTCTATTATGTGAATCATTCACTATTTACGTATATTAATTAGTTCTCTTTGTTTGCAGGGCTTGAGGCCCTGGCACACCCATTCTCTCTCTATCTGCCTCTCTCTATCTTTCAAATAAATAAATTATTTTTTTAATAAGGAGTTCCTTGAAATGATAAAAATAGAACTATTATATGATCCAGCAGTCCCATTTCTGGGTATAGATGTCAAAAGAACTGAAGGCAGACTGCACTGAAGGCATACTACATGTGTTTTCTTTGCCAAGTGTCCATCCAGATAGCAAAGACAGATCTGTAGACACATACTCATAACACTACTCTCAAGAGCCAGGGCATAGACACAAGCCAAATGCCTATCAATGGATGGATGGTGCTGGAAAATGTGGTATATGCACATAATGAAATACTATTCATCCTGAAATAGGAAGGAAATTCTGTCATGCGCTACAACAAAGATGAACCTTGAAAACATGCCTAATGAAATAGCCCAGACATAGAGAAAACAAATATTGTCTGGTACCACTTATTTGAGGTATCTAAACCAGTCAAATTCATGTAAGTTGAAAAGTACAATAGTTGGGAACAGGAAAAATGGGAAACAGTCAATGAGTATAGAGCATCAGATTTTCAAGAGAGAAAGTTCTAGATATAGGTCGCACAACAACCTTAATACTATGGAACTGTATGCTTAAAAACAGTAAGCATACATGGTTGAATGGATGAGACCCCTGGATTGAATCCACAGGACCAAAACAAGAGAAAAAACAAACAGTTACAATACTAATTTCATGTTATGTGATTATTTACCACAATTATTAAATGAGAAAAATTAACCCTTCTCTACCTCACACAAATAATGCATTCAAATACACAGTCAATATTCATGTCTTTGACTAGAAAAGCCAACAGGTATCTAAACTAGTCTGTTTTATTTATCTGTTTGTTTATTTATTATTTGCCAATGGGGGTTAGAATGAAAATGAGCACATCAGGGTCTTGCTGCTGTGAATAAATTCCAGATACATGCATCACCTTGTACATCTGGTTTTATATCTTCACATGGGTACTGGAGGCAGGCTTTACAAGCAAGTACCTTCAACTCCTGAGCCATCTCCCAGAAGCTACCTTTTAATTAAAAACCATTAAGACTGTGCCTTTAAGTAGTAAGGTAACATCGGTCCTTCTAAGTGTGCTGTCCAGTCCTTGCTTCTCCATCACCCATAGAAAGTTTTGATTTGAATGGAGGTTTGACAGAGACTACTATGACAACTTTCTGTGCGTCCAATAATCTCTTCTGGACTAGGCAACCATTCTAACATGCTAAGACTAATTCAAATTCTGAGCATCCTCCAGGCATCAAGTATTTGGCAGTATCCTGCAAACTCTCATACTTTCCTCTCAAATACGTGTCTTTCTAACCATAGCTACTCTCATGCACCACATCATTTAAGCAGCAACTTAAAGTGAATAATCAAGTTAATTTTGGTTTAGCCTACAAGTAAGTCATTTGTGTGGTCTCCTACTGTGTGATAAGTTTCCAATTTAACAATCATTTGCTTTACTATTCTTAATAACAAGTTTTTAAACTCCAGTTTACTTTGAAAGTAATTTCAATTAAAATGAATTTGTGTTCAGATCAATTTCATGTTTATTGCCTAAGAAATCATAAAATGTGAAATATAAGAATCTCTTGTTTTCTGGCCACAAAACAAAGGCAAAAAAGGCAAACTATATAATATTTTGATTTAACAGAAAAGTGAATTTTTTCATTAATGGTGCAAGAACAACTGAAAATTCATGTTAACAGTGTCTAGATATAGACTTTACTTACATCTTTCATAAAAGGTACCTTTTAAAAAGAAATCATTTTTAAGACCTTAGTATAAAAACAAAAGCTATAAAATTCCTAGAAAATAACATGAGAAAATGTAAGTGTTTTTGTGTTTTGGAATATTCAAAACCAAAATCACTGACTTGTGAGAGAAAATTTGATAATAAGGCTTTATTAAAATTGAAAACCAGCTGGGCATGGTGGTGCAAACCTTTAATTCCAGCACTAAAGAGGCAGAGACAGGAGGATTGCTGTGAGTCAGAGACCACCCTGAGACTCCAAGTGAATTCCAGGTCAGCCTGTACTAGAGTGAGACACTACCTCAAAAAACCAAAGTAATAATAATAATAATAATAAATAAATAAATAAATAAAATTGAAAATGAAAAGATAATCCATCCACAGATTAATGGAAAATGTTTTTGGTATCCAAAAGAAAAACAGAACTAAGAAACTCAAAGTAAAAAAAAA
Source organism: Orientallactaga sibirica (assembly GCA_036365145.1). NCBI lineage: Eukaryota > Metazoa > Chordata > Mammalia > Rodentia > Dipodidae > Orientallactaga > Orientallactaga sibirica. Next base: position 19,295,003 of record JAEOAD010000033.1, read on the forward strand.
AAAAATCCAACTTATAAAATAAGCAAAAGATGTAAAAAAAAAATCTCAATTAAAATTGACATAGATGTGGCAAATAAGGACATGAAGAAATATGCAGCAACATGTCATTAAGGAAGTTGTAAGTTATAATGATGAGATAACACTATACTGTCATCAGTATAGCAAATATCACAAGCATAGGCAACATCAAATATTAAGAAACAACAGGAAATCTCATTCCCTATTAGATGGGATACAAATGATACAGCCTGTCTGGTAGAAAGTTTAGCATTTTGTTTAACAAAACTGAACATGCCCTTACCATATGATCCAGTGATTATTCTACTTGGCAATTATCCAAATGAAATTGAAAATCCATGTCCATCCAAAAAGACTGTCCATAACTTGTAACATAATAGCAGTTTGATTCATAATAACCAAAAATTGAAAGCAATCAGAATGTTCTTCATTATCTGAATATACATTCAATACAATGAATTATTATACCATAATAACAATTATTGAGGACTGAGAGATGACTCCGTTGGTAAAGTGCTTGCCATGCAAGCATAAATAAAGACCTCAGTTCAGATCCTCAGCACTCACATCAAAGCTGGGCAGGGCAGCACATACCTGCAATCTCAGTGTTGGAGAGGCAGAGACAAGAGGATCCCTGGTGCTTGCTGCTTTGATAGTCTAACTGAATCATTGAGCACTGGGTTCAGTGTGAAACCCTTTTTCAAAAAACATGGTGGACAGCAACTAAGGAAGACCTAATGTTGACCTCTAGCCACACACACACACACACACACACACACACAAATACATATACACAAATGCATGCATACCACACATATATAAATAAAGAAATAAGGCATTAAGCCTCAAAATGCATGAAGGAATTTTAAATATATAAAAATGTTGATGAAAAATAATAGGCTGAAATTGTTATATAGTATACGATTCCAGCTATATGACATTCTAGAAAAGGGATCCCCTCGGAGACATTAAGAACATAGTGATGGCAGGCAGTGGGATCAACAGAAGAAATGAACAGACAAACCACAGAGGATTTGAGGAGCTGGGAAAGTATTCTGTACAATATCCTAACCATGGACACCTGAATATACATTTGTCAGAACTTACAGAATGAAAAACACAGTGAACTCTAATATAAAACACAGATCTGCCAAAAATGTACCAATCTAAATGAAAGGTGTTAAGAATGGGGAAAGGGAGGGGGGAGAATTATGGGAACTAATTTCTCTGCAATTTTTTCTGTAAACCTAAAATCTTCTAAATAATATCTATTAATTAAAACACAGAAATGTAAAAAGAAACAAGCCAATGCTAAGATTAAGTGCTAAATGTTACAATAATGTAAAAGTAACTCAACAAGAACAACATAAATTTTAACTTGCTCCACAAATATGACCTATGCTGCTGTCCCACTCTACTATCAGCAAGTCCCAGGAAAAGCTAGGGCTACTCTTCAGGTCATCCTGACAGAACATAAATACAACCACATGTGTTGTTAAAGTTACTCTGAAAAGCGTACAAAGAAACAACAAAATTCATCTTTATACATACATTTAACTCAATATATCCACAATATTAGTGAGTCTAAAGTTGAGAAGTTTGAAAATTTTCTTTGAGATCTACATGCATTGTATATATACAACAGATACAATTCATACACTAAGTTTTTAGAAATAACATATTTCAATTTAGATTTCATAAAATTCATAATTATAAAAAATCTCATGAAGGTATAGGGATGTCACCCAGTGATAAAAATGCATGTGTAACATGCCAATATTGCAAAGTTAGATTCCTAGCACTTCAAAAATACTAATAACAACAACAATAATAATAATAATAATAATAATAATAATTCATGAAACCAAGTTGTTACAAAAACTACATGACTACCAAAAGAAATGCTTGTCCCTTAATACATTTACATTCTTCTTGACAAAATTTGTTCACCTCACTTTAGAAGAACTGTCTTGACTGAAAAGAATATATTTCAACTGAAAAATTGTATATATCCAATTAAAGAAATGCATTGGCTCCACTGTCAACAAAGTACTAATAAATTCAAGAAATAATTCAGAAATCAAAAAGTTGTTCTGATGTATCTTATCAACAAAGCATTCACCAAGTTGTAAAACTCTTTTAAGTTACATAACATGATGTGCTACAATTAGTCAACTGCATATTTACTTATTTGTCAAATGTGTAAACACATTTTTGATTTTGTACTATCAAAAGTTTCAACTTATAAGAAGTTGTTCCTTTTTTATAGATTCAAGTTTAACTTAGTTACATGCAATGTGATATGGGTGGGGGAAAATGTCAGTAACATTGAGATTTTTTTTTTATTTTGTTGTTTTTACTTTGTTAGTTGGTTGTTATTTTTCTAATTGTCTTTATTTGGCAAGCATTTCTTTTTCAAGAAAAGCTTAGAGTTAGCAATATATTAAACCCTTGTAAATTCTTCTGCAAATCAACCATGAAGTATTGGCAAAAAAACACAAGATCCATTAAATCCAATCTTCTATTGCTTTTATTCAGTCTGTAAACTGACAATAATTAAAATCATTTGCAGATGAAAGAATGGATTTAACAACTGAATCCTTGGCATTTTTCAAGAGTCTACTTCAGAAACTAGAATGTAAGTCTTTAATATTCAACTAAAATGGAGTTAGTTAATATGGGAAACAGTCTTACACTTAAAATTGCATACATCTGTTCTGTTTTTTTGTTTGTTTGTTTGTGATCCCCCATAACTGGAACATTATTCTCAATGAAGAAACCATTTAAGGATTTGTTCAAATCTATACCACAAGCTGATTTCTTTGGTCCATGAATTGGCATTCCTTTATCAATCTCATGATGTTTGAAACTGACAGCATGGGAAATACTGAGTGGCATCTCACTGTCATATGATGTTTCTAAAGCCAAAGAAAAACACTTTCATCCAGGTATGGTGGCACACTTCTGTAATCATAGCTCTTAAGTTATGGAAGCAGGGGGAACAAGAGTGCAAGGCTATACTGGGCTATACAACCACTTTAAGTCAGCCTGGACAAAGACCCTGTCTCAAAACCATAACTTGTAACTTTTTAAATATTTTATTCAAATGACCCTCATATAATCACTTTTTTATTACTATGACAAAACACCTCACAGAAACCAAGTTAATAGAAAAAGGGTTCATTTGGGCTCAAGGTCTGAAAGAAGTAATGAACATCGTGACAGGAAAACAAAGCAGTGGGAACAACTATCTGTGGTGTCAACCAGGAAGCAGAGAAAGGAAAATGCCAGTGCTCAGCTGGACATCTCCCTTTTAAAACTCTTTCTGGGACCCCAGCCTGTGGGATGGCACCACCCACATTCAGAAAAAGTTTGCTCGCCTGAGTTAATATTCTAAATCCTGACAAGGTCACCATGAACACTGACCCTCACAGTCTTCTTCACTGTCAGAATAGTCATGTACTCTATGTGCAATTGTTGGATTTTTTTAAAGCATTTCCTCACAATGTTCAATGACTGAAATAACGTATTTTACAATATTTCTAAGCTAAAAGGGGCTTTTTTTTTTTTTTTTTTTCTTGCTGCAGGAACCATGCTAAAAAAATGATCCTCTCAGATCTTATTGAATTCATATTTTTCATACTTCATTGTGAACCCTCTGTATAAATGTGAACCCCAGCATTATTTTCCCAGGCTCTTTCCCCCTTCCTGCACTCAGCATGTAGATAATTAGGCATGTGAACACCCGCCACACACTGCTAAGAAATGTGGTAAAGTGAAGTAGATTCATTACAGAATGTGCTGGACATCCATGAACTATAAATCCATGAAAAACATCATGGCACATGGGAAGATGTGTCACACGGGGAGTTTAGAGGAGCATAAGTAGACAGAGAATGGATTTAAGGTACTGCTGACACAGGTGCAGGAATGCACACAGTTGCAGTCCAGAAGGTCTATTTTTATAACTGACCACCAGAGTAAAACAATATAAAAACAGAAGTTAAGAAAGACAGGAGAAAAATGTCAAAATGGCCATCTAAAGACCAGCTATTTCAAAGGCTACTGCCTTATGTGTCTTGGGGAAGGGGGGGTCTTAGGGGTATGAGCTAAACGGCATTATCATCAAGTGGGAAGGAGGGAAACCCAACCCTATAAATCCCAGTCCTGGGCCCCACTAAAAGGTGTACCTCCCTTTTTGAAGAGAGCTTTTTGTTTGCAATAAAAATAAAGTTTTGTACTTCAGCTTTTACTGTATTTCTGAGTCTATCTTCATTTCTGGAGTTTCCAGATCCTTCCTAGCTTCACTAAAGGACCCATGGACACTCAGACTATTGGGAGAAAGGCATTTTCCCCACAAAACTCCTCCCTCTTTAAGTGGAACTTTCTCTTAGGAGCTATACATGGCTTTTCACCTGTGACCTGTACTTTCAGTAGCCACTGACATTTTAGTTGTAATTATAGGAAAATCACTGCAGATTTTGTAGAAAATAATGCCAGTAGACAGAGAGAAAGAGGGAGAGAGAGAGAGGTGTTTCCAGCCAGAAACAGGTGATGAGAAGTAGAAATGGATAGAAAATGTAGTTAACAATTTGAAGAAAAAGCCGAGAAAGGGTATGATAGTGAATCTGGAGAACGCTTCATTACCCAGAACAAACACCCAAATGTTTCTCTCTATTTCCACTTAGCTGTACACATGCAGAGTCCTCAAAGAAGAGGCATACCCCATGTTGTACACTTCCGTGTTTGCCATGACCCTATGTAAAGAGTCATCTTGATTTAAAGCACTGCAGGTTATTTCTGCCCCTGGTTGTAGCTGTCTTCGTTTTGCTTCCTGGTCAACTGTGCTCTGGTCAATGAGGGTCCAGAAGCTGTAGTCAAAGGGGACCAGCAATTTCTTAAGCTGTCAGCAGAATTTGACATCATCAACATGGTGTTGATTGTGAAGGAATGAGAACTGCAGACATTACAGTATTATGGGAGTGTTTCCTTAAGTTGCAGAGAAAAACATTTGTGTAGCAGGGTTGGGTTTCCTGAAGGGAGATTCTTAGCAAGTTGTACATGAAGCTGAAAGTGAAGCCCATATTGAAATGGAGAGCCAAGCTGTTGGTGATGCCAGGAATATGGGGTTTCTGCTAAGAAAAGCTGTACCAAGTACTTGGAAAGGTAGCAAGTACAGGCAGCACAATACAAGGTCCAAGTGTGCTATAGATGACAAGGATGTAGGAGCCCAGATGATACCAACACCTGCCCTGGATGCTATTCACAGAGTTACAGGATTTAATATTGGTCATGCTGAGTTTCCGTCTTGCATCAGTCTGATATATCCTAACTACCTTCCTATTCCTCCCTTTGAGACTGGGATTATTTAGATGTGCTATTGTATGGTAGAATCATGTAATTTTTTAATAATTTTACAGAAGCTCATAGTTAAGAGTTTGCCTTCAATTTTAAAATGTTTTATTTTTATTTATTTACTACAGAGAGAGAGAGGCAGATAAATAAAGGGGGCACACCAGGGCCTCCAGCCAGTGCAAATGAACTCAATACATGTACCACCTTGTGCATCTGGCTTGTGTGGGTCCTGGGGAACCAAACCTGAGTGCTTTGGCTTTTCAGGCAAACACCTTAACCACTAAGCAATCTCTCCAGCCCTGCCTTAAATTTTAAAAGAAATTTTGAACTTTGTATTTTTGAACAGTGTTGGAACTCTTAAGACTTTAAGAGGTTTGGAAATTGAACTGAATGCATATTTTTATTGTGAGATAGCCATGAAAATTTGGGGCTAAGCATGGAATATCATTAAATCTGAAGTGTCCCCCCATAGACTCAAGTTTTGAATGCTTGTTGCCTGTGGTGGGGTTGTTCTGGAAAGCAGTGGCACTAGCTAGAGGCTAGAGGCAAGCTCTTGTGCACATCCCTGGTTCCAGCCTGCTCTTTCTGTTTCCTGGCCCACTGCCATGTGAGGAGTCTCTACCACATGTTCCGACCCTCATAATGTCCATCTCATGCTCCTGAAATTCCACCCTACCTTTCCTGCTACAGTGGAGTAACATCCCTCTGAAACTATAAGCCAAATAATCCTTTCCTCCTTTGAGTTGTTCTGTCAGGGATTTTGTCAGTGACGACAAAAGTAACTCCTACAATATTAAATTGTCCATTGTGAAATAAGATATTACAGAATCTCTTCATGCACATTCTTCTAGTTGTTAGTAGACAGATTCATGGATCCTACCTATAAAGTCTATCTAAGAAGTATTATAAAATGTCAGTTGTGAATGGATAAATGGAAATACTAGGTGACATGTTGGGAAAGGCATTCATATGTACTATGGTGGGAAGTATGTGCTCAGTGCCTCAGTGACAGCAGCATGTGTGTGCAGAGCTGGAACAACAACTTCCTCCCACTATGAAAGATTTCCAACAACCATGAGTTTCCCCAGTTTCAGTCTCGGTCTGCAAACCACTGGTTTGAGGCAGTATATAAACTCCCCAAACTGTGTCCAACGTGAATGAGTGTCCTGATGGATGGAAGAGGAAGTGGTGGTTTGAATGTAAAATGCCCCCCATAACCTCATTGTTTGAATCTTGAGTCCCCAGTTGGCAGTGCTGTGGAACCTGTGGAATGTGGAGCTACGCTAGACAAAGTGTGTCACCAGGGGTGGTTATTGGGGTGTTCTAGCCAAGCCCAACTTGCCATACTCAGCTCATTTTTTCTGCTTTTCCCAACTGATGTAAAGATATGATGCCCGACTGTCTATTTCTGCCATAAGTTTCAGGCCATTATGAGGCTTCCTCTTCAAACTGTAAGCTAAAAATAAACCTTTTTCCTTCCATAAACTGCTTCTGATTGGGTACTGTGTCTCAGCAACCAGAAAGTAACTATTACAAAAACTCTACCAGCAACCAAGTTGGATTGAGGGTCATCTTCCTGGGACAAATGAGTAATTGGATATCTAGTCATATCTTCTTTTCCTAATTTAGAAGTATTCATTGCATTTTATTACTGATTAACTTTTAATTACCAAGAAATTCTTTATATAGATAGAGTAAGCTTACCTGGGGAATAGATACCAGCTTTATTTTCTATATGAAAATATAGAAATTATAATTTAGCATAATTAAAATTTATTAGTGTTGTAGACAGCTTCAGGTTCGCTGAGATGAACTTCCAGACCAGGCACAGTTATGGAGGAAGGGATATTATTTATTGAAGCTTACAGATCCAGGGGAAGTTCCATAATGGCAAGAGAAGCGGCCTGCTCTCCACAGGGCCAAGCAGAGAGAGAGAGAAACCAACCAGCCACCACAGCACACAGAGCAAAACAAAAAAACTGCCCAAAAGGTCACACAGCACACTTCAGGAACTCCTGCTAGGCACATTTGCATATCTTTACAATGGAATCTCAAACCATCACCACACCTTAAGACCGGCCCCCAGTGACCTTGCCTCTAGCAAGGTGATTGCAGATGCAAACTATAAAGTAATAAAACATTGAATATATTGGGGGACATATATTCAAACTACCACATTCCGCCCCTGGCCCCCAATATATTTAGCTCCTGGCCCCCAATAGATTTATAACTATCACACATTGTAAATTGTACTCAGTCCAATTTCAAAGGTTCTTACAGTCTTGATCAACTTAAGATAGTGAGTCCTGTAAAATCAAACAAGTTAAATACTTTCAACATGTAAAGGCACAGAGTAAACATTTTTAACTGGTAAAAAGCAAAGAGAGACTAGAATAATGCAAACTCAACTATCATCAGCCGTCATCAAACTTCTGCAGTTCAAGTTCAATATAACCAGAGACTGACAGTCTCCAGTTTTCCAATTCGCCCCTCCAGCTGGGCAGAGTCGCCAGGAAAACTTTCATCCCATGCCAACACTGCACTCCATGGTAGCCCTTTGCACAGTCCTGGTATATCCAAAACATCTTCAGGTCTCCATGCAAACCACGGTCCATCTTCCAAAAGGCTCTTCCAGCCCGATTCCTGAGGGTCTTCATGCCCTGCCTCATGCCGCATCTCAGCAGCGGCTCCTGGAACCATGTGCAACTCATGACCACTCCATGCATTTTCATGCTTCCAAAACTAATACCAGGTGTGCAGGACACAGCCATATTCTAAATCCAGGGACAAAATAAACCATAGCCTTGAAAAGCAGGTTCCTTCTCCAGTCAACTCTTTCCAAAGAGTTTGCATTTCTAACAGTCTTTCCTCAGGCATCCTCTCCATTGTTTTAATGTAAATCAAGTCAGGCCACCTTCCTTCCACCTTCCTTAAGATTGCTTGCTAATGTTGACAATAGCAGCTCCAGTAACCTAAAACCAGTCTCAGTGCCTCTGCTTTTACCTTGCTTGAGGTTTTCCAACTTAAAATCTTAAAATCTCAGTCCGATATCTTTAGCCAAGCACATCAGTCCATTACAAATTTAAGTTTGATCAAACTTTCTGGGCCTGGATAGCAGAACGTAGCCATCCCTTATGCCAGTAGCCCAGTTCCAACAAAGCCCTCTGCAGTCTTTCCTTCCCCTTAGAAACCTCATAAGCCAAGCCTTGAAGTTCAGTACTATCTGCACTTAGCATTCTAAAACTCTCATCAGAATAGTCCATAAAACTTGGCTTACCACTCCAGAAGGCACCTTCAGTTGCAAGCACCAAGTCCATGCCCATTCCTCCAAAAGAAAGGTTCCAAAAGACGAATATCCACACGGTCAGGTTCATCTCACCCCACACTCCTCGGTACCACTTTACTGTTGTAGACAGCTTCAGGTTCGCTGAGATGAACTTCCAGACCAGGCACAGTTATGGAGGAAGGGATATTATTTATTGAAGCTTACAGATCCAGGGGAAGTTCCATAATGGCAAGAGAAGCGGCCTGCTCTCCACAGGGCCAAGCAGAGAGAGAGAGAAACCAACCAGCCACCACAGCACACAGAGCAAAACAAAAAACTGCCAAAAGGTCACACAGCACACTTCAGGAACTCCTGCTAGGCACATTTGCATATCTTTACAATGGAATCTCAAACCATCACCACACCTTAAGACGGGCCCCCAGTGACCTTGCCTCTAGCAAGGTGATTGCAGATGCAAACTATAAAGTAATAAAACATTGAATATATTGGGGGACATATATTCAAACTACCACAATTAGTAATTTATTAGTAATAATTATATTAAATATATGTTAATTATAATTATAATAATTCTATAATTATTTCTATTATATAATTATAACGATACATCTGTAACATATATATACACACATTTATTGTATTCATGTTCGTATGATTTACTTCCCATTTTCATGTTGGCTTTTATTAATTTGGCTATGGATTCTGTGTTTCCACTTCACTCTGTATCAGCAATATAATTTCTTTATGTAACTTTTCTCCTCATTTACTCTTTTATACTCAAAATGGTTATATAATGAAGTATACATAAAATATATGTATAACAAATGTCTATATAACTACCAACTATGATCTTCAAAAGTTCATTATAACTCAGGTTGTATGTATTAAATATTCAAACATTATCAGTGTATAGAAAAAAAATCACTCTTAAAACATCATTTGTATTATGCTATTGACAAAAATCAAGTGATGTTTCTTTACAGAATCAAAAATAGCGCACATATAAGATACATATGTTACAATAAAGGATAACACTCTCAATGCAGCAGAAAAGGAAAATGTAGTTCTATCAAAGCGTAAACCTGTGTTAGGCATGGGGCTCATGCCTGTCATCCTAGCACTTGAAGGCCTGAAGCAAGATCTAAAGTTCAAGGGCAGAACAGGCTACATAGAAAATGCAAGGGCAGTCTGCAGTGAGTAGCCTTTAATCCCAGCACTCAGGAGGCAGAGGTAGGAGGATGTAGTTAGCCACCCTGAGAGTTAATTCCATCAGCCTTCCGAAAAAAATAAAAAAACCAAAATAAATAAATAAATAAATAAATAAATAAAATATTTAATATATTACATGTACAAAAAGCATAAGGTTGGGAATGTAGCTCAACAATAGAGCCCTTGCCTAGCATGTTTAAGGTCCTGTGTTCAATCCCCAGCCCTGTAAAGAAAAGAAGAGGAGGAGGGGAGGACGAAGAGGGGGAGGGGAGGAGGAAGAAGAGGAGGAAGAAAAGAAGGAGGAGGAAGAGGAAGAAGAAGAGAAAAGCTGTGTTTAATGAAGACATTTGAAAGCCGGGCATGGTGGCGCACGCCTTTAATCCCAGCACTCTGGAGGCAGAGGTAGAAGGATTGCAGTGAGTTCAAGGCCACCCTGAGAGTACATAGTGAATTCCAGGTCAGCCTGGTCTAGAGCAGACCCTACCTTGAAAAAAAAAAAAAAAAGAGAGAGAGTCATTTGAACCACTTCATGTTTCTAAGCTAATTAAATAAATTGAAATCAAATAAATTGAATCAAATATTCAGTATTTACATGTATATTGGACATTAACATTTGTACACTTGAGATTTCATATTTTAGAAGACATATGAAAGGTTTGAATGCAAGTTCATTACTTAAATTTTCCCTTTTCCTCTCTCTTTTTAAGTGCTCAATGTAAAATGAACAGAATAATTAATTAGTGTACAGTTAGAACATACAATAAACATTTGTCAACGAAACTACTGGCTATAGTGTAGATACTATGTATCCAGCAAAGATGTTTGAAAGTATAGAATCCTTATGGCTAGGGCTTAGTAAAAAAAGTCTCTATATTATTATGCATGCAGGAAATTTGCATATGACAACTTGGTAGTTCTTTTATAATCCACAGATTTCTTAAGAGAGAACTATCATACAAAGAGCAATCCCAGCCCTACCCACTCTCAGATACTATCTCAAGATATTATCACTCACTCCTGCAACTGTCCCTGTGATGATGTAACATCAGCTATTGCCCTAACCAGAGGCTAAACCATCTTAGGTTTTGAAATTTCAAAATTCCTCTGCATATAAAGTAGTCATCTCTAGCACTTACTATAGTAGCACAAAGCTGATGAACATACCCGCCCAGCACCACACTTTCTTAAAGTTAATTTTCTTTTGTCCTCTTTTCTAGTATATAGCTAGCAATCCAAAAGTACAGAAAATCTGAAAATCACCCATTTTATTAAACTCTTATTTTTACTACTGCAGTACATACTAAAACTGATACTAGTCCCTAAATTTTACTATACAACTTAAAGATTTCACTCCCATAAACGCACACATTTATCTTTCAGACTTCCTAAGGATCTGAAATATTTTCTCTAAAACAGATCTTGAGGAGTTAAGTGAATTTCCAGTCTAATAACTTAATGTGTTGAGGAAGTGTTTTGCTAAGCATGGCTCTCCATCAACATTCTGTGCAGTATATTAATGGCTATATAAAAGACTCTAAAGTAACTGCCAGCAGCTTGTTTAAGCCATGACCAAGGCAGGCAAACTGGAGAGGTGGAAGGAAGTTGCACACCATCATTAAGCTGGTTACTCAACATCCATACAATCTGCACAACTGAGCTTCTTATTTGACATAATGTTCTTTATTAAACAAGTTGAAGCTGCTTTTATTTGCAATCAATTGCATCTATTTAATAAAATCCCTATAGTGTTATAAGTTGTGATGAGGCCTTAAAGATGAGAGGTGCACTCCAAAAATAGAGGAATGTTTTTGTTTTACTTATGCACCTCAACCAGCACTCTTGTAATTATATGTGAGATTTACATGAATGGCCAGAAATGGGTTATCTGCTTAGGTAGGAGCAATCATGTGAAGAGTAGATAAAGGAGTAGAAAACTTCTAGAAGACACCTAACATTCACTTGCTTTTCAGTTTCCCTAAATGAAGGATCCGTGTCAGGAGAAATGTACCATGACATTTGTTTTACCAGATCCAGCATTCTGCAAGGCATCATAGGTGGTATTTTTCCACTAATGTCTACACTAAGTGATTCCATTTGGAAACTAAAAATGTTACCGCCTGCAAAAGAAAAACATTTGGTAAAGAGACTTCTTTGTTCCAAACACCTAAAAAGAATTCTATAAACAACAAAAAAATATATAAAAGATTTTAAACAGTTGAAAACATCTTTCTCAAAAACTAAAACACATTGGAAACCTGGTACTGAGTCAAGTTCCCAACAACAGAACAGCTGTAACCACAAAATGACTGCAAAAAAGGAGAAAAACATGTAAATAAATGTCTCCTTTAATATTCAACCAATCAGCTTCCTTACAAACTGTATTTCTTTCAAATCATCTCTTCATGAAAAAGAAAAGATGTCCACAAAGAAGGCAAACCAAGCCAGTAAACAAATAATCAATACATTTTTAGTTTTTGTTCACTTCCATGTTATATATCTATGGAGGCCAGTTAGTAATTATAGCTTATATATTTATTCAATGAATTTATGGAATATAAATTATTTATTGAATACTAATGTGAAATTCCACTCTATGTTTTAGATTCCTGGTGTACCAGAACCTGGGAAGTAAAAGTAATTATAAGATATTAACAAGACAATGTCCTCTCTTCAGGATATTGTAGATGGAAGTCCATCCCATCTTCCAATTGTCTTCACTATCACTCTCCAACTACTCTACTTCACAAGTACATTCTACCACCACATGGCTCAGAACAGACACTTCAGAGTCATTCTTGATTCCTCTCTTTCAACACACAATCCATCATTGCGTTAATTATATCCAACATATAAATGAAAGGCAACTGCTTCTTATCGAGTGCATCACTAAGGCCCACATGCAAATCACCTCACTTCTGACTACTACAAGTCATGACAGGTCTCCCTGCACCCCTCTTCCCTCCTTCACAGTCAGACACAGACACAGCGCTCTTCTCCAAGTATACATCAGATCTCACCATCCTACTACGTAAATCCCTGCTGCCACCAGAAAAAAAAAAATCTTGTGATCACTGCCTCTCTCACCAATATAAAAAAGGCAAGAGAAAGTTAAGGGGGCATAGAAAGGGAAAAACCTGTCTAAGAGTCTAACACTTTTCCACAACTGATAAACACAGACATTGCTGGTCTTCCAAACTACATAACAACTGGATGTTAAAAACAACAGAGTACACTTACATACAGCCAGAATATTTGTGGCCTTGAGTTTGACTATACTAGCACACCTCTCTCATCCCTGAATCTAAATAATGCATCTCATAAAACCACCTAGCAATTTCACTTATAAAAGGAAGTTCTTTAGGAAAAACAAGTAATTACCATGTACATTTTTCATTTCATTTTAACACCTAAGTTAATCATTAAATTTTGTTAGAGAGCTGGAGAGATGGCTTAGCAGTTAAGGTGCCTGCCTCCTAAGCCTGAGAACGCAGGTTCTAATCTCCAGGTCCCACGTTTAGCCACATGCAAAGTGACGCAAGGGCGCCATGCTGCACTTGCCCACAAGGGGGCGCACACATCTGGATTTCGTTCACAGCAGCTGAGAGACTGCTGGTGCACCCATCTCTATCTGTCTCCCTCTCCCTCTCTCTGTCTCATTCTCTCTGTGTCTCTCTCCAAAAAACAAAATTGTTAGAAACTGAATAGTTACTGTGAATACACCTAATGGTGTACTTCTCTCTAAATGCTTATGGTTCCACCTAAAGTGTGTAGTCTTCCTTACTGTAATAAATGCACTAACTGCTTCCCTAGATATGGACGCAACTTTACTTGAGTGGAGGTCCCTCATGAGGAAGGGAACTGTGCAGGCTGCTGGTGACAGTACAGGGCTGTCTCCCAAGCACTGCTGACACTTCTACAGTAGACCTGTCTCTCATGTTCTAGGTAAATATATTCTGCTTTGCAGATCCCCAAGTGGTCCTAAGATCAAGATTTAATAAATAGAGTATGAAGTCCCCACTCTGGCCTGGTGTCTCACCTCATTCTCTAATTCAGCTTTGCTGGAAATGTGTTCATTTCCAAGTTGCTTTGTTTTGTTTATCTTTAAATAAAACTGATGAAATAATTCACTAATTTGTGATCACCCCAGTGTAAGTAGAGACTAACGATTGAGAAAGAAGTTTCCCAAAACAGGTTATATATATTTTTACTAAGACAATGGTACATTTATATATTTTTGTTTTTATTAATTTATTTTTTGAGAGAGACAGAAAAATAAAGAAGGAGAAAGAGAGAGAGACAGAGAGAACAGGCACACCAGGGCCTTTCAGCCACTGTGAATGAACGCTAGATGTGTGTGTCCCGTTGTGCATATGTGCGACATTGCATGCTTGCATCACTATGCATCTGGCTACGTGAACCTGGAGATTCAAACATGTATTCTTCGGCTTTGCAAGCAAGTGCCTTAACCACTAAGTCATCTCTTCAGCCCTGGTACTTTTATTAAATATTTATTTATTTACAAGGAGGCAGAGAGAGAGAGATGATGATGGCATGCCAGGGCCTCTTGGCACTGCAAATGAATTCCAGATACATGTGTCACTTTGTGCATCTAGCTTTACATAGGTACTAGGAAACTGAACCCAGGCCACCAGTCTTTCTCTTTGTAAGCAATCACTTTTAACCACTGAGCCATCTCTCTAGCTCCACAATGGTACTTGTAAAGCCTAGCAATTATAGAAAAAGCCCCTACCTCACCAAGTACTTATAATTATTTCTAAAATAATATATTATCATAAGTGTAAGAGATTAATAATTTCTATAAAAGCACCTATAAATCGGTATCAGTTACCTTCTAATACCTTCTGATACCCAACCAGAAGAGTTTATTTACAGCTTACAGTGTCAAGAGGAAGCCCATCATGGTGGGGAAAGAGCAGACCAGCAGACAGCCCACTGGTATCTTCACATCCACAGCGAGTAAGTAGAGCACATGCAATAGTACCAGGAGAGGCTGGACTATAACACTTCAATGCCCACCCTCATGACACACTTTCTTTAGCAAGGCTCTACCTCCTAAAGGTTCCACAAACTTCCCAAACAGCACTACCAACTGGGAATCGAGCATTCAAACACGTGAGTTTGTGAAGAACACTTCACATCCAAATAACCACAAAATCTCAAGTATTTTGAAAACTTATTTATGCTAAGTAAAATAAGCAAAATTAAGACAATTTGACATGATGCATATATTATAATATGATATTATCTAGCAGCCTACAAAATTTTATAAAATATATAATGCTTCTTCAGAGCAAAGACTGAGAAAAATCAGTGAATATAAAGCTTTTTAAGTGTCTTTGTCATGTAACAGGCATTAGAAGCTGCTTTTGCTAAAAATCATTGACTCCTCATGAGTCTCCAGGCAGAGAACTAGTAAACATGAAAACCCGCACATCTGCCTCCAACCTGTCTCTCTCTTTTACTTTGGGTCAGAATCCTGAGGTCAGTTTATCACTAAGGACTAAAAAATCTTTTCAAAAACATTATAATCATTGTCCATTTAAGTGTGCCTCATAATCAGTGATGTAACACACCAGTCTGATAACTGAAACTTTCAAACTATCAAAAGCCATTACTAATCTGGTAAACACTGCTATCATTATTGCGTGTGATTTATTTAGGTTTCCCTTTGTTGCATACAGTTTGATCCCAGTAAACCTTCATGGTAAAAGAATGCACTGCTGAGAACATTAAGACATTATAGAAAAACAGTTAAAGCCATTGAAATATTTTGGGTGCATAAAAATAAACAAGTCATACAGTATGCATGCTGAATTAAGGCAGTATCAATAACCTTTTCCATTTACCTTACAGAGAGGACTATGCATTAAGTTCTATTTCCATTGCCTGCACTGAAGAAACCTTTCAGAATCCTCTCAAGCACCCTCATACATTGTCCCCAACAGTGTTAATAATATGGGAGATGCTTATAAAGGTACTTTGCTTATCGATAATACACTGAAAATGTACATCAACTTGGCTAAGAGATAATACTAACTTACTGAATCAAACACTAATCTAGATGTTGCTGGGTATTCTGTACAATAAGTTGATTTTAAATGAAAGACATTACCCTCCACAATGTGTGTAACTCTTACCCAATTGGTCCAATGCCTTAAGAGCAAAATTTAGGTGTTCAAAAAGAAATTCAGCTTAAAGACTAAAGACTTGCCCACTATCTAAGTCTGTGAGCCAGAGCTACAGATTTTAAAGAGGCCATCTCACATCTGCATTATGTAATACCCTGCAATAAATCTCTTTCATATGTATATAAATTATCCTATTAGTTCTGTTTCTCTAGTGACTATGGTCATACAGAGCGACTTTCTATGTGTTGTTTGCACTTCATTATTCCAACCTTTCTGACTTATGACTACTAACTCTCTCAACACTCCCTACACATACCTCAGCTCTGACCCACCTCAGAAATAATGTAATGTAATTTTTCCAGATGAGTTTTGCAAGTTTTCACTTTAACAATCTCTATACTTCTGTTTTTCTATTACTGGTCCCTCAGATCCTTCTAATAAGTAGAAAAGAGCATAAACAAATACAATTGACTGAAACTAGGATAAAAAATTCTCATAATAAGCAAGATATACACTTGCACAACCAATCACTGATTTGAAGAAAAATTTCATTTAGCAAAAACTGTCTACAATGTCCTGGTTCATTAAGGATATGTTTTAAAGATAAAATATACTTTGAGATAGGATTTTTGGCTCCACATGGAACTCTAAATTGTTTCTGTACAATTAGAATTGTAATGGGAAAATAAAATTTAAAGGAAAAGTATATAATTTCCTTTACAAATATCAAACTCTAAATTCAGTGCATCATGTTTATTCTGAAATCCAAGCATCCTTATACTTTAGAAAACTCCTTTGTCATTAATGAATTATAAATTTCACAGTTCAAAAGGAATTGACAGGGCTGGAGAGATGGATTAGCGATTAAGGCGCCTGCCTGCTAAGCCTAAGAATCCGGTTCCAATCTCCAGGTCCCACGTTTAGCCAGATGCAAAGTGATGCAAGGGTGCAATGCCGCACTTGCCCACAAGGTGATGCACGCATCTGGATTTCGTTCACAGCAGCTGAGAGACTGCTGGCGCGCCCATTCTCTGTCTCCCTCTCCCTCTCTCTCTGTCTGTCCCTCTCTGTGTCTTTCTCCAAAAATGAAAAAAAAAAAAGAATTGACAAATAAAATATTTCAACAGTCTAATATTTTTTAAATGATGAACCTGAAAATTAAAACATTTCAATACGTAAATACTCAACTGGAATCAATATTGATTCACGTGGTCTTATGACTGCATTAAACAGTATAAAGAGAAACACATTTTGAATATATAACAGCCACATGCTCACCTCCCACATCAGACTACAGTCCATATTTTCATCCAAGTCTTCAGGCATTCTCTTTTCCCCAGCAAAAGGTCCAAACTTTTCACCCTGTATAATAATGGTTATATTGAAAAGGAATTAGCATTAACAATCAATATACTAAAAACAAACCACTTTTTTCTTCTTCTGAAATTTTTTTTCCAAACCTTCAAGTTCAATGGTTGAGTTAATTTTATAATATTAACTACTTAACACAAAATATTTACATAGTTAAAAATCCAGTTTAATCTGTTTTTATCCTAAATACCTGAATCTACAACATAGAAGCCAACATAAAAGGGTTAAATTCCCATAACTTTCAAATCCTGACAAGACTCTCAAGACTGTACTTCCCACATTTTATCTTTTTCATAGCCTCTGGCAGTGGTCTTAAAATGAAAAGCACTGAGTTTTGTCTGACTTGAGAGACAAGCCCACCAGGCAGAGCATCACCTGGTTTCCATAAAAATCATAACTTCATCTCTATTTTGCACAAGAAAAGAGTAAGCTTGCCATTTTCAAGGAAGACTCTTCATAAATAAAGCTTAAGTTCTCCTGCCAATCTTTCAAATAGCATAGCAGGCATACATTACATAAGGGTTTTCCTGAGCATGTGCTTTGAAGCACACTACATGAGAATCACCGGAGCTGTTTGTGTCAAATTCTGAATCTTAAGCTTTGTTAAAATCAGTATCCGAGCTTGAGAGGTGGAAAGCAGTGTTTTGACAAGTTCCCTGGTGAGAACCACAAGCATAGTGTATGAACCGTGAGACGTGGCCCCACGTGTCAACCCTGACTAGTGGACCCTTGCATTCTGAACATGATGGGGACTTGCGAGGCTTCATTCAATGGGCAAAATGGCACTTTTTTGTTTTGTTGTTGTTGTTGTTGTTGTTGTTGTTGTTGTTGTTTTGTTTGTTGTTGTTTTGCAAAGCTCATGGATCCCACCTGTCTATCCCACATCTTGTAGACATGCAGATGTGCATACAGAGGCACCACAGAGCCACTCAGGCTGCCATAAGCTTCCTCCCAATCAGCCTGTGACTACTTGCCAGTAGAAGCCTCTCCCTTTGCATCAAAGTACAGCAAGCATTAAAATAAAAATCTCATGGGAAATTTTTGATGAATATTGTTAATAGGAAAAAATAACCACCACTGCAATGTTGTAAGGAATATACATTCCTTAATGAACAACAGAAAACCCTCTGAAATTTTGAAAGCTTAGCAAACCAAGGCCCCTCGTGTCACAGATGAAGAAAAGAGATGTCTGAGAAGCCCCAAACAGAGGCAGAGCCAAGGCTGTTTTTTTAATGTTAACCACAGGGTCAGAAAATACCTACAGAGAGTTTTCAAATCAAAGCTGTAATGCTGTTACTTGAGCATACAGTTAAGGAAGTAGAAGACTGCTGACTACTTATAACAACACAAAGATATGAATGTGAAGTTCTAGAGAGCACATTGAGGAGCAATGTGCATCACCCATGCTTCAACAAAAACAACCTCCCCGAAGATGGTTCTTAAAATGTACTACATTTCAGGCTGGAGGAATGGCTTAGCGGTTAAGGCGCTTGCCTGCAAAGCCAAAGGACCCAAGTTTGATTCCTCAGGACCCACTAAGCCAGATGCACAAGGTGGTACATGCATCTGGAGCTCATTTGCAGTGCCTGGAGGCCCTGGCATGCCCATTCTCTCTCTCTCTTTCTCTCAAAGGAATAAATAAAAATAATAATAAATATTTTTTAAAGTATCACATTTCTGGCAGATCCAGGCATGGTGGTTCAAGGCTGTCAACCCAGCAGTACCACAGGGAAGCAGAGGCTGAGTGCACAGTGATACTCTGCCTCAAATTTCCCTCCCTAACAAAACAAAGAAAACAAAACAACAAAAATCAAAACAGAAGAAATACTTATTTGATGACAGGTAAATAAAGCTGCCTAAGAACTTAAGAACACTGGGAGGGAATTAGTACTACTGAACAACTATGTGACACGTTACAAATAACCCTTACTGCAATTTCCCTGAGTAACAAACAAGGAACCTGAGGTAAGCTCAGTCACAGATGGGATGAGGAGCCAGCAGGCTGTCTAGTACTGCCTAGTTCATCCGCCACAGACTGACAGGAAGTACCCACAGCTCAGTAGGCTGATGCCCCCTTCTTAACACTCACCTGGGCTATACCAAGCTCAAAGCAGATACTCAACACATTGACTACTGAGTGAAAGAAACTCAAGTGAAGTCAATATGAAAAACTAAGGTAATTTTTGTAATAAATTTGAGAATTTGTTATTTATATATATGGTTCACTGTTTAGTCCCACTACCATTTATGAAATCTTTATCAAATATTACAAAAGTTCATGTGAAGTGGCATTCCTAGAAAAAAAAATGCCACAATTATGTTAAAGATTCTACAAGTCCAACTGACTATAGAGAGTTGGAATGTTGCAAATCCAGAGCTGTGAATTATCATGGCTATCTTTAGAACTCTTAAAAGCCATTCATTCATTCCCAAACCCACAACTAAGAATGTTATCATATGGCATTTGAACCCTAAAAGAGACATTTTATTTTAACATCCCTGATATTTCTGCCAATGGATTTGAAAAATGGAAAAGCTTTTACTATGTAATGCAGGCTTAGAAGACAAAAGCTGCATATTCTCTCAAAAGGGGAATCCCAACTTTTAATATTTGTATAGAAGTACCTAACGAGGTATGAGAGGGAGTGGAAGCTATGAGTGGAGACAGGAGACCAGGAGAGAAGAAGAAGTGATGAGGAAAATATGAAGCATGAAAGTGGAAAGAAAGCTTTGGTAGGGGGAGGCCAGCTGGGGGAGGTGGAGAGAAAGAAAGAAGAAAGTGAAACAAAACATAAAGTTTACTTGATATGTAACAAATGAAACCTAAATCTTTGTACATTAATAAAAATAAAATTTAAATGCCTTGATCTTGAAAACTAAAAGCAATTTTAAGTTAATTTTTCAATGCCTTGATTTTGAAAAATATCTTTTGTTCTATAATTATAAAAACTTCATGAAACTATTTCCACAAATGGAACATTTTTTTTGTCTAGGACAACCTGAATCTGTGCTCCCAGGCTAATAATTGGCTCAAGAGTAAACTCTTACTCCCTTTGAAGTGAGAGCTGAGTTTTGTATTGATAATAATAATCATCTAAGTACACATTCCCCAATGTCACTGATCCACCCAAGCCAATCAGTCAGTTCCAATTTTCAATAAATTGGAGGTGAAACAAAATAAATTTATTAGGTCTGGAGAGATGGCTCAGTCATTAAAGGCACTTGCTTGAAAAGACTGACACTCTAGTTCAATTCCCCAGTACACATGTAAAGCTAAACTTACAAAGTGGTGCAAAGAAGACAGGAATAGTGGCACATGTCTTTAATCCCAGCATTTGGGAGGCCAAGGTAAGAGGATCACCGTGAGTTTGAGGCCACACTGAGACTACATTGTGAATTCCAGGTTAGCCTTGGGTACAGCAAGACCGTACCTCACAAAATCAAAAAATACAATAATAAAAGATTTTTTAAAAGTGGTTCAAGCAATTGGACTATGTTAGCAGGGGCAAGAGGCCCTGGCACACACATTCATAGTCGCATTTTCTCTTTCTCTCTCTCTCTGTCTCTCTCTCTCTTTCCTTGCAAATACACAAATTAATTAAAATAATTTTTTAAAAATTTAATGATTTTATCAATTCAATGATGTTGAAGGACTGAAGGTGAAGAAATAACAGAAATTAATACATGGGGTTCAAGGGAAGTGAGAAAAAACTGATTGGATATTGGCCACTGAGATTCTACTATTTGAATCTAAATGTCCCCCAAAGGCTCATATGGCAAAGGCTTTGTCCTCAGTGTGGCATTGGGGTGCCAGTGAAATATTTGTGGTGGTTTGACTCAGATATCCTCCATAAATTTGTGTTTTGTTAATGTTTTATTTATTTATTATTTTTTAACAGAGAGGGAGGGAGATATATAGAGAGAGAATGGGCATACCAGGGCATCTAGCTACAGCAAACGAACTCCAGAAACACACACCCACTTGTGCATCTGGCTTACATGGGTACTGGGAATAGATACGGGATCCTTAGGCTTCACAGGCAAATACCTTAACCACTAAGCCATCTCTCCAGCCTAACTCATGTGTTTTCAATGCTAGGCCACAGTTGGTGGCAATTTGGGAGATGGAGTCTTGCTAGAGGAGGTGTGCTGTTGGGGGTGGCCTTACAAGTATAATAGCCAGCTCCCCCTTGCCACAGCTCAGCTCCCCCTTGCTACCTTCCACCTGCTTTCACAAGGAGGTGATGTCCAGTCTCTGCTCATACCATGCTTTCCCCAGATATCATGAAGCTTCCCATTGAGATAAGCCAAAATAAACTCTTTCTTACCATCAGCTGGTTTTGGTTGGGTGTACTGTCCCAACAAAAAGAAGGTAATGGGCTGGAGAGATGGCTTAGAGGTTAAGGTGTTTGCCTGCAAAGCCAAAGGACCTCGGTTCAATTCCCCAGGAACCACATAAGCCAGATGCACAAGGTGGCACATTCATCTGGAGTTCATTTACAGTGGCTGGAGGCCCTGGCGCACCCATTTTCTCTCTCTCTCTCACTCTCTCTCTCTTTCTCTCTCTCTCTCTCTCTGTAGCTACCTCTTTTCCCTCTCTCAAATAAATAAATAAATAAATAACATTTAAAATAAAAGAAGATAACTACAACAACCTTTGAAAGATAGGAGTTTGCAAGAGTTCCTAAAGTCACAGGAGATGAGCTTTTGAAGACCTCCCCCCACTCTTCCTCTTTCTCTCTTTGATGTCTTGGCTACACACCCTCCCATAATGGTGTATATAATTTATCTCCCACTATTCAGTGTTGTCATAGTCCCAAAACAATGTCCCAACCTGACCATGACTGAAATCTCAACTGAGTCCAAAGCACACCAGTAAGGAAAGTAAAGCCCCCAAGTGGGAGGGGCCTCTAGCAAGGAAAATCCAACTGGTGACACTGACTGGGGTCTTTTATGGAAGTTTTCCGGTGGGAGGCTGAGCCCCATGTCAGGTGTCCAGGAGCTTTGCCAGGTTTCCAGGAAAGCAGCCATTCCATTTACATTCCTAGGAAAGGGGAACTCTCATGACATATCTGGCCTCCAGCAATATGGTGACTACAAGGACTCCTTTAGGGATAAAGAGATAAGAAAGGCCAGAGTTTCCCCTTACAGGCTCAAGGACATTTCTCACTTTGAGCTACTAGTAGTTTGCTATCGGGTACCCTGCCAATCCTAAACTGTTTCACTATCTATAAAATGTCTAAACTCTAACTGATATAAAAAGTCCAATACTACCTTGATAAATGGTCCCCTGACTAAAAAGGAAAAATTTAAAACCACTGAAACAAAGTGAAAGAGAGCAAAAGAGCTATTTTTTTAAATTTTTTTTATGATTTATTTATTTGAGAGAGAGAGAGATACAGAAATAGACAGGTAGAGAGAGAGAGAGAATGGGCATGCCAGGGACTCCAGCCACTGAAAACGAACTCCAGATGCATGTACCCCCTTGTGCCTCTGGCTAACGTGGGTCCTGGAGAATCGAGCCTCGAACCAGGGTCCTTAGGCTTCACAGGCAAGTGCTTAACCGCTAAGCCATCTCTCCAGCCCAAAAGAGCTATTTTTATGCACAGATTCAGTTAATTATTTGTGGTAGTTTAAATGGATGCCCCCAATAGATACAGGAGTTTATTAAAGTTTGTAATTTAGGTCTTCCACCACCTGGCTGGAGGAGGTGTCTCTATGAGTGGGTCCTAGGGTCCAGCTCTAAGGTGTGGGAGTGGAATTGGAATTCCAGTCTAAAGATATGCAAAGTGCTTGAGCTTTGCCTGGGATTCCTGAAGTGTTACTGCTTGCTTTTTGTTGGTGGCTTTTCTCTCTTTCTCTCTCTCTCTGGTTGGTCCTGTGAAAAGAGGGTCAATTTTTTCTGCCATTATGGTACTACCCATGGATCTGTAAGCTTCAAATAAACCCTTCTTCCTACCATAAACTGTATCTGCTCTGGAGGTTCATCCCAGCAACCTGAAACTGTCTACTACACTATTTCACCCATATTTTAATTTAAAAATCTGCAAATAACCCATTACCTAAAATAGATCTACAGAATATACACAAAACAGAAGATACACTGCTACAAGGTAAACACATAATGTTTAGAATACACAAGCAGTGTGGACTATATTGCTGAGAAGTTTGAATAGGAACAGTCTTCTGGACACTTCATTCATCAAAATTATGAGGTGTTGGGGAAGAAAAGTAAAACCATTCTCAATGTTGCAGAGGACAGAAATGTATAAATAAAATATCTTGTGAAAATAAGTGCTATTCTGGGAGAAACAGTTGATCTTTGGCTATAAAATAACAAAACGATGTATACCTGATCATAAATCAGGAAGCAGTAAATCACTAAAAAGAGAATGAGCTAACAAAAAAAGCAGGAGCAGAGAATGAAATGACTTGGACAGTAGAAGAAAAAAAATTAAACAATGTATAAAAGTAACGCATATACAGAAGGATAACTTGAGTGCAATAAATTATATCACTCATTATAGTAAATATGAAGGAATAAAATTTCCTCATTAAATCAGGTTATTAAAACTATATTATAATGTACTCTATGATTACAAAATTATAAAACAAGATCATCATGTTGTCCAACTGGGCTTCATACTGGGGATACAAGTTTGGCTCAACATACATAAATCAAGAAATGTTATATATTACATGTGATGGTTAAATTCTGTTGTCAACTTGATCAGATTAGGAATCCACAGACATTCCTCTTAGGCGGTCTCTGAGGTTGCCTCCAAGGATTGACTGGAAGAGGAAGTCCTTCCTCCAAAGAAGAGCCCTCTTGGAGGGGAACTTTATATAAGGAAGCTCCTCCCACATGGCTGCCTGTGCTGCTTGTTGGCAAACAACTTAACTTGCATGTGCATCTATCTTGCTTGGCTATTCTGTGGCATTGAACCAAGTTTCCTCAGCCTTCCAACATGGACTGAAGAGCAGCAGCTCTCCAGGAACCTTCCAGTCTTCACTGCTGGATTGGGACTGCTGAGACATCCAGCCACATGGACTGAGCAGCTACCAGGCTCCTTGACTCTCAAACCTGCAGACTGCTATTGTTGTATACTGTAAGCTAATCCAATAAACTCTCTTTTTAATACAACTTATTCTATGAGTTCTGTTCTTCTAGAGAACCCTGACTAATATACCACATAAATAAACTTAAGGATAGAAATCACATGATCACCTCAATTTATACATTAAAAAAAAATTAATAAAATTCAACATGCCTTCATGATAGAATGTTATGACAACCCACAGCCAACATGATATTAACTACAGAAAAACCAAAACCATTTTCTCTAAAAACAGTAATGAGACAAGGTTGCCCACTCTTACCACTTCCACTCAATATAGTGCTCAAAGTCTTAGCTAAAGCAGTAAGACAAGAAGAATACCTAAATGGATAAAAAAACAGGAAAAGAAGAAGTCAAATTATCCTTAATTGTAGATGACATGATTTCTATACTTAAAAGAGCCTATAGAGGGCTGGAGAGATGGCTTAGCGGTTAAGGCTCCTGCCTGCTAAGCCTTAATACCCGGTTCCAATCTCCAGGTCCCACAGTTAGCCAGATGCAAAAATGACGCAAGGGCGCAATGCCGCACTTGACCACAAGGGGGCGCACACATCTGGATTTCGTTCACAGCAGCTGAGAGACTGCTGGTGCGCCCATTTCTATCTGTCTTCTTCTCCCTCTCTGTCCTCTCTATGTCTCTCTCCAAAAATAAATAAAAATTTAAAAAAGAGCCTATAGAATCTACCAGAATACTACTGGACCTAACAAACTCTTTCAGTAAAGTTGCAGGATAGGATATCAACACATAAAAATCAGAAGCTATACACCAAAAAGGAACTTGCAGAGAAGGACATCAAGATAGACATCATATTTGTGATAGCCTCAAAAAACTTAAAAATTAAGTATGTAGGAATAAACCTAACCAAGGATGTGAAAGACCTTTGCAATGAAAACTTCAAAACATTTTTCAATATCCACAGAGGATATTAAATGGCATTCAATGCTCTTGGATTGGCAAATTAATTTTGTGAAAATGGCTATATGACCAAAATTAATCTACAGATTCAATGCATTCCCCAGCACAATTCCAATAACATTCCTCACTGAACTAAAAACTATTCCAAGAATTTATATGGAAAACCAAAAAGCTAAAAGAACAAAGAATACAGATAAAAGCAAATAAAAAGAATAGTGTTCCAATAAGGTAAGTTCATAGTAATGGATGAATACATTATAGAGGATAAAAAACATTACGTAATAATAAAAACTGTACTCATGAATGAAAAAGATATGGCAGTGAGAACTCAGCAGTACTTCAATATTAGAAATGGAAAAAAAAAACTAAAGTAGAATGTGTCAAAACAAGGCTTTTAAAATGGGGTAGAATTGTTACCTAACAAAAAAATGAAAGAAGTCATTTAATTTTAAAACTTTGAAAGGTCAGTTTCCACTGTGGATTTAGGAAGAGCATGGCTCTACTAACAAGGAAAAGTGAAAAATAAGCCACAGTCGTAATTTGTCTTAAGAACAGCTGCTTACTTAAGGTAAGTCACTGAAGAAAGCATTGCTGATACCCATGTAAGCAGGAAGTCAACTGACTTTTCAGCAACTAAGACTGGACACAAAGACAAGGCAAATTATGGGGATGTACAAAGAAAAAAAGGCCCCTCACTCTGAAGTCTCGTTGAAGCCTTTTGCTAGTGAAGAATAAAGAATTTCAACATGGTCATGGAGGCCTCTGAAGCCCCCAAATAATGCAAATGATTGCCATGGCTCTTGGCTGCCCATGAGGACTGAAAGGTAAGAAGACTCTTGTTGACAACTCTACATCTGCTCGGTACAGGATATAAAGAAATCAAGCGAGAGAGCTAAGATGGAAGATTCCTTCCTGCTTTCATAGAGTCATAAATTGCTCTGCAGGGTGCTGGCAGACAGAAGTCATCTACATTACAACCCAGCAATGAATCCTGCATCTTATAATAGTGGCATGAGGGTTACAAGGGTAACCAACAGCTCTGTGACTGGATTAAAGGTCACTTCACAGGAGGGAGTGCATGCCTGGTACTAAAAACCAGGTCAAAAGCCCACAAGTAGGGAGAATGCTGGCCCTAGGAAAGAACCAACTATTGCTCTATTCCTTAATGTATGGGCTGTCAAATGCCCCCTAAATGTTTAATTTTATATCCACAGGTCAGTTCTGCTCTCAACAGAAAAAGTGCAAGGAATCATAACTGGTCAAGTGCTAAAAGTGTCTGATGAGCGCCCAGCCCTAAATGAGACATATCGTTCATCCCCTCCAGGACTCAAGAAAATCACAGAAGATAGGCTAGAAAGAATGTAAGAGCGGAAGAGTGAGGAGAGTGCGACAGAACCCTGGCATCTAGATATGATAAAGCTATTGTGCTCACGAATTCACAGCAGCTGCACAAGTCCTACACATGATGGGGCCAGTCAACATTCTGTTACTGACAGGAGAGGGCCATAGGAGACCACACCCCTCCCTAATGAGCTACTGTCATTAAAATTTGCCTGGGAGGAGTCATTCTATTTCATGGCTCAGGCACTAATAAGAGATGAGAAAAGAAAGTAGTATCATGGGAGTAAGAAAGATAAGACAGAGTAATGGGCATAGATGATCAAAATGTAATATAAATGTATTAAAATGTAAATATATATATTTTTTTAAAAAGAAGGAATCTCAACACAACTAAAAACATCTGTGTAAGGCCTTCCTCCCTTCACAACTGTAAAGCCCATTTACAATAAAAAGATAACACAAACCCAGTACCTTAATCCATTGTAATCTCATCCAAAGCATCTCTGGGGCCACTATATAACCTCAATTATCCAAAAGGGAAGACGGACAGAGGAGGGAAGACATCCATTAGAATCCCATTAATCATTGAAATTCCAAAAGTTGCCAAAATCCCATATATAGTCACCGTGAGGTCACTTAAACTGTCTCTCCTTTGAGAAGCCCACACTCAGGCTTCAGTGTGTCTTACTCTCTTCCCAAACACTTCCATGATTTGATTACAGAGACCCCACTCAAGGAAACGCTGCACAAAAAGGAGTGAGTATAAAGGGGAACAAGTGGTGCCTTTGTAAAGGGAATCCCAACTAAACCTGGTTAATGTGACATGTTTCTATGAAGATTCCCCAAACTCAGTCCGGATTCCATTCTCTGAATTGAAATGAAAAGATAACTTGAATTGCAATCATTCTGTAAAACAGAAGTATCATTCTTGTTATAAAAGTACAGCAAAACATGGGCAACTTTCAGCACATGTTCCAAAGTGGAATATTCCAAACTTGTCTGGACTAGAGAACATGAAAATTTTTAAGTGATATCCTTAATAGCTGCTTATATATCCATTTCTTTCTAAGACCCCCTTGATTTATGCCTTACGATGCAATAAAATTCGCTATGTGGCTTCAGCTCTGTCAGACTTTGGAAAATGAAAAAGCTAAGGCCTACTTTAAGGTCATTTCTGGCATTAACGAATTGTCCATGACCTTGTGATTGAAAATCCTGGGATCATAAGTAAATCAATAACAGTTTGGAATTATTGTAAAATCTGCACTGTGAGCATTCCACTTGAAATTTGGATGAAAATCTGAAGTAAATCAGTAACAGTTTGGAATTATTGTAAAATCTGCACTGTGAGCATTCCACTTGAAATTTGGAAGAAAATCTGTTTTCTACATTAAAGTTACACTAGCCAGCAAAAGACAAGTGCCTATCCACACTGCAATGGTATATGACTTCAGAAGCTGTCCATTCCACAACCCCAAGTATGTTCTTCCTAGAAAATGAATACTTGGAAAAAATGAGTTGAATTTAATCAAAGTATCCAAAGAAAGAACTTTAGCCAGCTATTCCTAAATACCTAAATAGCAATATAAAACAAAATAAACAGGGATTACGTAATACCTCTTATTTTTGAACAACTGTTGATGTCTTACTAATAATAACATTAAAGAATTTTTTTTAACCATAGGTAATTTTTAGGTAATTACATACATGCCAAAAACCTTTTTAAAATATCCATTTTGTAATTTTTCAAGCTGTAAAAATAAAATAAGAGCAGAATTTCAGCACTTTCACAAAGTCATTTGATGCTGATTATATCCGGCTTGAACGAATGTTGTTTTTAACATTTGGCCATTTGGCAACATCTATTCAATACATCTCTAATTCAAATAACGTATTTATTCCCGTTTTCTCTTCCCATTTGAGTAGTCTCTCAGATGCAAATTAGAATAATGTATTCGTTTATTTGTTCCAATTTTCCTCTGGAAGATGCATGTAGGTCCTGTGGTGAATGGAGCTGTTCCTCAGGCTGGAGAGAGGAGGTGCTCAGATGGAAGGCACCCTAGCGCCCACTGAGCCCACTGAGCACAAATTGTGCTAGCAAAGGTGAGGAGGGGTGAGGGAGGCAGTGGGAAGCAGGCTTTAGGGTTTAATATGTACATTATTCCAATAAGAGGGAACAAAACGTTCTGGAAAGAACATAAGCTTTCCATTCAGAAACCATGGGTTTGAAACTTAACTCACCAACTCAGGAGGAAATTTAACTGCACAATGTGTCTTCTTTCCCTTTAAATGAGGACGAAAAGCAATCACCTGAAGGATGCCTTACCAGTAAAGTCAAATAATATGGGCATCTACGAAAAAGAGCACTGGCGCAACGGATCTACCTGGTAAACAGTGGCTTATTAGGTTGGGTGCTTCACCCGAGATTCCAGATTTCGCATCTACTAAAGGGCTATGGCACAAGTTCCTTTAGGTCCACACACCAGAAATGCCCCAGTAACCTTCCTTCCTAGGCTTCTGGCATCCAACACCTACAGTGTGTTCTGCAGACAGTGCAATGTGAACGTGCCCTCGTCTCATGCCTGTAGGGTTGCGGAAGTAAACGTGTCCAGAACCAGAGAAAACACTCTAGCGGGCGCGCCCGAAAGTCGGGGATTCACAGATCATCAGTTGGCATCTTGCAGAAGCCACACCACCCCTCGTGTTGCGGGAGGAGGGCAGGACGGGGTGCTGCAGGGCCTGCGCTCCGCGGGGCCCACGCTTCCCACGTGGAAGTCAGGGTGCGCAGGCTGCAGGCCCCCCACGCCCCGCACCAGGGGCCGCCCGCCCACGCGTGTCCGCGCCTACGCGAGGACGCAGCCGCGGCCGCCCGCGAGGAGGAGGGAGGCTCGGCGCGGATCACTTCCGGCCGGGGACACACTACGTGGCGCGGGCTCCGGGCGGGCCGCGGACGTGTCACCCACCTTGCTCACTCTGCGCGCGGCGTACAGCCCCATCCCGTCCTGGACGCGCGAGGACCGCAGGGAGAACCTGTCCGGCACGTACATGCCCAGCATGGCCCGGGACGCGGCTCGCGCATGGAGGTTCGGGGTGCTGGGGTGGAGGGCACCAGGCCGGCGGGAAGGAGGAAATGAGTTTTCCTCCCAGAATCCCCACCGCCCCGCGATTCCAGGATCCCCCGCGGCTCGGCCCCTCCTTGTCCCCGGCCGCCCGGGCCCAGCCGCCGCCGCTGCCCTGGCTGCGGGCTGCAGGCCGCGCTGGGCCCAGCCGCGCGCTGATTGGTCCGAAGTTTGCGGCGCGGAGCCCGCGGGCTGACCGGGCCTGGCATCCGAAGCCCTGAGGCCGGCCTCCAGCGCCCGGTCCCCAGCCCCAGAGCGACCAAATCTGCCCTCTGGAAGGTCACTCCCTTCTCTTCTGTTGCAAAACGAAATGGGCCTTGGCACAGCTGGACGCATCCTCCGAACAACTGTAACCGGACTGAAAGCTAGCCTATTGCCTGACCACTGGGAAACAGTTCTGAGGGTCTAGGAAACCTCCATGCTTACCACATTTCAGTTGCACAACCTGATGTTTTTCGTGCTTGCTTCAGAGATCTGAACTCACAATAGATACACGCAGGCCAAAAGGGAAACCTACAAGTAACTATTTCAAGTTGAAAATTGTTCATCATTCAAATAGCATTTAAAGCAGTAGAAGGTCGTTGTTTTATGGTGCGAGCACCTCTGGGAAGTGATTATACTTTCCAGGATATGCTACTGCTTTTAGTAGGTGACCCTTATAAGAAAGGTGTTAGGTTCAGATTCTAGGCTCTGGCCGCTCCAGCAAATAGAAGCAGCCACCCATACTCAGCGGCATGAAAGGGAGGTGATAGTGAGAAGCAGAGAAAGGAGATTTGTTCCCTGACAACGTTGACAAGAGGCACAATAAAGAGGTTCAGTGACTGACCCGCCCACCCCAGCAGTCCAAGTCCATCGTCAGGGTCTTGCCATGGGATTTAAGTTTGATTAGAAGGCAGGAGTTACTCATACTTAAGCAGTCCTGCTCGAGTTGTGTACTGCCCATCATTGACTATCAATGGCTCTGTCGCAGGTCCAGTCTCTCTCCTGCATGGTCTGACAAGTCTCTTCTTGGGACACAAGTTCTTCCTCTGGATGGCAGTAGGTTTCAGGCCTTCTTCCAAGATGAGATTCTTGAGGAAATTCCAATTTCTTGGGGGCGGGGGATTGTTTCAATAGACTCATAGCCAAAGGGTTTCCCTAAACCATTCCTGCCAGTTGTATATGCTGCTTTTTTTTTTTTTTTTTTCTAGAATGTGCCATAAATTCTTCGGACCAGACGTTCCCAGTCTACTTGGATAGATTTGTAGGTCATACCTTTTGCTCATAGGAATAAGTGATCAGTCTGTGCCTCATAGATGGTGCTAGACAGGTAATGATGTCTGTGTTCGTGAACAGTGAGTCACTTGGTCTCTACATTCGCACTCACCCACTGAGATTTCCATATTGTTGTGGCCCATAACAAAGATTTGGACTAAAAACAATTTAATAAGAAAGACACTCCCAAGAATGAGAGTGGCTAGGGACCTAAAAAAAAAAAAAAAAAAAAAAAAAGGACATAGGAGCACTAAGCCATGGCCATGAGTCTCATAGCCTTTCATAGGTCAGGAGAATCTTGAAGTTAATGGCCCACTTTGGCCTTTCCAGTGGCAAAATAAAAGAAATACTGTTTCAAGATGGAAAGAAGACCAACACTCCAAGGCTGTCCTCTGATTTCTACACGTGCTGATTCACACATGCCCATACACATACACACACACACACACACACACACACACACACACACACACCAAAAATATTGCAGGATTTGGAGATAAGGGAAGGGGTCTACAAGACTTGTAAACCCAAATGTTTGGGTCCTTATCCTAATTAACAAAGCATTGATAAACATGGACTCAAAACAGGATAAATTAAGAATTATTGAGTTTATCTAAGGAGAAATCATATTTAGGGGAAATTAATATCTAGGAAAAGGCTGGAGCAATTTCACATTGACGTGGAAGACAGGATCTAGAAGCCCATACAAAAAGATTTAGAAGAAACAAGTATGCATGTGAGAGATAAAAACATCCTCTCTGAGCCTCTACATGGAAGAAAGTTAAAGATTAAGTGGTGATGGTTTAAGGAAAAATAGCAGAGGGAAAGTACCAAGCAGAGACCCAG
This sequence comes from Orientallactaga sibirica, assembly GCA_036365145.1. Taxonomy (NCBI): domain Eukaryota; kingdom Metazoa; phylum Chordata; class Mammalia; order Rodentia; family Dipodidae; genus Orientallactaga; species Orientallactaga sibirica. The sequence continues at coordinate 19,326,985 of JAEOAD010000033.1, forward strand.
AAATTCAGTCAGTTGTGTTGGTACACACCTTTAATCCCAGCACTTGGGAGGCAGAAGCAGAAGGATCACCATGAGTTAGAAGCCACCCTGAGACTACATAGTGAATTCCAGGTCAGCCTGGGCTAGAGTGAGACCCTTCCACAAAAAAAAAAAAAAAAAAAAAAAAAAAAAAAAAAAACAGACTTCTTATACTGCCGGTACTCTGAGTTTAGAGAAATTATGACAAAATGGGCCCAGAGTTAAGAGGAAATACCCATGTGGTACATTCAGAGTTTTGAGGAAATACATACATTGTCTACTCAAAGATCAGAAAAAAATTTTACATATAATCAAAGTGAAAAGGTACCCCAAATCATGACACAGACAAATGCAAGCAGAAAACTACCCAGGCAGAGAAAAAGTGATCTCCCACCCATGCTTTCATGTGTGGTCAGGCCAGATCGCAAGGCAAAAGGAGGGCAGAGATCAGCACAGACAAGTCTTTCTAGTCAATTAAAAGTGAATTTTGGTCATCACACTTGGGTATGTAAGAGGAAGATCTAATTGGTTTGTGGATTCAGAATGACTGACCCAAAGACTAGCCAACCTAGATAGTGTGTTAGAGTGTGGAGGGAGCACTATAGCCATTGTGAATGAAATTGGATCAGACACGAGTTCCGTTCCTACTAAGGAGTGACACCTTTGGTTTTCTCTTTGGGCTCCCATTCCTAAATACAACTGGCTAAAAGAAGCTAGCTTTTTCCTGTCTCCTTCAATAAGAATAAAAAGTTTTTCATAGCATCTTTACATATATTCATACATCAAAATGCACAATCCATAGTGAAAGATTGATTTTAAAGCCCACAAAATAATAGTACTACAATGAGTCATTTTCTTAAAGCTTTAAATGCCAAAATGTTTTAATATTATTTTGAGAAACAGGAAATTAAAAGTCTGCTTTACATCAAAGATTTAAATCCAATAGTTAAAAAGTAAATAAGAGAATCAAATATTTGATATTTAAGTATTAGCATGCACCTGGTTATTCTAGAAACTATTGGGTTATCTTACACAAGAATATGATTCCAATCATATTTCTCAATACTTTCAAGTTTGCTTTTATGGTATTTTTTATTATTAATCTGCCTAAAGCAAGTCCCAGTTATTAAATTCAAACTTGTATACTTATGTGGACCCTTTTTTTATTTTAGGGAAGACTTGAATTGTGATTCTACATTAATTATGTTACATTCATTCAGTTGACTGCCTGGTTAAAGGTGCTGACTTGCAAAGCCTGACGACCTAGTTCAACGCTACCACCCATTTGATGCCAGAGCAACAAAAACTGGCATATGCATTTGTATCCAGCACACCATATCAGTGGAAAGAAACCAGGATGTGCCCATACATATATACACATGCACTAATGTAAAATGTTTTGTATGCATTGTGTAGTATTTGTTATGTGGTATGGGGGCTATGCATATGTATGCAGATACATGCACCTCATGGATGTGTGTGGAGGGAAGCTAGAGGAAAACTTTAATTCTACCCCTCCATTGCTCATCCAGTATGTCCTTGAGAGGGAGAGAGTCTCTCACTGATTCTGGAGGTTGCCATTTTGATGAGCCCCAGTGATTCTTTGTACTCTGCTCCCCACAGGACTAGGGTTTCCAATGTGTATGCCCATACCAACTTTCATGCATAAATCTTTGATTCACAGAAATGATAACATAAAAGCATCTTTAATTAACTTTATAAACCAATCGTAGTATTCTTATATTAGACAGAACAAGTCTATTTGTTACATTCCCCTTTTCCTTTATTAAAACAAATTAGTGACTTGAGCACACTAAATTGTTTTGAAAACAAAGGGTATTTTCCATAATCAAAATGTCCAACAGAAACAACTGAAAGAATACAGGAATTTATATGGCTTACACTTTCAGGTAGATCAGAACATCAGGGGATAGATAAAGCCTGGCAGAGCAGAGAGCTACATTCACATAGTGGATCAGGAAGCAGAGAGCAAGACAAGTAGCTCAAGATAATTTGACATATGTGCAAAGACCCCCCTGTAATCTGCTTCTTCCAGCTCAGCCCAAATTGGAGGTTTGAGGCTATGTGCTCAGTGCATTCCCTGGAGAAAAGGCACAACAAAAAGGCAAAAGAGCATAGTAAAAATAATAGATCATTTTGTGTGTGCTATTGCAGAAAGAACTACAACCACACCCAGGCCCAGCATGGACATTACCACTGAGCTTCATCACCAGACATATAGATACTTTTTATACATTGAGTCAAATTTTTCTTGCATTGGTTATATAAACAGCTTTTGCACCGCTAAGGTAAGGAATTCACTTACTGTATGTCTTTATTAAAGGTAGCTATGCAACTGTGAAGAAAAATTGGCATCATGCCAATCTCTCAAGTCACAAATTCCACCAAAAAAAAAAAAAAAAAAGCAAAAAATAGTGTAAACATCACACAGGCCACATCAGAATCTGGGCTAAATTATGTACAGTACAAAAAAAAAAAAAAAAATCTGGCTTCTGGCTTCTGGGATGTATTCTCCAAATACAACTGGATAAAGTCTGTCTTCATTCCTCTGACCACAAACAACTCCTTTGTATTAGAGAAAAAATGCTTCCCAGTCTACTGGAACATAAAATACCATGGAAATTGCAAGGACTTTGAGTGAGGGTATATGAGGTTTGAATCACAGATCTGAGTTGTATTGACATGTGGCCATAAGAAAGGTTAATCACCTCTGTAAGACTCCCATTTAGCATCCTATACAATGAAAATGATAATCATAATGGCTATTTTGCAGAGCTCCAGGCACCTATTTGGTTCAAAGTAAATGGATACAGTTATTACCATAATGGGGACTAAATTTTATAGCTGTACTTTACCAAACCAACTGGGTTTTTAATGCTCATATAGAAGTGGTGCAATTACTTTGTAGTGTAGCATGTGACAGCCCCTAATCAATTTTCCAAAGAAAGAGTGATGTCTCAAAAATGACTGTAATCCTAAAATGTCCATGAGATCTTGTAGGAAATTTTGTCTTCTCTTTTCTTACAGATCACATGTAGGTCTGCAGAAAAATAATCCCATTGAGAAATTGTGTCAAATTTTGCCATTTGGCAGTTCTTAATTATACTCCCAATTTATTTTAAAATGTGTAAGAACTTCTCTAGTTCATAACTCAACTTATGTGGAATGTTCATAAAAGAAAATGTTTGGGGCTAGATAGATAGCTTAGTGGTTAAGGCATTTTCCTTCAAAGCCTAATAACCCCAGTTTGAGTCCTCAAAACCCATGTAAAGTCAGATGGACAAAGTGATGCATACATCTGTCTGTCTCTCTACATACATCTGGAGTTCATTTGCAGTGGCTAGAGGCCCTCTTGTACCCATTCCTTCTCTTTCTCCCCTCCTCTCTCTACTTGAAAATAAATAAATAAAAATAAAATTTTTTAAAAGTCAATGTTTAATAGCATCATATGTTCCTACAATATGCTGTTTAAGGGCAGTGGCTATAACTCAGGTAGAAAAGCGTAAAACAGTTATAGCACTGTAACATTTAGCTCACTCATAAGAAGAGAATGCAAGAAGGAGTACTGGAGGCTGTGTTCTAGTCTCACTGAGCAATGGAGCAAACATGCTGAGCTCATGGCAAACAAAAAGCCCTCTCTTAAGCATCAGATTATAAAACTTAACATTAACATATATTCATTGACCAAATGCATAAATCAAGACTGAGATGCCATGGCAAAGATGAAGAAGGTCGGCATTAACTTGTCATGTTAGCCTGAAAGAAAACTTACAAGAGATTTATTGCACATAATAGACACAGGAGAGGACTCACAAGGGCCAGAAATTATTGTATTATATTATTATTGAATTGTATTCAACTCTAAGAATTCAGGCAATGTAGATGAGTTCTGAAACCCAATGTGAACATTCAGAAAATTGTATGTCTAGCAAAGTTTTGATCATTATGAGGACAAATTGAAATTCTTGCATTAAGAGGACGGTACTGTCATCTTAAATGCTTCATTTGATTCTGACAGTTTCTGATTGGTCCCTGTGGCTTTTCACCTTATTTGTACATGTTCAACCAACCAGAGCCCACCTAGGTCTATATAAACCCATGAGGACAGCCTCCTCAGACTGGTTGGACACATAGGACACCCCACCACTACCACCACCCAACTACCTGAGCTTCAAGTGCTGGCTGGGCCTATTCCTGACTCTGAAATTCTGGGACTGCTTGTGCTTGGGTTGCCAGACCCATTACTGCCTCCAAGATGCCCTGGATCTCCTCTCAGTGCCCAGATCCCCTCTTGGACTGCATCTGCACATGTACCTGCTCCCGCTTCCAAGACCTGCTGAAGCTGATACTGAAATTCGGACCTGTGCTCTCAGTGCCAGGACACAGTTCAACCTCAGAGAGAGATGCCCAGCCTTCAGCTCTTGCCTGACAGACCTGCTGCTCTTGTGGTCCTGTTTCCTACTTCCACCAACCTACTGGTGTTATCATAGTCCTAGCTCCTGCCTTAATCAACCTGATAGTCCACTTCTGCTCCAGCAAGACTCGCTGTTCTGGCAGATTCTAGCTACTGCTTTGACAGGACCTCTGGTACCCCAAGGTCTGGGAAGGGTTCGGAGATATAACACTCGATAAAGACACCCTCAGTTGGTATCCTGCAATGTGGGAGATCAGAGGTTTCAGTTTTGAGTTGTGCTCGCCTGTGAGTAAAATCCTCCTTGTTTGTTCACCCTTCACTCAGTATCTGTCTACTTCACTCTTTATGTGGGGAAAGAAGAGGAAAAAGAATCAGCTGTATCACCATAATAGGATACCTACATGAAACTCAATTCACTAGTAAAGCACACATTGATTAAAAGATAGAAAAATGCTTTAAATATAAATGAGCATTGATAACATATACAAGGATATATGCCAAATATACAATGTCGAGGTTAGAAACTGAAACAGACCCAGAAGGTTATTGTACAGTGATAAACAAGGTTCAGTTCTGCAAGAGGCTATGGTAGTTCTATACACACACACTCATCATTGCACAAAGCAAATGTGATTGTGATTACTAGATAGATACAAAATACCCATAAAATAGTAAGGGACCACCATCCAACTTTCATTAAGGGAAATATTATCCAGACAGAAAATTAGGAAACTATTAAAGACCCCATGAACCTGGCAATTGTTTATAGAATATTTTTTCTAACTGCTACAGAATGTACACCCTTCTCAACTCTCTTCAACATAGACCGTTACTGAAAGATTCTTCAAGATATAACATGTCAGTGCACAAAACAAATCTCAGAAGTCTTTTAAAATCAAAATTATTTCATTGATGAACATGAAATTTCATGGATTAAATCAATAATATCAGTGTAAATGGATGGAAATATAAATCAAATCTAAAATGAGATATTACCTCACCCCAATAAATGTAGTTAGGTTTGCATTGCTGGCAGAAATCACCCGACCAAGAACAGCTTGTGGGAAAAAAAGAGTTTATTTTGGCTTAAAAACTCAAAGGGATGCTCCATGATGGCAGGGAAAATGATGGCATGGACATCACCTCCTGGCCAACATGAGGTAGACAACAGGAACTGGAGAGTGTGCCCAACACTGGCAAGGGGAAACTGGCTATAATACCCATAAGCCCACCCCCAACAATACACTGCCTCCAGGAGGCTTTAATTTCCAATTGCTATCAGCTGGGGAGACTAGCATTCAGAACACCCAAGTTTATGGGGACACCTGAATCAAACTACCACAATGGTTATTATCCAAAAGACTAAAGATCATGAGTACTGGTGAGTATGTGAAAAACAATGAACTTTTGTACACTATTGGTCAACAGACATTATCACAAAAAAGGTTGAGCTTTTCTCAAACACAAGGAATATAATTACTATGTGATATAACAAATATATATATATATATATATATATATATATATATATATGGAGAGAGAAAGGAATTCAAATCATCTTGTTAATAATCTCCTCTTATATCTTTGCTGCAGGACTAGTCATAATAGGCAAAATATGGAATTAATCTTGTTAAACATTGATAGATGCATGGATAAAGAAAATAAGGAATATATACACACTTTCCTAAAATACTGCCATAGAAAGCACAAAATCCTGTCATTTGTACCAACACTGATGAGCCTATATGGAATTACACCGAGAGAAACATGATTAACATAGAGGGATATGGCATTTTCACTCACATGCATCAATATCGTAGAAGTAGACAGGTCAACAAAAATTACCAGTGACTAGGAAGTATGGGCAGAAGGGAATGTGGAGATAGGATAGTTCACAGGAACTATGGTTGGAAGTGATTAATCACATATTTCAAAATGTACAGTTTTGAATTCTATATTCCCAAATAGATAGTAGGATTTTGAATGTTCCCAGCAAAAAAATAAATAGATCAATTTTTGAAGCAGTAGACATGCCAGTTACCTTGGCCATTCCCGTGTGCCAATTAAAGTTTAAAAATTAAGAGGAAAAATAAGACATGATACATAATACAATATGTCCTTTTAGAACATTATTAACTACCTATTATGTCATCAAAAAGCTTATGTAGGACTACAGAATTAGACACTTCTACATTTACACTGAGCAGGTAACACTGGTCAGATTATGTGTTTACTATTTACTTAAGACAAGATTCCTTAGACTGTTTCAATTTCCTAAGTTCTTGTCTTATGAGTTTGCACCACTATGTCTGGCTTGGCTAGGTTATTTTTGATGTTTGTCAATTTAATAGGTTAAAGCATGTTGTCACTAGTTGCAAAGGTAATTTTTTCATATTAAAAAAACTAATTAAGTATCAACAACAGAAACAAATATTCCCTATGTCTTGCCTCAAAAGTCTGGTTCTTAGTGGACAATGTACATTTACTAAGCAACAACAACAGAATTCCATCTCCATGTGACTGAATTTTGCCTATGCAGACCACATCACTCTAATATTTAGAACAATCCTGAAAGTCAATACCCAAAAAATAGAAATATTTGAAGTGTTTGTAATAAATTTTATAAAATGAGCATGGAAGAGATGAAATAATATGAGCTCATTGCACAACTATTTGGCTAGTTTATTTTGGATTCTTTGGTACCATATTTTTACACACATTCCTCTCTTCCATCTCATCTATTTCCTCTCCATTTACTGCCAGTCTCCTGGAGCTCCGGTGTTATTATATGCTGCAAAGAATTTTATTCATGCAGTCGCAATGCTTTTTAACTTTCAAGCTCAGTGGGGGAATGTAGAGGTGCTGAGTTCTCTCATTCTGTATTTTTTCATGGGAAATGAAAAGTGATATCTATAAAGTAGCAACTTGCAGTAAAATATTATTTCTCTTCTTTTCCGAATATTTCTAAGTGTCATCAATTTCAAATACTTTATTATAAATAATCCTCACCAATCTAAATGTCCAATTTTTCAATAAAACATGCATTAAGAAAAAGTAAACATCTTTACAAATGTGATCCAAATTGTGCCTTTAGAAAGTCAAACTGAATTTCTTCTCACTTCAGAGTGAGTTATAAATTGTAGATCTGAAGACAGAATTTGGCTCATGAAATTTAAAATTTTAATGCTTTGGTAGGGTATATAAATATGTCTTGTATAGTAGCTATGAGATCTTCAAAATAAAGGCTTTAATAACTACACAATATAACAAAATTCTATTTAAAAAGTAGAAATATGAAGTTTTCTCTTCCTCCCCTCTCTCTTTCCTCCTTTCTTTCTTTCTTTCTTTCTTTCTTTCCTTCTTCCTTCTTCTTTCTTTCTTCTTTCTTTCTTCTTTCTTTCTTTCTTTCTTTCTTTCTTTCTTTCTTTCCTTCTTTCCTTCTTTCTGACGGGGTCTCATGTATTCCAGACTGTCCTTAAACTCCATAAACTCACTATGTTGTAGCTACGGGATGATCTTGAAATCTGGATCCTCCCTCCTCCACCTCCTGAGTGGTGGGAATATAGGTGTGCACCACCACACCTAGTTTATGTGGCAGTGAGGACAAATCGATGCAGGATTTTAACATGCTAGTCTATCACTTTACCAATTAGTTACAATCCCAACTTCCTTTAAAGTGACTTTAATTAATATTCTAGAGCTGGAGAGATTGCTCAGTGGTTAAAGTGCTTGCCTGTAAAGCCTAATGACCCAAGGTTGATTCACCAGTATTCGTGTAAAGCCTGGTGCACAAAGTGGCACATGCATCTGGAGTTTGTTTGTAGTGGCAGAAAACGCAGGCATGGTGGCACACACATTTAATCCCAGCAGTCAGGAGGTAGAGGTAGGAGGTTTTTGCTCTGAGTTTGAGGCCAGCCTGAGACTAAAATAGTGAATTCCAGGTCAGCCTTGGCTACAGAGAGATCAGATCTCAAAAAAAAAAAAAAAAAAAAAAAAAAAAAAAAAAAAAATTCTTGAAGGTTTGGGAGATAGGCAGGTCAATAAAATGCTTGCCTTGTAAGTATGAAAATGTGACTTCCATCCCTAGTACCTATGTAAAACTCCTGAGTAGGTTGACATGTACCTGTAAACCTAGCATTGAGGAGGAGATAAAGAGGATCCCTGGGACTCACTGCCCAGACAGTATGACTAACTTTTGAGCTCCAGGCCAATGAGAAATCCTCAAAAAAAAAAAAAAAATTAGCAGCAGGCCTTGTACACCTGCCATCCCAGCACTTGGCAGTGCTATGATTCAAGGCCAGCCTGAGGTTCCAGATCAGCCTGGGCTAGAGTTAGGCCCTACCTTGAAAAAAAAAAAAATTAAAATTAAAAATACATAAAGTGAATGACACTGTGAAGATGTCTCAGGGGTTACAAGTGCTTGCTTGCAAAGTCTACAAGCCCAGGTTTGATTCCCCAGTACCTATGTGAAAAGCCTGATCTGTATCGCAGCACATGAGTCTGGAGTTCATTTGCAGCATCAGGAGGCCCTGATTTGTCTTTACTCACTCACTCCCCTCACCTTTTTAAAAAAGTAATATTTATTATATATTTATTTAAAGGTGAATAATATTCCTGAAGAATGACATGTTAGTTTTTTCTCTGCCTTCCACATACACACACATGAATATGGCCACACACATGTTTTAAATTATTTGTGTGTGTGTGCAAAAATACCACACATGCACCACTTTGCATGTTAATTTACATTGGTGCTGGTGAATTAACTCCTGGTCAACAGGTTTTGTAAACAAGTGCTTTAACAATGGAACCATTTCCCAAGCCTCAAAAAAAAAAAAAAAAATCAAAGAATATACTTAATAAAAATGCATTATTAACTCATTCAAAATATTTCTCCATGGGGCTGGAGAGATGGCTCAGTGGTTGCCTGCAAAGCCTAATGACATGGGTTTGATTCTCCAGTATCAACTTAAAACCAGATGCACAAATTGATGTATGCATCTGGAATTCATTTGCAGTGGCTAGAGCCCCTGGTAGGCTTTCTCTCTCCCTCTGTCTCTCTCTCTTTCCCCCTTTCTTTCTTGTCTCTCTCTCTCCTTGAAAATAAATATTTTAAAAGTATATTTGTCCAAACCAACATCATTGTTTATAAAGGTAAAGCCTTTCTCATCCAATAATATTGCACACAAGAGTATGTTATAATGTGAAACTTAAGGAACACTGAGTATTAACTAATGTGTTGTCTAAAAGACCCAGTTTTGCTCCATAGAATGTGTTGAATTGCCAACATAAAATCATGACCCTGGTTCTAAGAAAAGTAGAGACAAATATTAGGATGACTAAAATTTGGGTTTAATTATTTTTTGACTATATTCATAGCCATAAATTTAACTTGTTCCTTCAGTGACACAACTTCAACAGGTTTAAGGATTATGATTTTCCTATGAAGGGGTCCATCTACATTTGTGCTTGAAACACAAACTCCATGTTTACCAAATGTCTTTGCTTTAGATTATTCCATTCATATTTTGCTTCTGCCTTTGACTGGCATTGCATATAGTTTTAACTTTCAAGCCCCACATGTATTACATATTTACATGTTCCTATTCTGGTTTTTGGTTTGTTTCTTTAAATAGAGAGTAGACATCACTGCTTAGTATTCTTAAATTTTGCTAACACTGTAGGTCCACATGACACCTAGAGGAAGGAAAACAGGTAGGACAGGAGGCCAAAGGGTCATGGGAGAGACCAATGAGGGACAGAGTCGAACAAAGTATAATGATATACATGTATGAAAACATAGTGAACACATTACTTTGCATACTAACTTAAAAAATTAATTTGAGAAAAGATTCTAAAAAGGCTGGGTATGGTGGTGCATGCCTTTAATCCCAGCACTTGGGAGGCAGAGGTAGGAGGATTGCCATGAGTTTGAGGTCACCCTGATACATAGTAAATTCTAGGTCAGCCTGTGGTACACTGAAGCCCTAACCTTGAAAAACCAAAAAAATAAAATAAAATAAAAGGATTCTAATGCTTCTAAAAGTAAGAAAGTAAAGCATGTAACTTGGAGTTAAATATTTGGGACAAAATATATTCTCCATTATTTGTGAACTATTTTAATTTGAATTAGATGCAAATATTTGTTTTGAATATTGTGACAAAGTAAAAAAAAATACCTTGAATAGCAATTTATCAATGTACAAAGCAGATAGAATGTCTAGAAAAATATATGGCCTTCAGAACTACAACTAATGTGCTCAAATGCAATTATTGATGTAATATGAAAATTTTTGATTTAAGCTGTGCCATGCTTTGGACAAATAACTTCTTTTTTATTATTAAGAATTTTGCAATATAAACAAATTATATACTGAAAAATATTTCAGTGAATTCAGATTTCCATAATATCATAAACTGGGTGGCTTATAAACAATAAAAATGTATTCATCACAGTTCTAGAAGCAAAAAGTTTCAAGATCAGGGCAGTGTGTATGAGATTCAGTGTGTGGTGAAAGCCTTATGCTTTCTAGTTCATTAGCAAATGTGTTCTATTGGGTCCTCATAGAGTGTAAAGGGAAAGGTTATAGGGGGTCTTTCTTTCCTTCCCCCTGCCTCCTTCCTTTCATCCTCTAAGGTCTCAAGATGTAGCCAGGACACTATGTGGTCCAGATTTGCTTTGAACACATGGTAAACTTCCTGTCCCTGCCTCCTGAGTTCTGGGATTATAGTACATCCACTTGCAGGTCTCTTAGTTATAAGAATGTCCAGTCCATTCACAAAGGCTCACATGACACAATCTCCTCTCAAAGACTCTGGCTCCTACTACCATTACTATTAGGCTGCCAATATATTATCTTTATGAGGATACAAACATTCATATCAGAACAACAGTAAAGATACTATTCTGAAAGGAGTGAGAACAAATATTTGTAAAATATTTGCAAATTTTCATGGGAAATGAAGAGACAGGTCAAGATTTATCTGTAAAGTGTTATTGCTTTAAATTTAATTTGATAGTCTTTGATTGAAAAATAAGCATTTTCCTTATACCACAACTAAAGGGATCATAGAGTCATTAACATTTATCTTGTGATAACACACACACAAATGTTGCTAACATCATGCAGTAATTGCTGCATGACCTAAGTGGCTGATAGGAAATGCTTGGAAGGAAAATAGTGTGAAAATAAAATTCATATGCTGAATATCCAAAAATTCTTAATCCATATGTAATAAAATAGGTATTAGAGAGTATTTTCATAATGTAAAACTCCATCTAATAACTATCACTTTAGAGATTTATAAGGCTGAATCAATGATAAAGGATCTAAAAACCAGTCCTACCACTTGGGAATGACGGACGTCATTTCTTATAATTTTCACAATATTCCAATACTGAGAAAAGCTTGAGATGAACCAAATAGAGTGACAGAAGTGTAATATTTGAGGGCTTCATGTGGAGGGGTTTTCTGCTTGTGCATATGTATGATTAAACATAAGGGTTCATTCAAGCAGACCTGAGGAATCAAGGTAGGCAACAGACCAGAGGAGTTTCCTGAGGCTATCATAATCAAATCTGTATCACCCACTAGCAGTGCCTCCTTCTAGGAAAAAAAAGCTATGATTGCTAACAGATGGGATACCCAGGCCCATATCAGAACAAACTGTCTCATTCAGCAAATGTTCTATTCAGATCATTTACTCTCTCCCATTACCCTCCATTATTTCCTTCCCAGAACCACTGAAACCCTCCTGCTTCCCTCTGCTTACTAGTGGCTACACCGTGGAAGAGAATGACTTCTCCTCCGCCAGCAACTAGTAACTTCTATTAGCTCCTCAGAGATAGGTAGTGGTTCATGAGCCCCTGCCCTATCCATGATAGAATGGCTTTTTTTTTGTTGTTGTTGTTTGTTTGTTTTTATTAAGTAGGAACTTGGAATGGGCACATCATGTGCTGGTACCATTTCCCTCCTCCCTGCCCCCATTCCACTGAGGGCCCTTGGTGAGGTTGCTGATATTCACTATGGGGTTGTGGGTTATGAGTGAGAGCAGCAGTCATGGGGTGGGGGGAGGGCAGTGGGCAATGCCTCTGTATATTCTCTCCTCACCTGTGTCTCTGACAATGTTTCTCCCTCCCTCTTCCACAAAATTCCCTGAGGCTTGGTGGGTGTGTTGTAAATCTGCTTTAGTATTGAGCTCTCAGCAACTTCTGGATTTCTGCTTTGGTACATTTTGAATGTCTTCAATGTTTGTCTCCATCACCCTGGTGGAGGTTGTCAGGCTCACCATGGAAGCAGCACTCTTTCTCATCTTCACAATTCCTCTGTGGTTTTTGTCTGGACCCTGGCTGATAGCGAGGGGTGGCTCATCTCATGATAAGGAGTCAACTATCTTTTCTTGTCTTGATGATAGAGTTTAGCTGCTCTCAATTTTTGGCCAAAAGAGAGGCTACACCCATCAAAATCTCTCTTAATTACCTATGTTTATCCCCCTTGATATTTTCTCTTGTCACTCTCTGTTGGAGAATCTGTTTTTATTTTATAGAAGGCAGCTAGAATGGAGGATAACAATGAAGGAATGTTAACTTACCCCATCATGTGCAAACCTTGTCCACGTCATCACAGCTGGGACAGTGTAATTTCTCACAAGTGTATGTAATTAAATAGAAAACTATACAAATCTCAGCAACCATAAAATAATTAACTTGAGTTTTAGCAATTGCATTATTATTTTTCTATTTGCAAGGTCCTAGTTAATAGCACACTTGCTTTTAACTTCTTAAAACATGGTAATATGTAAATACATAATGATTTCAAACTTCACATCTGTTTTTCACAAGAAGTGATTTAAAAATGAATGCTAATTCTATTGATGATATGTAAGGTAACAATTTGTCTTATTTTCTCTTCTCATCCTCAAATTTTCTTCTTTTTAAAAGCCTTTAAAACACAAAATTCTTCCCTTATTCTCCAAAAAATAATGGAAACTATTTTATATTGTTCAATCAGACTGATCATCTCTAGACTGAGAGGTACACTGTAGGGAGAATGGTTTTTACCAATGTGTGTTATGTATGTCTAATTCAGTACAATTAACACTGCTTAGTGAAGCAAAATAAATTCAGGTTTTTGTTTGCTTTGCCTGAATCTATAGTCAGTAAATTTGAGTGATTTTTAGAAGTAACTCTTACTACATTGGTAATGTAAGTCAGACTGGCACAAGATTTTATTACTCTAAAACTAATTCTCCCTAATTCCTATTAATTGTAAGCACTCATTAACTTATTTTTTTAATTAAATTATTACAAATTTATTTTAAGTAATAAATAAAAGGTTTGAAGGATGTATATATACCATATTTTGGAGACATACGACTTACTATAAAACAAGCCTTCTTTCTTGTCTTTGCTTATCTCAGCCTTCCAAATCCACATTATTTTCTCCATTTGTCTTTTCCAATGCAAATGCTGAAGTATTTGGTCCCAGATTCACTGATGCACATTTTTCCATGTGCTCACGAGGTGCTACATTAAAATAGCTGGTGCAATGAAACCTCATAGCACTAGTCTGATTGTACTGAATATAATGATTTTCCATCAACCATTAATGGTTTGATGACAAGTATTTTGGAATGCATATAGATATTTCACAATCCTTAATAACCAAATTATAGAAAATCTCTGCAGAACAGATCAAAGCACCTTAGAATTTAGATACGTTATATCTGACCCTTTTGTCTTCAAATGTATTTCTGCATATTGCTTACAGTGCAATATGTGATATTTATTAGCATTTAAGAAATTTATGCTAAAAACACTTCAAATAATGTATTTCTGTTTAAAGTGATAGATTCACTTGTTCTTCATGATCCTTTCACAAGGAAGATTGTAATTTTGTTCCTTTGCAGAAATTACTGGAGCATGTATATAATTCCTCAAATGCCTCTCTATATTTAAAATTTGACATCATCGGGCTGGAGGAATGGCTTAGTTGTTAAGGCATTTGCCTGCAAAGCCAAAGGACCCAGGTTTGATTCCCCAGGACCCACGTAAGCCAGATGCACAAGGGGGCGCACACATCTGGAATTCACATGCAGTGGCTGGAGGCCCTGATGTGCCCATTCTCTCCCTCTCTCTCTTTCTCCCTCTCTCTGTCAAATACATAAATAAATAAAAATATTTTTTTAAAAAAATTTGACATCATCTTTGGCCAGAACATACAAATGAAAGGATTTTTGTTTAAAAATACTTTTTACATTTTCTATTTCCTAATATTAACTGTTTTCATAACTGAGTTTTTAACCATGTGTCTTGAAGTCATTAAGCCTTCACATTTTATTGCCCTTATACAATAATGTGTATAATTTTATGAGCCCTGAAAAGCCTAAAAAAAAGAAAATTATTCCTCTGGAAATAAAAATGAATAATTTATTTGTTAGGAGATTTTTCTTGTATCCTTTGTTCATGTGGGGACAGTCCTGCATAGATGTTATCCAGTAGCTTCTAGATAGTGTGCCATCTACCGTTACACATCAATTAATGTCCATCACCAAACACATCTGGCTCTGACAACTCATTTGATATTCCTGATAGCAGGGTTTGAATAGCACCTCTAACAGAGATTAGGAGCAAGATAGCCTTCATTTATAGATAGTTGGTTAGGGCACAAGGACAAGAGAACATAGATGTCACTTGCCCTGGTAAAACTAGAAGGCAACACTAGTTAGAACCTAAGCCTGATACATTAAGATGGTGATCAAGGACATCCCTTTGTTTGACTGCCCGATTCTCCCTCCATCTGGTGACCTTTGAGCAGGTCATACATGGGAATCTACATTCCTTTGTCTAACTTCTCAGCATATGAGGAAGTCCCTACATTGAGTCAAAGTAACTGACCTAACATGCCTGAATTCATACCTAATCTATATCCCCAAGGTTGAAGGAACTCTTCTCCAAGCCACCATGTGGTTACCCTATCTGGACTCTTCCCAGCACTGGAGCCGTCTGCTTTAACTTTCTTTTATAAAATAAAATTTGTTTAACTTAACCTCCTGCTGTGTCCACCCATATTGTTCTCCACTGGTCTTAAGACAAGAAAGGAAAACCTTCAACAACTCTTATCTACCAGTGTTGCTATAGCTTTACAGATTGTTTTATCTTGGCTATTTTAGTTACAATCTACCCATACTTTTAGGTGAGGACTCCCAATGTCATGTATGTCTTGTTATTAGGCAATGTACAGGACAAGTCCTTAAACTAGGAGAGACAAGAATAACTCCTTTGACTTGAGAGAATTCCCATTCTTTAAGCAGTCTCTTCACTTGAGTAACTGATTACTGTTGTTGGCATTATTTTCTGAGTGATTATAATCCTATTCCTAAAGTACTTGTTTAAGTTCATATCTTGTTTACCCAGATTTTTCCTATAGAGGTTTCAGAGTTCCCAATCCAATGCAAGATCTGTTTGGAGTTTGTCTGTGTACAGGGGTGATCAGGATCTAGTTTCACTCTTCTAAGTGCAGATATATAGTTGGAGGCTTATTTTTCTCAATGCATACTTTTGGCATCATTACCATAAGTCAGGTGGCTACAGCTGTGTGATTTCATGAGTTTATGTCTGAGTCCTTGATTCTGTTCCACTGATCTACATGTCTGTTGTGTTCAAGTACCATTCTAATTTTGTTACTATGGCCCTGTTTTACAGCTTGTTATCAGATATGGGGATACCTTCAGCATTATTCCTTTTCCTCAAGATTGCTCTGGTTACCCTAAGGTTTTTGTACTTTCATATATATTTAGGACATTGTCATTTTGACAAGAATTGTATTGAGTTTTAGATCACTTAAAGTAGTATAGCCATTTTTACAGCTGGTTCTACTAGTCTGTGAGGATTGAGAGGTCTTTTTACTTTATAATGTATTTTTTTATTTTTTCTTCAATTTCTTCAACTTTAACTCTAGAGGACTTCCTTGGTAGATTAATTACAAGGTACTTAAGGGGGCAAGAAACAACTGTGAATGAATTTTTTTCTTGATTTCTTTTTCCATCCACTTTGCTGAAAGTGTTTATCAGATCTAAGAATTTTCTGGTGGAATCTTTATGGCCTCTTAGGTGTAGAAGCATATAATCTGATAACAACAATTAAGTAAGCATCAAGAAATCAAACAATCCAATCAACCAACAAATGTGCTAATAAAATGGATAGCTTACAACAAATAACATACTTATGGATAATAAACATGAATAAATGTTCAGCCTCATTAGCATTAGAAACACAAGTTAAAAGCATATTCATAATATATCTTGCCCCAGGCAGAATGGTAGTCGTTAACAAAAAACAGACAACAACAACAACAACAAAAGACAAATGCTGCTGAGATGCATACAAAAGTGAACCCATATACACTGCATGGAAACATAAAAACATCCAGTCACTATGGACATTAGCATGGAATATTCCCCAAAACTAAAAATAGAAGTCCATGATGATTCAGCTGTACTCTAAATAGTTATTTACTCAAAGGACTCCAGTAAACATATCACAAAGATACTTGAATGTAAGTGTTTATTTCAGCACTATTCACAATAGACAAGTTATGGAAATGAAGTATCCAACAGCAAATGAATGGATGAAGAAATGTGATACCCAGTGGAATTCTTCAGCCATAAAGAAGAATAAAGTTATGTTATCTTCTGGAGAATTGATGTAATTAGGGATAATCAAATTAAATAAATTAAGCATGTTTCAGAAGGAAAAGTAGCATGTTTTCTCTCATTTGTGAAATTATTATCTCATTCTAGAAATTATATAGATACATAAACTCATGTATTCACACACCATGTGAAAGTAGAAGTGACACTGCACAAATACTGTGCAAAGTGGTCTAGTAGGCCTCAGAGGGACATTATTTTCTGAAGCAGGGGTAACTTAGCAGGGGCTAAACCACCAAAGAACTTGACTACCTCTCCACCAGCAACCATTAGCTGTCAATGGCCCATGATAGATTGTTGATGGCCTCAGTTGTAAGCAGAAAACCACAACTGCTATAAATTCATGAGTGTGATGGTCATGTTGTGTCTAGAACACAGCATTTCACAGCATTGCTTCCCATACTCCAGCTCTAATACTCTTTCTTCGCTCCCTCCCACAATGTTCCCTGCACCTTGGACTAGGTGAGAGAGATGTGATGTTTAGGAATAAGTATACAATGATTGCTTATTCTCAGCACTTTGTCCAGACATGCATCTCTGCAATAAACTCTTCACACTGATAAAAACCAGCTTCTCTGAACCAGGCTGAGAGCAGCATTAACATATGGATATAAACATAAATATTTAGAAGATATTTTGACAACATGTCCATTTAGCATAACATTAGTAGTTTCCCTTGATAGGACCTACGACCTCCCCAGCCATGGACTTCTGACCAGGTTAACAGTATGAGGTATGAATTGTCTTCCATGGTGTTGGCTTCAAATACAACTAAAGAGCAGTTAGATACCCCCATAAATAACATGCCACTATTGCACCAATGGACACAACTTGCCTGGCCAGTAGGTTGTAGAACATGCAGGGTCTGCAGGTGAGATAAACTACTGATGAATCCTCTCCAGGGAAATGTCCAGATCATTTCCAGGTTATTTTTTCTACATCCCACAATGGAAGCATGTGTTGTCATCAGCAATAGGGAACTGCCATTTTTATTGGTGGGTCACTAAAATAATAACAACTATGGTATTGTTTAAGAGGCATCTGTGGCCCCTCTGCCTAACAACTCTTGTTTAATAACCTATGGTCTCTGGGAGCAGTTTTAATTACCCATATAGTATTGTGGAAAACACAGAACCAACACCAGAGACAAAGTGGGGAATAATGAGTAATATTTATTATCACATATGTGTGGGGCCAGAGGAATCTTTTTTAAACCCTGGACACTGAGCTCTGATGGCTCAGAGGTTTTATAGGCTTTTTGACAAGGCAATTTGACATCATCTTGACTTCTTCACATTATGGGTGGAATAAACTTCCCAGCTATGTGACTGGGGACTACAAGCAGAAAATTACAAAAGCTTGGGGGAGTTTGCCTATGGCTGCACTAACCAGATAACACATTACAAGCAGGATTCAGCTGCATAATTTGGGAAGAGACTCAGGATCATGCTGTCATGCTGGTAAATAAAGGCTTGTGCAATAGAAATTATAAAGCAGGATATGGCCTTGGAACAAAGGAGCATTTGAGTGCCATTAGATCTGGTCTCTCTGTAAAATTTCTTTTACCACATTCTCCCCTTTTGAGGTCTTTTGTAGATATTATCAAGACAAATTACCTATTCCGGCACCATCATAGATGTTAACCCTCTGTAATCCCTGAAAGAGTATTTGAAATGTCATAGCTTCTAATCAGGTGATCAGAATGATTATTCAGGGTCTAAAACTGTGCAGAGGAAACATGTAAATTTGCTTTTTTGGTTAAAGTGAATCTAGGGATTGTTTGGGCATGGGCAGATGCTATTTCAAAGTAGACTTTTATATTCATATAGAGTCTCTCCAGGACAGTTTTCTGTCATCAACTGTAATCTTCTGTGGCTGTTGTTCCCTGGCCTACAGAAAATATGAACATAAATGGTACTATTAAACCCAGTGGGACAGGAGGGCATTTTGGCCATTAATCCTAGGTGTCCCCTGTCAAGTTCTCAGAATTGCAACTGTGTCAGGGCTGTATAGACTCCTTCTCAGCTGGGGTAGGTGTCTTTTGGAACTTCGCCCTGAGAGGAGTCTTTGCATCTCTGCTAATTCTTCACCTGTCATAATTGGTGAAGTTGCTCTCTTGACTATGATGTGATGAATCTAAGAGGTGATACCTGAAACAGTAACAGCAGTTGGGGGTGGCCAGTACCACTAAGTGTGGTCCAGTCTATACCAGTGGAAAGGTTCATTTATTTCATTTTTTTACCTATGTCATATCTCTTGGCTAATGGGCATGGGCCCAATTTACTAGGAGTATATGGGTCAGATTGGGTGGAGCAGGTCAGAAATAAATCATCTACATGTTGAAGAAGGGTAAAGTTGAGGGCTTCCTTAGGAAAGGTTATCAGGTTTGTCTATAGCTAATGTTTTCCCAAACAGTGTGGAAGAGTTCTTGAGCTCATGTGGGAGCTTCATCCAGGTCATCTAGGATTTTCTCTTAGTTATCATATATTTTCATTTAAAAGCTAACATCAGCTAACTAAACAGGGACAGACAGAGACAGAACAAAATCACAAGTCAATGGAAGAGCTCCATTTTGTAAGCCTCAAGTATATAAAGCATATATTTAACATGCCTATTATCTTGAATCTTTATTTTACAGTGTAATATTCTGTCATCATTCTTTCCTGTTAGGTATTTAAAACCATGTAGGCAGCCAAAATTAACTATGTATTGTATTTTCAGAGGTCAGTAATGCTCTGTAGGAGAGATGCTTATGGACCTGTGCAGAGCTCTATGACTCAGTATTGTGCCACCTGCTAGGATAAGTCAAGGATGTGTTGAACATGTGGCTGCCTTTGAAAACATTTATTAGTCATGAATCTCCTGTCTGGCAGATTGTACACTGACTTGGAGTCCATATCTGGCTCTCTGTGACCTTCCTGATCAAGAAGATAGGTGACTTACCAGAGTTTTAGGACATACTAGAAGTGTCCCATCATCTCCTGTGGCCTTTGGTCTAGAAGCAGGAACCAAAATATTGGTTGTCCCTTTTAACTCCAGTATCTCTAATTGGTGTTGGATCTTATATATGGTTATTAATCACTCAGAAAGACAGTTATACCAGTCTTTGAAAAATGATGTGGATATAATGCACATCTGATTAGCAAAACATGGAACAATAGTTTAAAATCATTCTGATAAACATTGAAATTTAGTTGTCATGTGATAGTCTTAGCCATATCTGAAACATAGAGTAGGTATGTCTCTCTCTCTTTTTTAGTATCTTTCAGTTATAAGTATGGCAGTACATGTTAACATCCCTGGAAACAGAATTTTTATTAATAAATCTAAATCAATTGATTTAATCTAGAAATTACCTGTCAGGAGAAGGAAATTAGGATGGCATAAAGGGTTAGCATCTGTGTTTGAGAGTATCTTTGCTTAGTTTGTATTCTTGTGGGGATATCAATTACCCAGAAAACACTGGAAATGAAACACTGGCACTTAAGACCATTTTTTTCATATAAAGATTATTTGAGAATGAGGTTGTATACTGGAATAGGGACTATGTCTTGAGAGTTAAGTTACTTCTAAGCAATGAACTCAAAATACCAGAAATGAGACAGTTACAGTAAAACCTTCAGTAAGACTCTTTGATTACACATAGCTTAAGATCAGAATAAAACCTGGTCATTGCTGAACTAAAACAGCCTGATTGTAATATATATTAGATATACATTACAGACATTTTGAAAGACATAAAGCAATTTTGTAAGCAAGCAACCTTAATCACTGAGCAATTTTGATAACCCATCATAAAACAATATTCATGACTGTTAAAGTATATGAAATGAAACTTAAGCAAAATATACCAACAGTATTTGTACAAAGCAGTTTTTTGGACATGGGGAGAGTTATAGTTACTTTCTCATTGCTGGGATAAACATCTGACCAGAAGCAACTTATGAGGAGTAATGGTTTGTTTCAATCTTACAGATTCCAAGGGAAGCTTCCTCAGGGCAGAAGAAGTTGGCTCACTTCTTCATACATCCATAGCAGAGAGAGAAAGATAACAGTTGGGGCTCAGGCTGGCTGAGACATACCTTAGGTTTGGATTCAAGATCTGCCCCAATGGCACACACATTCTAGCAGCACCCAGCCTACTGGAAACAAAATAAAATGCTTAAGCACAATCAAAAATACATAAGATGGGCTGGAGAGATGGCTTAGGGGTTAAGGCGCCTGCCTCCTAAGCCTAAGAACACTGGTTCCAATCTCCAGCGGTTCCAATCTCCAGGTCCACGTTTAGCCAGATGCAAAGTGACGCAAGGGCGCAATGCTGCACTTGACCACAAGGGGGCACACATATCTGGATTTCGTTCGCAGCAGCTGAGACACTGCTGGCGCGCCCATCTCTCTCTTCTTCTCCCTCTCTCTCTCTGTCTCTCTCTGTGTCTCTCTCCAAAAAAATTTTTAAAAAAATTTTTAAAAAATACATAAGACTATGGGCACATTATATTTAAATCATCATAGGAATGTTATAATTATTATTTATTTATTGTTTAGTTATTTCAAAAGCAAAAGTCATAATGACTGAAAGTAAATTTTGTTTTTATAAAGTTTAAATAACGCTAATGATGACCATTTGGCAGAATTAGCATGAACAAGGCAGAAACCACCTTTATAGCTACAGTGCTCTCAGATATGATAACTTTATCATAGAAAATTAAATGCTAATCAGTAAACCTTAATCACAAGACTCAGTTTCCCAAGAGTTAAAAGACTGACAGATAAAGAACATAGCTAACTTGGTTGAGCCCTCTAAGGCCAGTTTTTATAATCATTATCATGAACTAGTCAACATTAGTGATCTGGATTCTTTCACCTTGACATCTTGAGGCATGGTGACAAAAAATTTATAACATCAATACCATAACATCTTGTAACCAGTTAGGATTGGCTTTTTTAGTCTAGCACAAGCTCTATCAAGTCCAATGGTTGTCTTACATAGTTTAAGGAGTTTGTAACCTGTTTAACACTTTAAGGCTCAGTTTACCCATTTTGTCATTCTGTCTAGCAAAAATCTTATCTGACAGAGGTGATCTAAAGCAAGAGATTTATTTTGTGCTGGTTGTTTCCCCAGTTTTTGTCCTGCTTCAAAAGAAGTTCTGAGGAAACATATGAATTGATTTAAATCAGCCCAGATTTGAGGCAAGGAGTGTTTGATCCCAAACTCAGAGGCAATTTGTAACATCTTTAAACAGCACATGACAGTCTATTAATATAATTTATATTCCCAGGGCACTAAATATCTTATCATGTTAACCTTGTAATTGTAACCTTAAACATAATGGCATACATTTTCCTCAAGAACCAGAGGAGGTGACAAGTTGTTAGTTTCCTGTAATTTGTAGGCCAATCAAGCAGTAGAACAGAGAAAGGTTACCAGCCTCCTTCTAGGAAGAAATTTAATTCTAACTGCATTGGGTTTTACATTTTTTTGATTTTTGTCATGTATCATATCCATGCATATTCTTGAATACACTCAGACCTTTTAACATTCTTTTTACCTTCCCATTTACCTAAAATTCAAAAAGTCCTATTTATCAAACATCTCATAATACTTAGTCTTTAAATTTTCCTTTCCGGTTTACCATTTAACCATTTTACCTCATTATAACTAACAATAAAAACTTTTTAGCCATCTTTTGCATTGTTTATTTTAAAAACCACTTGGATGGGGCTCTAGAGATGGCTTTGAGGTTGACGCACTTGCCTGGGAAGCCTAAGGACTCATGTTTGACTCCCTAGTCCCACATAAGCCAGACACACAAAGGTGAGGCAAGTGCAAGGTTGCACATGCTCACTAGGTGGCGCAAGCATTTGGAGTTCAATTTCAGTGGCTGAGGCCCTGACATGCCAATTCTCTCTCTATCTCTGTCTCTCTCACTCTCTCTCTTGATCTCTCTAAAATAGAAAATAAATAAATATTTTTTAAAAAATCACCTTGGGGATGGAGAGATGGCTTAGTGGTTAAGGTGCTTGCCTGAGAAGCCTAAGGACTCATGTTCGACTCCCCAGGTTCACATAACCCAGATGCTCAAAGTGATGCAAGTGTTCAAGGTTGCACATGTGTGCACACAAGATGACACACATGTTTGAAGTTCGATTACAGTGGCTGGAAGTGCTGGGTACCAATTCTGTTTCTCTGTGTGTGTGTGTCTCTTGCTCTCACTCTCTCTCACACTCTCTCTGATAAAAGAAACTAAAAACATTAAAAATTTTTTTTAAGTTTAACCATTTTATCATTACAAATTTACAGAGAACCGTAAGCAAAAACTGTTTTGATTAGAACCATATGAAAAACCATCGGTAATTAGTATCTGAAATTTCTTAGCATAAGTACTTAAAGTTTTCTCTTTCTTTATGTCATTATGAAACTCTTTAAAATAAAATTCCATAAAATACTAGCCCAGGGAAATGAAAATTAGACTTGATTTATAATATTTCCCAGTGTATACACATAGATTATATCATTTGTTGATTTTTAGAATAGTCTTTCCTGTAAGGTCTCTGAAACACATTCCCTAAAAGTATGAAAGCAGGTTGGAACATCTATAAAATTTTAGAAATTTCCTGACAAACACAGTATTGAGTACTCCATAATCAAAGCATAGGAAATTTTAAGTTGTGTCCTCTGTTAGCAGATCCTACAAGAATTTTCAGTAGAAAAGAGTTTGGGAGGAACCTGGCATCTCTGTCTTGGGACAGCCCATCCCTCAATGTCAGTGTCAGAGCCTGGGAGACAAAACAAACTTTAAAATACCTACAGTAAGGCCAAATATCCTTGAGGAACAAAGGCTGGAATTCCTGTCACTAACAAACCCATATAAAGGCAGTCTTAGTAACAGAGCCAGAAGAAGCAATTTCAGAAGTCCCCTTGGATCTCCTCTGAGAGCCCCAGCCCCATTAAGCTCAGCGGCCTTGACATAAACCTGCTTCAACACTTCCACCTTGGTTTGCCTCCTTCATTACCCAACCCCTTCCCTAGTATCATGCCATGGAGCAGAGGAAATCCCTTGCAGACCAAACAGCAGTGCCCTCTTTTGGCCCAGCCACTCCCCAGAACACCCAGGGCAGCCAGCCTGTCCCTCCCCCTCCCCCTAGGCTGAAGCTGCATATACTTGGAGACAGCTGGCTCTTGGGAAACAAGAGAGGAGAGCCTTAGGCCATGGAGCCTCTGGCCTTGGTGAAGAGCTATAAGGAGGTGGGGGCAACAGACGTCTTTTGTTCCCTCTGCCTGTAATGTTAGTTACATCCCAATTTCCCTTTTGGATCTGCTCCGTATTAAAAGCTGGCCCTCCAAATCACAAAGGGTCTTTAACTTCCCTTGTATCATCTTTAAAAAAAAAAAAAAGATTTATTTTTATTTATTTATTAGAGAGGGAGAGAGAGATACAGAGAGAAAGTGAGAATGGGCACGCCAGGGCCTCTAGCCACTGCAAACGAACTCCAGACGCATGCGCCACCATGTGCATCTGGCTTATGTGGGACCTGGAGAATCGAACAGGGGTCCTTAAGCTTCGCAGGCATGTGCCTTAACCGCTAAGCGGGCTCTCCAGCCCCCTTGTGTCATCTTAACATAATCTTCTGCCTATCCCTTCCTGAAGTGGGCTGGGTAGAGAATCCCATTCTCCCTCATCTTCCCTCACCCCACGATGAATTTCCCATGTGTTGGTTTTTCAGAACAGACACAAACACAAAGACTGCCTGGGTATACACTGCTCAGGACAGAAATCCTACCACCGCCTTAGGGTTGTAAACCACAAAAGCATTCACACCAAGTACACTCTTTTGCATACAATCTCTAGATGGCCACCTACCACTGAGGTGACCTAACTGAGCAGTCACAGAGTGGGGGTGTGCTCAATCTCCCCATCCACCAACGTGCTGGTTGGTCTGCCTAACTGAGCACTCTGGGATGTCTTACCATGTTACTTAATTCCAGATGATTGTCCAGGTATGGTGGGCAGAACATGGGCTGAAAACAGAGGCCATAGCCCAAATAGTCTGAAACCCAAACA
Organism: Orientallactaga sibirica; assembly: GCA_036365145.1. Lineage (NCBI taxonomy): Eukaryota > Metazoa > Chordata > Mammalia > Rodentia > Dipodidae > Orientallactaga > Orientallactaga sibirica. Next base: position 19,352,212 of record JAEOAD010000033.1, read on the forward strand.
AAGTCCAGATGGCACCTTCCAGTCTTCCTTGGGCTGCTCCCCACCACAGCGGAGTCCTGCAACAATGGTGGCTCAAAGGGCCATCCTTGACTCTGGGCACAAGGCACAATGGGGTTTCTGGGCCAATGCACCAAATGTTATAGGAAATTGAGGCACACAGAATACTCACAAGAAACAAAGTGGAGAATCGCACGAGTGCTTATTATTGATACAGGAATTTTGGGTTCCTTGTACGCCAATACTCCAATAATTTGGGGATGTTCCCAGATCCTTGTCCTATGAATTCAAAGAATGAAAACCAAGGACCAGAGAATAAGGTTCAGAAAGACTTTATTATAGTTTAAAGTTTTGGGAGGATGAAGAGAAAGGGGCTTAAGGCTAGCACATAAGAGAAGGAAACAAGGTGGGGCTCTTGGCAGGAGGGGCAAGAGGGGATTGAGAAACCCCATGAGGGAAGAGGGCAAAGCTCTTGCCCAGAAAGGCAAGAAGGGGTGGAGAAAAACCCCACCTCAGCTGGTTTTTGTTGTTGTTGTTGTTGTTGTTGTTGTTGTTGTTGTTGTTGTTAAGAGTAGCTTTCTAACCTAGAAATCTTCCCTGGAGGGTGTAACATCCAGGTATTTGATAGTTTAAGGACATTTCTTTCCTTTAGTCAAGGAATAAAAATACCACTCACTCTTGGGGTTCTGTTACCCTGACTGCCTAGCCAGTTTCTGTCTCCTGTCATTATCATGCCAGCGTAGGCTTAGGGAAATCTCTTCCAAAGCCTGACTTCTCAGCTCTGATGGCTCAGTGTTCATAGGCAGCATGGCAGGCAGTTTGACATCATCTTGAGCTCTTCATATTATTGGACTTAACTTTTGGGCTACGTGACTGAGGACTACAAGCAGAAAATTACAGGAGCTTGGGGGAGATTGCCTATGGCTGCATTAGTCCGATAACATATTATAAGCAGGATGCAGCAACATAAATTGGTTGGGAGACTCACAGTCATTCTTTCTTCCTGGCAAAGGCTTGCACAATAAAAACTGTAAATCTGGATATGGCCTTGGGAAAAGGGGGCTTTAGAACATCATTTGGGTCTAGTTCATTTGCATAATTTCTTCTACCACAATACTGTACTCTTGTTCAAACTCATCTTGTTAAAAACTTATATATTTAATTAACTTACAAAGTAGTGGGTTTCCATATGGCTCTTTCATGAAACTTTAGTTTTGATTAGCTCTTCCCCAATTCATCTCTACCATCCTCCCACCCCATCCCTGTTTATCCTCCCATCCCCTACATCCTGCTTCAACTTTCACATCACATGTGTTCTACTATGCCTAACTGAAAACTGCTCCATCCCCCCATGGTTCCTTTCTAGCTTCCTGGTCTCTACAAAGACTCACCCCAATTTAAGCACAGGGATCTTAAAATTCAAAGGTAGGCTTCCCATACAAAAAAAAAAAAAAAAAAAAAAAAAAAAGAACATGTGACATTTGTCTTTCTGGACTGGATTACTTCAGTCAGTAAAATTTCTGGTTTCATCCATTTTTCCAACCAGTTTCATTATAAAAACAAACAATTAGGAAAAAATGAGCAATGGAACTGAACAGATAGTTCTCAAAAGAAGAAATACAAATGGCTCATAATATTTTTTAAAGTGTTCAACATCTTTATCCATTAGGAAAAATGCAAATTAAAACTATTTTGAGATTTAATTTCATCCTAGTCAGCATGACTGTCATCAAGACAATAAATGGAAACAAATGCTGGGGAGGACATAGGGAAAGGGGGATCTTGATTCATTATTGCTGGGAGCATGAACTTGGGTAGCCATTATGGAAATCAGCGTGGAGGTTTCTTGAAAACTTAAACATGGAACTACCATATGACCCAGATAAGCTATCCCTAGGCATATATCCAAAGAATTGTGTATCCTACTACAGAGATACTTGCATACGCATGTCCATTTCTGTTGTATTCACAATATCTATGAAATGGAACCAACCTAGATGCCTGTTTCATTTACCTTCACATTGCTGGACAAACATCTAACGAAAAGAGGGCAAAGGGTTTATTTCAGGTTTTCAAAATCCACAGAAAACACCATCAATGGCAGAAGAAGCTGGCTCACTTCCATAGATCATAGCAAAGACACCACCAAACAGCCAGTAAACACGAACAGCCAGAGCTCAAACTGCTCTGAACACACCTTAAGGCTGCATTTAAATTTTTCCTCATTGACAACTCCTCCAGCAGACTGCTGGAGACTCAAGTTACAAGCTTAATAAAAAATGCTTCAGGCTATAGGGAACATATATTCACATTCAAACTACCGCAGTGTCCATCGACTGATGAATGGATAATGAAGATATAGTATATATACACAATAGAGTTTTATTCAGCTCTTAAAGAAAAAATAAAATTTTCAGTAAAACGGATGGACTTTTCTTTGGTCTTTGCTGACTTAGGAAACTCTAGATTTCTTCGAAAAATGTTCTGTTTGCAAAATATTGAAATAAAGCAATTACTTAAATTCTACCAATACTCACAAAAGTGCATGCATAGCTTGCACAGGTAATTCATGTTAGCTAGAATTACATAGTTCAGTAAGTATAAAATGGGTATTTTTGTGAATTACCTTGTCAACTGCAACAAGCTAGAATATCTAATAAAAATGTTACAGTAATTATTGATGTTATATAGAATAAATGCAAGATGAATATGTAACCAATATGTAACCTAGTACATACTAAATTTTAGTAGATTAAACTAGATTTATTATTACTTATTTTTAATTCCTAAGTCTTTGAGGACTTACTTACAATATTAAAATCAAGATGTTTCCTAAGTTATTCTACATTGTGTAAAACAATGTCTTTAAAAAAAATAATCTGCCTTGCTCTGTGAGACTGACTTCACTTTACAAGCAGAATTTGACTTCATTTTGAGGGTAGAGAATGCCTCTGCACCTTCATGGACATGTAAATAATAACAGCACCACCCACACAGACTGATTAATAGCTTATTCTTAAAGTAGATACAGTGTCTTCCTATACATTTATCAAAGTAAATTGGACATTAAAAGCAGATGGGCATAATAAAATCATATCAGAAAAACCAAGCATGAGGACTTATTGGACATACCAGGCAAGAGTGCAACTTGATCACTTGTACCCATAAAGATGAAGACACCTACCACAGTGATAACCTTCTCTGACCTCCCAATGTTTATGTCAAGGGATCAACAGCCAGAAAACTGACTCTCCCAGAGATATTAACTTGGTTCAGGTCCCACTATTTACATGGCCTAGTCAAATTGCCATCTATCTGTCTATCTACCTGTTTATTTATCTCAACCTGCTATCCATCCATCTATCTGGGCCTCTTGTCTCTGCAGCTCTGCTCAAACCTGTGACCTGGCAGCATCCTGACTCTAAAGTAGCATCAGTGTCCAACAGACCTCCCACCTGAACTTCTTATCTTATCCCTGCAGAAACTCCATTGCATCTGATCAGCTTCCCAGCTCTGCTTTTCAACGCTCATCTTTTCTGTAGCCTTTTCAGCCCTTTGTAGCCATTATGTGTGTGTGTATACATACATTATATATATTAAAAATGTATATTTATATATATATATATGTATGTATAGGTTTACTGTGTGATGTGTAATATATGATCAGAGGGTTAATGGGGTTAATATTAGAAGCTAAGGCTGGAAAACCTCATCACTGAAGTAGAATTAAAATGACCCCAACGTGGCTCAGGGAAATTCACAGAAGATGAGGCAGAAAGAATGTTAGAGCCACAAGTTGGGGCATTATGCAGAGTCTTGGCCTATCCCCCATAACTCTTAACTACCCCCACAATGCATGACCCACATTCCCCATTGATGAGGGTCCCTTTGGAAGAGGGAGGACAGAGAGGAGGATAATAGAGTCACCATTATGAATGTAAAATTAGAATAATATAAATTAAAAAAATAAAAATTTAAAAAAATTATGTTTGCCTCAGCAGAGTTATCAGGGAAAGCAGAACTACTTGGCAAACTGTTGCCAACAAAGCCACTGAACCTTGTAAATTTATATTTATTGAATTAACTCTGACATGTGGAAAGATACAAACGTGTTTTTCTATGTTTATAATAGAATGTGCTTACAAACTAGGCAAATTAATAGTAGGTTACTTGTAGCTAACTTTTCTATTTCAATTGAAAACATATTAGTCTGGTAATACTGTACTTTCTTCATAAATAATGCACAATTGTTTACCTCAGTAAAACTTCTAGGACTTAATCATGATCAGCTCATTAATTTATTCATTATTGGTTCCTCATAAGTTTTTCACTGTATAAGAGCTGAATGTAGTTAGATGAAATTCTCTAAAGATATATGCAAGTTTAAATAACCCATACAAATAAATGAAAAGTAACATACCAGATATTAAAAAAATGTACACTTTTTCCTTGGATGGAGAAACTTCACTCCGATAGGGATAAAAGTGTGATCAGTATATACTTGTCTTTCTTCTGCAGAGTATAAATAGAAGAAATACACACTTTTCAAAGTTGTGGTTAACATTTTGACAAGTGTATATGTGTTAATAAGGCACAATACTTGTTTGGCTATCAAGAATATTTCCTAGAGCTTACTTTAGAAGCCAAGGAATCTTCATCCTCTTGTCTTTTAGCATCTATGCCCAATGGACTATATTTATATGAAGAAATGCAAGTAATAATAGGCAAAATTATAAAGTCGAGGGACAGCCTGCTCATTGAGTTGCTGACTATAAGCTTTTGTTAAACAGAGAGGCCCTAGCTAGAAGTCTTAGAGCAAAAATCTGGGTTCTAACAGCCCCAACAAGCCTGGCTTAGCCATCCATCATGACAAGAGACAAGTAATGGTGAAAAGTAGTAGGAAACTTATTCAGTGTGGTCACAAACAGAGGAGTCCGGAGCCTCCCAAGTCCATGTTCATACTATGGACTGAATTTTAGATTTAAACAGAGGAAGAAATGGCACAAAAGGGAGGAGGTCTGCGCAATCAAGCCATCTTAGTCTAGGTGTTCTGTCCCTCATTGCTGTCTTGGTTTTCAGGAGATCATGACTTCTGTTCTAGGATGGGAACTTCACTTTATGGATGATTGCCCTTATCTGAGGGATTATCTCTCTTCTGAGGTTCTGCTGATCTGGGAATCCAGGGTAACCCAAGAGGGAAGTTTAAGGGCTTGGGCAATGGCTCAGTGGGTAAAGTACTTGCCACACATGTATGCAGTACTGAGTTTGGATTCCCATCACCCGCAGGAAGGCTGGACATGGTGGCATGTGCCTATATCCCTATGCTGGGGAATGTGGAAATAAGAGGATCCCTAAGGCTTACTAGCCAGCTATTCTAGCCCAATAGTGAATACTACGTTCAATAACAGATCCTGTCTCAAAAAATAAAATGGAGAGCAATTGAGGAACACACCTGACGTCAAACTATGGCCTATCCATGAATGTACAAACATCTCCATGGGAACCCTAACATATATACACATGCATACACACTAAGCACACACAGAGAGAGAGAAAGAGAGAGAGGGAGAGAGAGAGAGAGAGAGAGGAGAATTTAAGGACAATGGTCATGGGGCACATTAAAATGGAGGACAGGGTCTAGAGAGATGGTTGGCAGTTAAAGCACCTGTCTGCCAAGCCCAAGAACACTGGTTCCAATCTCCAAGTCCCACGTTTATAGCCAAATGCAAAAAGTGCCACAAGGGCTCAATGTCGCACTTGCCCACAAGGGGGCACACACATCTGGAGTTCATTCACAGAGGCTGAGAGGCCACTGGGAGGCTCATTTTCTATCTATATCTCAAATTAAAAAAATAATAAAAAAATTAAAATGGATGACAGGAACACTTTTGGCTATTCTCAACTTTCAACGTCAAGTTTTTAAAAAAAAAAAAAAAAAAAAAAAAAAAAGACATTTGAAAGATATTAATATAGGAGTTTTCACTTAAAGATGCTTATCTCATGTAGCAGCTAACACTGAAAGTACCACACACTGAAATTTCAGATGGTCACGGGCTTTAGGATAAACAACAAAAGGAAGGTGTTATTAAAATATCCATTTTAAGGCCGGAGAGATAGCTTAGCAGTTATGGCACTTGTCTCCAAAGCCTGAGAACTCATGTTAAAATCTCCAGGTCCCATGGAGCCAGACACAATAACACAAGCATGCAATGTTGTACATGTGTCACAAAGGGGTGCATGTGTTTGGCATTCATTTGCAGCAGGCTGAAGGTCCTGGTGTGCCCATTCTCTTCCATCCCCCCCTTTTACAAACACATCTCTCTCCCTCTTTTTCACTCACTCTCTTTCTCTCAAAAATAAAAAAATAAAAAATCTAAAATATTCATTGTAGCATATGCTAATGTTGTGTCACAATGATTAACCTTTTTACGATTATACTCATTAAAGAATAATGAATATTTCTTGCCAGACTGACAAAAATTCCTATTCCACAGACAAAACAAAAATTGAGTAGCAATAAAAAAAAAAAATGCAATCAAACTTTTCTCCATAGTTGAACTTTCTTTTTACTGTAGTGATTAGTATAGCACTAATAAGAAAATCAGGTAAAGAGTATCTGATTGATATTCTTTAAACAGATGCAAAGTTCATAAGGTATGTATAGGGCAAGCACATTTCTTTCACTTTAGAAATACAAATAGATGAGTCATGAGATACCATAGTTTTTTTTTGTTGTTGTTGTTTTCTTGGTTTTTCTAGGTAGGGTCTCGCTCTAACTGAGGCTAGAATCCACTAATCTCAGGATGGCCTCGAACTCACAGTGATCCTCCTACCCCTGCCTCCTGAGTGCTAGGATTAAAGGTGTGTACCATCATGCCCAACAGGTTATTTTTTAAAATATTTTAATTTATTTATTTGAGAGAAAGAAGTGAAAGAGAAAGAATGGGTGCACTAGGGCCTCCAGCCACTGCAAATGAACTCCAGATGCATGTACCACCTTGTGCATCAGGCTTATGTGGGTCCTGGGGAATCTAATAGTGCTCCTTTGGGTTTGCAGGCAAATGTCTTAATCACTAAGCCATGTCTCCGGCCCTCTTGTTGATAAAACCTAAGAATTCTATACATAATATGTTCAGCAAATATGTAAGCAATATTTCATAATACTGAATTGTTTTCACTTGTTCACTCAAACAGTGTAGTAAGCAGAGTAGGGCCTATAAAACTACAAATCTGAAAGGAACACTTGAAAGTTTTGGGTTCATTTTCAAAGAAAAAAAAAGGGTCAAAAGTTATGCAAAATTGAAAAATCTAGGACATCATAAAGGGGGCAAGCTTCCTTGGGTGCAGGTGAGAGGATGTGAAACTACTGAGTAAGTTTCTGGCTGACTCTCAGGTTATAGGTCTGGAAGTTGACATTCTACTTTATACAAATTGCTTTTGACAGCCCTTGTACTTTCACAGAAGTTTCTCAGTGCAAAAGGAGTCCCCTTGTGACACTGAAAGGGATAAAGATTAAGACACCGATATGGTATTACTTCAGGGAACAGGCAAGGTTATACAATGTCCTATTTACAACATACTGCTTCTGACAGATCAAACTTCTTGACTCCCTTTTTTCTTCACAGTCTAGAGTCACTAGGAACAGGACAGTTGGGATAAGACCTGGATCAAATCACATTGACAAGAACTCAACACAAACCACATGTTCACTACTGATTTCGAACTTTGTATCTCTGAAAAAAAAAAAAATACAAGACACAATCTACCTTCTTAAATAATTAAATAAGCCTTTTGTCAATACTTAAGAAGGCCTTTCCATCTTAGGGAAAATGCTACCACCCTCATTTATATAATGTCATTTTCTTTGCTTAAACTTCTGATAATTTGAAGAACATATTTTCCTCCATATATTTTGATTTGCTATAAGCCTATGATTTATAAAGACACAAGTTGGTACCCATTGCTTGTAGGAGTTATTTCAAAACCATCTGTTTTTAATCAGTATTTTAGTTTAGTCTATTATTTCCTGAACCTCGGAAATTATGAGTTTCTCCCCCTATACAATTAAATTTAAGTTGGTCAGGTTTGAAAAAATTTTATCCTTCCTCAGTAGAAAGAAGCAAGAAATCAAAGTGACAGTACACTGTCAGTTTGTTGCTGAGACAGCATAGAAAGATAGGGGGAATTGGGCTGGAGAGAGCCTTCGCAGTTAAGGCACTTGCCTGCCAAGCCTATGGACTCATGTTCAACTCTCCAGGTCCCACCTAAGCCAGATGAACAGTGACACAAGGTCTCACATGCACACAAGGGGGGCGCATGCGTCTGGGGTTTGATTGCAGTGCCTAGAGAACCTAGCTCACCAATTCTCTCTATCTTTCTCTCTTTCTCTCTCTCTCTCCTCTCACAACAAAAAGGCAGTTGGGCTGGAGAGATGGCTTAGCGGTTAAGGCGCCTGCTTCCTAAGCCTAAGAACGCTGGTTCCAATCTCCAGCGCTTCCAATCTCCACGTCCCACATTTAGCCAGACGCAAAGTGACAAGGGCGCAATGCAGCACTTGACCACAAGGGGGCGGACGCATCTAGATTTCCTTCACAGCAGCTGAGAGGTTACTTGTGCGCCCATTTCTGTCTTTCTCTCCCTCTCTCTCTGTCTCTCTCTGTGTCTCTCTCCAAAAAAAACCATAAAAAGGCAGTCAGTTGGGCTTGCCTCAAAAGAAAAAGAAAGAAAAGAAAGAAAAGAAAGAAAGAAAGAAAGAAAGAAAGAAAGAAAGAAAGAAAGAAAGAGAGAGAGAGAAAGGGAGGAAGGGAGGAAGGAAAGGAAGGAAAGGAAGGAAGGAAGGAAATTAAGGGTATATAAGAAGGGGTAGGGGGATGTTAACTCCATTGGAGGAGTAGTTGCTTAGCACGTGTGAAGCCTTGCATTCAATCTTCATTATTGCTTACACTAGAGATGATGGCACATGGCTTTAACCCTAGCACTAAGGAGGCCAAGGCAAAAGGATCAGAAGATCAAGATCATCCTCTGTGATATAGTGAGAGTTTGAGCTAGCCTGGGATCTATCAGACCCTGTGTTCATGAAAGGTAATGGTGGGGGTGGCTGGGCCAGAGAGGTAGCTCATTGGATAAAGCACTTGCTACACAAGCCTGACAACCAGAGTCCAGATCTTCAGAACTCATGTAAAGCTGGATGGAAATAGAGGAGGTGTTGGAGGCAGAGTCAGGAGAACCTTAAAACTTGTGAGTCACCTAGTCTGGGGTTCAGAGCAGCAACAGGTAGAATGTGAGTGTTGAAAATTCAAGGTTGCCCTCTGACTCCCACACATGTGCTGTGGTATGTGCACATGCAAACACACACACACACACACACAAACACACACACACACACACACACACAGGAAAAAGAAAGATATGCAAAGCTAAAACAGCTTCTTGGTCTGGGATCTAATTTGATTTTTTTTTTTTTTTTTTTTTTGCTAATTGAGAATCAAGTAACTACAACACAACTAGTAAAATCAAATTTTTCTGACAACCTATATTATAGAAGATTTGACATATATAGAAATGTGTGAAGAAAGGTCACCCCAGGATCACATTACATCATTTGAACAGTTCATTACTAAAATGTCATGGAGACAAATTCATCCATTAAAAATTAATGAATGAAACATTTAAAGTAAATCACTGTCTAGGTATACACATGCTGCTGTTTTGACTTGACTTTTGTTTTCCAGCAGCCCTGCTGTCATTCATCAAGCCACTTTGTCTCCTTCATAAATCTCAGCTACATGCATTGTAAAGTTCTTTCTTTTACCATGAGAACATAGACACTTAGCATAATTAATTACCTGCCTCATTATTCTTTAAGTACTAACAAAAGTACCAAAGTATTTAATACAGTGATTCATCTTTAAAACACTTAACAAACCTAAGCCACATTGCTGTTGTAATGCTCTGAGAATGGCTATTATGTACTCTTCAAAGGGTTAGATAAAAGGTTCAGTGAAGAGTTAAGACCTCTGAATAAGTTAATGCCATTTCTGCTAGTGGACCAAAGGAATTCAGGGTTCCTGTTTTTAAGCTCCAATTAGAAGACCACATTCATTAAGAGTGTCTTGTTAAAGTCTAAATTAGGGTGCATTTTATCTTAGGCTTTGTCTCCTTCTAAAAAATAACTGCATAATACACACACACACACACACACACATATATCTGAAGTATGTAATTTTAAATTTTTTCTGACAACATATATTATAGAATATTTGACATATATGGAAATATGTGAAGAATACAAGGGTCACCCCAGAATCACATTACATCATCTGGACAATTCATTACTAAAATGTTATAGAGACATATATTTTTGTAAATTTTTAATGAATTGGACAATTTTTTTTTTTAAATTAATTAATTAATTAATTTGCATTCAGAAAGAAAGGGAAGAAAGACACACAGAGAAAGTAAGTGAGCCAAGGCCTCCAGGTGCTGCAAATGAACTCCAGATTCATGCACCCTTTGCTGCATCTGGATTTACATGGGTACTAGGGAATTGAACTGCAGTTGTTAGGTTTTGCATGCACGCTCCTTAACCACTGAGCAATCTCTCCAGACCAACAATATTCTTAAGATTAGTAAACTAGGCTTTTGACACACACACACACACACACACACACACACACACACACACACACACATTTGTGTTATGTCTGAATGTATTTCTGCATTTCTTGGGGGACAAAAAGGCACTGCCAAATATAAAAAAATAAAACAGAACCAATGGCACAACTTGAGGAAAATAGAAAAAGTTTGCATAGAGTTTGGAACTAGAAAAATGAAGGCTTTGAACGGTGATTAAAAAATGAAGGCTTTATTGTAGTATGTGAATATCCCTAACTTGAGTGCAGCCTTCCACCCAAACGTGAAACTTTGGAAACATGACAGACACAACTGTCCTAGCTGATACTGTGGTCTTGGTTTGTGCCCTTGAATCTTGCAGCAGTTGCTGCAGGTTCTGTGAGGCCTAATGCTCATGCAGTTAAGGGAATTCTGGGCAGGGTAGGGAAGGTGACTTAAAGAAAAAGAACATGGGAACAGAGGATGTGACTCAATTCATAAAATGCATGTTAGAATGCATGAGGCCATGGGTTTGATATCCAGCACAGCATTCAATTAGGGGTGATGGCACTTGCTATAATCCCAACACCTGGGAACTAGAGGTAGGAGGATCAGGAGTTCAAGGTCATCCTGAGCTACCTAGCACATTTGAGGCCAAACTGAGCTACAGATCCTGTCTGTAAAACAAAACAAAATATGAAATTATGATCACAAAATTAAATATAAAAGTATAAATTGAGACTTTATTTAGAAAGAGAAAAGAAACATTGAGAGAAAAGAAATATTTAAAGATGAAGTTGAAACAGTTAAGAGAAGAAATCTGTTCATTTTACAGAATATAAATTATCCCTCAAAATGTTTTAAAGTTATAAAGGCTACAGACAGCTTAAATTCCAGAAGAAAGGAAATGAAGTACCTGACATGCTTCTGGAATCATCTTTTTGTTTCATCTTTTGTCTGTGCTTCCTTGGGTGGTTGTTTTCAAGAGTCAAGAGAAAGACCATTTAGGCTTTCCTCTAGCACGGTGGTTATAAGTTTGTTTTTATTATGGTGAGAAACCAAAAGTTCATCACATTTTCACATTATAATTGGCTTCATGAATAAAGCAATATCCTGTCTATGAAGCAGAAAGCTTTACTCAGAGTTTGAAGAACAGTAGGTTTTGAAAAGGAAATTTGAGTGGAACAACGGAAACAACAGCACAAAAAGTGAATTGGTTGGTAACATGTACCTCTGTTAGTTTCCTTCTGATGGTTAAAACAAAGAGAATTTCCTCATGATATTAGCTCAGAGAGGAGGCCCCTATCTATTGGTTGCTGAGAATCTCCTATGTTTTGAAAAAAAAGGGTCATTTAAGTTTAGTTTGATTACATTGCTTATACCTATTTTGATTTCATCTAATTGATTGACTCTATTGGGAAATATTAGCCAATTAGGCATGGTGGTACATATCCTATAATCTCAGCACTGAGGAGGCTGGAAAGTTCAAAGCTAGCCTGGGTTACCCAGCAAGCCATCACCCTGTAGAACTAAAATGGGTTAAATGAACACATAAATGAGAAAAAAAGATCTCCCGTAAGTTTCATTTAACAATTATTAATAGTGTCTAAAAGTACTTTTACCTTCAATATTATCATTAACATGGTTTACATTTAGGATTTTTTAAAAGAAAATCAGGTTTGAAAAAGGGTCATGTTTTATTGTAATTTATAAAGTGTAGGACTTCAGAGAATTAAAAGTTGTATGTGTATGCAAATAGGAGTAAGCATAGACAGTAAGTTGACTATTAGCCACTTTGGTACATTCTTAGCTTTAATGATGGTAATGAGTGTTTTACATTACATGATAGCATTTATCATTTAATCATCAAGAAATATAAATGCTGCAAGGTGTGGTGGTGCATACTATTAATCCCAGCACTCAAGGTGCAGAGGTAGGAGGATCATTCTGAGTTCAAGGCCAGCCGGATACTACATAGTGAATTCCAAGTCAGCCTAGACAGAGCAAGACCCTACCTAAAAATAAATAAATAAATTATTTTTCAGTGTGTATGGGATTCAGTACTCTTTGCTAATTTGATTATCAATCTGTGTATTTATTCTTATATCAACTTTCTTCCTTTCTTACTGATTTGAAATGTTCTATTGTATTTTGCAATAAAATGGGCTTATCAATATGATATAAAATTACAATGATATCATTACATTAACAATTTTGTTTCATATTTAATTACTTTGTATATGAATTTTTACTTCCTTAATAAAGAAATTTAAAGATATGAAAATAAACATCTTCTTACTTTATGTCCAAATCAGAGGTCTATATTTTTTCCTTCTTTTATTGAAATCTTCCAAATGACACTGTGTTTTGAAGCTAAAATATCATATTGGAGCTTTATGTCAAATGTGACATTCATGCCCAAACAAAATATAATATTGTATATTTGAATATCATGTGCTTTGGGTTTATTCCTCATAGAACAAAATTTTCCCAGTTTGGCTTTTGACCTTTGAAGTATAAACCTGGTTTTTTGATCATTCTCTTGTATTTGATCAGAGAGCACCATAAAACATGCTAATGTGACCTTTGGATCTTCAATGTATTGTTATGACACAGGTACAAGTGGAAGGATTCTTGAAATCATCTTTACATAGGGGCAGGTTGCAATAACACATCCATTCAGGAAGAGGTTTAAAAACCTTTGCCCATGGACCTACACTAAATGGATCTCCCTCTCTCCTTCCCTCAGCTATAACTAAAATTGCCATGGAACATTCTGACCTCACCCAACCAGAGAAAACTGTGATGAAATTGGAAAAGAATCCTCATTCTTACCCACAGAAGCAAATGTGGGTATAAGCTCTCATTTAAACAATTTAGGGAGCAGGGGTGGGAATCTCAGTGGTATAGTACTTGCCTATTATATAAGGGTCTGGACTCAATCCCTGGCATGCAAAAATTACAAATCATAATCACATAACTAAATTTACAGTATCACTAGGGCTGTGTAAAAAGTGTGTGGAAGTAGAAAATCCTGAGAATAAATATTTTCTTCATATTAAATATATGTCAGGTTAATTTATGTTCTTCCTCAAGTCATTCTTTGTGGCAAAGTCTAACATTATATTCAGATGAGAGGACTAAGAAATTTCATCAAGTTAGCAATGGCTAGAACCAGGATTTAATTGTAAATTATTGAGTGTGTTACTCAGAACTCAGAATTGAGTGCTTATTATATTGTCCAGAAGCAATACTGAGTACTTGATAATTCATTACTTAGCATCATAACATTACACAATGCTATTATTGCCATTTGACAAATGGAGAAAATCAGGGAGAAAAGAAACTATAATCTATTTAAAGTCACCCAGCAGATGTCAGATGTCAGATGGAGTAAAATTCAAAGCACATCTGTTTAAAGAGTCTAAACACTTATACTTCAGTATACTGCTTCAGCTATTTCTCTTACATTATAGCTCTTATAAGGGTTTAGTATAAAGTCAATAAAAAAATTCCATCTAAATTTTAAGTGGATTATGCTTCAAAACTTAAAGAGAATTTTTGTACTTGGAAAGAGATCCTTAATCTAGGCTTCCAGACCTCTTGCAATGAGCATGTTATGGGTGAAATATTAAAGGTTCCCCATGGGTTCATTTCCCATATAATATGTCTAGTTTGAGAAATGGTGAAAACTTTAAGAGGTAGGGTCTAGTGGAAAGAAGTAGATATGTGCCCTCATAAGATATACCTTGTACCAGCCCAATTTTGTTTCTGTCTAAATCTCCTTTTGTCTCTCTTTCTGTTTTCACATATGGTGAGCAACTCTTCTGCCTAGTCATGACCCAGCAATAGCCATTCTGGTGGATCATACTCCAAAACATCTGCCATGGGGACAAATGAAATATTTTCTTCTTTAAAGTGTTGATGTAAATTGTTTTGTCTGATCAATATACAAAAACAACATAGAAAATTGGTACCAGAAGTGGGGTTGTTGTGACCATTTCTGATGATGGAATTAAAAATTCTTTGGAATTGGCTTGTAGGAGGAAAGTGAGAAAGTTTGGAAATGCAGCATACACAATAAAAATTCAACAGACAGAGTATAATTTGTGGATGTAGGAAGAGCTCAGCAGACCAGAATGCTGTCTGGATTGCACACAGTAAAGATTGTAATCACATGTTTTCCTGTGGTGATGAAAACACTCTGAGAAATTTTATTAGAGGTGATGCAGGCTATTTTCTGTTGAAGAGCTCGTCTATATTTTCTTCATGCTCTGAGCTTTGCAGAAGGTTTAGTTTAAAAGTGATGAACAAGGGCTGGAGAGATGGCTTAGCCATTAAGGCATTTGCCTACAAAGCCAAAGGACTCAGGTTCAACTCACCAGAACCCATATTAGCCAGATGCACAAGGGGATGCTCAGGAAATTTTGCAGAAGAGGGGGGCAGAAAGATTGTAAGAACCACAGGGTGGAAGGGAATATTCAGAGGCATTGTCTGTCCCGCTCCCCCCACCCCCACAGCCACAATGACTTACTTATTCTTTCAGAAATCATAAACTCAGAACCCCATGGTGAACACCAGTAATGCTACTGAGGAGGGCCCTCAGCGGAATGAGGCCAGGCAGAAGTGAAAGGATGGTACCAACACATGATATGTCCATACAAATTATGTTCTCAAAAAATTTTAAAAATAAAAAAGACAAATGAAAAGAATGTAGAGAAGAATGAAAATGAAAGTTACATTTTCATTGGAAAATATTGGTGAAAATGATATAAATTTAATTTAAAAGAATTTTAAAGCAAAATGATATGGGAATTGGACAAGGGGTAAGAACAAGTGTTATGAAACAGAAGGAGATAAGTGGAAGTTTTGAAATAATTTAGCATGGAATGTAAGAGCTTCTTGATTTTTTTTTAAGATTATTTATTCCAACGATTTAAATACTAGAATGAGATGATGCTGAGATATGGTGAAATGTCTTATTCAAAGATGTAAAGTGTTTACACTCAGGCAGCTTTCAAGGTAGGGAAATGCTGGGAAGAATAAAAACTTTAAGGAGAATTTTTTATTTGGCACTTAAGTCAGGAAAAGGACATAAAATATAACATTTATTTAAGAACTATTTAAGAGATTATGGTTAAAATTCTGCACTTGGATGCAAACTGATATCTTATAGGAATATAACCAGATGTACTCAGATACAAATGGGTACAGAGTCAGTGTGAGAAGTAATCCACTATAAGGGGGAAATGAAGGCAGCATTAATAAAGGGATAGAAAAATAAAAGAACAGACAAAAAGATTTTCTTATTTTAATTAACCATTTTATTTATTTACATATTTGAGAGAGAGAGAGAGAGAGAGAGAGAGAGGCAGATAGTGAGAAAGACTTTGCATGCCAGGGCTTCCAGCCACTGCAAATGAGCTCCAGACACATGTGGCACCTTGTGCATCTGGTTTTCATGGGTCCTGGGGAATCAAACCTGGATTGTTTGGCTTTTCAGGCAAGCTCCTTAATCACTAAACCATCTCTTCAGCCCCCTCTCCCAAAAGATTTTCAAACAGTGAAAGAACTAATAACAAGCCCAAACAGAATGCATTCCCAGAAGTTCTGGGTGGTTCAGAGGATAAGTCACCTTTGGAGAACCAAAGAAGATGGCTAAGAAATGATCAATAGAATTTTTGTAAACATAGACAAAGCTCTGGAAATTCTATTAGGTTATTAAGAACCTAGAATGAAGGAATTTAAGAAACCTGTGCCAGAAGTTGTGTCAGAGATATTCATATAAACCTTTAAATATCTTTCCACCCCTTACATTTACCATCATTTCATAATTTATTTCCATTACAAAAGGTGTGTTAGAAATATTTCAACAGCTATGCTTAATACCAAGTAGTCAGTGACAATGACATAACCTTGTTTTCTATTTATCTTTATAAAGAGGAAAGAAATAAAATGTTCAAGATTGGTGATGGAGTAATAGAAATGGAATGGCTGCTTTCTCAGTTTACTGCCTCTACACCTCACCCTGCTCTTTATAGGAAGAGAAATAAAGTTTAATTGATATTTAAATAATCTGTAGAATGAGTATCAGAAATTAATATGAAGTTTTGGGATGAAAACGGCCTATTAAACAGTCAACTGAAAACATTATGCCTCTTTCTTCCAACTTCTTCCTGGATATGCTAGGTACTTGATTTGGGTGGATGACTTCACCACTTTCTGCTTCTATAGCAGAATAATATACACTGGGCCGGTTATAAATAATACATTAATATTTGGCCTATGGAAGGTTGATAAATTCAAAGTGGAGTTTGAATCTAGGGAGGGCCTTATATTTGCATCATAACATAGCAAAAGACATCATATGGAAAGATAGCACACTGGTGAAAAACTTGGCCAAAATCATTTTTTTTTTTTCAGAAATGCATTCCCAGGATAATTAGCACAACCCATTAATAAGCCTTAATATACTCATGAAGCAGAGTTCTCATGGCCCAATCTCTCTTTAGAAGTCTCATTTCTTAATACCATTGCAAATAAAATTAAATTTCAACATGAGTTTAAGAGGTGACATTCAAGCCATAAAAGTGACCTTAACTCCAAACTCCAAAATTGACCATTGGTTGACAAATTACTGAAATTCATTCCATCTTCACTGTCACTGGGCAGGTATTTAATGCTTAGGTCAGCTCAATGTGCAATGCCTGGCAATAGAAACGTTTTTCAAATGAAGTTAAATCATTACAAAATCAAGGTATTTTCTGTGAATTCTATCTCTGTCTCTTCCATTTGGGATTGTGACTAATTGGGCTTGATGCTTTAAGATGAAATGAAGCCAGAAAACAAACAAAAAAATCACAAATTACCTATTTGATCAATCTTTATTTATGGGGTCTTCATAGTCTAAAGCTTTGGGCAAGCACAGAGCTGAAAGCAGAAAAGATAAAGTGAGAAAGCAATCTTTCTAGACACAGAAAGAAATAGTAGTCTGAGGTGTAGTGAAATTTCATTTTCTTTGTCATTCTGGAAGGAATGACTGCACAGTACCCAAGAGCCCAAAACTTGACAGAAACATCTGTGTCTAAGAGTAACATGGCAGAATCAGGGGAACAATCCTGTTGGATCCATTTAAACTACTACTCTTGCTATGTTTTTTCAATAACCAGTTGCAAAAATTACAAGCTATGATCCAAAAGACCTCTCTGATATGTTTACGCTTACATAAAATGCCAGCATTTTGGCAGTTTTGTACAACAGATGCTAATCAAGACTGAAGTTGGATTATCTTCCAGATTGACTTTAAAGAAAGTAAAATCAGGATGTAATTTCACTACTCAGGAGACTAAGGCAAGAGAATCACAAGTTCAGAGCCTATCTTGGCTATAGTTAGGTCAAGGTCAGTCTGAGCAACTCAGTGACAACGTTTTAAAATAAAAGTAAAATAAGATATAGCAATGTAGTTCAGTTTTAGAGTGTTTATTTAGCAAGGTTCAATCCTCAATCCTTAATAGCACACACATACACACATAAAATACATTTTTAAATTTTGCATATTTGAATTTTATGAACTAAGAATTGCACATTCTTCACCATCTATCATATTATGATAAAATAAAATAATTAATGGTTTAAATACACAACTATCCCTCCAATATGGATAAATTGATCAATCAATGGAAGGGTTGATACACAACATGTTAAAACTATATTTGAAAGCCAGTCCTCTCACAAAGGCCATGATGGACAACTCAGAGAATAGTAAACAATGATCAGAGATTATCCAAATTCTAAGTAAATATGTAAGAATCAGGCCTTAGTGAGTATACATTCAGATGTATTAAACTACATCAGCATGGAATTTGCCATCAACTGATTCACAATGGCCAAACAAAATTGAGTAGAGGAGAAAACAAAATAATTCCAAATTCCAGAGCTCGCTATGATTTAATGAAGAGCTCTTTGCGCTGTCATCCAAGCACAACAGAAGTGCAGGTGCAGGCATGCATGTAGAAGTCACAAAATATATCAAATAAACTAAAAAATCACAAATGTATTTGCTGTGTGGAATACCTAATTAAGTGATTTACTGTCTCCAGTATGTTTTAGAAGCATTAGCTTATTTTCCCCAATATAGGGATTGTGCTTTTGGAAAATTCTATAATTTTTTTAACCTATGCATTTCTTCAGACTATCAGTTAACTTCCGGCATTGGCAGTACAAAAGCACAATAAATTCATTATGAACTCTTGAAATTTATCATTCTTTAGAGTTTTTGTAATACCAAAAATGAACTGAATTTTTAAATAACTTTTCTGCTATTGTAGAACTGAAGTTTTCCTCATTGATTCATGTGAGCTGACTCATGTTCAGTATCAATTATTGAGTATTTGGATTACTTCAGGATTTATTTCATTGTAAGTGAAAGCCAATAAAGATTTCTGAAAATAGACTTCTAGTTAAGATGGTGGCAATGTAGCCATGACAAAGCAGTCTGGGGTGGTGTGTGGTGGGGGAAATAAGCAGAAAAACAGCACAATACATTCTTCTACTGAAAAGTGAAGGTGTATAAAGAATTATCAACCACAGAAAAAGCAGGAGAAACCCAGAGCTTCTAACAACTACCCAGTCAGCCAGAATCAGCTCCTGCCATGGCCCTGGAGGCTGCTCAGCTGGGAAGATCTACATGTGCCTGCCCAGCCTGAGCTGCAGGAACTAAAACACAGTGAAGGGATTTTTCACTCCTACCAGACCCACAAGAAACCTGAAGGAGAAAACAACAGGAACCAGCTAAGCAGCCTGGAAACTTCAGGTCCTTTCCACAGCTTCCCCTCCCCCAACTGCTAGCACAAGCAACCACTGAAGAACACCAAGCGATCTTGATGACACAGCATCTAGAACAGCCAATTAAAACAGCAGATCCACTGACCCAAGATAGCCTATCTGAATCCACAGTGCAGGAAAGAGGGACCCAAGAGGGCATTTAGCATAGGTGAGACCAAAGCCATCCCAAAAGGTAACAGGGCCTATTTATTCTGGGTCAATACCTGCCCCAAAGCTGTGGAAGAGCTAATTGTAGCTTCTATATCAGGGAAGGTTATGTGTTAGCTTTGATTGATGTACTAGTGGTCTGCTTCACAATTCTTAAATAAGGTGTGTTTGGAATTTGACTTGTGTTGCTTTAGGTATTTCCTGATTTATAGCACTTTCTTCTTTCTTTCTTGGGGGAAAGGTCTCACTCTGTCTTAGGCTGACCTGAAACCCATTACTGACCAGAAATCTCAGCCTCTCATATGACAGGAGTAAGGGTATGGATCAACTCACACCCTTAAGGACTGTGGCTTTGTTACATTATCTGTTTGTTTTAAACCACACTCATGCATAAATATTCTGTTCTGGCATTGATTGAATGTGTATATTGCTGAGATGAATTTTAGAATTTGCCTGTATTTTACCTCACCCAGCCTACTAGAATACATGCATAGCAGGCAAACTCAACCTAGGGTCATTTCTGCTGAATATATGGGAATAATATAAGATCCAGACCAGGCATCTTCAGCTGCCTAATAATACTGCAGATAATTAAAAACCCAAGGTTCAAATTAGCTCAAGATGCAAAAATCTCTATGTTATTGTTGTAGACAGTTTTAGGTTCATTGAGATGAACTTCCACACCATGCACACTTATGGAGGAAGGGATATTTATTGAAGCTTACAGGTCTAGGGGGAGTTCCATAATGGCAGAAGTTAATCTCCTCTTACAGGACCAGGCAGAGAGAGAAACCATAAACCCAAAGCCATACAGAACATTTGAGGAACTCCACGTGGAACTAAGCATTTTGTATATCTTTAGATTGGAATTTTAAATCGACCACTACATCTTAGAGCTGGACCTTAAGATTGACCCAGTAACATCGCCTCCAGCCAGGTGGCTGTAGATGTAAACTACAAACTAATAAAACACTGAATATATTGGGAGCCACTTATTCAAACTACATTTTGCCTTTGAGCCCCCAATAGATTTAAAATCATCACACATTGTAAACTGTAGTCAGTCAAATTTCAAAGGCCCCACATTCTTGATTAACTTAAGATTGTGAGCCCTGTAAATTCAAACAAATAAAATACTTTCAACATATAAAGGCACAGAGTAAACATTTTTAACTGGTATAAGGCATACCGAGGAGAGACTAGAACAATATAAGCTCAACAATCGTCAAGCAAATGTAAAACTTCTGTAGTTCAAGTCCAATATAACCAGAGAGTAACAGATTTTTTTTTTAATTTTACCCCTCCAGCTGGGCAGAGTAGCTAGGGAAAATTTTCATCCCAGGCCAATAGTGCACTCCATGGTAACCCTTGCATAGTCCTGGTATATCCCAAACATCTTCAGGTCTCCATGCAAATCATGGTTCATCTTCCAAAGGTTTTTTTCAGCCTATCATGGTCATTGTGACTGCATATATGCCACATCTCAGCAATGGTTCCTGGAACTGTGTGTATTTTATGGCCATTTCATGCATTTTTTTTTTTTGTTTCCAAAACTAATATCAGGTGTGCAGGACACAGTCATATTCTTAATTCAAGACCAAATAAATCATAACCTTGAAAAGCAGGTTCCTTTTCTATTTAATTCTTTCCAAAAGAGTTTGCATGTCTATCATAGTCTTTCCTCAGGCATCCTCTCCATTGTTTTAATGTAAAGCAGTTGGGTCATCTTCCTTAAGATTGGTAATGTGTTGACAATAGCAGCTTCAGTAACCTAAAACCAGTCTCAGCATCTGTAATTTTCACTTGCTTGAGGTTTTTCTAACTTAAAATCTCAAATCTTTCAGTCCAATATATTTAACCAAGCACATCAGTCCAATACAAATTTAACATTGATTAAACTCTCTGGGCCTGGGCAGCAGAAAGTTGCCAGCCCTTATGTCAGTAGCACATTTCAATAAAGTCCTCTGTAGTCTTTCCTTCCCCTTAGAAAGCCCATAAGCCAAGCCTCAAAGTTTAATATTGTCTGTACTTAACATTCTCAAACTCTCATCAGAATAGTCCATAAAACTTAGCTTACCATTCCAGAAGACATCTTCAACTGTAAGCACCAAGTCTATGTCTGGTCCTCCAATACAAAGTTTCCAAAAGACCAAAATCCATATGGTCAGGTTTATTTCACCCCACTCCTGGTACCAACTTCTGTTGAAGACAGTTTCAGGTTCATTGAGATGAACTTACAGACCAGGACAATGTTATGGAGGAAGGGATATTTATTCAAGCTTACAGATCCAGGGACGTTCCATAATGGCAGAAGAAGTTAATATGCTTTTACAGGACCAGGCAGAGAGAGAGAAGCCATAAGCCAAAAGCCACACAGCACATTTGAAGAACTCCACATGGAACTAGGCACTTTGTATATCTTTAGATTGGAATTTTAAATCCACCACTACACCTTAGGGCTGGACCCTAAGATCCACCCAATAAAACCACCCCTAGCCAGGTGGCTGTAGATGTAAACTACAAACTAATAAAATACTGAATATATTATGGGCCATTTATTCAAACTACCACAATTATAATACAAGAAACCCCAAAAATCAAGACTGTACAATTCCACCAAACATTATAAATCTATCAGAAATGACCTTCAGTGAGACTGATTTAGATAAAATTCCTGGCAAAGAATTGAAAAGAATGATTATATTAATGTTCAAAGAAATTAAAGAAGAAATTAAAGGACTCAAGGAAGAAAACAAATGCCTGAAGGAATCTGTAGGAAAGAAAAAAAAAACAGGAAACCAACTTAAAGAAATAAGGAAGACAATATAAGACATGAGTAAGGAAGTAGAAATAATGAAGAACTACAAATCAGAAATACTAGAATTGCAAAACAGAGTAAGTCAAATAAAAAATTATAGAAGAAAATTTCCCCCAAATAGGAAAAAAGATGTCAATACAGATACAGGAAGCCTTTAAAATATCAAACAGACAAAGCCAGAATAGAATTTCTCCTCACCAAATTATAATTAAATTACTAAACACACAAACCAAAGAAAATATATGGAAAGCAATTAGAGAGAAATATCAATTCACACATAAAGGCAAGCCTATCAGGGTAAGAGCAGATTATTTATCATAAACATGAAAAGCCAGAATGGCTTGGAATGTTATATTCCAAGTTCTGAAAAATAACAACTGTCAACCAAGATTAATTTATCCAGCAAATCTATCCATCCAAATTGACAGAGAAATAAGGACATTCCACTATAAAAATGAGCTAAAGAATATATGACCATTAAGTCAGCTCTGGAGAAAATACTTGAAGGGAACTGAAGAGAAAGAAAAGCACACACATGAGGAACCAGGAAAAAATAACCCATACTCAAGTAACTGTTAATATAAGAGAGTAAAGGGAAAACAGGAAACTCTACCAAATAAGAAAAATGACAAGAACAAACACCAGCATTTCAATAATAACTCTTACTATCAATGGCCTCAATGCCCCAAATAAAAGACACAGGCTTGAAGAGTGGATTAGAAGGAAGGACTCTTCTGCTTGTTGCCTCCAAGAAACTCACCTTTTCATAAAGGACAGACAGTATCTTGGGATAAATATATGGGAAAAGTATTTAAAGCAAATGGGCATAGGAAACAAGCAGCTGTTGTATCCTAATATCTGACAAGTTAGACTTCAAACTAAAATTAGTTTGGAAAGATAAAGAAGGTCATTGTATATTGATTAAAGGGACACTCCAACAGGAGGATATTACAGTTTTAAACATATATGCACATAACACAGGGGCTCCAAATTTCATCAAACAGTGATTAGAATTAAGGTCACAGATAACACCAAGCACAACTGTAGTGAGTGACTTCAATACCCCACACTCATCAATTGACAGGTCATACTAGCAAAATATATATGGAAGCATCTTGATTAAATGATGTCATAAAACAAATGGATCTAGCAAATATCTATAAAACTTTCCATCCAAATGCTAGAGAATACACATTGTTTTAAGCAGCACATGGAACATTCTCTAAAATAGATCATTAGGACACAAAGTAAACCTTAATAAATACAGGAAAATTGAAATAAATCCTTGTACTCTATCTGATCACAATGGGATTAAATTACAAATAAACAGCATGGAAAACTATACAGCATACATATAATCATGAAAATTAAACAGTACACTACTGAATGATGAATGGGCTATTGAAGAAATCAAGAAGGAAATAAAATAAATTCATAGAATCAAATGATAATGATAACATGACATACCAAAACCAATGGGACACAATGAAAGCATTCCTAAGAAGGATATTTATAACTTTAAGTGCCTATATTAAGAAATTAGGGGCTGGAGAGATGGTTTAGTGATTAAAGCGCTCGCCTTGAAAGCCTAAGGACCCAGGTGCAATTCTCCAGGACCCATGTAATCCAGAAGCACAAGGTGGTAAATGCATCTGGAGTTCTGTTCGCAGTGGTTAGAGGCCCTGACGTGCCCATTTTCCCTTCTCGTCTTCTCTTGTCTTCTCTTCTCTTCTCTTCTCTTCTCTTCTCTTCTCTTCTCTTCTCTTCTCTTCTCTCTCTCCCTCTTTGTCTCTCACAAATAAATAGATAAAGATATGCAAATGGAATTGAACTTAAAAATAAGAAATTAGAAAGGTCACAAGTAATAATGCTCTACCTTAAGGACTTGGAAAATGAAGAACAAGGCAAACCAAACATCAGTAGATGGGAAGAAATGATAAAGTTTAGGGCAAAAATTAATCAACTCAAAAAAAAAAAAAAAAAAAAATTACAAAGAATCAGTAAAACAAAGAATTCCACAGAAAACTGTGAACATCTGCTCCCTCCCCCCAATAAAAATAATTGTCCTAAAGTGAAATACAGTGGAGCAAGCAAATTCCAAGTAAGGACACAGCACTGGTCAGCCTGAACTCTGGTAAGATAAAAATTTCTAGCTGAAAGATAAACATAAGTTGAGATGTAGGACCCATCAGAGCACCAGATATTGAAATGCACATGCAGAAAGCTGAACTAAGCCACACACTTTGCAAGCAGAAGTTGGCCAGGTGGCAAGTATTATGAGACAAGGCTGAGGAGAGAGTCAACCCCTACTGATGCCAGGGCAGAAATTCCACCCCATAGTTACCCATTTCAGTTCCACTGAGATTTGCACACCTGCTAATCTGGTCAAACAGGTTTAAACTGAAAACATCAGCCTAAAGATTCAATCAACAGTTCAATCCATAAGGCATCTCATAGAGGGGTGAAGTTTTCTCCTACTTAAAAATAAAGGTTTACACCAATGCTTTTTTTTTTTTTTTTTTTTTTTTTTTTTTTTGAGTTAGGGTCTCACTCTAGTTCAGGCTGACCTGGAATTCACTATGTAGTCACAGGCTGGCCTTGAACTCACAGTGATCCTCCTACCTCTGCCTCCTGAGTGCGGGATTAAAGGCATGCGCCACTGTGCCCAGCAACCAATGATTTTTTTTTTTTTTTAAGCAGGAAAAGATTCAATGAAACTACATTGGGAAGAATAAAGAGGTCCAGTGACAATCCCTTGCCTCATCCAGTCCATTTTAGGATTTGGGTTTAAGCAGAAGACAAAAGGTATGCATGGCTAAGCATTCTTCTCAAGGCCTGGTCCTGCCCATTGTCTCAGCCCCTGTCTTTCTCCAGAAAAATGTCCTCAAATCTTTCTCCAAGGCAAGTTCTTCCCTAGGACAAACAGCCTTTTTCTTTTACTTTTTTCAGCATGAGATGTCTGGGGAAATTTCAATTTTTGAAGAGTCTACTGTTTCAGTAGTCTTGACAGTCACATGGAAGGGCTCAAGTATCTCTGCAAATCTTCTTTCCTGCAAAAACCATTATAACCCTGCCATTAAGGATAACAGATTATGATTTACCAGAAACTTTAGGTATTAATTTTAGCCTGAGTATCATGAGTGAATCCTTTTCCAATCTCCCACTAATGTTATTTTTACTTTACTTTTATTTCACTTTGTTATTTTTTTCAATCTTCACTCTTACATAAGTTTAAAATAATTTCTTGTAACACAGTGGCTTAAAACTACAAGTCAATACCATAAGAAACTACAGAAAATATGCAAGTCACAGGGACTGAACACAACAGTATTGAATGAGGAATGCTTCTGTCACCAAAGAAATAAGAATTCCTAGAATTGATTAATAATGGAAACATAACATAGTAGAACTAGGATACAATGAAAGCAGTTCTAAGAAGGAAGAGTATAGCAATAATGCATACAAATGAATAATTTTACTCAGGGTCCTTGAAGAAAAAGACCAAACAAGCAAAAAAATCCAGTAGTTGAAATGAAATAATAAAGATAAGGACAGAAATCAATGAAATGTAAATGAACAGTACAACACAAATCAGTGAAACAAAGAAGTGGTTCTTTGAAAAAATAAATAAGGTCTATAAATACTTAGCTAACAACCAAAATAAATAAGGAGAAGATGCAAATCATTAACATCAGAGTTGAGGGGTGGAGAGATATCCCAGTGGGTAAAGTACTTGATGCACAAGCCTGAGGGCTGGAGTCTGAATGCCTAGCACCCTCAGAAATGCCAGGGGGGTGTGGTGACTCACTTGTAATTCAGCTCTCAGGAGGCAGAGATGAAGGATCTTCCAGGGCAATCTGGCTCACTAGACTGGCCAAATTGTCATGCTTTGGATTCAAGTGAATACTATTTCAATAAATAATGTGGAGAGAGGTTGAGGAAGATACCCAACATCAACTTCTGGCCTCTGCATTCATGTGCTCACACATGAATGTGCACCTGCACACACATGTGCCCACATATGTGAACACACATGTACTTATGACGTTGCACACACATGGGAGAAAAACTGGAGTAAAAATGGCAGGTATCAGCCAGGCGTGGTAGTGCACACCTTTAATCCCAGCACTTGGGAGGCAGAGGTAAGAGGACTGCTGTGAGTTGGAGGCCACCCTGAGATTGTAAAACAGGTCAGCCTGGACCTAGAAAAACCCTAAAAAAAAAAAAAAAAAAAAAAAAAAAGGAAGGTATCCAAGCAGATAACAATGAAATTCAGAAGACTATTTCAGAATAGTTTGAAACTCTATATTCTAATAAATTTTAAAATCTACATGTATGGATAAATGTCTACACATAAATGACCCACATAAACTAAACAAAAATATACATGAAGCATAAATAGATATATAGCAAGTAATAAGACTGAAGTGATAATACTCTGAAAACTAAAGAAACCTGAGCCCCAGATGTATTCATTATTGAATTCAGCTAGACCATGGAAGAAGTAACACCAGTGTTTAAATACAGAACTTTACAAAGCCAGGATTAGCCTGGTACCAAACCAAGGGAAAAGCACAACAAAACATGGAAAGTACTAACCAATTTCTTTTATGAATTTTTTCATTAAGTATGAACATATTTTACTCATATTAGCAGGCATGTAGTTATCACAGTATATGACTTGTAATAAATATGATACTCATTTATTATAGGGCTTAAGTGATGTTTAGTTTACCATGGCAATAATCATAAACAAGCATAAATTAAATGACAAAAATGTTAAGCAACTATATTAAGCTAAGTGATGTAGATTGATTGAATATAACATTAACTTATTATTTTTATATTTCTTAAATTTTATGTATTTTATTGCGAGATTTGGAAAATTTTCTTCAATAATTTTGTTGGATATGTTCTCTGTGCCTCTGGTCTGAATTTCCCCTCCTTCTGGTATAGCCTTGATCTGGATGTTTGGTCACTTTAGGGTGTCCTACAGTTCCCTCATATTCTGTTCACTTTATTTTTTGAACTTAGCAAAGATTTTGGCCCTCATGATCATTTTCTTCTGTCTTATCTTTCAGGTCAGAGATTCTGTCTTCCACATGACTAACTCTGTTGGTGAGTGGTTCTAGAGAGGTTTTTTAAAAATTCTATTTGATTTTTACTTCCTGTTGTGTTGTTTTGCATCATATCCATCTCTTTATTGAGGTACAATTTCAATTTGAGTTCTGGTTTTCTTGATGCTTCCTGTAGTTTATTCTTGCATTTGGTCAAGTCTTCATTAAGATTAATCAACTGGTTGTTGAGGTCTTACATTTTTTGACTTACCTTCAATTTATTCATATCTCTTTGGAGGATTCTAACATTTACTTCAATCAGGTTAAGCCTGCTGTCAAAAGCTGAATGCTCTAGGAGATGATTCTGTTCAACTTCATTGGTATGATTGTTGGTTCCTTGAGCATTTGCTTCAAGTTCAGTAATTTCTTTGTTTTTTAAATCAGGGTCACCTTGGTTGTTGTGTTTTCATTTTGGGAATGAATTTCTGTTGATTTCTCTATGATTTCATTGGAGGTTTCCATTGTAGGACTAGGCATCCTTGGAGGACATCTCTCAGTTTCATTGGCTTTTTTGCATTGTTGTCTACCCATTTTAGGAAGATTGTCTATTTTATTCAGAGGGAAGCAAAGTTTTGTCCTTTAGCCAGTTCACCGTCTGACTCAGGTGATTAGGGATGTTGATACCCAGTGGCCAGTCAGAATATCAGAGCAAAAGGCCCGATTCCACAGTTCACACAGGGATCAGGCCTCTTCAAGCAGGGCGCAATGGGACCTACCAGGACCAGAGGACTGGGAGGAGAAAGGGAACAAGGATCTGGCCTACTTTGTGCCAAGCCCTCCAGCACACAGACCAGAGCAGACAACTTGGACCTGGGAAGTGGAGGGAGCCCAGAAATGGGTCTGGCCTACTCACTCCAGACCATGGTGCCTGCCCCACACTGTCAGTGCAAGGAACTCAGACCCAGGAGTTGGGAGTAGCCCAGACATTCTTCTGGCCTATTCACTCCAGACCAAGGCACCTGTCCACCCACTGTCTGAGCAAGGAACTCAGGCCTGGAAGGTGGGAGGAGTCTCTTTTATGAATTTGCCTGCAGATATTCTCAACATTACTGGTAAATGAAATTTAACAATGCCTTAAAAGATGTACCATAATCAGATTGGTTTTGCTGTGTGGATGCAAGAATGATTCAAGCAGCAAATGAAGACGTGTTTTGAAAAACAAACAACAAAAAAGCACAATTAAAAAAAATCACTTTATTTAAAAAGCTACTTCATGCATTTCATTTAGATTTTTCACATGCTGAAAATACCACACAGGGTAGATTCCCATGACAAGTTTTCCTAGATGGTACTTTGAAGTGATTGATAACTCTGCAAAGATAGCAATTGAAAATGAAGCTTCTAGAAAGTGTAACATTAGAACAGCTTTGCATTGTTTTGGCTTCACTGGCACTCTTGGTAAACTTTTATTTTTATTGTTGAGACAGTAACATAATTTAGATATCCAATGTATCACAAAAGTCCACATGGTAAGTTTGTATTACAAGTGGGGTGAGACTCTGCTCTCTCACACACTGGGTGTGCTCTGGCAGGAGTGAGTAGTGAAACTGCTGTCACACATACTGAGGGTGCCCTAGGAGGGCATGTGAAGGGTTAATAGCCTTTCTTGAAAACTAAAGGGAACCAAAGAGTTAATAGCTATCCCTAAAGCTTGTGGGCAATAAAGAAGTTTGGCACCCTTCCCTGAATGATGTACTCCCCTTAGCTTAGCCAGCCTTGAGAATCCTCCCTTAGACACTCCTGGCTGAAGAAGCCTGTTCTGAGCAAGGACACAAATTGTTACAATTTTCTTATCAACTGCACCTGGTCCAGTCTGTTTTCCTTAGGATTCTCCTTATAAACTTACACCCTAGCCGGACTCAGTGCTTCAGCCTCCATCCCACAGGAAAGCTGAGGCCCTCGCTGTTGCTCTCAATAAAAAAGTCTGTCTATAGAAATCAAAGTCTGGTGTTCCCTTTTGCTTTTCTCTTACACTTTCCTACAGTATGGTGAGACTGCTCACACACATACTGGGAGTGACCTGGGAGGGTATGGTGAAACGGTTCTCACACATGGTGGGGGTGCCCTGAGAGGGTTTGGTGAAACTGCTCTCAAACAAACTGGGGGTGCCCTGAGATGCTGTAGGGGAGACTGCTCTCTAATTCAGCTTCTTAGACATGAGGTGAGTGGCTTCCTCTCCATGTGTCAGGATATACTGCCTCACTATAGGTCCAAAAACCATAAGGCTTACACAGCTAACCACAGGCTGAACTCTCTGAACCCATAAGCCAAAATAGACTCTTTTCCTTGGCAAATTGATTATATCTGATGTTTCTCACAGTGGTGAAAGTCTATCACAGATAATGTGGGTTTTTTGTTTTGTTTTGTTTTGTTTTTTTGGTTTTTCGAGGTAGGGTCTCACCACTCTGGCCCAGGCTTACCTAGAATTCACTCTGTATTCTCAGGGTGGCCTCGAACTCATGGCGATCCTCCTACCTCTGCCTCCCGAGTGCTGTGATTAAAGGCGTGCACCACCACGCGATAATGTGTTTTTAAACTAACAAGAACAAGTCTATCATGCTGTTGGATTATCAGTCCCTTTCTCAATACTGTGGACAAATAGTAACTGACCAGAAGCAGCTAAGGGAAGGAAAGAGTTTATTTTGGCTTACAAACTTGGGGGAAAGTTCATCATAGAAGACATGGCAAACCAGCGCAGGAAGCCTTCATTACATCTTACCAGAGTCAGGAAGCAGAGTGAGAAAAGCAAGCCACCAGGGACCAATTTCCTCCAGCAAGTCTCTCCTACCTAACAGTTTCACAACCTTCCCAAACAGTGCTTCAAGCTAGGGATCCAGTATTCAAACACATGATCCTATGGAGCTATGCTACATTCAAACCACCATAGCCTCCTCTTAATTATTCTTGTACAGTTTTTCATCCATTATTTATATCTTTAAAAGTACCCTGAAGACCATTACATCATGCCAGTTATCCAAGTTATCCCTGAAAGGAGTAAATTCACACTTAGCAATAATTAAACATAGCAGAAGATAATGCTGAACTCACCCAAAGTCTCTAAAAGCAAGAAAATAGAAAAATTTGGGTCATCTTCCAGAATTTTACTTAATGTTTCTGGATGTGTCTCAGGTACTAGGAAGAGATAAGAGTGCAATAACATATGTGCTCTTATTCCACTAAATTCTCTGAATGTGTTTCCATTGTTACCCAGAATTCTTTCACCTATGATGGGGTGTTCAAAGCATGCCAGTCTAAAATGTGGTCCCTTTTCACTTGAGGAAACAGCAGAAGCCAAAGCACAAAAGGTAGAAGGAGTTCCCTTTGTTCTTTAGGCCCTAGACAGGACTGTAAAGCCTAGATGGCCTCCTCCTGAGCAGAGGGTATAAGGCTTGCAAATCCAGATGGGACCTCCACATATGCAGGGGAAAGATCAACCTTGATCTCCGAAGGTTTCAAAACCCAAAGAAGGTTATGCACAAAGGGCCTTTCTGAGCATTCCGCTAGATCAGTACTGTCATTATGTCATACTCCTATGGATCCAGTCATGTTTCTCCACAACTATCTACTTTATCAAGCAGTTTCCCATGTTTCTTTGAATCATTTCAAAAGGCTCCCATGTCACCTAAAAGTTACATTACACCAAGTTATGTATGCTTTTCTCTAAACCTGTCTTTGCTATAGAGAACTCAGTCATGAACTTAAAAATAAGTGATGTCAAGTTACTTTTTTTTTCCACCATATTTATCTTGCAGTCCATATTTATCAGCTATCTCTGTCAGTTTTCTGAACTAAATTTACACTAAGACTTCTTAATTTGAATATTAGAAAGCTGGAGAGAATGCAGTGAAAACTGGGATACAAGAAGTGATTGGGATAGAGTAGGTCTATCCTTTCTGAATAGCACTTTTATTCAAAGATTTAAAGTAAACATGTTACTTTTTTATTTTTTCATATACACTTGTATGGAATACATATGTGTGTGTACACATATTTGTATGTAAATGGGCACCCATATGTCAGTGCATGTAGAGCCAAAAGTTGACATCTTCCTTAATCACAACTTATTTTCTGAGGCAGAGTCTCTCAAGAATCCCCCGTCACTGCTTCCAAATGAGTGGTGGAGATTTGAAGTTAGATCCTCCTTATTCCACCAGCAATTTGCAGACTAAGCCATCTCCCTAAGCTCCAAAAGTGTTTTGATGTTATGGATTCTCTCAGAGATTTTACTACAAGCAAATTTGCATTTTTTTTGGATTATGCATAATGGCCATAAAAATTTAGTTGTTATGTGGCTGGTTGTGGTGGTGTATGCCTCTAGTCCCATCACTTGGGAAGCAGAGGTAGGAGGATCATTGTGAGTTCAAGGCCAGCTTGAGACTACAGAGTGCATTCTAGCCTGGGCTAAAGTGAGACCCTACCTTGAACCCCACCCCCTCAAAAAAATTGGCATGCCTAGCCACTGTCATACAAACATCACAGGTCTTCTAGTGATCTGAATTGAGAGGAATACAAAAAAAGTTATAAAGGGCAAAACTGGGCTAGAGAGATGGCTTAGCTGTGAAGCCTAAGGACCCTGGTTTGATTCTGCAGGTCCCACTTTAGCCAGATGCACATGGTGGCACATGTGTCTGGAGTGTTTGCAGTGGATAGATGCCCTGGTGCACCTATTCTCACTCTTTCTCTCTCTCCCTCTCTCTCTGTCTCAAATAAATAAAAATAAAATCTTTTAAAAAAAACACAAAGATTTAAAAGGCAAACTGCTTCAAGTCTAAGTCCCTACATGGGTGTAAGAGTATCAACTAAACAGACTCACACACTGGATAAACACAAGACATTGTCTTCCAGAGAAGACAATGAACTGTGGCCTCAAATTCCTTGACTGGGTTTTCAATCTCTGCTTGCTCCATATGATTAGCTTGGGGAATTTGCTGGTCAAATATTTTGAACTTGTGGGGAAATTTCAGGTTAGAATGAACAAACTTATAATACAGGATCCAAATCTTGAATAAGTAAAGTTATTTATTGTTCATCTTAGTAACAATGGTTTACTCATTAAAGTGATTTAGCATTAATTGTTTTTAAACATTATGTATTTATTTATTTGAGAAAGAGAGAGAAAGAAGCAGAAAGAGAGAATGGGCATGCCAGGGCCCCTAGCCACTGCAAACAAACTCCAGACGCATGTGCCCCCTTGTGCATCTGGCTTACACAGGTCCTGGGGAATCAAACCAGGGTTCTTAGGCTTCACAGGCAAACACCTTAATCATGAAGCTATTTCCCCAGCCCCTAAAGTTAATTTTTAAAAATTTCTGATTTCAGAAATGTATGAGGCCATCCATGAAAGGGATATTCCAATGTCAGATAAGTATTACTAATTATAGAGAGTACCTACACGGGTAAACCTCCTGGAGAAAGGGTGGCTAAGAACAAGTGAGTGTTTAGTGCTTAGTACTGGTCCTGCTACAGGCCAAAAACCAGGTTAAACTGAGTCACTGCTGCTGCTACTACTCCTGTTACCACAGTGTTCTTCACTATCACAAATAATACAGAAGTAGAAGAAATAATACTGGGGCAGCTTTTAACATCTTAGGTTTGACATTACTCTTTCTCTACCAAAGGAGGACTTTCTGCTTCCTTTCAGACCCTCTGCCCACTTTCTGTAATAGTTCTTACCCTTTGCAGAAGAAGACAGTCGTATAATAGGACACAGGAATTGCCATTTCTCTCCAAATATGAAAGGATCCCAAATCTTCAGGGAAACTTTATCCAAAAGTTAAAATCCATTAGCATGTGAAACTGCTGTCTGAATGTGTGCATGTGTTTCTATTGAAAAGTAAAGTACACACAGTACATTGATTCTTCTTAGTTACGGATATTTCTGAAGAAAGTAGTTTTTCTGGAGCTTTTACTTTTAAGTATTTAGTTCAATTCTAGAAGTAGATCTACTTTTAAAATTTGCATGATGCATAAAATTTTAAGTGGTTTTTAAAATATTTATTTATTTGGGGGCTGGAGAGATGGCTTAGCGGTTAAGGTGCTTGCCTGCTAAGCCTAAGAACCCGGTTCCAATCTCCAGGTCCCACATTTAGCCAGATGCAAAGTGACACAAGGGCGCAATGCCGCACTTGACCACAAGGGAGCGCACACATCTGGATTTCTTTCCCAGCAGCTGAGAGACTGCTGGCGCGCCCATCTCTATCTGTCTCCCACTCCCTTTTCTGTCTGTCTTTCTCTGTGTCTCTCTCCAAAAATAAATAAAATGATTAAAAAAAATTAAAAAAATATATTTATTTGAGAAAGAGAGAGAGAGGAAGAAAGAGACAGAGTATAAGTATGGTGACACTAGGTCCTTCTGCCACTACAAATGAACTCCAGATGCATGTGCCACTTTGTGCATCTGGCTTTATGTGGGTACTGGATAATTAAATCTAGGCCAAGCAAGCACCTTTAACCACTGAGCCATCCCATCATCCCACATTAAATTGTTTTGAATAATTCATTATTTCATCAATACTTTTTTAAAGAAGGTAAACCTTACATCATGCTAAGAGCTTTTGATAGAAATCTTTACTTTTAACCCTTGAGAATATGTACAAGACAACATGAATGTTTCCTGACCTGTGTAGGATTGTTTTAAGTTTCTTTTGTCTTTTTAGGTATCAATTAATTTTTATGAATACACAGGGGAAGATGAGGGAATCGACAATCAAGTGAAGAACTTTGATACCAACCAATATGCATGCCCTAACCCAAAGAAATTATGTGAGCACTTAGGATTTTTTGTTAGAATTGTGTGAATGTAGTGAGAAATGATTAATTTACTTCTGCCTCTTGTATTACCAAGAAGAGAAAAAGACTGGGGCCTTTGAGCTCACATAGCAGTAAATAACAAATTCCAGCACTGGGAGTAATTCCATTTCCATTTGCCAAGTCTGAGCACTGAAGGATGATATGGCCTCTCTTCCATCCTATTGAGCAAATCTGCCTCTGGGAGTTACCTTATCCAAGTTCACAGCAGAACACCCCATTGATCATGAACAATACCTATTATAACCCAGATAGACCTAGGATTCCGCTACACAATTATTCATCTCATTGTTTTTATTCCTGACTTTCAAAATACTTTTTCAGGAATCCAAAATTTCAGGCCAATATTAACTTCTCTTGATCTGAGTCCTGCAACTTCCCAGTAAAATCCATTTATGGTCTCTAATTGTTTAGCACAACATCACAGATTTGCCAACTTCCTGTGGCTCAGCCTTACTAGTGAGGTTGAATAGCAACCCCAGTTAGTGGCCATCATGGTATGCAGTGAGGCAATATAAAAGTTTAAAATAAGCATACAACATTAAAGCATTTAATTATTTATGCTTTGTCATACAAGAGAAACTCTGTCCTTGTAAGTGTTAGAATTAGAGAAAAATAAGATGAAGTTTACATAAAGTGCAGCCTTACTGTAGTCCTGATAATCTGCTCTCCAAAACCTTCTCCCAGGGCAAACCAGGCATGACTGACAGTGCATGCCTGTGACCCAGTACTTGGAACAGAAAGGGACTACATAGTGAGTTCCCGGCCAGCCAGGGTTGCCTCGACCATGACTCAAATAAGCAAGCAAGCAAACCAACTAAACTTCCAAACCAAACCAAACTAAACCAAGCCAACCTTTGCTCAGCTTTGTGGGTCACAGCAAGACATATCTGAATTATGAAACTACCAATTAGACAAGTCAAGGCCATATGCAGCAACAAAGGAAAATATTCTTCGGTTTTGGCGACAATAGGGCATCATTAATTTTGTTCTAAATTTCAAGAAGCAGAGTATATTTTTCCCACCACAAATTTGAGTTTATGTGCTCACTTTTAGATTTAAGTAAAGTGCTAGTTAATATTTTACCAATGGAAAACACATTCTTAAAATCCAAAAGAAACTTTTTAACTAGAATTATTGTGAGGCTATAATATGGAGTCAGACTCACTACCACTATGTTTTGAGGTCCCTGTGAAGTGATATTATGCAGAAATGAGAACTCTTTATTTCATGTATGGGATACCATAATATACCTGACAGAAAGTTACATGAAACCTGAAATAGGCAGCAGAGGTACTCTCAGTTCAGCAGTGGCCTTGATGGTGACTTATCTGGGACACACTTCAGCAGTGTAATAGCAATGCTACCTTGCAGATGCTTGTGCATTAGAGATGTGTATAGCTTTGTCTGGTAGATTGAATAAACTTAAAGTTAGTCATCCTGTAACACACTTACCAGTTTAGTACCTAACCTACTAATTTTATCATTATGCATTTTGGTAGAAATTACAGATAGATTAAGATAGATATACAGACAGACATAACCAAGATACATTTCATAAGTATTTGTTTGAACCAATTGTAATAACATTGTTTCCTAACATATTAATTAGCTAAATAGCATTTTATGTGCTCATTTTATATTTTCCCATAGTCTAAATTATTTATAATTATATTTAATATATCCTAAATAAGCTTATAATGACAATAACAAAAATAACAAAGCCTTCAGCCTAACAAAATAATTGAATTTTAGAACTAAGAAACCTCAAAATACTCCACTTTTTCAAGTTTCAATTGATAGTCTTAAGATAATTGACAGTGAAAAGTATTTTTAATTCTCCTGCTCTCACATTTTCACATCAAATAAATCCCCAAATCCCTGTTTAAAATACTTTGCGGCTTCCCATAGTCCAGAAGTTAATATTAAAATAATTTCACTCAAGCCTTTAAGGTCCTGCATGGTATAAGTTATATTCCATGCATGCTGTCCTAGGTTGTAGCTCTGTTCTCTGGAATGATTGAGCAATTATTTTCTTCTTTAAAGGGAAAGGTAGTAAATATTTTAGGCTTTTGAGTCTTTAATTTGTTGCAGTTACTCATTTTGTCATTGGAGCAAAAAGACAATATGTAGATGGAACGTCTTCCAGGTCACCCTTTCAAATCTTTCAGCACCTTCAGTAAATAGACCATTTTTGTCTATCTCAGGACGTCCATAGGTAATGTTTCTCATGTCTGCTTTCTTTGCTTCCAGAACTCTCTTTCCTAACTGGACTGATTCACACATGTATATAATGATGTACTCCCTTATAGGCATCTGAGTCTGTGCTCCCTTGTGAGACGATCACTCTTGGAAGGCTCTAGAACACACGTGCTGTAGAAAAATCCCTTGAGTGCCAGGCAAGAAAGATCCAGTCTTGCAAGGCCTCAACTTCTCAGGAGTCAAAGGCAGAACAGCTTTAGCTTGTAGGGTAACAAGCTGAAAATAGTTCTGAAAGCCTTTTCACAGCCAGGCACATCAAATTAACCTGTCCATAGTGGTTTTGCTTGTTGTTTTCTAAAGCCCTAAGTCTCCTTTTCTACAAATAAAGCTACTAGAAGGTCTTCTTTGTGGAAATCCTTTAAGAAAATCAAAGTTAAAATAAAAATCAAGGAGACACAAAGCCCCTTCCCAAATCAGGTTTGAAAGATAACAAATCACTGCAATTTTTATCTTTTTTAGTATGACTCATACAGTTCTTTGTTCTCAGTTATTTATGTGCTTGATGTTTTCACCAATGTATTTGAAAGTGTTTTCATTTAGGAATTTCTTTGTTCAGTGACTATAAAAGCTTCATGAAACTGTGACCACTTTAAAGCATGGTATTTGAGACAACCTGAATCTGTTCCTGGGCCATAGTCACTTATGTTTGGCTTCAGAATAAACTATCTCTTATTCCTCTTGGGGTGAGAGCTGTTTTTTCTTTTCTTTTTTCATTATCATTCACAACTATAAACCTTTATTAAATAAAAAGTTATATACTTCTAAGATAAAAGTCCAGAATGACTATTCCCACACCAAAAGAGGAAAATAGGAGGATACGAAGGAAATGCACACCAAAACTAAGGCTGAGCCCCAGCAAGGAAAACACTAACCCTTGCAGTTCAAAATCCAGCAGCTGGATTTTGATGGAATCATATGAGGACTTTGTGGTGGTTTGATTCAGCTGTCCTCCATAAACTTAGGTGTTCCGATGCTAGGTTCCCAGCTGATGGAGATTTGGGAATTAATGCCTCCTGGAGTCAGTGTATTGTGGGGGCGGGCTTATGTCCCCTTGTCAGTGTTTGGCACACTCTCCTATTGCTGTTGTCTACCTGATGTTGGCGAGGGGGAGATGTCCACGCTCTGCTCATGCTATTATTTTCCCCTGCCATCATGGAGCTTCCCCTTGAGTCTGTAAGCCAAAATAATTTTTTTTTCCTACAAGCTTTTCTTGATCAGGTGATTTCGCCAGCAATGCAAACGTGACTGAAACAGACTCCAACAACCTTGGATTTGCCTCCAGATTTGCCATCTGTAGCACACATATCCTGTCTCTTGCACTGGTTTCACTCTGCCTACAGCTTTCTTCTGTCCATGTCCCATGGCCTTAGAATCTCTAACACCCTGGAGTTTTGTTTCTGATTTATATCTCACCTTTACATCTTCACACAGTGGCCTCAGGTCCTCCTTGCAGGGAATCTGACTCTACCTGCCTGGTACTAGTGACCCTCACTCTTTCATCTTTGACACCTGCAAAACTAGTATCACATGGAAGATGCTCTCAAGTTCTGCCTACTTGACATATAAGCCTGGCCCTACTGGACCATATTTTAGCAGCCTTTGTGAGCCTTCAAGGCTGACCCTGGGGAAGGACAAAACAGGGAACCTCTGTTGTAGAATTCTCAACTAGGCGCTCTTCTTTCTACTGAAAGTACATTTCCGTAAATTAGACCCTTTAGGGAAGGGAACCTTTCCTCTACTACCCATACTTAGCACCAAGTTCCTCTGTAATGCTGTTAAACATTTTTTTAAACTTTTTATTTTATTTATTGAAGAGAAAGAGAGAATGGGCATGTCAAGGCCTCTAGCCACTGCAAATGAACTCCAGATACATGTGCATCTTAAGCATCTGGCTTCTGTGGGTAGTGAGGAATTGAAGCTGGGCCCTTATGCCTTACAGGCAAGCACCTTAACCACTAAGCCATCTCTCCACCAACCCCCAGCCTTTTTTTTTTTTTTTTAACAATTAACACTGCTTTGACTACACAGTCCATGTCAGCAACTTCAAATTATTCACACTCCTTTCCTCACAACACATTTTCATCTTTCTGTTCTCTCTCATTATACATCTGAATAAGCATGATGAGCAGAAACCATACTGTAGCCTGAGTACTATGCTGCCTTTCTCAGTGTAATTAGCCTATTACAGTAGAATGTAGCCTCATACAATTTCTCAAGACACAGACAGAATGAAGCCAGATTCTTTAAAATCTTATAACACAAATATCCTCTAGTCCAGTTCCTGATAGGATACTTGCACCCCTCTGAAAGCTAATGAGTAGGAATTTTTTTTAATATATATATATTTTTTATTTATATTATTTTGATTTTACATTCATAGTAAAGGATCCATTGTCCTCCTCCCTGTCCTCCCTCTTTCAAAGGGACCCTTGTCAATGGGGAATGTGGGCATTGTGAGGTTGGTTAAGTCTCTGTGCATAATGCCCCAACTATGGCTCTAACAATCTTTTTTATTTTGAGCCACATTGGGGTCATTTTAGTTCTCTTCAGTGATTCTGTGTCTCTGGATCTCTGGCTTAGTTGGAGGTGGATGTTCTCTGTGTTTATCTCCTTCGGCCTTTTGCTGGTGTCATGATCGCCATGAATACTGAACTCTTGCTCGTTGTTCTATGGTTTCAGCTGGGGCCCTGGTGAGGTGTGGTTAGCTGATCCTCCCTTCAGGTTCGATGTCCACCTGAAAAAAGATTTTTCTTCATATTCTGGTCTTCTCAGTTCCTACCAGAATTGCTCTCTAAACTCTGCTGATAGCATTCTAGGGCTTCTCTAGCTCATTTATCTATAGCAGTTACCTTCTTGTTACTGGGACAACCCAAATAGAAGCAGCCTATTGGAAGAAAGGGCTTATTTCAGCTTCTAGTTTCAAGGGAAAGATTTGTCATTGTAGGGAAAGCATGGCATCAGTAAGTCAGTAGAGAGTCACATTAGCCAGGAGGAAGTAGTCTGAACGAGCTAGCACTGGAGAGGTGACTACCATCCATCAGAGCTTGGCTTCAAGGTTTATCTTGTCTGTATGTGTACATGGGGCACACTTAGGTTTTCAGTCTGTGGGCTGGTCAGGTTCTCTCATCCTTTCAACACTCCTTAGCTCATACTCTGGGAAGTGGTGGCTGTCAGGAGTGTTTCACAAATGTTTAGGTAGAGTGGGGAGCACTGAGAACATTAGGATCTGAAAAGGTCGCAAAGCTTTCTTCATACTTTCAAGTCGGCCAGAGGGATGCGGCTTTAGGTGTGAAGTAGCTCACTGGAGTTTCTGGTCTTTGGACTTTGAAGCAGTGAACAACAGAGTTGACCCATGAAGAGGTTGATGGCAGGCTCAAGGGTATCAATCTCCAGTTAGTTTTAGCAGATGAGATCTGCCCCTGGCAAAACATGATGGGTCTACCTTCCACTATGTACTTCACAATTTGAGCCAGGCCTCCTGCTCCCTGCACATTTCAGCTTATCAGCATCTCGTCCTTCTGGTCTCCACAACTGCCCCCAATGGCTGACTCTTGTCTTGGGGCTGTGGTGGATTAATTTTCAGCTTTTCCATCTTGTAATTGTTCCTCCTCACCAGGCCTCCAGGGTAACTCAGTGTGACAGTAAGCTTCATATTGCTGGCAAAGAAACACCCAACCAAGGGCATCTTGTGGAAGGAAAGGGTTTAATTTGTCTGACAGACTTGAGGGGAAGTTCCATGATGGCAGGAACAACAATGGCATGGGCAGAGGGAAGGCATCACCTCCTGGCCAGCATCAGGTGGAGCAGCAGCAGGAGAGTGCGCCAAACACTGGCAAGGTGAAGCTGGCTATAAGACTCATAAGCCCCTACCAATGCACTGCCTCCATGAGGCTCCAATTCCCAAATTGCCACCAGCTGAGGACCTAGCATTCAGAAC
The DNA here is from genome assembly GCA_036365145.1 of Orientallactaga sibirica. NCBI lineage: Eukaryota > Metazoa > Chordata > Mammalia > Rodentia > Dipodidae > Orientallactaga > Orientallactaga sibirica. Next base: position 19,392,752 of record JAEOAD010000033.1, read on the forward strand.
ACATAAGCTTATGGGGAACACTTGATCAAACCACAACACTCCTTTTCCAAAAATGGGTTATTTCTCAAGATTATCCCTGGCCACTGCCCTCTGTCTCACACAGAGTGACAAAGTGGAATTCTTATCCACTTCTCACCTCTTCGACAGAAAAACAGTTTGAGCTCTCTCAACACAAACTACAACTGGTTTTTAGACTTGTGAGGGCACAGGCTTATCCTGACGGTGGAACTATCAGTCTCTCCACAGGCTTAGCACTGCTCCCTGCACGGGAAGAAGTCATCTCCTCCCCATCCCGCCACGTGAAAGCCACTATGCTGGAGCTTTTTGGCCAAGCGTCTTTTCTATGCATTGCTTTTCGTTTTCTCTGTACCTTCCTGGTATCCTGTCATTGCTTTTGAAAACGTCTGAAGCTATCCCTCTCTTCCTTTCTTTGAAGTAGTATCTATTTTTTCTTAGACTCTGACACTTCTCCTTCACTCAATCATTCAGTTGCAGCTTTAAGTCCACTATCTTACCCAGCAATCTGCCTTTGTTTTCACACCACAAAAAATGTCCACAATACCACCATGCCTCCTTAAATGCCAGCCTCTTCATGCTAAAATTTGCTTCTTTGTTTGCCACAGGAGTATGGACACTTGTGAGAGAGACACAAGAATGAAATGCTGTTTTGACTTCTATGCAGAACACAAAACTCCTCAGAAAATGCAAAGACAAAAATGTGAGGCAATTGTTAAAGCTGTAATAGTGGATGTGCCCTGGAAGGTCAAGTTTCTTTTCTTGGTAGTCTGTAAGTCTATAAGAAGGTTTGGTAAATCAGAACAAAAGCCCAGGGTCATGTATACATTGTGAGACAAGAGACGTGAAGCCTTTGTAGAAATCTGGAGGACCTTAGGTGGGACTAACACAAGTGTGGAGAGCAGATGGTTTAAACAAAAGACCTTGGGGACTCATGTCCCTGTGGATGACATGAAAGGCTTCTTGAAAAAGCAAAGCTTTCTCCATTTCTCCACTCTCCTACATCACTCTCTTGATAAGTGTCTTTTGTCTTTTAAGTTGAAACCATTGTATATTCTTTTAAAAAATTATTTATTTGTTTGTTTGCAAGCAAAAAGAAAGAGAGAGAATGGGTGTGCAAGGTCCTTTAAACCCTGCAAACAAACTGCAGATGAATGTGCCACTTTGTGCATCTGACTTTACATGGGTATTGGGGAATCAAACCCTAGTTGTTAGGCTTTGAAGGCAAGTGCCTTAACTGCTGAGCCATCTCTGCATCTCCTGTATATTCTTTTTAAGTGAATTTTACTTATAAATTATTTAGAGGTAAAAGAGTAAAGTAAGTGCAATGTGAATTTTCCTGGTCTATGGGTTTCCCAATCCATGGTTACCCTGATCCTCTCATTGCTAATAAAATCTCTCGGAGTTCAATGCATGATGGTTTCTAAGAGAAAGTATTGAAAGTTTGTATTTTAGCTTATTGATTTGTTAATCTTGGAAATCATTACAGCTGCCAATCCCTTGCAACCTGTATGTGTGAAGTGAGATTTGTCATTGATGCTTGGGAGTAAAACGAGCATTGAGCCTCTCCACAACATACCTCTACAGCTGCTGCAGCATATGGCAGGATATCACACCAAAGGTACTGGTGTGTCATTATTAACTCAAGTTGTAGCATATTCATTCAATATTTCAGTAATATTCCTGTATTTGAACTCTATTGTTTTCATTTATAGAGAATGACTAATTTTCTTTCATTGTGATTTGAGACCTAGAGTAAATTCAGAAATATGGAAACATTGGTGTTCTAAGATTACCTTAATGAGTCTTTTCCATTTTTTAGCCATTACATGCATTGTATTCATAGTTTTCACAATTAGAATGCTGCTGTATACAAACAGTTATAGGGCTAGAAGGTATAGGTCAGTGGCAGAATGCTTCTCTACTATTCACACAGCCTTAGGTTTTATCTGTAACACTACAAGAAAAAGTATAGGCAGAAAAGTCTCTTTCCTAACATCTTAGTTGAAGTAATTCCCCTTGGTGGATCACTTTTTGTTAGTTTGCTATGTGTGCCCTCTGCTGTTATGGACGTGTGAATTCTTAGGTGCTCGTGTTCCTACGCAAAGGATAGCATGTGTGTAATTCTGTTCTATGCCTTGCTCTTTCCGTTTAACAATCTACTGTACATGTCTTTCAGGATCAACACAAATAAAGGAGTTCCATTCCTTTATTCCTTTTTCTTTTTGCATATCTGTTTTCCTTCCTCCCCCCCCCCTTTTGATGTGACTGCATACAATCTCATTCTTTGGTTGGACCATAATTTATCTGACCAGTGCTCCTCTGACAGACTGCAGGAAGGTTTCTGTTCTTTTGTTTTTATACGTCAATATGGAGTGTGTTTTTGTTCTATACCACTTACTTTGAGTGCAGATAAATTATATTATACACTTCCTATAGTAGGATTGCAGGCTTAAATGGCGTGAACATCAATTTTGGTAAATTCAGACAAATGCTTTCATCGAAATAGCAGCATTTTGTATTCTCACCAACAATTTCTGACTGTTTTCAATGTCCTTACCAAAAGAGATTATTATTAGACTCACCAGTTTGGCCTAATAAGATTGTATGACACCAAAAAAATCACTTTGATGTTCTTCTCCTATATGTAAAGCTGAACATATTCCCATGCTTACACATAGTTTTCTTAAATATGAAATCAAGCATATTTCATTGTAAATTGTCACTCATGTATTTGGTCTATTTCCTAAAATTATATTTGTTGATCTCAAATTTTAGGATTTTTTGAAAATTTACTATGATTCTTAGATTTTGAACCAAAGGAATTTACCTAGAACCATACAGGAAAATATAAAATTTCATATTTTACATTTAAAATCCATTTAGAATCTATCTCATAGAATCTTATAAATGACAGATCCAAATTACATTTATATTTCCAGATGGCCATCTACATATTCCAATACCGCATCCTTCTTCACCTCAATATTAACAAGAGATCTTTGACATCTTTGACATGTCTTACCTACCAATATGTGTTTGGGTTGATCGTTGCTTTTTTTTTCTAATTTTTTAAATTATTATTCACTTTAGTAGTTCTTGTTTTAGTACTGTGTTGCTATATCTATAGAAAATTTTCATTTTATTGTTGTTAGACCCAGGGCCTTGCACATGCTAGGCAAGTGCCCACTGAGCTACATCCCCATGTTTGACATTTTGCTTTAATAACTGATGGGGCTATTCAATATCTCTTGGGCCTATTCCAGTTTTCCTAGGGAATTTTACTTTGTTTATTTCTAAACAATGACTTCAGAATTAAGATATAATAAATCTCAAGGTAATCATTTAGTTCTATTTTTATAAAAAACATTTTATTTGGATTTACTACAATTATAAACTAATCAGGCAAAAAATCATTTATTGAAATTTCAGAGCAAAGTACGTAATCTGTCTTCTTATTTAGTCAGATGTCCTTGCTGTCCCTCAAATATCTTCTAAAATTTTCTTCCTAATAGCTTTTTTTTTTTTTTTTTTTTTTTTAATATTTATTTACTTATTTGAGAGAGAGAGATTCAGAAATAGGCAGGTGGGGGTGGGGAATGGGCACGCCAGAGCCTCCAGCCTTGCAAACGAACTCCAGATGTGTGTGCCCCTTGTGCATCTGGCTTACGTGGGTCCTGGGAGTTGAACCTGGGTCCTTTGGCTTTGCAGGCAAGTGCCTTAACTGCTAAGCCATCTCTCCAGCCTCCATAGGTTTTTTACTCAATTTATTTCTACATTATTGAGGACATTTCACATCTTGGTTAGATATTTAGAGATATAATTTTTTACCAGAAGGTTTATTTGTATGTTTAAGATTTTCATTGACAATTGTAATACATGTACATAACGTCTGTTAATCATAATCCCCTCTTACTACTGTCTTTTATTCCCCTTCTAATCCCCCTTCCACTAAATCCTTCTTTTTTCCTTTCCTTTCCTTTCCTTTCCTTTCCTTTCCTTTCCTTTCCTTTCCTTTCCTTTCCTTTCCTTTCCTTTCCTTTCCTTTCCTCTCCTCTCCTCTCCTCTCCTCTCCTCTCCTCTCCTCTCCTCTCCTCTCCTTTCCTTTCCTTTTCCTTATTTTTAAACCCTCCAACATCCATGACAGAATCATGCCCCAGCATTTTTCAGGTCCTGTGTAGGTAATAACAGCTATTGTGGAGTCAAGAATGCAATGACCACTTCATGTGTGAAAAGTAGTGTTCCAAGGCACTCTGGCTCTTACATTTTTTTCTGTTTTCTCTTCTACATTGTTCCCTGAGCCTTGGGGGGTATGTTATAAATGTCTTATTAAGCACTGAGCACTCAGTCACTTATTCTCAGCACTTTGACAAGTATTGAGTCTCTCCAGTAGTCATCTCCATCTACAAAAAGAAGCTTGTCTGATGAAAGGTGAGATCAATAATTATCTATTTCCATAAATATAAATATTTAGAGGAAATTTTGGTAAACAACAGAGATATAATCTTAAAAATCCTAATGTAGAAAAAACTCAATCACTTCCTCCTATCCACCTAGTTTCTCTGATTGGTCCTCTGTAAATTAGATAGGCTAAAAAAAGGAAAGAGCATCTTCATTTATTTAAAGTCTTATGTAAAATAGGAGCCTTTATAATAATAAACATAAGGACTTGTATATATATATATATATATATATATATATATATATATATATATATATATATATATATATGGTTTGTTGAAGCATGGAAACGTGGCAAAATGTGATAGGACAAAGTAGCATGAACTTTAAAAAAATACATTCATTTAGGTTCCTCAGTGGTCCTTGGTGCTTGGAGATAAGGAGGTGCCTTTCCTCTGGATAGACAGAGCAGCTCTTACATGAAGTTATTATGATCTCTTTCAGAGGGAAGTCCCATCCCTTTTTGCATCTACCATTTCTCAAATTCCTTAGGCTTAAAATATTTAGTATGCCAGGGTACTGCTGTATTTGGAGTAGTGTATTTTGTACCCTGTCACCAATGAAAACATCTCATTATCTATAGTGGTTATTAAGTTGAAAGCTCTCAGGGTTCTTGCTTTTATAACTGTATCTTCTGCATGTACAAATAGTTTAACTCCTTTCCAATTTTATGTATCTAGTTTGTTTCTCTGTTTAATTTCATTGGCTAATATCAATGTAACAGTAAGTGGTGGTGATAATATTAAGCATCTTTTTTCACTGACTTTAACAAGACTTAAATTTAGCCTCGTGTGTGTGTGTGTGTGTGTGTGTGTGTGTGTGTGTGTGTGTGTTAAGTTGAAGAGAAAGATAGCAGACTCTGCTATTGAAGGAAACTAATTATTGCAAACATGATAAATGTTGAGGGATAGAGACCTCTGTATGGGATAGAGGTTTTCTGTGTCTTACCAGAGCTGAAGTGAAGCTTATAAATGTACAGATCAAAAAGGAGGTCTGGTGGGAGTCTTAAGGGCTATTGGGGGTATTTTCAGAGAAGTGATTCGGGGAGTATGGTTTCTGAGGTTGTAACATTCCAGAAGTTTCAATGTGGTTAGGGGTTGTTTTGGGTCAGGGTATGGATTGATTGCTTCTCTGCCATTTATGGGTGGCTTAAGTCAATGTTTGTTCATGGGTCATGAATTCAAGAAGACCCTGAGACCCTGTTTTTCTTTTTGGGCCAGATGAGAGTCCTTCATATTCAGTCTCTGAAGAGACTGGACCCAAAGGGAAAGGGGTGATGGTTGTGTGGGTGACTGCCTGCTGAGAGGGGTCATAGCCTTCTAGGAAGAGAGGTAGGCAAGGTGCTATGAATTTTCCCCTTAGGACTGCCTTCCATTGTGTCCCATAAGTTTTGATAAGCTGTGTTTTCATTATCATCCTAGTACAGGAATTTTATAATTTCTTTTTTTCATTTCATCCAAAAATTCATTCATTGTTTAAAAGTGTGTTGTTTAGTCTCTAGTTGCTGGTGGATTTCTTGATGTGTCTCTTGTTAATTTCTAGCTTTAAAGCATTGTGATCCGATATGATGCATGAAGTTGCTTCAATTTTTCTGAACTTAGAGAGGCAGGCTTTATGGTTTAATATGTGGAGAACTTTGGAGAAGGTTCTATGGGATGCTGAGAACAATGTGGATTTTGTAGAGTTGGGGTGGAAAGTTCTGTAGATGTCCATTTGGTCTAGTTACTCTATAGTGTGGTTGAGCTGTATTATTTCCCTGTTGATTTCTTGCTTGGATGGTCTGTCTATTGATGATAGTGGAGTATTGAAGTCTCTGACTATGATGATGTTGTCTATTTTTGTTTTGTGTCAGGTAGGTTTTGCTTTATAAACTGTGGGGCACCTGTGTTTAGCACATGTAGATTTATGATTGTGATGTTCTCAGGTTAGAGCATTTCCTTAATAAGTAAGAAGTGGCCTTCTTTGTCCTTTTTGAGTACTTTTGGTTTAAAGTCTATTTTATCAGATATTAATATAGCAACACCTGCTTGCTTTTTATTTCCATTTGCTTGGAATGTGATTTTCCATCTTTCCACCCTGAGGAGGTGTCAGTCTTTAGTGCTGAGGTGGGGTTTTTTGAAGATAGCAGACAGAAGGTTCCATTGTTTTTGATCTACCCTGTTAACTTTTGTGTATTTTGATGGGGGAGTGTTGCAGACAGCTTCAGGTTTGCTGAGATGAACTTCCAGATCGGGCACAGTTATGGAGGAAGGGATATTATTTATTGAAGCTTACAGATCCAGGGGAAGTTCCATAATGGCAAGAGAAGCGGCCTGCTTTCTTAGGGCCAAGCAGAGAGAGAGAAAGCCAACCAGCCACCACAGCACACAGAGCAAAACTACAGCCAAAAGGTCACACAGCAGACTTCAGGAACTCCTGCTAGACACATTTGCATATCTTTACAATGGAATCTCAAACCCATCACCACACCTTGTGGCCCCAGTGACCTTGCCTCTAGCAAGGTGATTGCAGATGCAAACTATAAAATAATAAAACACTGAATATATTGGGGGACATATATTCAAACTACCACAGGGAGTTAAGTTAATATTTAAGGTTATAATTGTGAGGTTCGATTAAATCCCTGCCATAATGAGGTGCTTTATGAGGTCTGGTCCTATCTTGTATTTTGTACTATGTAGAGGCTGGTCTATTTTTGGTTATGTGATCTCGTTGGCTCTTGAGATTGGTTGTTTGCCTCTTCTGTGTCGAGTTTTCCCTATAGGTTTGGCTTTATATTCATATAATCATAGAGTTGACATTTTTCATGGAAAGTTTTCCTTTCACCATCTATTATGAGGGATACTTTTTCTGGATAGAATATCTTTGGTTGGAAGCCATAGATTTTCCTCTGAAGTGTTCCCATTCCAGGCCCTTCTGGCTTTCAAGATTTCCATGGAGATATGTGAGGTAATTCTGATGGGATTACCTTTGTATTTAGTGAGTTGTTTCTCTTTATGCTTTTAACACTCTCTCCTTCTTTTTGTTGTTAAGAGTTTGAACTATGATATGCCTCAGAGAGTTCCTTCTTTAGTCCTATCTGTTTGTGGTTCTGTGGGATTTTGTATCTGGATGGGCTTCTCTTTTGAGAGATTCAGAAATTTTTCTTCAATAATTTTGTTGAATATGGTCTCTATGCATCTGGCCTGGATTTTCTCTCCTTCTAGTATACCCATGATCTGCATATTTTGTCTAGAGTACCCCACAGTTCCCTTATATTCTGTTCACATGACTTTTTGAACTTAGCAAAGTTGTTGCTCTCCTCATCAATTTCTTCTCTCTTGTCTTCCAGCTCAGAAGTTCTATCTTCCACATGAGTAATTCTGTTAGTGAGGGCTTCTAGAGAGGATTTTATAAGCTCCATTTGGTTTTTGTTTTCTGTTGTGTTATTTTACATCGTGTCTATCTCTTTTTTGAGGTAAGATTTCATTTGGAGTTTTGATTTTCTTTTTTCTTTTAGTTATGAACATACTTAGTACGTAAACAGCATATGTTGATACAATCCTTTTCCTTATCATTGCCCCTTTTCCAAAGGGACCCTCCACATTGAGGATGCAGGTCATCCTCTTGGAGATTGTGGGTCATGCATTATGGGGCAGCTGTCAGTTATGGGGCAATGTCTCTGTACATAATATCCCAACTTGTGACTCTAACAATCTTTCCATCCCCTTTTCTGCAAAATTTTCTGAGCCATGCTGGGAGCATTTTAAGTCTACTTCAGTGATGGGCTCTTAGGAGCATCTGGATCTCTGGTTTGTAGGTGGTGTGTATCCTCAGTGTTAATCTCCTTCACCATTGTGCTGATATCAGGTTCACCAAGAAACTATTACTCTTGCTCATTTCCCCAGTTCCTCTGTCTTTTCAGCTGGGGTGGTGGTGATGTGTGATGGGTCATTTCTCTCAAGTCCCACTCACATCTGAAAAAGAAAAGCATATTCTCCAACAGAGAGTGAAGTCAGCACAGGTTAAATGTGATAACCATTATTAGTTGAGAGAGAATTTAATGGGTGTAGACCCTCTTGTAGCCCAAGATTAGTGGAAGCTTCATATTGGAGAGCAAACTCATTATTTAGATATGATTCTGACTTGTTTCCCAGTTTTGGATATGGGTTTATTTCGACTGAGCAGATCTGTTTGGCAATCCAAGAGCAGTTGGTTTTCTACCATGATTGTGTGCCTCTATTGCATTTGGGTGAGCATCATGTCAGAATGTTTGCTTCTGAGTAGCTTAGACCTTGAGTTGTTCAGACAGGTTTTGGCCACTTTCCCCCTGTAGTTCATTTAGCATCTTCTAGCACTAGACAGGCTGTGTGGGGATTAGCTCTCTTCCACATTCCAGTGAGGTATCTCCATATTATGTACCCTCATATGGTGTCCTCAGCAGCAGGATCTTAGTATCAATGTCTGGTGGGTAATAAAGTGCTCTGACAGAAGTCTGTCTTGTTTTCAGAAACCTTGTAGGTCTCTCTGATCAACAGCTCAGTGTGTGTGTGTGTGTGTGTATAATCTTTTATATATATATGTAATAGTAAGGAAGTTCTATATTGTTGAAACTTTCTAAAAAATTCAATATTGAATATTAATTGTTTTACCATTATGCAAAGAAATAATTTCTTAAAATTTTATGTGAAAAAATTTTATTAATATATATTTTAATAAGACCCTTTTCCATTTGATTCTTTCTAAATAGATTTACTCTTATCATCCCAATTCTCTCCTCAACTTTATTTAAAGAGATAATAAAATTAAAAATTAGGTCTTTCACACTTTCTTGCAATTAGTTGTCTAGATATGAAATGTACCCATGAGGTTTTTGAAGCAGAAGTGAGACAGGGACCCTGACTCAGTAAAGAGCAGCAGATAGAAGATGCCATGTTGTGGAGACTGAAGGGAGTGAGAGACAGCAGTGTTGCTAAAGCAGCAATGTCTTCACTCTTGAGGAAATTATCCTGAAGTGATCTCTGACCTCTACTCCATAGGCCATCTGAAACTATTACACATATCCAACTCTATTTTATGTCTCCATCCACTAATACCTGAACCAATTTGGTGTCTGTGTCTGTCTGTCTGTGTGTGTATGTGCGTGTGTGTGTTTGCACATGCATATTTGCATAAATGTGTATGTCTAGGTATGCATACATATATGTGCACTTATGTGTGGAAGCCTCAGGTTGGTATCTTTCAAGTGTATTATTCTCCTGCTTCCACACCTTATTTTTTATGAGAGGGTCTTTTATTGAAGCAGGAGATCACTAATTGATCTAGACAAGTTATACTGTAAGTCCTGATGCTTCTCCTGCCTCCACCTCTCCAGCTCTGGCATTATAAGTATATGCTTCTGTACCAGACATATTCTGTGCATGCCAAGAATCTAACTCAGGTCCTCAGGCTTGCCACACAGGCACTTTTAGCCACAGAACCATCTTTGTAGCCCCTTCTTTCCTACTTGATTCCTGATATAGTCTATCGTGGAGATAAAGTAAAGAATTGGGTACTATTTTTTTAAATGAATGTCTTATTACCCTCCATGATTTATATAAAATTTTGCATGACTGATGGATTAAAAATTTTATAATTTTAATGGAAATATTTTTTTTATTTTTTTTATTTTTTAGAGAGACAGAGAGAGAAGAGAGATAGAGAATTGGCATGCCAGGGCCTCAGCAACTGAAATTGAACTTAACACTTGCACTACCTAGTGGGCATGTGTAACCATGCACTTGGCTCATCTTTGTACATCTGGCTAACATGGGACCTGAAGAGTCAAACATGGATCCGTTAGGCTTTGGAGGCAAGTGCCTTAATGACTAAGCCATGTCGCCAGCCCTAATTTTCATGAAAGTATTTTAATGGGTTTTTGTCATCTGTGGGAGAATTCATGACTATTTTTTACATTTTCTTGGAACATATTTTTGGATGAATAACTTTTTTGGGTCCTCCATTATCAGGAGGTTCCCATAGAGCAGGAAAGCATCTCAGAGCATGTTTTAAAACTCACAGCACAAACAGCTCTCCCTTCTATTACTATACCAAAGTTCCCAACTTCATTGGATACTCAAAAATATGAAATCTGAAATACTTCAGGTTCCTAGCATTTTTTTATAAGGGATCCTTCACCTGTATTGGCATTTTGACTGGGCAATTCTTTGTTTCTGGGGCTATCTTGTATATTATAGAAGGCCCTTTTATTGTGGCAATTAGAATGTCTTTTGACTTTGACAAATGCCCTCATGGGGTTAAAATTACCCTCACTTGTATAATACCTGTTTTGTTTCAACAGGACTACATTATACTTTGTATAATGACTTGACTATCAAGGTCATATCTGATTCATTCAGGTGAGAGTTTATCACCAGCCCACGACCTCAGAAGTCTTCTACTGACTTCCATCAAAATATAGCACCATGGGCTGGAGAGATGGCTTACTTAGTGATTAAGGTGCTTGTTTGTGAAGTGTAAGGACCCATTTTTGACTCTTCAGGTTCCACACAAGCCAAGCACACAAGGTGACACAACAGTACAAGGTCACACATGTGTACAAAGTGATGCACATGTCTGGAGATTGATTACAGTGGCTGGAGATTCTAGCATGCCAATTTTCTCACTCTCTCTCCCTCTTATAAAAAATATTTTTAAAAATACATCACCTTGACTTCCAATATGCGATGTGTTTTCTCATATCTACATTTTGCTAGATCATCTGAAATCTTGGAGTTCTCTTCATTTTCTAGTTGTCTAAAAGCAGAGGTTTCCCTTTCCTTTACCTAAGGAAGAAAGTAGACAGTGCTTCTACTGAGATGTGTTTCCTGGTTTCAGTGGAGATGATGGAGGCAGAGACAGAACAGTAGCTCTCAGTAAGACTGAGGATGGGTAGCAAGAATAGTATTCTTCACACTGAAGAGAAATGAAAACAACACACAGCAGTAAATAGGAAAAAAATAAACTATACTCAAATAACAGTTTAAAACAAGTGAGTAAAGGGAAAACAGGAAGAACTACAAAACAAGAAGAATGGTGAAAATAAATACCTATCTTTTAATGATACCTCTTAATATCAGTGGTCTAAATGCCCCAATCAAAAGATACAAGCTTGCAGACTGGATTAAAAGGCAGGAACCTGCCATCTGTTGCCTCCAGGAAATTCACCTCTCAATAAAATATAGATAGCTTCTTAGGGTGAAAGGTTCAAAAATGATATTTCAAGCAAATGGACCTAGGAAACAAGCAGGGGTTGCTTTCCTAATTTCTGACAGGATAAACTTCAAACCAACATTAGTGAGGAAAGATAAAGAATGTCACTTTATACTGATTAAAGGAGCACTCCAACTGGAGGACATTACAATCCTAAACATATGCTCCTAACATGGGGCTCCCAATTTCATTAAACAAACAGTATTAGACTTAAGGTCAGAGATAACTCCAAACACAATAGTAGTGGGTGACTTCAATACCCCACTCTCATCACTTGACAGGACAACCCAGCAAAAAGAGACATCTGCATTAAATTATGTCATGGAACAAATGAACCTAACAGATATATAAAGAACATTCTATCCAAATGCTGCAGAATATACATTTTTCTCAGCAGAACATGGAACATTCTCTAAAATAGACCATATATTAGGACACAAATCAAATCTTAACAAATACAGGAAAATTGAAATAATCCTTTGTACTCTATCTGACCACAATGGGATTAAACTGCAAATAAGCAACAAGAAAAACTACAGAGTGTACAGAAATTCATGGCGACTAAACAGTACACTATTGAATAATGTATGGGTCATTGAAGAATTTAAAAGGAAATCAAGAAATTTATGGAATCAAATGATGATGAGAATACAACATACCAAAACCTTTGGGGCACAATGAAGGCAGTCCTAAGAGGGAAATTTATAGCTCTAAGTGTCTATATTAAGAAATTAGAGAGTTCACAAGTGAACAATTTAATGCTTCACCTTAAGGCCTAGGAAAGAGAAGAACAAGGCAAACCAAAAATCAGGGCAGAAATTAATGAAATAGAAACCAAAAAAAAAAAAAAAAAAAAAAAAAAAAAAAAAGAAGAAGAAGAAGAAGAAGAAGAAAAAGAAAAAAAGGAACAATCCAAAGAATCAATGAAACAAAGAGTTGGTTCTTTGAAAGGATAAACAATATTGATAAAACCTTAGCAAATCTGACCAGAAGAGAGAAGAGACAAAAATTAATAAAATTAGAGATGAAAAAGGCACCATCACAACAGATACCAAAGAAATTCAGAAAATCATACAGACATACTTTAAGAATGTATTTTGCCTCTAAGTTTGAAAATCTGAAAGAAATGGATGATTTCCTTGATTCATATGACCTACCAAAATTAAATCAAGATGAGATAAACTATTTAAATAAACCTATAACAAGTACAGAGACCCAAGTAGTTATAAAAAGTCTACCAACTAAAAAAAGTCCGGGCCCAGATGGATTCACTGGTGAATTTTACCAGACATTTATGGAAGAACTAACACCACTCTTCTCAAACTTTTCCATAAAATAGAAAAGGAAGGAATTCTACCAAACTCCTTCTATGAAGCTAGCATCACTCTGTTACCAAAACCAGACAAAGACAGAACAACAACAAAAAAAGAAAATTACAGACCAATCTCCCTCATGAACATAGATGCAAAATTTCTCAAGAAACTATTGGTAAACAGAATACAAGAATATATCAGAAAGATTATTCACCACGACAAAGTAGGCTTTATCCCAGAGATGCAGCTATGGTTCACCATATGCAAATCCATAAATGTAATACACCATATAAATGGTCTGAAGGAAAAAATCACATGATCATCTCAATAGATGCAGAAAAAGCATTTGACAAAATTCAACACCACTTCATGGTAAAAGTATTACAGAAACTGGGAATAGAAGGACCATATCTCAACATAATAAAAGCTATTTATGACAAACCTACAGCCAACATAATACTAAATGGGAAAAAACTTGCAGCTTTTCCACTAAATTCAGGAACAAGACAAGGGTGTCCATTTTCCCACTTTCAGTTAATATAGTACTGTAAGTCTTAGCTATAGCAATAAGACAAGAGACACTCATAAAAGGGACATAAATTGGAAGGGAAGAGATCAAATTATCATTATTTGCAGATGATATGATTCTATACATAACAGATCCTAAAGACTCTACCAGCAAACTGTTAGAGCTAATAAACACTTTTAGCAATCTAGCAGGATACAAAATAAACACACAGAAATCAGTAGTGCTAACAACAAACATGCAGAGGATGAAATCAGGGAAACTCTCCCCTTCATAATTAGCCAAAAAAAAAAAAAAAAAAAAAAAAAAAAAAAAAAACATGGAATAAACTTAACTAAGGAAATGAAGGATCTCTACAATGAAAACTTTAAAACACTCAAGCGAGAAATTGCATGTTCTTGGATTGGAAGAATCTATATTGTGAAAATGTGAATCTTACCAAAAGCAATCTACACAATTAATGCAATCCTTATTAAAATTCCAATAGCATTCTTCACAGAAATAGAAATAACAATCCTAAAATTCATCTGGAAGCACAAAAAACCTTGAATAGCAAAACCAACTTTGTGCAACAAAAATCAGGCTGGTGGTATCACCATCTGCGATTTTAAGTTATATTACAAAGCCATAGTAACAAAAACAGCATGGTACTGGTATAAGGACAGACATGCAGATCAATGGAACAGAATAGAAGACCCAAATATTAATCCAGGCAGCTACAGCCCCCTGATTTTTGACAAAAATGCCAAAAATATTCATTGGAGGAAAGATAGCCTCTTCAACAAGTGGTGCTGGGAAAACTGGATATCTGTATGTAGAAGGATAAATTGATCCTTGTCTCTCTCCATGAACAAGTCCAAGTGGGTCAAGAACCTTAATATCAGACCTGAAACTCTGAAACTGTTAGAGGAAAAGGTAGGGGAAACCCTTCAACACACTGGCATAGGCAATGATTTTCTGAATATAATCCCAATTTCTCAGGGAATAAAACCACTAATCAACCACTGGGATCTCATGAAATTGCAAAGCTTTTCTACAGCAAAGGACATTGTGAATAGAACAAAGAGACAACCTACAGAATGGGAGAAAATCTTTGCCAGCTATACATCTGACAGAGGATTAATATCCAGAATATACAAAGAACTCAAAAAGCAGAACAATAAGAAATCAAACAACCCAGTTAAAAAATAGGCTATGGAACTAGAGAGTTTTCAGAAGAAATACAGATGGCATATAAACATCTAAAAAAGTGTTCTATATCCTTAGCCATCAGGGAAATGGAAATTAAAACTACTTTGAGATTCCATCTCACTCTTGTCAAAATGGCTACCATCCAGAAAACAAATGACAATAAGTGTTGGCATGGATGCGGGAAAAGAGGAACACTTCTACACTGTTGGTGGGAATGTAATCTTGTCCAGCCAATGTGGAAATCAGTGTGGAGGTTCTTGAGACAGCTAAAAATAGATTTACCATATGATCCAGCTATAGCACTTCTAGGCATATATCCAAAGGACTCTTCTCACTACCTTAGAGATACTTGCACAACCATGTTTACTGCTGCTCTATTCACAATAGCTAAGAAATGGAACCAGCCTAGATGTCCCTTCACAGATGAATGGATAATAAAGATGTGGTACATTTATACAATGGAGTTCTATTTAGCTGTAAAGAAGAATGAAATTATGAAATTTGCAGGGAAATGGAGGGATCTGGAAAGGATTATACTAAGTGAGGTAACCCAGACCCAGAAAGCCAAATGTCACATATTCTCTCTCATATGTGTATCCTAGCTACAAATGATTGGACTTGTGTATGGAACCAAAAATCAGTAGTAGAAGCCAGTAAGCTGGAAAAGGGCTATAAGGGAGGGAGGAGAGGGAAGGACTTAAGGGGATGGTATAGTACATATGTAAGTAGAAGAATAGATTACAGAGATGGGAAAGTCCTAAGCAAGGCCAGGGGAAGAGAATGTATAAAAGAAGGACAGGGGATAGTCAATTAAAATTCAAGATATTCTGAATAAGACTTATGTAAACCTACTTTTTGAATAATGGCACATCCAGAAGCTATAGATTGTTGCTAGAAAATTTCCAGTGCCAGGCATGGGATACTTTCCAGTGAGTTGTTGGCCGGGGTGGTCCCTGTAGCCTCCAGAACATTAAACACTATTGCCAAGGCCCTTGGTTTCCCTTGAGAAACAGAAGGTAAGACCCTATTGCTGAAGACATCTCTTGCTTGAGTGGCAAGGTCACTGAGAAAGCAAACTGGTGCTGAGCACAAAACCTTTTTCCCTGTAGACCAGCCAACTGAAAGCTGGAAAAGGCTGCACTGCATGCAGCCATATGGGACACAGAAATCATCAGTGGTGAAAACAGTGGACACTGGAAACCTCAAGTTTGGCCAGACAGGCCCAGTGACCGAATGGGTGCAATATTGGCATGTCTGCTCTAGGGGAAAACAACTGCTCACTAATTGGACTGAAGTTCTGCTCTATGGGAGGGAATACATGCCTGGAACTGAAAAAATAATAATCAAAAGGTCTATGGCAGGAGAGGTCATGATCCTTAGGGGTATACGGCCTACTCTTATCTGGCTAAATGTATATATTATTCCCACCAAACTGCCCTGAAAGCACTACACTTATTGTTCATATTCACATATTTATGCTACTCTCACTTCTGTTTAGAGAAGTTTCTCTTTTCAGATGGAGATGACCTTTGGGATGACCCAAAAGGCAACACAGTGGTGAAAAGAAAGGATGGAGGAGTGTCCAGCACTGAAACACCTCTGTCACACCCTCCAAGGCTCAGGGTCCATTGCAGAAGAGGGGGCAGAAAGAATGTAAGAGCCAAAGGAAGGGTACGACTCCTTACAATACAACTGTCCAGACAGAAATTGGCCTTGATATTCATGACCTCACAGTGCCTAGCAAGACCTTCACAAGACCCTCATAATAGGAGAAAAAAATGATGACATCAAATTAAAAGAGAGAATAATGGAGAGAGGGAGGGGATATGATGGAGAGCAGAGTTCTAAAGGGGAATGGGGGGAGGGGGGGAAATATGGTTTTTTGTCTGTAAGTATAGACATTGTCAATAAAAAAAGAGAAGAAAAAATACAATAAACAAATAAAGAAATACATAAATAAAAGAATAGTAATCTTAAAAGTTTGATCTAGAAAGAATTTTGGCATGTGGGATGGGGATCTGCAAGCTGAAACAGGACAACTGCCTAGGGCTGTAGAGCACCATAGGTATGACGAACACAGCAGGCCACTTGACATCACAGTGAAATGGAAAGTATCTCATTTAGTGCCCAGTGTCCCACTAAAAAATAAAACCTGTGAAGAAAGCATTATGGCAGGCTTCTTTTGTTCATGCTTTTTGATGCAGGTCACTAAGGAAACCTGTAAGTATTTATTGTGGTCACTCTGTGCCTCAACTTTCTATTATACTCTACTTCAGTACAAAGCTTTTCTACCTGGACAACTCTGTTTTCTCCAATTAAAGTTGCCATCTCATGGGGCTCAGGGGGCAAATGTAGTTTTGCCTTGAGGCATCTTATAAGTAGACACATTGATTCCATAAACATACCCTTGCTATGATAAAAATTTTGGCAATTGGCAGAAGGCTTATTAGTTTCTGTGGTCAATTTATTTTCATGAAGTGCCAGGAAAAGGCATCTCAAAATACCTTTCCATCTCATCAGCCCTGTCACTTTTCAGAGGAATTACATATGTTGATTCCATCCTCAAACACTTGAAAAAAGCAGAGGTGGTATTTCCTGTCAAATACCCTTTTAACTTGTTTTTTTTTTTTTTTGTCTTGAAGACTAAAAGGGGTTTCATGTTGGAGAGTAAAACTTCTAAAATTAATAAAGTAATGACTCAAATAAGGATGGCTATCCCATATGAACTACACTTATAAAAGCAAATCAACACCCATCTGGCCTATGTAAGTGATCATTGATTTAGAAAATGCTTCTGCTGATCCATCCATCAAGATGTCTCATGCTCTTGGCCAATCAAAACTGTCAGATTTAGAGTTTAACAATAGAAAGAAACATTTAACACACACACACACTCACCAGAAATGTAACATATGTTACTTTTAAAATTCAAAATTTTTTTTTCTTAGAAAGAATGAGTGTGTATGTGTGTGTCAGAGAGAGAGAGAGAGAGAGAATTGGCACACCAGGGCTTCAGCCACTGCAATTGAACTCCAGATCCTTGTGCCACCTGTTCATGTGGGACTTGCACTTCTGTCACCTTTGTATGTCTGGCTTATGTGGGATCTGGAGAGAGATTGAACATGAGTCCTTAGGCTTCACAGGAAAGTGCCTTAACTGCTAAGACTTCTGTGGTAGTTTGAATATATGTCCCCCAATATATTCAGTGTTTTACTAGTTATAGTTTGCATCTGCAATCACCTTGCTAGAGGCAAGGTCACTGGGGGCTGGTCTTAAGGTGTGGTGATGGTTTGAGATTCCATTGTAAAGATATGCAAATGTGCCTAGCAGGAGTTCCTGAAGTGTGCTGTGTGACCTTTTGGCGGTAGTTTTTGCTCTGTGTGCTGTGGTGGCTGGTTGGCTTTTCTCTCTCTTGCCTGGTCCTGTGAAGGGCAAGCCGTTTCTCTTGCCATTATGGAACTTCCCCTGGATCTGTAAGCTTCAATAAATAATATCCCTTCCTCCATAACTGTGCCTGGTCTGGAAGTTCATCTCAGCGAACCTGAAGCTGTCTGCTACAACTTCTCTCCAGCCCTAAAATCCAAATTCCTTTTAAGGGACCTTGCAGCTTTATACCAGATTAAACTCTAACTGATGTACTGCATATGAAGTGAGATAGATGTCCATTCATAAAGTTTCCTACTAATTCCTTTTTTCATTTATTTAGAAGACTCTAGATTTCCTTTTCTGAGCCTCTCTGTGTGTTGTATTGTACAGAAGATGTTGAAGCATTCAAAGCTTTGTATTCAGATAATTAGTATCCTAAATAGGACACAAAGTATGATCAAAATGAGTTGATTGGTTTCTGATCCTCACTAGCAGATTTCTTGAGTAGAATTAAATAGTTCCTGCAAGGAAGTCTACAGCTTCTTAGTAAAAATATTAACCGAGTGCAGCCAAAAAGGATACTCAATATCTGCTTTTAACTCTTGCTTTGATTTGAGGGTAAGGACTCCATCTTCTGGAATTGCTAAAGTTATAGTAGTAAGAGACAGGTCCTTAAAAGATGATACATCAGGAAGACTTCTCCCTTGATGTGATTAAGAGGCTTTGCCCAGCATCTAACTAGCTCTCTTGTCCTTCTGCCATCTGCTTGAGGATATTTCCAAAGCCTTTAGTAGACACCAGATGCTAGGACCTTGATCTTGGACTTAGCCTTCTGGGATCTAAGAAAAAAATCCTCTTCATAGATTACCCACTGTGTTATATTTTGTTATAGGAACATAACATAGATTAAGACAACTCTAAAGCTAATACTGCTGACAGACTATACTGATCTCAATGTATCTGTTAATAAAATTTAGTCATGGTCCAATTTATTTAAAGCTGAAGATGAGGTCTATGACAGGAAATTTTAATTTCATGTACCTGTGGGGGGGAGGCTAGTGAAATGAAATACATCTTCTTGTACAACTGAAAAATAATGAATCAGTAACCTATTGAGTTTTCTTTCTTTTGGTAGTAGAGTAAGGAAGTGTTGCCTTCAAAAAAGTGATTAATGTGATTAAAATAATATTGATATTTCTGGGCAAAATTCTAGGGGTGGTGTCACAAAAATACACTAGTGTTGCTAACTGAGACCCTTTGAACCCCAATGCTAACAGGGAGATGACTAAGATGTTTGAGACTTTCATCACCCCACCATGTATGTGGCCATTCAGGCCACGCTGACCCTGAATGACTCTGGGCACATCACTGGCATTGTCATGGACTCTCTTGGTGGGGTCACACCTACGGTGCCCATCTATAAGGGCTATGCCCTTGCCCATTTATTTATTTATTAGAGACAGAGGAGAAAAGAGAGAGAGAGACAGAGACAGAGACAGAGAGTGAGAATGGGTGCACCAGGGCCTCTAGCCACTGCAAACGAACTCCAGATGTGTGCATCACCATGTGCATCTGGCTTACGTGGGACCTGGAGAATCAAACCAGGGTCCTTAGGCTTCACAGGCATGTGCCTTAACTGCTAAGCCATCTCTCCAGCCCCTGTTTGTGAGAAATCTTTAATTGGGATTGTTTCCCTTTTTTCACCCTCAGCATGTTTATTATTGGTATCTAGGAAGGCAACTTATTGCTGTTTTAATTTTTATCCCACTACTTTGCTAAAAGGCTCCATAACTCTAACAGTTTTCTGGTGAAGTCTTAATAGTCTCCTATGTATAGAATCACATTTGCAAATAAAGATAATTTTACTTCTTCATTTCCTATTTGTGTCACTTTTATTTGCTTCTCTTTTATTGCTCTAAGATTTATAGTATTATATTCAATAAGAGTGGAGAAAATAAATACCTTTGTCTTGTTCTTGATTTTACTGGAAATGCTTTGAGTTTTTCCCCATTTTGTATTACATTGGCTATAGGTTTGTCATATATGGCCTTCATTGTGTGAGGATTTCTTCCATCTATTCCCAGTTTCTTCAGGACTTTTATCATGAAGTGGTATTGAATTTTGTCAAATGTCTTTTCTTTATATATTGTGATGATGATATTTTTGTCCTTGAATCCATTTATATGTTGTATTACATTTACCAATTTGCATATGTTGAATCATTCCTGTATCTCTGGAAGAAAACCAACTTGAGCCGGCCATGGTGGAGCACGTCTTTGATCCCAGCACTAGGCAGGCAGAGGTAGGAGGATCACCGTGAGTTGGACGCCACCTGTGAGTATACATAGTGAATTCCAAGTCAGCCTGGGCTAGGGAAAGACCCTACCTCGAAAAACCAAAACAAAACAAAACAAAACAAAACCTTGATTGCAATGGATAATCTTTTTGATGTGTTCCTGAATTCTCTTTGCAAATATTTTGTTGATAATTTTGGTGTCTATGTTCATGAGGGAGATTGGTCTGTAATTTCTTCTATTGATAAAATGTTCAGATGTTCTATTCTCTACTTGATCTGTTCTATTGGATAGACTTTCTATAAAGAATTTTTCTTTTTAATTGTCTTAGTGTGGTTTTTGTTTTCAGTATTTTAGATGGATTTTTCTTCAATATTTCAATTTTTTTACTCATATCTTATATTGACTTTCCTATTTAGTCCAGCTGGTTGCCTGTGTTCTCTTGGGATTGCTTCAGGAGTTTGTTTTCTTATTTGATTTCTTTGAACATATTCATACTCTTTCTTTCCAATTTTCTGTCTGGCATTTCATCTGACTCACTCTCATTAGATATTGATGTGGAATTCACAATTTTTGGAGAAGTAATATGCCTTGATTTTTTTTGTTTCTTATATTACTACATTAAGAATTTTGCATCTCAGTTTATTTCATTGCTTGGCTTTTCTGTTTCCTTTGTCAGCAGTATTCTTGGACATGTAGTTCAGAAGTTATATCTTCTGTCAAGGAACTCAAGGTGCCTGGTCTGACCTCTAAATTATATCCAAAGTAGAATAGCAGGAGTGGCCAAAGCTGGTGGGTATGCTTGTTATGAGAATATCATGATAGTGAATTGACAACAATGGTCTCTTTCACTTTACTAACTGTAAGTGGATAAATTTTCAAGGCTTTTATGGAGTATATTAGGATTTTGGTTATGTAGAGGTGACAGGTATATAGAACTGGTTAGTATGGGCACTTGGGTTACTTTTAAAAGGTGGAAGTACCAAAAGTGTCTTAGAGAGTACAGTTGGATATTGTTAGTTTCCAGTTTTAAATGTTTTTCAGGCTATGGATGGTTGTAGAACTAAGAGGAGATGGGACAATGAGAAGAAAATGAGGAAAAGAGTTGGAAAGTATATTTGTGTGGGAAGAGTAGCAGAGATCATTAGTAATAGACTGAGTGGTTGAAAAGACAGAACAAACCTAAAATCCAACTAAGCAATATATAAACACAATCATTGAAAGTAAATGCAAAACTAGAGATTCAAAAGAAAAAAAAAAACAGTGCCTTTGTGGTAGGCTTCTATCTTACCTTTACTGAGCTGTGAAGAAGGATTCTCCTTGGTGGCCTCTCCACTTGGCTAAGTAGCTGCCCTGGGTATTGTATGGAGGGGAAGTGGGAGCCATTGCTTTATGCAATCTTTGGTCCCAGAATGCTGACTTGACGTGTTCTCACAGAGCTCAGTTGGCCTCCAGTCCAGATTCTCAGAGTGGGGAAAAGCTATTTCCTATAATTTCTATGGCTCTTCCTGGCACCCTAGGACAGGGCAGTTGACTGTGAGGAAACCCCCTTCTCAGTGGCCAAATGGAGCAGCCCCATAATAATTAGTTTCAATTTCTTTCTGTTTTTATAGGGGTTTTCACATGGCCTACTAATTTTCTTTACAGATCTTGTCATTTGCCAGAAATGGCTAGAGCACGTTTTGTATTATCTTGCCTGTCCCCCTCCCCACTGTCTACGTTTATTTGGTGAGATTCCTACTCTACCATCTTATCAGAAGTCCCGATCAGATTTATTTTGACTCATGGTTTTAGAGGTTTTAGTGCATGCTCTGTTGGGGCCAGTGGCAATGCTGACCATCATTGTGGGGAGCCTGTGGTGGAGCAAAGCTGCTCATTCATGGAGGCCAGGAAGCAGAGAGGGAGAAAGGACAGATTCACAAACAAGAAATATCCTTTAAAGGCACATCCTTAGAGAGTCAATGCCTCTGAAAAGACCCCTTTCTTCTAACAATCTGTTCAGATGCTAACCCATAATTGTGTTAATTATTGATGAAATTATATCCTCTGTGATATAATTATACCTAAAAATCTCTTCATCTGGCAAAAGTCCACATGAGCCTATAGCAGGCATTCAGATGCAAACCATAATAGCCATCTGACTAGAATTTAGCATTCTGAATCCAGTATGGCCTTAAAAGTCTGAATCTCCCTTTGTAATTTAGAAATGTCCTAAATTATGTACACTTATAATGGCCACATCAATATACTGTATATAAACTGTATTCAATTTTTAAAAATCTAGTCTCTGGATGGTAGATATATGGGTGATATTTTTGCCATTAAAATAATGCAGCCATAAATAGTCTCAAATATTTTACATATTTGTGAATCATTGTACATATGGATTAAGTCTTCAAAATCAAGTAGATCTGGGGTCCAACCATGTTGGTAGAGTCCACTGCAATCCATAGTACATTCCTCATAGCTCCAGTGGGTCTCCATGCAGATATTCCTGCTTCACACTGCCCATTGCCATTTCCAAAACACAAGTCCTTGTTGAAAATTCAATGAACCTCTTTTTCCTGCATTTCTTATACTCCGTAATACCAGGTATGGTGCCAATTTGTTAACCAGGGAGGAATAGAGGACTTTGAAGAACAAGACACTCATACAGGTGCTCTGGCCCCTTCAAAAGAGTCTACATTCTTCCTGTTGCACCAAAGAAGGTCATGTGGCCCAATCTCAATGGTTGTAATCTCTCATACATTTTCAGTTGAATAGGTAGCAGTTTTGACCCAAAGTTTTCATTTGTGTGCCATATCCCTCTACTCACATCAGTCCATTTCTACACAATGCAAGCCTGCACAAATTCCCAGGACATGGGCATAACAGCAAGCCTCTAACACAAACTGCATATAGGCCAGTCCAGGCAAAGCTCTTTCTCACCCTATCAAGCCACACCTCACAGTCCATAGTTCTTACTGCATTCAGGATTTTCAACTCTAATCAGAATAGTCCATCAAGCTGTACTTACAGAACTCCAAGTTGTATTTTAGGCCAAGGTTTTAAATCCTTCCATTCCTCTTAAAAATAAGCTCCAAAAGGCCAAAGCCAAACAGTCAGGTTTCTAGCAGAACCCCACTCCTGGTACCAACTTTACTGTTGCAGTCAGGTTCACATTGCTGGCAGAAATCACCCGACCAAGAGAAGCTTGTGGGAAAAAGGGTTTGTTTTGGCTTATAGACTGGAGGGGAAGCCCCATGATGGCAGGGGGAAATGATGGCATGAGCAGAGGGTGGAAATCACCTCTTGGCCAACATTAGATGGACAATAACAGCAGGAGAGTGTGCCAAACACTTGCAAGTGGAAACTGGCTATAATACCCATTAACCCACCCCTAACAATGTACTGCCTCCAGGAAATGTTAATTCCCAAATCTCTATCAGATGGGAACCTAGTATTCAGAACACCTAAGTTTATGGGGGACACCTGAATCAAACCACCACACTATTCAGCTACTTAATTAGTCCGACTTGTAATGATCTGGTCAATTTGAGAAGAGGGGTGAGGAAGGGAAACTCTTCCTCAGGGTCAATCACAATGCCTTTTAGCATCTAAAGAAGCTGACTTGGATTTACAGCAGAAATGTGGGCTCCATTCACCTCATACTATGGAACTTCAGTATCCTCCCCTAAAAAGTGGTGATAAAGTGCCTGAAAACATAGTTACTGTGAGAATTAAGTAAACAGTTGGTGTGGGAGTGCTGTTAAATACTTAAGTGTAATTATTGCAGTATTTTATTTTTTAACATATATTTTAAATTTTTATTAATTTATTTGAGATAGAAAAAGGGAGAGAAAGAGAGACAGGAGAGAAAGAGAGAGAGAGAGAGAGAATGGGTATGGCAGGGCCTCCAATCACCACAAACAAACTCTAGATGCATGTGCTATCTT
Organism: Orientallactaga sibirica; assembly: GCA_036365145.1. Lineage (NCBI taxonomy): Eukaryota > Metazoa > Chordata > Mammalia > Rodentia > Dipodidae > Orientallactaga > Orientallactaga sibirica. Next base: position 19,417,083 of record JAEOAD010000033.1, read on the forward strand.
GTGTGTTTGGGTCCTGGGAAATTGAACTTGGATCTTTTGTCTTTGCAGGCAAGCACCTTAACTAAAAAGCCATCTCTCTGGCCCCTATTGTGCAGTCTTTTAAATATTAATGTCAAATTATTTTTATGACAAGCTGTGTCCATAAGAAATACAGAAGGATGCATATTTAAATACCTTGTATTAGAATTTCTCAACAGTGTGAAGAGTTTTACTAAGAGAAAATTGGATTTTAAATGTCCAATATCACTTTATTGTTTAAACTTAGAATTATGGTAGAATCTTTCAATATAGTTCACGAAGTTATTTCTCAGAGAAATATCAGATGTTTCCCAGTTCTATAAAGCAGATTTCCAAAATTTTGACTGCTTTTTAAAATATTCTATTGAATTTTAGTCCTATTAAAATCTTGTTGGTGCCACACTACCTGATGCTGTTGTCCATTTGATGGTGGCCAGGTGGTGATGTCCACCCTCTGTTCATGCCATCCTTTCCCCTGCCATCATTAACCTTCCCCTTGAGTCTGTAAGCCAAAATAAACCCACTTTCCCATCAGTTACCTTTGATAGGGTGCTTTCTGCCAGCAAGGAGAAGTTACACCACATCAAATAAACCCTTGGAGCAAGCAGAAATTTTGCTGCAAGGAAGATAAACAGTAAGAAGCTGGCTGACCTCATGAGGAAGCAGAGAACCAGGAAGTAGACAAGAAAGATACACTACGGCTGGCCAGTGATCCCAAACCTGGCATGGGAAGGGCAGGGGAATAGGGGGATTCCTGATCTTGTTTATAAGCTTACTTTTTTTAATATTAAAATATTGTTTACATCCCCCCCCAAATCTTGTCGAATAAATAAAATGTCACTGATGCAGGATTTGGGGTTGAGAGAAGGATTAAATTCCCTAAAGATGTGAGAGATCTCAGGTCTATAGACCTCAACTTTTGGGTCCTTGTCCAAGTTAGCAAAGAATTGAAAACATGGACTCAGAGAAAGATAAATAGTGAATTATATGTTTTATTTTAGGGAGAGTTGTGATCCAGAAGGAAGGCTAGTAGGGAAGCCCAAACCAAAAGAAATTCTCCTCCTATCCTAGCTGTGAGGGGGAGGGGAGACAGAAGGGGCTTACACACACACACACACACACACACACACACACACACACACACGAAAAGCAAAGCAGGAAAATCCAAGCCACAAGATGCCCCTCCTATAGTGGGTTGAAGAAGACTGAGAGGTGATAAAGGACTCAGAGCTTAAAGGAGAACAGACCTGTAGCAAAGCAGGAAATCACATAGACAAAAATAAATCTGTCTTCCCAGCTAAGCTTACCAGCTTACCAGAAGGGGCAGGAAAGAAGGACCAGGAGACTCAAGGGCCAGGAGAATGAGAGGGACTTACACACATGGTTCTGCTTTTTTATATGGAATAAACATCCAATTAGAATGAGCCTAATCATCAGAATCAGTTATGTAAGGATTAGACCTGATTGGTTGGTGGTTTTAAGAGGCTGACTTAGGAGGGGCAAGCCCACAGGTATGCTAAGCCCCAGAAAAATTTGAGTAAGCAGCTGAAGTTGGCATTGGCGTTGATGCTTGCAGGCATTTTGGATGAGAAAGGGTCAGGTGCAAGTTCTAGTTCTGCCAGGGCAGGTGTGGTGGTTTGATTCAGGTGTCCTCCATAAATTCAAGTGTTCTGAATGCTAGGTTCCCTGCTGATGAAGATTTGGGAATTAACACCTCCTGGGCACAGTGTATTTTAGGGGGCGGGCTTATGGGTATTATAGCCAATTTTCCCTTGCCAGTGTTTGGCACACTCTCTTGTTGCTATTGTCCACTTATGTTGGCCAGGGGGTGATGTCCATCCTCTGCTCATGCTATTGTTTCCCCTACCATTATGGAGCTTCCCCTTGAGTCTGTAAGCCAAAATAAACCTTTTTCCCCCACAAGCTGCTTTTGGTCGGGTGATATCTGCCAGCAATGAGAACCTGACTGCAAAAGTAATGTTGGTACCAAGGAGTGGTGTCATTTGCTGCTAGACACCTGTGTGGCTTTGGCCTTTTGGAGATGATTTTCAAAAGGAATGTGGATGCATTTGAAATATTGGCTGCAGAGATGTCTTGCAGTGCTGTAAATACAGATTGATGGACTATTCTTATCAGAGTTGAAAGACCTGAATGCAGTAAAAACGATGGACTGTGAACTTTGGTTGGTGAGGGTAAGAAAGAATTTTGCCTGGACTGGCCTAGAAGCAGTTTGTGTGAGAGGCTTGCTGTTATGCCCATGTCCTGAGAATTTGTGCAGGATTTCTTTGCAAAGAAATAGACTGGTTTGAGCAGAGGGATATAACACAGAATAAATGAAATCTTTGGGCCAAAACTTCTGCCAATTCAGCTGCAATTATATGAGATTACAACCACTGAGATTGGCCCAGTTGACCTGCTTTGGGACAACAAACAGAATGTAGTCTTTTGAAGTGTACTGAATGCTGAAGGAGTGTCCTATTCTTCAAAGTCTGTTTTATTCCCCTGAATTAACAAATTGGCACCTCATCTGGTATTATGGAGTTTAAGAAATGCAGGGAAGAAAGGGTCATTGAATTTTCAACATGGTCTTGTGTTTTGGAAATGGCCATGGGAAGTGTGAAGCAGGTTTACTGGATGCCTGCATGGAGAACTGATGAAGCCATGAAGATGGACCTTAGGTTGCAGTCTCAACCCAGTGGAGATGCTGGGACCACGAAATGTCTGCTAAAGAGAGCTGCTGGCTCTGGAAGAGGTTTCCCGGGGCTGTGAGTAGACTAGCTGGAGGGGTGGAATTGGAACTCCAGAGACTTGTTGCTGGTTAGAATTATTGATCCTAGAGACTTGTCTCTTACTAGAGTTGTTGCTACAGAGGTTGATGTTTGCCCCAGTGTATTTATTCTGTGCCATTATGGGTTTGTGTGGGGGGGGACTTTTTTAGTATTATGGCTCAGTTAAAAAATATTGGAGTATGGGATGTTTTAATATCATTAGGTGTCATAAAAATATGAGAACTTTTAAAGATGGACTGAATGCATTGCATTTTACATTATGGATCGTTATCAGTGTATGGGGGCCAGGGGTGGAATGTGGTGGTTTGATTCAGGTATCCCCCATAAACTTAGGGGTTCTGAATGCTAGGTTCCCAGCTGATGGAGCTTTGGGAATTAATGCTTCTTGGAGGCAGTGTATTGTTGGAGGTAGGCTTGTGGGTATTAAAGCCAGTTTCCCCTGGCCAGTGTTTGGCACACTCTCCTGTTACTATTGTCCATTTTAAGTTGGCCAAGGGGTGATGCCCATCCTCTGCTCATGCCATCATTTTCTCTTGCTATTATGGAGCTTCCCCTCAAGTCTGTAAGCCAAAATAAACGTTTATTCCCACAAGCTGCTCTTGGTCTGCCACCAATGCAAACGTGACTGCAATAACAGGCAAGGTGGCATCTCCTTGGGTCTCTATACCTGCTGATTACCTATAAAAAAAGCTAATTTGGCCGGGTATGGTGGTGCATGCCTTTAATCCCAGTACTCGGGAGGCAGAGGTAGGAGGATGGCAGTGAGTTCGAGGCTACCCTGAGACTACATAGTGAATTCCAGGTCAGCCTGAGCTGCAGTGAGACCCTACCTCGAACCCCCCCCCAATAAAAGCTACTTTGCTCCTATTCTGTATCAACACCATTTTGTTTTGTTATTTCCTTTTCACCAAATTCTGTTATACTGATCTCATCCAAATTGAGAGAACATGGTGTTCCTTACATTGTGAATCACAGATTTATTATTAGAAGGAACACTAGGGTCTCCAACATAATCCTTTGTAAGCTGGGAAAGTAGAGCTTATGAAGAGTGAAGTGACTGTTGCTCACAGCTAGCATAGTGGGCGGCTGTGCAAAGCCCCTTGGTATTTAACTCTGACTTCTAGTTTCAGCTGCATTCCAATACATTCCATTTTGCTATTGAAGCCTCGACGTCAAGTCCATAGGAATCCTGGAATAGCATCAGTGATGAAGGGAATGAGAACTTAACAACTCCTTTCTTAGGTGACACCAGCGTATTTGTTCCATAGTATAGCAAGTACTTCTAGGATTGAATTTTTAAGTTTGCCCCATTGATCTTGTCCTTTCCCTTGTACCTGATTCCAGGAGCATAAATGTCACCAGATGCTTACTTTTTAAAAGCCATGTTCTGGATTTGAAGAGCAAAACAACAAGACATCTTATATTTAGCTTTTCCAGGTTACATCTCCATGACTGTTTTCAGTAGTGTAGGAAATTCGTGCTGGCCCACCTCCTTATTTCTACTAGTGCTAATTTTCAAACAGGGAATTTAGACCATGTGCAGAGAGCTTGATGTTGGCCTCCTTTTGCACTTGCTCTGCAAGAGTGGGGGCTGCTCTAGCAGGTCTTTAAAGTACTTCACAGTATGTGAGGAAATACCAAACACAGAGCCCATCAGCCTTTATGCTCTCCCTGACCCGCTCTTCTGTGCTGTAGTTTCCTTCCTTCTCCAGCTCCATTGAGGAGTCCATATTGACTTAGGTTCTGACAACAATATGTTTATCTCAGTCTGGAGGCTGGCCCCCAATTGGATAATTTCCATTAGGTTTTTAATCAATGATTACCGCTCTTCAGCACCTCATTAAGGTCTTTTTTACTGACAGAAAATGAACTTTTAACATTTTTATTACCAACTGCTACTTCTAAAATACTTACTCCATGTATTTTTAATTATCAGTGCTACTGAAAATTGGGGAAAATGCAGAGAAATGGAAGTATTTGCTCCTGTCACTTTTACCCATTTAGTCTGAAATTTAGATTTGCATGAAATACCTTTGAAAAATAATTGACTATCATATCAGAGTTTTCTCACTTATTTTGGTATTGTGTTAGTGGAAAGAAGAGCCCAACAAAGGAAATGTGGTTGGAAAAAAGTAGGAGTAGGAATGAGGTAGCAGCACCTGTAACTTGCTGGGTAAGCAACTGTGTCACCCTTCTGAGTCTGTGTCCTAACTTACAGAGAGCTGTTCTAAAGGATTACCTATACGTACTCTTCTAGATTTACTTATCTATGACAATTGTATTTTTGTGGTTTAATGACTTGCCAGGAATTACTAGGTGTGGAGAGTTGATATGGTTTTGACCCTATTTGTGAACTAACAAGTCATAAAATCATTTCTCATCATTTGAGCTCAATGTGAGTCATAACACTGAAGATTTATGACCATGTTTCAAATTACCCATGTTATCTATAGTACCATTGTGGAGGGGCACACAATGTTTTCAATAAGTGAAGACCAAAGCAGCAGAAATGTTATAGAAACTTCTCAGAATGTGCATATGTTAAGGAAGCTAATCACAGAAATACAAGTTATCATCACAGAAATACAAGTTATCATCACATTGAGCAGACCCTAAAGAAAGGCAGTCACACTCTATTGCAATCACCCTTAGTTGGCCTGTGAAAGAGTGTGACTTGGGATGCTACATTTAAAGAGCAGTTAGGATCAGGAAATGAACACACACTTTTCCTTCTTTAATCAAAGTGACAAATTCTCCTTGATGATTTTGTGGTAGATTCAAAGGGAAGCCCTTGACTTTTTACCCTTTTGAGTCCGTGTCCTTTCCAAGACCCTGCTGTAATTATGCTTCTCAGGAACTCCAGCCTGGTTGATAAGGAGGCAAAAGGCAGTATGAGAGGAAACTTGAGTAACACTCATGACAACAAAAAGAAAAATCCCTGAAGGCTGAAATTTTCTTTCATCTACAATCAAGTTTCATTCCAGTTGACTTTCTTCTTTTGATCATGCTGTCTGTAGTTGTGTAGCAGCCTGGAGTATTTATGGCTTCTTTATGATCTAGTTATGTGTGGAGCCCTGGTACGAGCTTTCCCTAGATACCATGGTGATAAAGGTCAGGCCAGAGCAGTAATAGCAGGAGAAGTTACTCTTATGTCTGGCTTAGCAGGGGCGCATCTAGCCAGAGTTAGAAATGGGCATGTATGAAAGAGGAGTGTTTAGAGGTGAACATAAGGATTTGTCTTTTATAGATGTGCATGTGGGCATTCAAATATGGCCAGGTAAGTTGAACATAGGAAGAGATGACCAAGGTCAAAAAACAAAAGGACTACAGTTTTTTTCCCAAACAACAGTTCAATCACATCTTTGGTTCTATAGTCAAGTCTGGCACTCATAACTAATAAAAAGGGCTCACCAACATAGCCAGCTTCCACTTGTTTGAGTTTCTGATGGTTAAGTTCTGTACCTTGTCTCAACTGACTCCATTAAAGTTTGACTTACCACTTGGACAAATTTCTTAAATGGTAGTGTTTTTAACCTACATTTGAAGAACAACTAGTTAGCTGAAATGCTGCCTTTTAAAGACTGTTTTGGTAGTGGCATCTTGCTTTCATCCACAGAAAATAATAAAGAAATATTGTTTAGGTTTCCAAATTCCATTTGCTCTCTTAAGGCAACATTGCAGCCAAAAGATTTTAATGAAAGGTTCCCTGTGACAAGCCTCAGCAATGAACCAATAGGAAAGAACAGCCAAACTAATGAGAAAGTGATGGAAAAAGCCAGCATCCTGCTTTCCCCTGAAGGATTTCAATTATATCAACAGATGTGCCAGGGGTGGCTCAAGAGTGCAGACCATGCAAACTAACACCTTGGAATGAATTTGGAGTCAATGGAGTGGAAATTTTGGCTTTCTAAGCAGACAACAACAAGTGAGAGGATTCATGGGGAATATATTGGTTAAGTGTGCTGGTATTAAACCTCTATAGCATTGGAATTCCCATGGTTGTATGGATACTTCTGATCAACTGCTTGTCACTCTATCTGAGAAAGCAACACGGTGTCTGTTCTAGAACCTCACAAACTTTCCCACATGTGAAAGCAAATGTGCTCCAGACACCATACTCACTGACTGTAGGAATACTACTTTTTATTGTTTGTTTCTGGACTTCTCAACTTATACACAATATTGTGAATAAAAAGTTTTCTTCTTTCTCTTTCATTAGAAGACTTTATTTCTTTCTACAATCCTCTTTCTATGTTTAGATTTTGGTTTAATTACCTTAAAATTACTTAAAATATGCTTTCATTAGTTAGTTCACTAAGATGGTTGAATATACTCATGGTTACTTGGAATACTATTCTATCAACCAATATAGTCAACCAAGTCAATCTCAAATGGGGTCAAGACAGCAAAGAAATGTGAAGTACAACAAAACAGAATATTTGTAACAGGAAAATAATTTTGTTTTTATACAAGAAATGGGACACATTTCACTCATAATAAGTATTCTGTTCACACTGTAAAAGAAAAGGGCATGTCAAGAGGATGAAATAAGAATTTAATTTCACCAAGAAAGAGCATGCAAAATGTCCCACTCTGTGTGCTCACTCTGGGCACTCTTTCCTTGGAGACAAGCAGCCTGGAGAATTGGCCATGTGGGAAGACATAGCTCAGTACCTTTGCCCTTTCTTCTCAGGAAGAGACAGCTCTGGGTAGTAGAGAGAGCCTGGAGTGAGTTCAGCTTAATCCCCGAACATTCACCTGTGTGAACTATGATGTTTACTTTAACCTTTCTTAACCTTGATTTCCTCAATAAAACAACTCAAGATGGCCTTGTTAGCATGTGGAGGAGCCGGTTGTAAAACTTCAGGCTGTCTCACTTTAAGCCTGAACTACTTTAATTTCTGTTTTCTTGATACAAATGTATGTTTCCCATGTCCACTGTGTAGAAAGGATTACACATACTATTTTTTTCCAGAAGGCTTTACTTCTTTCCTGAGTGTTTCGCAAGTCTGAGCAAGATGATTGCATAGTACATAATCACAGGGCATAGGATGGCTGTGTTCTGTGTGTATTTCTGATCTGTTTCTAAAACCTATGTTATTCTGTTTGCTGGTCTATTACAAGAAATTAATAAGGGAAATTATTTCCTCATGCCCACATGTGTAAGAGCATCAGAGTCCATAATGGTTTCCTGGTCTGTGAAAAATAGAACTGTGTTCAGACACTAGCTTCATATTCATAAGACTAGACTTTCAGTGAAAGCAGTGACTGTCAGTTATTCCCTGTTATGTATCTAATACCTACCATGGTACTGGGTTCTTAGAGAGCACTCAATAAATACTTGTTGCGTGAATAAATGAGTAAATAAGCCATTTTATAACAAGTCATGGGTGTTTACAAAAGTCTTTAGTATCTGTATACTGTTACTATAACCAGTAACTTCATATAGTGCAAATTTTTTCTAGATTCTCAGGTGTATATTTGTATCTAAAACATTCTGATGGATTCATCAGGAAATATATATTTAGCACTTGATGTGATACAGTGTTCATAAGATATTTTAAGATCACAGGGTAACATGTATATTCTAAAGTTTAATTTTAAACTTTAAATTTAAATATTTTAGTTATTTATTAAAGTGGGAAAAAGACAGAAAGAAACACACACAGAGAGAAAGTGAGTATGGGCACACCAAGGACTCCTGTCACTGCAGACAAACTCCACATACATGTGCCACTTTGTACATCTGGCTTTACATAGGGACTGGGAAATTGAACCCAAACCATCAGACTTTATAAACAATGCCTTTAACTGCTGAGCCATCACTCCAGCCTTAAACTTTATTTTTTAGAACAGCTTTATATTTATAGAAAAAATTATAAAGGTAGTGCAGAGTGTTTTCATATGCTCCATACTCAATTCTATCTTTTATTAGCATAATGTAATATTACAGTATATATTTTACAACAATAAGCCCATATTGACACATTATTACCGGCCAAATCCTATCCTTTACTGAGATTTCCTCAGTTTTAGCCTAATTCGTTTTTCTTTTTCAGGATCCCATTGAGGATCCCACAGGACACTTAGCAATTATGTCTCTTGTGCTCCTATTGGTAATGACAAATTCTTAAACTGTCTTCATTTTTGATCTGTGATATTTGATCTTGATTGTTCACTTGGTGGGGTTTAGAATCACTTGGAAACAAGCCTATGGGAATGTCTACGAGGACATTTACAAGGAGGTTTTGAAGAGGGAAAACCCACTCTGAATGTGCACAGTACTATTTCATGTTCTGGGGTCCTGGATTGAATAGAGAAGAAAGTGAGTGGATTACTAGTATTCACCACTCTCTCTCTCTCCTCCTGACTGTGCATGCAATGTGACCAGCTGTCTCACACTCTTGCCACTCTATGACTTACCTGCCATGAGGGACTGTATCCTCAAACTGTGAGGCAAACTAAACCCTTCCTCCATCTCTGTCTCCCCTTTCCCTCTCTCCCTCTCTCCTCCCCTCCCTTCTTTCCTTCCATTGCTTTTGTCATGCTGTTTTTCACAGCAATGACTTTGAATATTTGATCAGGCACTTTGTAGTAGGTTCTCAAATGGAATTTGTCTGATTTCAGCCCCTCCATGATTGGGTAGGTGATAGGTTTTTGGAACCCAAGGAGGCCATTATAGTAAATTTGATTTTCCTTCAGGTCATGTATCAGACTACTTTCTCAAGACAACTTGGAGCTCTCGATGTTGACCTTTATTACCTGACTAGCATAGGATTTGTCAGTTTTCTCTACTGCAAAATAACTCCTTCATCTCCTTTCCTCTTTGAAAGGAAGTCACTATACACATTACACATCTGAGGAGTGGAGAACTATGCTTTCTATTTTTAAGGACATATACCTACGTAAATTATTGGAATTCTGCCTTTGAATTTAGTCTCTTCTTTCCTACCTGTTCATTCATTTGATCACTTACTCATATTAATTTGGACTCATAATATTTATTTATGCTTTGGCTAGTAATTCAATGGAAGGAAAGAAGGGAGAGGAGGAGAGAGGGAGTGAGGGAAAGGGAAGACAGAAAGACATGGAGGAAGGGTTTAGTTTGGCTCACAGTTTCAGGATATAGTCCATCATGACAGGGAAGTCATGGTGGCAATGATAATGCTGTAATTGCTGAATGTTTATCCCTGAAAGGTCTTTAGGTTGAGTTTTAGATGCTTTTGACTTATCCCCACTGTGGTGGGGTTTCAGTTCAATAATAACTAAGTTGGTTTTTAAAGTATGTATTTGGGAAGAGACAAGACAGAGAGAAAGAGAGCAAGAGAGCAAGAGAGAGACAGAGAAACAGAGAGACAGAGAGAATGGGCATGCCAAGGCATCCTGCCACTGCAAATGAACTCCAGATGCATGCACCAACTTCTGTATCTGACTTTATGTGGGTACTGGGAAATTAAACCTGGGCTAACAAGCTTTGTAGTTAAGTGCCTTTCAACTGCTGAACCATCTCCGCAGCCTAGAACTAAGTTTTCAACACTCACTTAATATGTGGTAGTAAATGATGATTCCTCTTTGTCTTCTAGCTCTCTTGTCCCAGTCATTAGAATCAGCCATTCCTTCAAGGGACCTGGATCTTTTTTGGAAGTGATATTAGAAACCAAGGTGTTTATTTATTGCTGCACTAGTCACAATATTCAAGATATGAGCCCCACCAATATATCATGAACAGATGGATAATGTAAATGTCCAGATACACCACAGAATTTTATTGAAAATGTAAGAATGAAATTAGAACCTTCACAGGAAAATGGTTGAAACTTGTGATTATTGTATTAAGCAAAATAAGTGAGTCTTAAAAAAGGCATATGTTTTCTCTTGTGTATATATACATGTATGTAAATGTAAATAGAGTGAGAGAGAGAGAGGTTATGAAGAAGATGTGGAAGAGATCTAAATGGAGGAAAGGAGGTAACAAGCGAGATTTGTGGAAAATATATGATAACATGAAAGAAGTGAAAACTACTTGGAGAAATGAAGGGGACCAATATGAGAGGGACAAGAGGGATGAGACAATGAATTGAGTAATAAGAATGATTTATAATGATATATATATGTATATATATATATATATATATATGTGTGTATGTGTGTGTATATATATATATATATATGTATATGTGTGTGTGTGTGTGTGTGTGTGTGTATATATATATATATATATATATATATATATATATATATATATATATTACAGTGGAACCCACTTCTTTGTATAATAACCACATAATTATTAAAAACAACAGCAACCCCCCAAAACCAACTAGCCAGTTAATTGAAAACAAAAGCAAATGACAACTACAAGAAAGAAACAAAGATCTGGGTACTAGATGTGCTTATTGCACTGTGACTTTCTAGGGTCCTAAGTGTGCTATTTCATACCCTCTCAAATCATATGGTGTGGAAATACACATGCATACTAATATGCAAACACTGACCCTTATGTACACCTATGATGATAAATATTTACATGGGTAATCATTTATATTTATTTTCATCTAAGTGGAAATACATATTGGTATCTGTGACTATTTCATTATCATATGGATTATTCTAGCTCCCCCTCCAACTCTTTGTCAACTTCTACACCGACAGTGACAAAAGTGCTTTCCATTATCTATAACCTATTGATCTAATTAGATAATTTCATTCTATACCAGTCTGAGAAGTGGTAGCCCTTGTTCCCATTGGAAACAACCTTATTAGGTCATGGACAGTGCTTCTAGATGGTGTTTTTGCCCTTAATCTTTCATATGCCTTTTATTTACAAAGGTGCTTAGGCCAGAAATTTTTTCCCTCACACCCCTGAGAGAGAAGCTGTTTCACATATTTGTAATGCAGTTAGACTCTATGGTCAATGTCTTCAGTCTCTTCATGAGTCCTTTAGCCTGAGTTTTTTAAAACAGTTTGTCCACGTTATACTACTTTTTTTTACTATACATTTTAATCCCTTCAAAAATATATATACATTTTAGAAATTTATTTTTAGAAGTAATTATTTAATATGTATTAACTGGACACCTTCTTATTCAAAGTCATATTTGTAGTTTGACACTTTGTATGCAGTTGAGTTTTTCTTCATTCTTTGGCTAATCTTGCTTAGCTTCTTCAGTCCTATGAAAACTCTGGTTTTGGCTGTACAGAGGAGCTTCAGTTGATAGCACAAAACTACTTCAGGTCATCATTACAAAATTCAATCTCCAAATGATAATATATATATGAATATGAGAGAGACAGAAAGAGAGAGAGAGTAGGCTTGCCAGCAGCCTCTCAGCCACTATTAATGAACTCCAAATGCATGTGCTCCCTTGTGGGCAAGTGTGACATTGCACTCTTGCATCACTTTTTTGCATCTGGCTAATGTGGGATCTGGAGAATCGAAAGTGAGTTCTTAGACTTAGCAGCCACGGACCTTAACAGTTAAGCCATCTCTCTAGCCCTATGTCCATATTTTTATCAAAATACCCACTTAAGATAGTCATACCCATGTTCAGAGTAAGTGAAGGACATGTTTTGGGGAAATTTGACTCCATTGCTAAAAGATTCTAGACTTTTACCCAACAACTTCATACCACTACTGTATTGTCATGGCTCCTGACAGATTGCTTATCTGGACCTTGTATGTTAGGTCAGACCTCTGGATTTTTATAGAAGGATCAGAAGAAGCAATCATATTAAACTCTTATATGCTTTCATTGTTAAGATGGCTATGGAAGATATTTTCCATAAAGCCATCTTTCTACCCTTCCTCCAACAGGGAGCCTCAAATTTTTATAAAGACTTAACTAGGGGGTTGTCATCAGTCTGATAACCCTTATAAAGAAAACTGTCTCAAGGCAGGGAAACTGATCCTTAAAATATGCTTCTTTACCTCTGTCCAAACAGGAGGGACCTCCTGAACACTCTTATCAGTCTTATATCCTCTATAATAAAATCAATCCTCTATAATAAAAGAGCACCAAGTCACTGACAGACCTATCTCACATGTAATTTCATTTAGAACTTAGTGTGGCAATCCTAATTAAACTTAGTGGTCACACCCATACACAAGAGAAGAAAAGGAAAATGCTTTATTTCCTTATGGATTTGGTATAATCCCTTTTTCTTCATTGCAATAAGATTTGTGTGGCTGGTAATTTCTTCCTTTTACTGTGACTATGTAGAATATTTTGAAATTCACTTTAAATAACTACCTAGCCTTTAAAATTCATGTATCACTGACTTAGTAGTTTTTTATTTTACCACTGTCTTGTCAAAAAATAAATTTAAATATATTTTTACAGAGATAGAAAAAGTTATACCAAACAAATACTAAGCTAAGAAAAGTTGGAAGAGAAAATTAGATAACAAATTGATTCAGCAAGTAACCCATTAGTACAACAACTATTCCTTAATGACCTGAAAGAAGGTATCAGGATGTTGTAAAATATTGAACATATAGCAACACAACTTCACAATATATAAAACAAAATTTGCTGGCATTAAATAAAAAATTTGATAAATCAATAGTTGTTGGATATGTTAATAAACTTATCTCAGAAACATATGTATTAAGAAGACCAGAAAGGAAATGATATGTGTATAGTTGAACTACACAATTTACAGTCTGTGTGAATAGGCACTCTGCCTATGGAATCTGAATGGATAAGAATATACATTCTTGAAGAAGTGTCATACAACTTGAGCATGAACAAGCCAAAAAACAAAACTTTAACATTTAAAAATAATTGTGTACAATGAAATATCTGTATAAATAATAAAAATAAAATAATATTTCAATTAATAGATTATGTAAGAACTCAAAAGGAGAATTATGAATGTTTTATAACAACAGAAAATCACTTCCTATAAACACATATAGGTAATTGTTTCAGTTGTACTTAATAGGGATATAACTATGGCATGTCCAAGGAAATGCATGGCCATAAATGCATGTATTAGAAAATTTAGAGTAAAACTGAGTAAGTTAGATGATCAACTCATGCAATTAAAAACAGCATAAATACAAAGAGAACAGAGGAAAGGAAAATTGGTCATAAAATTAGAAATTAGCACAACATAGAAGCAATTTAAAAGATTAATTAAACCAAAAGCTGCTGCCTCTGAAAAAATAAAACAGACTTACAAGAAATTATAAAAGAATGAAAAATATAGGTAACATAAAGCTATAGCATATGTATAACTTTTAAAATTAAACTTTTAAAATTAAAAAGTTAAGCCAAAATTTGAAAAAAATAAAAATAAAATTTTTAGTCGGACAAAATTTTAAAAATTGAATTGTATACAGTCACAAATAGGTGTTCATGATATCTTAGAAAATATGAAAATTAGACATTTTGTAGCTATATTTTATCAAATGCAAAGAAAACAATAACTCCCAATACTATAAATTATCTTTTATGTACAAAGACAAGGACTGCTTTTTGTTGCAGCCAGCTTCACATGGCAGAAAACATCCAACCAAGGGCAGCTTATTGGAGGAAAGGGTTTATTTTGGCTTATACACTTGAGGGAAGCTCCATGAAAGCAGAGAAAACAATGGCATGAGCAGAGGGTGGATGTGACCTCCTGGCCAACATCAGGAGGACAACAGCAGCTGGAAAGAGTGCCCAACACTGGCAAGGGGACGTTTTTATAACACCCATAAGTCCTCCTCCAACAATACATCACCTCCATGGGAGCCAGTTCCCAAATTGCCACCAACTGGGGACCTAGCATTCAAAACACATGAGTTTATGGCAGACACCTGGATCAAACCACCACAGTGCTTAATTTTGTGAGGTGGGGATAGTCTTTATAAAAATCCAGACAGGGGTAGAAAAATTTAAAAACACCCCCATACATATAGCTATTGTAGCTGGCAGCACTCTCACTCTGGATATAAAAGTGTAACTCCAAGTCAGAGTTATTATGATATTCTATGTGTGTTTTTATAAATAACATTTTATCCCTTGCATATTTATATTAAAATTACAAGGCTGGAGAGATGGCTCAGTGGTTAAGGAACCTGCCTGCAAAGCCTAACAACCAGAGTTAGATCCCCCAGAACCCATGTAAAACCAGATGGACAAAGTGGCTTATGCATCTGAAGTTTGCAGAGGCTAAAGGACCTGGTGTGCTCCTCCATCTCTCTCTCCCCTCTCTCTGAGTGCAAATAAGTAAATAAAATATTTGAAAAGGTATTTTATTTTATTTTATTTTATTTTATTTTATTTTATTTTATTTTATTTTATTTTATTTTATTTTATTTTATTTTTTTGGTTCTTCGAGGTTGGGTCTCATCTAGCCCAGGCTGACCTGGAACTCACTATGTAGTTTCTGGGTGGCCTCTAACTCATTGTGATCCTCCTACTCCTGCCTCCCAAGTATTAGGATTAAAGGAGTGCAGCACCACGCCTGGTTTTAAAAAGGTATTTAAAAAATTACATGTAATTTTTTTAAATGCATAAAAAATCAGGACTTTTTATAAAAAACAAGGTGTTAACATAAACTATATATTTTACCCACAATGCAGATGCAATAATATTTTTAAATTATATACTCTTTAAATATACTGTTCGAATCTTAGTTTAGTTCTCTATGATTACTTAAGGTTAGTTTTAGTTTAAATTTGTATGGTCACTTCATTTAACCCTAATTTGAAATGACCATGTGTGTTGGTTTGAATGTAAAAGGTCTCATAGCCATTGGCACTTTTGATTAAGCTTTCTACTTAGTCTTCAGCAGGAGAAGCCTTGTTGGATGAGGTGTCACGGTTGGCAGGGGGGTTGGAACTTGATTCTAGCCCAAAGGTGGGTGTTCAGAGCTAGCTTGTGCCCTGGCTGTTCATTCTGTCTCTCTGCTACAGATGTAGGGTGCAGTGAGTCAGCTTCTTCTGCCATGATGAAGTTTCCCCTGGAATCTGTAAACCTGAAATAAACCCTTTCTTCCCATAAACTGCTTCTGGTCAGGTATTTGTCTCAGCAAGAAAGTAACTGTAACATCATGAAATGAGAAACTTGAAGGTTTTTCACGTGAGCTCTTGATAGAAACAAATATCATGAAACATAACCCTCAGAAAGGTGAGATACTGAACCTACATCTCCACCCTCTCTTGCAACTTCACACATCAGCATCTTAGCTGAACAGGCCAAAGAGCACGTAGAAGAGAAATCTTCAGTGTAGCTCAAAGGTGCTAGATATTTTCATGGATGACAGAATTATTTGGCAATATGGGTGAAGTGGATAAGTCTTTCCTATGACTTCCAACACAAACAGGAGACTTCTAACTCCCCACCCCTGGAATGTCTGATTGCAGCTCACAAAACATGTAGAATGAAGACTTACTGTAAAAGGGCTTTGATATAATAACTTCAAAAGCACAGAAACACAATGAAAAATAAATGAGAGGTCACAACAAGCTAAAACATTTCTATGCAGCAAAAGATCAACAGAGTCAAAAGGTTACCTTTGGAACCTACAGCATAAATCTTCAACCCATGCATCTGATACAGATGCAATCTAAAATGTAGAAGAAACTCCAACACACAGCAGGGAATAAAAAACTAATGATCAGAAGCTGGGTGTGGTGGCGCACGCCTTTAATCCCAGCCCTCAGGAGGCAGAGGTGGGCGGATCGCTGTGAGTTCGAGGCCACCCTGAGAATATAGAGTGAATTCCAGGTCAGCCTGGGCTAGAGTGAGACCCCACCTCAAAAAAAAAAAAAAAAAAAAAAAAAAAAAAAAAAAAAAACAAAAACAATGATCAGACTAAAAAAGGCTAAGGGATTGACTAGAAAAGATATATTGATAGCCAAATGTCTAGAAAATCATGTGTAGCATCACTAATCATCAGAGATATACAAGCCACCTCACACCAGTTAGTATATCCATCATGAAAGTAATAAGTTAAATAAAGAAATAGTAAAATTGTGAGGAATTGAAGAAACTGGAACCATAACACTTTGGGTGGCAATGTAGATGATATAGCCACTATGGAAAACAATATGAAAGCTATCCAGGAAATTAAATCCTCCTGTACTTTACTAATCCCATTTCAGGGTACTTACCCAAAGAATTGAAGTCAGTGTCTTGAAAATATATCACTTTCATGTTCATTGCAGCATATTCAATGTGGTGGTTTGATTTAGGTGCCCCGAAAATCTTTTGTGTTCTGAATGTTAGGTCCCCAGCTGGTGGCAATTAGAGAACTGGAGCCTCCTGAAGGGAAGTGTATTCTTGGGAGCAGATTTATTAGTGTTATAGCCAGCTTCCTTTTGCCAGTTTTTGTTACACTCTCCTGCTGCTATTGTCCAAATGATGTTGACCAGGAGGTGATGTTGAGCCTCTGCTCGTGACACATTTTCCCCTGCTATGGATCATGGAGCTTCCCCTTGAGTCTGCAAGCCAAAATAAACATTTTCTTCCCACAAGTTGCTTTGGTCAGATGCTTTCTGCCAGTATTGTGAAGCTGACTACCACAGTAAAATTCATACTGAGATTAGGGTCATTGCTGCTAGAAATTGAACTCTGTGGGTTTTGACCTGTTGGAACTAATTTGCAGGAGGAATGTGGAAGGATTTGAAACCTTAGCCTAACAGATACATTTCAGTGCCATAAGTACAGTTTGATGGACCATTATGATCACAGTTGAAAGACATGAAGGTGGTAAGAATTATGGACTCTTGAGATTTTGCTTATGAGGGTGAGAAAGAATTTTGTAGGGACTAGACTAGAAGCAGTTCACAAGGGAGGCCTGCTGTGGTCTGTCTGCCTGTATCCCAAGAATGAGCACAGTGTTGCTTTGCATACAAATGGGACTGATGTGAGCAGATGGATATGGCACAGAAAAAACTGAAATCTTTGGGCCGAAACTGCTGCCTGTTCAACTACCATTTTTGAGAGATTACAACCATTGAGATTGGGCCATCTGTTCTGCATTGGGACAGCAGGAAGGGTGTATACTATTGGAAATAAGGGGCCTGACTGCTGAAGGAATATCCCTGTCTTCAAAGTTGGCTTTACTTCCCATTTGGATTAACAAGTTGGTAGCCCACCTGGTACTATGGAGTATAACAAATGCAGGAAAGAGAGAGTAACTAAATTTGCAACACAGTTGTGTTTTTTGATAATGGCTATGGGCAGTGTGAAGCAGGCTTGTTGGATTGCCTGTGTGGAGGCCCAATGGAGCCATGAAGATGAACCATCAGTTGCAGTGGGGACCCAACAAAGATTCCAGGGCTTGGGATGGTTGCCAAGCAGCACTGCTGGTACAAGATGCCGTTTTCTTGGACTGTGCTAGCCTAGCTGGAGAGGCAAAATTAGAACTCCAAAGACTCATCACTGGTTAGAATTATCAGGCTGGGATTGTCACTGGTTAGAGTTGTCAGATTTGGAGCTACAGAGTTTGATATTTGCCTTGTTTGTTTCAAATCTTGTATTAGTTTAATATTTTTTTGTTCTGCCCAATGCCATCTTTTGCAGTGTGAATGTTTATTCTGTGCCATTATTATTATTATTATTATTATTATTATTATTATTATTATTACTTTATTGATATTGTGGCCCAGTTAAAAGATCTTGGACTTTGGAGATGTTTGAACATCATTGGGATTGATAAAAAAAAATGGGGACTTTTAAAGTTGTACTTAATGCATTTCATTTTACATGATGGATAGTTATCAGTTTATGGGGATGAAGGGTGACATGTGGTGGTTTGATTCAGGTGTCACCCAAAAATGTTCTCTGAATGTTAGGTGCCTGGCTGGTGACAATTTGAGAATAAGATCCTCCTAGATGTGGTGTATTGTTGGGGTGAGGCTTATGGGTGTTATAGCCAGCTTCCTCTTGTCAGTGTTTGTCACACTGTCCTGCTGATATTGCCCAACGGATGCCCAGCCTCTACTCATGCATGTTTTCCTCTGACATCATGGAGCTTCCCCTTGAGTCTGTAAGCCAAAATAAACCCTTTCCTCCCACAAGTTGCTTTGGTCAGGTGCCATCTGCCAGCAATGTGGAACTGATAACAATATTCACAATAGCAGAGCAAGGAAACCAACTAATTGTCCCTAGATGCATGATTGGATAAACAAGTTGCCCATGCACACAAGGAAGCATGATTCAACTTTTTAAAATTATTTTAAAATTATTTTTTATTTATTTTTGTAGAGAGACACAGAGAGAGAGAGAGAGAGAGAGAGGGAGAGGGAGACAGATAGAGATGGGCATGCCAGCAGTGTCTCAGCTGCTGTGAACGAAATCCAGAGGCGTGCACCCCCTTGTGGGCAAGTGCGGCATTGTGCCCTTGCCTCACTTTGCATCTGGCTAAACGTGGGACCTGGAGATTGGAACTGCTGGACATTGGAACCAGCGTTCTTAGGCTTAGCAGGCAGGTGCCTTAGCCGCTAAGCCATCTCTCCAGCCCTGATTCAACTTTTAAAAAACAGTAATTTATGCAGCATGCTCCAACATAAATGAACCTGGAGAACATTATGCTAAAAAGCCTGTCAGGGAGATATATCACACGATTACACTAACTACATAGGAACATTCATAGAATCAAAGAGAGGAATGGGGTTTTCAGGTGACTATACAAACAGAAAATGAAGTTACTCATGAGTGGACATGAAATTTAAGTTAAGCAGGGTGGATTAAATTTTAGAAACCTGCTACAGAAAATTGAACCTACAAGCCAGGCGTGGTGGTGCACGCCTTTAATCCCAACACTGGGGAGGCAGAGGTAGGAGGATTGCCATGAGTTCGAGGCCACCTTGAGACGACATAGTGAATTCCAGGTCAGCCTGAGCTAGAGTGAGATCCTACCTCAAAAAAAAAAAAAAAAAAAAATTGAACCTACCTGTTCTATCCTCTTAAAATTTTGTTACATGGGTAGACCTTATGTTAAATATTTTTACTCTAATGAAATAAAATTGTCAAAAAATTCATGGTTCTGATCTTAATGAGCTAGAGGCTTTGAAGGGATGGTAAATGAGAAGCCAAGGGGATGATTTGATTTAATGAAATCCCTAATGCCACATGCATTCAAGGAAGATTTCTACAAAGAATGTCAGTTTTATTTGCTCTATGTCCACTTGATTAGTGTGAATCAGAAATATGGGGTCAACTCACATATGTTAAACACAATGATAATGTAAAAAGCACTTAACTTTAAAAACATTTTCTTTCAGTTTACATTTAAGAATATTTGTCTGTTTCTTACAATTATGGGAGTATATTTTTATTATCAGGAGAACACCCTTATAAGTCACTAATACACTGAAGATGAGGACAGTTTCTGGAAGTAGTTTCTTTGTTGGAAGAGGTGTTGATATGCAAAAAAGCCACTCCATAGTTCAATGTTGAAATTTCAGCTAGCTTGATGTGTGGTGCTATAAGCCTTTGTGGTGCCCTCACACACTGAACAACTATGTCTGTAAAAGCTTATTTTGGGGGGCTGGAGGAATGGCTTAGCAGTTAAGGCATTTGCCTGTAAAGCCAAAGGACTCAGGTTCGATTCCCCAGGACCTACATTAGCCAACTGCACAAGGGGGTGCATGCAACTGGAGTTCGTTTGCAGTGGCTGGAGGCCCTGGCGCGTGCCCAACCTCTCCCCCCACTGCTTTCTCCCTTTCTCTGTCAAAATAAAATATTTTTTTAAAAAAAGGCTTATTTTTTTAATGAGATGGATGAGATACCTACTCTCCAAGGCATCTAAAACTGATTATTTAAAAAATAATAAATGAGGTCAAACTGGAATGGAATACAGGCCAAAATATAAAGTAAAATTAAAAGCCAGTGACTGAACTATATATTTAGTATAATTCCATACATAATAAAAATTAAAATTTTTATACAAGAAAGGAGAAATATCATAATTTAGGTAAAATTGTTAAAATAGTTTCCCCGTGGAAAGGAATTAGAACCAATATTCAAGTTATGCTTGGCTTACACACACATACACACATACACATATATAAAAATTATGTTAACAATAAAATTATTTCTAAATTTGGAGAGGGCAAGAGAGACAATAGGACTTTCATCTCTTGTAGCATTACCCAGGAAAGTTTAATGAAAGAAACCCAGTGACTAATTCATAGACCTGATGGCACTATGGAAATTCTGCTGCTGGCTTTCTCCTTTTCCACTCAGGGTACAATGTTCACTATCTTTCAGCCTGGGACTCAGGAAGTGGCTGTATAAGAGGTTCTTAAGTGCCAAGCACAAAAGGAATGATTTACATGGTAACAGAGGTGTAATAAAGCAAATCAGAAGAACATCACAAGCAAACATGCAATACACCATCAAAGCCAGTCCTCCATAAAACAAGTACCATTCTAACAGACTTTAGTAGATCTGAGCCAATGAGTTCCTAGAAAGGAGTCTGAAAATCTTTCCTTAAGGGAGTGCATTAGAATCAACCTTCCTGGGTTGGCTTTGTAACCAACTACAGGATTTGACTCGGTGTACCTTCTATGAGCAGCAAGCAGTTGGAAAGTTATTTAATTTCTATGATCTCTGTAAAACATATAAAATGATAGAATCCACATTATCAGGTGGTCTTGTGGATTAAAGATACAATGCTTCAGTTCAGGACAAAACTTTCAACTCAGGGCTTAGTATTATGTAGTGAGTACCCAAGAAATATCAGCTGTCAACAAAAGCTATAAGACTATAAGAAGACACTACACACAGGGCAAGATAGAAGCAAAAGGAAAGTTCTTTAAGCATAAATTTGAACACAAAAACATTAAATAAAGGTTTATTAACATATTATGGACAAATTGTATCATATATAAGAATTGTAGCAAATTTTATATAATAATAATATATAAGCCAACACTAAACAATTTTATTGTTGTGGTATAAGACACAGTGTATGATGGGAAAATTATCCACAATGAGAAAAACTTAACAATACTTTATCAATTTTTTCACCTTTGTTTCTAGTTGCTCATATATATATATATTCAAAGGCAATTTGTTTGTAAATGTTCAGACTAATCTTGACTATATGCTACTCCTTCTCCGTTTCCCCCACCCATCAGTTGACTCCTCGTGTAGCCAACTCTGGTGCAATTTTGGCTCAAGAAGTACGAGAGCTCACAGCTATACTTGTAGACATTAAAAGATGCATCTATTTAGAGCCAGATGTAGCTAGAAACAATTTCAGCTCCACCGGTATTAAACTGTGCCCTTGAGTACATATGTAACTTCTTTTCTCAAAGAGACTGCAACCATGGCTTCATCTGAGGGCTGTTGTGAAGATTGGATGACCAGTTCAAATTTTTAGCACTCAGTATGTCTCGAGGTTTAGTAACTGCCTTGATTTTCCTAAAAGGAAATGTAGAGACATCACAGCTCTCATTTTACAAATAAGAAAGCTTAAATCCTCAAAAGCTAAGAAAACACCCCAAATCCCTTTTCTACTGCTTTCTTTCTCTTAGTAGGCTATATAAATTTAGTAGAAAAGAGAAAGCTCAGTGCTTCTGTTTAATACAAGTAAGCCACCAAGAGACTTCTAAAGTTGAAGTGAATTTTATGAACATTAAAAGTAGTTTAAAGAATGTTTCAAGTCCTCAGAAATATTAAAAACAGTAGTTCTGCTCCTCTAAGATTTCCATGGCAGAACATAGCTATTCTGTGTGTTTTGGCACCCAAACCTCCAGAACTGTGTATTTATCTGCCCACTTCAATGTGGCTCTCTCTGGAATGCTTGCCCATAGAATTGGCAAAGGAACTGTCATGAGTATCCACAGCAATCCAGTTTGCTCAGCAAGCGGCTGTATTTGAAGCACAAACCTACCATTAGTCAACGGGACTTGTACAAAACCCAGTATAAATGAAAATGTGATTCATATCCTGCTTTCAGATTTATGTCACCCTTCTCCATACCTGAGGATCATGCAGATGTTGATAGAAGCAGGCAAAATTCCACAGCCTGCAAGTTACATCTTGATGTTGTTATTTGAGGAATGATTACAAACTTTGATCCATAAGAAGGAGATACAGAATGTTACTATCTTAAAATACTTATTTATTTGAGAGACTGAGAAAGAGAAGAGAGAGAGAGAATGAGAATGGGCACACCAGAGCCTCTAGCCACAGCAAATGAACTCCAGAAGCATGTGCCACCTTGTGCATCTGGCTTATGTGGGTACTGGGGAAATCAAACCTGGGTCCTTAGGCTTCAAATGCAAGTGCCTTAATCACTAAGCCATCTCCCCAGACCTGAATACTACTATTTTAAAATGGTTAAATAAAAGTCTTAATTTCTAAAGCATATTTGTAAAATGACATTTTGTCATAATAAAATTTGTTCAATTTTATTATTGGAAAAAATGAATGCAGGCTTATTTGTTTCTCCCACATAAAGTTCTTACTACAACCAGAACAAGCAGTTAACAACATTAAATGTTGCTAAGGCTTCTAGTAGCTGCTCTGATACACAATAATTAACCATTGAGCAAAGCCATAGTTATGACACCAGTGTGATGACTGAACTGCTGTGAGATCAGTCTATGTCTATTGCTATATCTATGAAATTGGCTAAGCCACAATCATGTTACTTCAGCTACACAGGCTCTTTTAGAAGAGTACAAGGTGGGCCAGACAAAGGCTTGTGGGATGTTTACCTGTGGCTCTTGTTTTTGTTTGGGGGGTGTGTGTGTGTACGATGCGTGCTTGTGTATGAGTGTGGCCATATTGTGTGGGCACACATATTGTGTGCATACGTGTGTGTGGCATTCAGAGATTGACAAGTCTACTCCTCATTTTCTACCTTATTCTTAAGAATGAACCTAGACTCACCAATTTGGCTAGACAAACTAGTCAGCAAATGCCAGGGATCCTTCTGTCTTTGCCTTCCCAGTGATAGTGCACCGTCACATGTGGATTTTATTTGGGTGCTGAGGACCAAACTCAGTTCATCATGCTTGTACTGCAAACACTTTGCTGACTGAACTTTCTCCCCAGCCCTCCCCTGTGGTTCTTAGGGTAACAGTTTGCTTCTCAAAGCCACTTCTTAGTCTGGCATTTTGTAACTTTTCCAGCCTGTGTGGTGAGGCTACCTAATATGTTAAGTTGTAATTAATAGGTCAGAGTGCATTTTGAAACCAGTCAATCTTCTGTGCCTTAAATACGAATGTACTCTGTTCAACTATGATAGTTTGTCAGAAGCAAAACTTGTCAGGATTATAATTAAATATGGACACTTGGGGGTTATGTTAAGTAGATTTTAAAACAACTGTTGAGCAGGGGTGTTCAGTTTTTTGACTTTGCAGCATGATGATCTCATCTACAAATACTTTGGCTGCAATTGTAGCTATCCTGGGATGCACACAGCCCATGGCTGCAGGGTGAGCTTGTCTGGTTTATATTATTCTGAGCTACTGTAATTACACAGTTGGAGAGAATACACAAAGAGATAGAGACAAGAACGGGATATTTGCTTATTTCCAAATCATGGCAATTTGATTGGATATTAATACTTCTGGGAGAAAGGGGAAAGAGAAGCCCTATCTTAATACTGCTGTGTAAAATGATTCATGTAAAGTCAGGGTTAAAAATAAAATCACATCATCACTGCATGCTTTCTTTGTAATATGGATATGGTTATGTTTTCTAGACTGTTCCACCTGGATCTCATCACCTGTAATCAGAAGTGAACTGCTCAGACCCCTCTGATTTACACGTTTGCTTTCATTCAAAAAGGATTCCCAGAACAGACAACATGAAGATGACCTTACCCTGGAAGTCTGCTTGGTTTGCCTGTTTCCTACTCATCATCTCTAAACTACCTTTCTAACACATTTCAAGAAAACCTTCTACTTGCTTGAAAGGTCTCCTCAGCTCAGTATGGTGATGAGATACAATCTCTTAGGGTCCCTATGCTGCCTTCCCCCAGTACTATGGGAGAGCTGGCCCCATCCTTTCTCTACTGAGATCCAAATAACAACAACAAGACAGTGTCACTACGCCTAAGGCCTTGGATTTTTAACCTTGGGGAAAATATTTTTCTATGTGGTACATCAACTTTCTTTCTTTCTTTCTTTCTTTCTTTCTTTCTTTCTTTCTTTCTTTCCTTCTTTCTTTCCTTCTTTCTTTCTTTCTTCTCTTTCTCTCTCTCTTGCTTTCTCTCATTTAGTGGACAGGAGGAGTGTGAAGAGCAATAAAGTAAATCACTTCCATATGCATGCTCTACCAGCCTTAAGAAAGGAAACATGTCAACTGGAAGAATACAATTTAATAGAAGGTGGTGATTCAGGCCCATGTCTGAGTTGCACGCATGACGGTATCAAAACCTTTATAAATTCAGACTTTCGTAGCTCTCTTGCTTCTCTTCCACACTCAGGCCTCTCATAACAAACTGTCCTTTCTACACTTCACTTCCTCTGTCTGCTCTCTTCTCCTACTTCCCTCTTCTGAAACAACAACAACAACAAAAGCCAAGATTCCACACTAATATATATATTTTAGGTCAATACTCTGGGGAAAACACAATGGTGAGTGTACCCTGATGTCCCCCAGGTCTCTCAGTCAACTGCAAACACAAGACAGCTGACATCTAGTAGCAGACACCTCTTCAGGCCCTGGGAAGAGAATCTTAAGGCAAGTTCCCAGCCGATTTTATCTCTGTCCCACCATATCAAAGTGGGGAAGGAAGTGGCTCAGGAGAAGCTCCAAATGATCCTCTTCTTCATGTTAGCTGCTGCGTGCTGTTTTGTTTTGCTTTACAGCCAGCCATGCCATAGAAACAAACTGAGCGAATTGTTGAATGCTTTGGAGAGTGATGTTAGGCCTAAAACCAAGGCCTGAGTAAGTGTTAAGTAGGGAGAGGAAGAAACTCAGTTCATCAAATCAGACCTCAGTTTCATCATTATAAAAGTGAGAGCAGCACTCGCATGAAGATTGGTAGGAATTGATAAGGTATTGGAAGGAATCCTGGATTTACTCCATTGAACCTCTTGAGTTGTGAAACAAATTCTCTCCCTGTGTACTTTTTCACTGGGGATGACTATCTCTCCTCACCCCCATTACCCACCCCAAAAAACAAGAACTATCAAGGTTTCAAACTTTAAAATATATCTGAGTGGCTATGATTTTTTAGTTGATGTCTCTTTGCCTCATTTGACTTACCAGGATACTAAAATTATAGTTTTTTTCAATGTGTTCTGAGTAACAAAAATCAGGAATGTATAAATCCTTTTAAGCACCAATCCTTGAATACATGTTTTAAAAGTAATGTAGACATTATTTATAAATTAACCAAGAAAATAATGTACAATAATTTTCATAGATCATATATAATTTTAGCTTCCCAAATTTACCATTAATGCAATAAAGCAATGATGTTACAGCCTTAAGTTCATGTGCATGCAAACCTAGATTAGAAATACTTGGTGTATCTAAACTTTTTTTCTCACAAGTTTGGAGTGGCCAGTTGTAGATACTACCATGTTCCTAGGAAAATTTGAAATGGTCTTGAAGGATATATTTTTGAAAAATGATCCACAAGTGATTTTATTTTTAACTAAGAATTGATGAATTATATTCTGGATAGGATTCTGTAGTCTGAACAATGTCTTTGTTTGGGGTTTTGATTATGAGAAGTCCATCATTATTTTTCCGATCTTTAATTCCCTTCCCTATCTCCCTTCTTTCCTCCCCTTCCATCCTCCTTCCTTTCCTTCCTTACTTCCTTGATTCTTTTTACATATCCTTAAAGATTCCTTTCTCAAGATCTGTCTATATATGGTATTGTAAATATTCTGATATTAATGTGATTCTCTTCAGAGCTCAAGTATACTTTCATATTAGTTTCTTATTCTTGGGTTAATTAAGAACAGGTTTTTCTTTCTTGTCTTTATTTTACCTGAATGTTATTCAAATCCATATTAGGAAGTATGAGAGCTTGACTTTAATTAGTTCTTTTCCTTTCTTTATGAATGATAGAAGTTTCACAATATGTATTTAATTTTCCTACAATTTATAAAAGCCAAATTTTACGGGGCCATAAATGAATTCTTGTATTTTCCAGAATATGTAGAAGCTACCATCACAGCTAGCTGTTAAGTAAACTCTTGGAGAAATTCACTTAGCCTGGTTCTCAGAGTTTCCCAGGCAGTATTTGCAAATTCTAGGCTTTCCCGAATCCTGATCTTGTGGTCTCATCACCTTAGGATTTATGAACATAACCTGTATAGGATAAAACTTCCCTTTGTGCAGGCTCTAATGAATGGCATTAGATATGATCTGCCTGCATTGTGTCTTACACCTAGACTTTAAGACAATCCATGAAAATTGAATGCTAAAAGCAATAGCTTTTATAGTTGTCATATTACTCACCCAAGTCCTGATTGGTGTATGCTCAGTTGTTTCAGCTAGAGGTAATGTGACTACTTCATTAATATTCAAGTAGATGGGAAATACTGAATAAATATCTCAGCTTTAGCACTTATAATAAATTTTTAAGGTGATGTATTTGGGGATGTTAGGGATGATTTGTTGACGGCTTGTGGAGTTGGCAGTGCTTGCCTTATCCTCTTATAAAACAAGTCTTTCAAAGCTCTTTATGCTCCCACAAAGGCTGACTCCTATTGGATGCCAAAATGAAGATTTTAATAACTGCTTCTGATGCCATAGTAACTTTTAAGAAGTACAGCTCTTAACTACTAAAAAGAGTCCAATGTTTAAGAACAGATTAGAAATCGAATACACCAAGGTAGCTTCTTGGGAAAATAAACAATACAATAATCTAATAACCTTAATTTTATGTACATGAATACAATATGTGTCAACTTTGTACATGAGATAATACAGTATTTAAACATGTTACTGGACAAAAAAGAATTTACAATAGCAATGTAACTGTCTAGAGGGCTGTCAACTTAATAGTTAGATCTATATTTTAGCAGAGAAAGAATTTAATATTTTACAATAATAGAAACACTGACATTTAAAACACTTTATAAAATAATTTATATATATAATATATATCTCCCCTAGCATCTATAGAGAGGAATAATTTTCATTTGTGAATTGTGCAATGAATGGCATATTTAAAATTTTTTTTTAGGTAATAAAATAATTTAGAAGCAGTTCATGCAGTGATCAAAGCAAGGGATGGCAGCTCCTTCAAGGTATCCTCCTCCCTTGACATCAACTGGCAACAGACAGACGTACCCAAGTACCATGGGGTACTAAAACAAGTCTCCAAGTTATGCTATATTGACATCAATATACACATGTGGATATCTTTCCTTCCATTGTTCAGATACAGATCACAACTTCTATCAGCTGTGGGAGTAGTCAGTTTTAGGTGAAGTGATTCAATGACCCTCTTCAAGTTCTATATAAGATCTCTTTATACACAGTAGGTAACTAACAGAGCTTCCTTGTTTTCACAACTTTACTCTGGTACTTCACAGAGTGACCCCCATGCCCTATGACATAAACATCCAGCAGGTAAGATCTGCCAGGCTCTAGACCTTGGATTGTTTCAGTAGTCACTGCTTTTTGTAGGTTTTGACTGTGGAAATATTTACAAAGGACCTTTTCAGATTTCTTCCTTGTGTCTGGTCCTAGGCATTGGTTTTGCTCTCTTTTCTTCTGGTCTTCAGTGTAGTTATCATCCACTTCTTTTTTATAGATACAAAACTTGTTCCTTTCCTGGGTGCCTAGCCAAGCCACTGTGACTGAAGAACAGGTACGCAGCTTGTCAAAGGCTTTGATTCTCGTGTCTTCAGGAAGAGAGGGGAAAGCTTGCTTGCTCAGCTTGGTGCTGGCCAGGATTTTCAACAAGGAAGCTCCTTTCTTGTTTCCTTTCAGTCGAATAACATACTTTGCTTTGGGCTTTCCTCTCAGCTGAAACTGCCGAACGCCTTCCACATTCTGTGACAGAAGTAGCTTCCCATCTCTTCGCACTTGGATTTGGACTGTGTCCAGACAAGAGTGAACAAAGATGGTGACTTTTTGGTGGGAAGAGACTGGAGCAAATCGGAGAAACTTGGCTCCCTTCCTTTTGACAAACACATCTGTAACTCTCCCATCTTTGAGCTCCACCGTCTTCTGTTTTGCTTCTTCCTTGGTTCTGGCGAAAGTACCCACATAGGCAGTGCTCATGTTGCTGTTGGCATTGACCACGAAGACGTCAAAGTAGTACTGTGTATCGGGTTTTAGGTCAGAGATGGTAAAGATGTTCTTGTTGCCTATGCAGATTTTCTGAATGTCAACTTTGGGCCTCCAGTAGACATGACGCCCTAGCTTTGGAGAAGACTTTGCTAGGAAATTGCGTTCTTTACTCAAATTATCTGAAGGAAATCCAAAATGTGCAAAGTCAAAGGGACTAAAGTCCAGGCCAGGTTTTGGGGCCATCATGAAAGCATCATCTGCACTCAGTTTTGCTTCCACTGCACAGAGACTTTTGAAATTGTGCTCTTTGTTGATGACCACACAGTATTCAATGGGTTGTTTTAGTAAAGAGGCTGTGGGGCTTGGCTTCCAAGCTAAAGTGATCGTGGTGCGTCCAAGAGCGGTCACATCAACTCTGGGGTCATACGGTAGTTCTGGGTATGGCTGATCAGACTCTGGAGTGGTGGTGGCATATACTTTGAAATGTGTGTCTTTCTCTGTTGAAAGCAGCTCCAACTGATATAAACCAGATGGAGAACTAGAAGACAAAAAGTACTCGACATCATTGCCTTTGTAGGAGAACAGCTCAGTGCCTTCCTCATCGGTGACCTGCTGCCTCTGCTGCTCCAGGGGTTCAAGATCACCTGGAAAATATGCAGGAAGCAGAGCATAAGCATGTCATTGAAGCTTGATAGCCTTACACTGTGTTTCCAAACACCTGCTGTTTTCTACATTTTAAAAATAAGACATTTAAAACAGAACAGAAAGATAATAAAAATAAAAGTTACTGAAGATCCAATAATTCATCCTGAGATAGCTTTATTACTTAGTTTTATTTCCACCCAGTCTTTATCTTTACATATTTTGAGCAGTTAATATTATTTTCACTCATTACTTGGTATAGTTTAGCAAATGTATTCTCATGCATATGTAAATCCTAAACAGACTTCTAGCATTTTCTCACTTAGTATTAGATTACAAAGTAATAATATTAGTTTATTTATGGCCATTGTAAGTAATGCCCTTATAAATATATATACAAACCTTTTCTCAATTTAAATTATTTCATCATTAGATTATTAGTGAAAATGTTAGAAAGTAGTAATTTGACTGTGAATCTACTTAGCAAAAGGACTCATTTTACATTTTGATGGGCAGTCATTTTACTAATTTCACCATTGTTAGCAGGATTGGATGATCTTATTAAAATACAGACTATAAAATTATCAGTAAGAGTAGCTGAGGGTCATTGTCTAGAAGATATGCCCAGGAATAGTGCACAGGAAGTATCACAACCACACTACTTTTTCCCATCTGTTGATATTGCTAATGTCAATGTCATGTAAGTATCAATATAAGGTTTCCAAAATGTTGTGAAATACTGGGTAACCAGAGTGGAAACAAATCTTTTTTAGCTTATCACTAAAGATTGATGGAAAACTGTGTAAAATTTCATATTCCCAAACTATGGGATGTACTCAGTCATCATATGTCTGGTTTACTATTAGAGTGCAGTAACTATGTGTGTCATCACTCCCCATGTGCACTTCCAATGTTCTAAGCATGCTAGCTTTAACAAACACCAATGTTCAGGCCATACCCCATAGCAATCAAGCCAGAACTTCTGTGGCCAAAAATAAGCACCCGTACTTTTTTAAGTCCCTCAGATGATGCAAATATGCAACAAAGCTTGCAAATGACAGCCCCAGAAGCCAGGTGGATCTCTGCTTCATATGTCCAGGGTCAGCAATCTCATGCCATTTCTCTTGCAGAAGGTTGTGTGCATCTCATGTCTTCTCCCTGTCCTTTCAGAGAATAGGGGCCAGGGCTAACCTGCAGCTTACCTGAGCCTTCAGCACTCGTCTCCTCAGGCAGCTCCTGGAGCCGTAGCTTCCATTCCAAAGGTGCATCACAAGGGGTCACAGTGACTGATAGTGGAGTGTTGTCTTCTTCAACCACAAAGAAATACCTGCGGGAAGTTGACCAGTTCAAGCCCTGTGACATTCAAGACTTAGAGGAAAACTCATTTGCTTTGCTATTTTATTAAACAGAGTAAAATAGGCTATTTCAACTAAAACATAAAACCACAGAAGTTCCATAATGGCAAATACAAATCCGTGATTAAATAACAACATGAAATAACAAGAAAATATTGAACCCCTTCAGGTAAAAATAAACCCTCACAGGCTGGGGAGATAACTCAATGATTAAGGGAACTTGTATGCAAGCTTGCAGTCCTGAGTTCAAGGCTAGGACAATGGGAAGTGGAGCCAGGAAATTCTGGAAGCTTATAGATATCACTTAGAGTTGTGCTGCAATAGCAAAATAAGAGCCCTTGTCTCAGAAAAAGGAGGAAGGAGAAACAAATGCCCAAGATGACCCTCAGGCCTCCACATATGTTCCATGTTACAAATGCTCTCATACACATATCCACACATACACGCATTAAACAATAAGAATTCAACATCAGTTACAATTAGGACCTGCCACATAAGGAACAGCCACAAAGTATTTCCAGGTAAGCTGCCTGTGGGCACTGTGTTTTGGATGCATTTTTAGATTACCCTGATGTTCTAAGTTGGTCACCACAATTATGAAAAATCATTTTCATAGCAATCCATTTTGTAGCATGTACAGTGGTATCTGGCAAGATAACAATGCCTTTGCATTTTCACATTCGTGAACTTATCATGGCTTTACTCTGCATCTTTTTAGATAGTGCTCTAGTTACTATTCAAAACCAGTTTTAAAAAAATCTGTAGCTCAGTCAATGCAAATAAAAGTTTATCATTCCCAAGATTTCTTATTGAATTAAGGATTTTCAAAATCAAATCATTTTGCTCTATGCTTTTTCCTCAGTTTTTTTGGGGGGCGGGGGGTTGGAGTGGGGTTCGAGGTAGGGTCTTGCTCTGGCCCAGGCTGTCCTGGAATGTAGTCTCTGGGTGGCTTCAAACTCACAGAGAGCCTCCTACCTCTGATTCCTGAGTGCTGGATCAGAGGCATGTGCCACTATGCCCGGGTCCTCAGATGTTTTTCTGCCATATCAATAGACTTTTTAAGGAGAATAATACTATTGCTTATCTATAAAAATGCTGTATGTTCTTACTATAATTTAATGATTTCACTTAATTATATTGCAAAGGAGGAAGACTGGCTTCAGTGCTGGCCAGCCCAGAGTTGCTCACTGGTTCCATGGCAGAGGCTGTAGGTTTTACCTCCTGTACATTGTATGAGCCTGGTGTCTCTCGCCTCCATGGTTTAAAAATTGATAACCATACCCTCTGCTGCTGGCTCCTTATTGCCTGTCCAGTGTCTAATCTCTGTAGGGAACCACGAGCCTGCACTTGGATTCTCCTTTTTATTAGCCCTTGCTCCTGTTTGGCACCACCTAGACTTCTGGCTTTACCTTTTGTATGTTAACAACTTCCAGATGTCAATTATCAGCCCGAAGTCTTGCCATCTTCACTAAGGCATTAGGATTTCACATTTAGAAGGTCTGCTCCAAACCTGACTCTCTTCTGCAGTCCATTCCTTCTGAGTAAATGTCAACTTCAACTTCTGGTCATTCTTTACAATGTATGGAAATCATTCTTGACATCCTTTTGCTTTAACACTGCACAAATGCACCAGCACCTTGGACTCTGTTTTACTTGGCTTCTAAAACATATCAAGAATCCATTGTTTTGTTTCTATTTACATATTAATTTTTTTTTTTTTTTAAGGCAAGCCCAACAGACTGGTCCTTTCTTTAGGTGCATGTGTGAGAGAGAGTGAGAGCATGTAAAAAAGAGAAAGAATTGGCACACCAGGACCTCCAGCCCCTGCAATCGAACTTCAGACACATGTGCTCCCTTGAGTGCATGTGCACCCTTGTGTGTTTGTGTCACTTTGTGTGTCTGTCCTTATGTGGAAACTGGAGAATCAAACATGAGTCATGAGGCTTCGCAGGCAAGTGCCTTAACTGCTAAACCATCCCAAAAGCCCTTACATGTTACTTTTAATCCAAGTCCCAGTCTTTCTTGCCTGAGCCTTTTGCCTGGTCTGCCAACTTCTCTCAAGCCCTGTACTTCATTCATGCCTATCTCTTCTGTCAGAGTGACTTTCCATTGCTCAAAATCCTCTGAGAGTAAGACTTATGGAACCTGTGTTATTTTACAAGTCTCTGGATGTTCATTCCCATCCTAATCTACTTTCTCCATGCCTCACTGGGCTTTCTGCTATCTCTGGAACATATATGTAAACCGCTGCCTTGAAGTCTCTACCATGTTGCTCATCTACCTGAGTAGTCATCCTCCACATAGCCACCTCTACATGTCACTTCTGTCAGCCCACTACTCCAGAACCATACTGACATGGACACACTTGGACCCCAATATAGAACACCATCTTACTAATGAGTGTTTTTTTACTCCATTTTAATTTAAACTATATATTGCTATTATATAATTTTCCATTTCTTTATTATATTTTCATCATCCTCAATTAAAATGAAAGCCACAAAAGCACAAGTCATTTGCCTCATTGATGTGTACTCTGCCACTACAATAATTTGTAATAAACTGTTGAATGAAAGGAATTGTAGTTTTCCACATCTAAATCATTTTTCTACTTCTAAATCTATGTGTGTGATATGCATGTGCATATGCAAAGGTGCATGCTCCATGAACATACATGTTGATGCCAGAGGAAGATGTCAAGTTGCCCCATGTAGTGCTCTTCTGCTTTGTTTCCTTGAGATGGAGTCTCTCAGTGAGCCTGCAGCTGCCATTTTTAGGCCAACTGGCTGACCAGTGAACACCAGCCATTCTTGGGGGTCTGCTCCTCACAGGACTGGGCTTACAGGTGTGTGTGGCCATGCACAGATGTTTTCATGGGTGCTGGGCAATTTAACTTAGAGTTGAATCAGGTCTTCCCAGGCCCCCATGCTTGTGTGGCAGCAATCTTATCCACCTAGCCATCTTTACCTCAGCCCCAATTTCCAAATCTTTAGATTGCAGTAAGTGATCATCTGTAGAAAGTAAATCTATTATGTGATTTCAGCTTTGATCCCCTTGGAAACTTTAGATTTTAGCCTTGGAAAAAAATACTTAATTGATCACATGGTCTTCCTCAGCAGTGGGGTCCCACCTTCCTTATCAGGCTCTTGCCATGTCTCTACCTCCTTAGTTTCTGTGTATCAACCACATAGGACTTCTGTAAGTTCTCATCTTTACGTCATTTTCAAGCCTTTGGATATGTTGTTCTCTGTCTGAAATTTGCCACTCTGCTTCTGCATCTAAATACTGCTTCTTGGGGCTGAGTTGATAACTCTGCTTACTATGCGAGCATGAGGACCTAAGTTCAATCCCTACTATCCACATAAATTGCTGTGTGCAGTCCAACACACTTATAACCCCTGCTCTGGGGAGGCAGAGAGAGGTGGATCTGTGGAGCTCACTGACCAGACTCTAGCCTTATTTGTGAGCACTAAGCCAGTGAAAGGCCCCTCTCTCTACAAAAGAAGTGGATGATGTAACTGAAAAAATGAAACCTGAGGTTGTCATCTGGCTACACGTGCATATGGACATGTTCACCCATCCGCATACAAACACGCAAATACACACCACCATCCCACACACACATACATGTCAGAAATGCCTTTCTGACTCATCCTTGGTCAAGTTTTTTCTCGCTTTGTGCTCTATTCTTTTTACTTCCAACACTTAACTGCAATTTGTGACTAAATATTAATGTATGGATATTTGATCTAATTTTCCTACCAGAGGCCCACTTGTGATTTCTTTTTCATGCTGCTGTATTCCCTGTGCTCAGCACAAATTTCTTCCTATAGCAGATACTTGATGGACATTTAGGAATGAATGAATTACTAAGCTAATGAACTGAATGCAAGAATCCCAACAGCAATCTTAATAGTCTAGCCTGAGGATATATATGTCTGGAATCTGCTTCTATTTGAAGATACACACTAAAAATAGAATTAATTTATTCCCTCACTATTACAAGATGAATTTGGAAATGAAAGGTGAGAATAGGGCAATGAAAAGACAAACTGAAGAGCCTATAAAAACAAAAATAGCATTTTTGATAACAGGAGATGATTATCCAGACAACCATCTAGATGACTGAACTGGGCCCCATATAGAAAGTTTTATGTACCATAACCATCCTTAGAGGTGTCCAAGACAATATTTAATTTGCCTACTTTCTGACGAGCAGATTGTTTTGGCACCTTTAGCATAGACAACATTAACCACATAAGCAGAAATGAACCTATCTATACAACAAAAAAAAAAAGAGAGAGAGACATTGATATAATTTACTTGGCACTATGTAAACAAAATGATGTCTAAAATTTCTGGTTTGTTTCTGGATTTTATGTGAGAAGCATAGGAAAGTGATGTCAAGGTCAAAAACAAGGGACAAGTATATGGATTACACTCTGTCCTCCTAAAAAGTAGTTTACTTTTCCAAGTACACAACTCCGTCTTAGTAACATATGGGACTACAGCCACAGGCAACTTAGTAACACAACAGATACCTGCATTCCACAAGGTAATTATTACATACATAAAGCAGCAGGGAGTGCCTAAGCCAACATTTTCATATGGAAGTGCTCATGATTAGGGATAAATGAGGATGTGAATAAACAGCCATTTGACAAGAATTTCTGGTCAACCATGCACAGAGCCCATGTAGAAGAGGGGTAATAAGAGGCAATAAGACATAGTCTATGTGTTCAGATGTTTACTTCCTAGTGAGGTAGACAGAAACTAAATGAGGGAGGAAGCATGCCAAAGGCTGAGTGATCAGCACACCAAACCCATTTAGCTTTGGAATTTATGTATAAACATAGGGATAACTAGTGAATTTGTTGTCTTTTTCTACTTCTACTGCCAAATCTTATTTGAAATTCCATAGTAGGTAGAATATCAACAACAGTTATATGGGCTTACCACTGCATACCTCCCAAATCCAAAGCTATGTTTCTATTTGTGGCTATAACTCTACCAAACTGCTAGAAATATATGAGTACATGCTTCACCCAATCATGGATAGCAAGGGACTTAGTAATTTGTTTTGGTGGAAAAAATGATAAAAATAAGAAATAAATAAACAAAAGAAAGGAAAAAGGAGGGGAGGAGAAAGTACTGAATATTTTGTTATTTCTTATAACAAAGACACTGAAAGAAGAAAAAAAACTAAAACTTATTTTTAGGAGACCAGACACCCAGAGGACAAGCTATTAGCTTAAGTGATATGCCTACATACCATCCAATGCTTTATTTAAGGAATACTACAAAGAAAGCAGTACACAAGTACATTTTGGAAATGAGAGTAATTTCTAAAGAAAAGTTTTGTTTGGTCTGATTGATTGGCTCAAATATTTCAAGGAACAAAGTATATGAGAAACAAAATGTGTTCAGTGGCAGTGCAGTTAACATTAAAGATTGGCCTGAAGTACTACTCTACTGCCTTGTATGTCCTTTCCTATGCTCTAAGACTGAGCCTCTAGAAGGCCTAGGATAGCAAGTACCTCCAAAATGAAATCATCATTTCAGTTTGTGGCTTTTTTCTTAAAGATTCGTAATGATATATATTTCAAGTCACTTTTTAGTCTGTTGCATTCATCCAAGCAAGTCATTGTGTTCCAGTGTTGAAATGATGCCTACATAATACTTCACTTGAATCAAAATAATGCAACTGATCATCACCCTTATCTCATCTGACCGGAGGATGATAAGACTGAACCATTAAATGGGAGGAGTCTAGAGTACCACTTTCCACCAGTAGCTCCATGAAACCAAAAGGATGAACTATACGGGTCTATTACAGCTCAATATTTGGATAGCGAGTAATTAATGATGTGCAACAGTTCTATCTCTTGAATGCCAACGTATTTTAGGTTAAAAGAAAAAATTGATTTAAATATTGTCATAAATGCTCATGCTTGAAGAATAATCCATGTTCAATTTTATCTTACAGAGTCTGTCTTAGAAATTTCCTACTGTCATAAAACTTAAAAAGACCATTATAATGCATCCAAAACACCAGGATTGTCTCTGCCCCATACAAGGAGATGACAAGCACTATGCAGCCACAGTTAAAGATTAGAAATTGCATGGCCACTGTTATGTCTTCCTTAGAGAAAATCTGCAATACTGTTAATCAGTCAACTTTTCAAACAAAACTACATTTGAGGGGGTTAAGCAATAAGCTCAGTAAATGAGCATTTGCCTAGCAAGCACAAGGCTTTAGCTTCAAAAAAAATCACAAAACTACATTTGAGAGGTTATTTTCCTCTGTGGAGGTGTCTTTCATGAACTTACTCATCACAAAGTATGGCAGGGGGAGTGAGTACCTTTTAGGTGTATCTCTAAAGAGATAGCTGTTTATTTCAGCTCCATCTGGAATCACTGATGAATCATGGAAAAATGCCTTGTCCCGGATCTGCATCTGAAAAAGCTCCTCATCTCGAGTGGGCAGCTTCTGGGTCCTGGAGGTGAGTGGCAACAGTAGCCACAGCAGACACCAGTGGGGCAGCACCATCCTGGGTGACAGAAAGGATCACTTGTGTTAGTTCTACAGGTAGACACTTGGGGAGAGGGAAACTCCCTGAAGAGATAGCAGTCTTGATTTTGACAGAACTTAGAGATATATGGTATATATTAAATACAAACACACTTCTTCTGCAAACTATTTCATAATGTTGAAAATTAATTTACCAAAAGTTCAGATATTAAAATGATTTTGAAATGAAAAGATTTTTGATGCATTACCTTCCCTGGATACTAAAAAGAAAATCCTCAGTTCATTATGCTAGGAGCCCAAATGATCATTATTGATAGCATTCTGCCAAACTGAGAGGATCATTGAAGGGCAGTCCTTTCAACTGTTTCAAATGTCATGCCCTATGGTTGGTAGGAATCATATTCTTCCTCAACATTTGACTTGGAATTTTATATTTTGCTTATGTTAATAATAAATTTTCATAAATCAAAGATTATTTTTTAGAGATTGCAAAGTTCAGCTCTATCATAGTAAAGCAACTTGTTCAGAATCACAAGCAAATTATTCATACCTAATTATTATAGCATTTGTATAGAATGTTGTACCATAATAGTAAGTGAGTTTCAGGTCCCCTTTGCAGAAGGAACCAGCCAGATCTCTAGAAAGCTCTATGATTAAAATATTGGCCTTAATCTCCTATGGGATATTTGCACTGAATTTTTATGTTTTGGCATTTACCATGACTTTCATCAAAAATCCTTTTAAATAAGTACAATTCATTTTGTAGTCATCAGTGTGAAGATGTTGCCAAGGTCACTGTGCTCTCACAGCTGTTTCCAGTCAGAAGGCACAGGCAGGCACAAAATTTGATATGTCCAGTGCTAATGAATGTCTTTTCTTCCCTTGATGATTTGGTCTGTGTTCTTCTCATAGGAATATATAAGAAATTAGGCCCCTTTACTTCTAATGACAAAAGGGAACTCAATCACTAGAAAAATACAATGTTTTACATTTATGTATTTCAGTGAGGACAGTCAAATGCAAATGTTAGCAATAATTGAGTTGAAATGAATGCTAGTCTCATGAAGAATAGTCATTATAATAGAGATGATAAATTAGCCTTTACTTAATATATTTTTACTTTAATTTTACATTGAGAAACCATTTTGAAAGTTAGTCTTTAGTAAATAAGCTAATTATAAGAGATGTTTTTAAGATCATATTATTAATACACTTGGTTGGGGACAACATGAGTTTTGTTGGCCCTCTTCTAAATGTATTATAGGTATGATTGTCTCCAGTAATGCCAACTGCCGTCCATGTGACATGGGCTCACATGTTTTATTTATTTTGTATTTTTTTTTATGACAGAGAGGTGAGAGAGAGAGAGAGAAGAGAATTGGCATGCCAGGACCTCCAGCCACTGCAATCAAATGCCAAACACGTGAGCCACCTTGTGCACATGTGCCACCTTGTACACTTGTGTCACCTTGTGCATCTGGTTTATGTGGGACTTGGAGAGTTGAACATGAGTTCTTAGGCTTCACAGGTAAGCACCTTAACTGCTAAGCCATCTCTCTGGTCCTTGTTCACATTTTAAACATGAGCAAAAAGGCTCAGACAAGTAAGGTTGCATAGAAAACATATAATATAAAAATATGAACTATTCATCATAAGTAACCTTAAAAGCATAGTATTTCTGATTCACATGTAATTCTCCACTCCTGCTCCTAGGCCATTTAATATTAATTGGATATTATAAGATCCCACAGAATGAAGGTTAAGTGGCAACTTGCCATTTCTTGTTTATTTGGACTTGGAGCTGAGACTTGATTTCGTTTCTAGAACAAAGACACCCTCTTAAGGATATTTTGAAGTTGGGTATTCTTTATTTGAAATGTTTAGGACTTGAAGTGTTTTGGATTTGGGAATTTGTTTTAGCATTTGCATAATCCTACTGAGATCTTGGGGATCTGATCCAACTTTAATCACAACATTAATTTATGTTTCTTATACATTTTAAAGATACAGAACAAAAGTAAATTTATATAAAAAATTAATAATTTATTAAACAATTTCATGATGTGGAACTTTTGAGGTGTGGAGTGCAAAAGTTTTGTATTTTGGAGAATTTCACAGTTTACATTTTTAGATTAGGAATGTTCCTTTTGTCAGCCAAGCAGCATCAGCAGAAAGAGTCTCTGGATCAAGGAATAAGCATGATTGCTAACGTTTGGCAAAGTCTAGGATTCCTGAAACTCACGGCTCCTCTCCTGAAGGAAATCCATCACATGGTCTATTGCCTCTTTACATTGCCTTGGGAATTAGGGGTTGGGAATCCAGTGGAAGAGGAGGATGATACCAACCCACCACTATTCCTCAGGAACACAGTCCTGTATCCTCTAAAGATACTTATACTTTCCTACCACCAAGAAACTATGGCAAACTAATGTATTAGCTTTCAAGTTGGGTTAAATGCTAAATTCTTCACAGTTCCTCACACTCAGTTTTCATTTAAATTATTTTACTGGTTCATCTACAGCATGAGTATGGTAGTCATTTTTGGTTAGATTCACACCAAAATGGAATGGATTCAACTTTTTAAAATACATAGTATAGTATGGTATTTGATATTTTACTATACATTGATATTGATCAAACTAAAGTAACTGGCATATCATTATTGTTAAACATTCATTATTTCTTTGTGTTGGGAATTTGGAGCCGTCTCTTCCAGTACTTTTAAAGTATGTAGGGAATCATTGTACACTATAGTCACCTGCCTGTGGAAACTGAAACATATTTCTTCTGCCTATGACTTGGCACCAATTTTCCTTATCAAAATCACGTATTTTTCCAATTGCAATTCTCTTAGGTCACACATTTTGTTCCTGCAGCCATCTAACATCTGAGTTGTCATGCCCAGATTGTGCACAAAACAGATTTTTTAAATTAATTTTTTTTATTAACACCTTCTATATTTACATACAAAAAAACATATATTTCCTTCCCCTCCCCTGCCCTCCCCCCATTCCACTTTAGAATACCAATCTCCATCATATCCCCTCCCTCTCTCCATTAGTCTTTCTTTTAATTTGATGTCATCATCTTTTTCTTCTATTTTGAG
Organism: Orientallactaga sibirica; assembly: GCA_036365145.1. Taxonomy (NCBI): domain Eukaryota; kingdom Metazoa; phylum Chordata; class Mammalia; order Rodentia; family Dipodidae; genus Orientallactaga; species Orientallactaga sibirica. Next base: position 19,457,690 of record JAEOAD010000033.1, read on the forward strand.
GGTCTTGCAATGGTATTGCTAGGCACTGGGAGGTCATGGATAGCGAGGCCAATTTCTGTCTGGGCAGTTGCATTGTAAAAACTCATACCCTTCCTTTGGCTCTTCCATTCTATCTGCCCCCTCTTCCGCAATGGTCCCTGAGCCTTGGAGGGTGTGACAGAGGTGTTTCAGTGCTGGGCACTCCTCTATCCCTTCTTCTCAGCACTATGTTGCCTTTTGGGTCATCCCAGTGGTCATTGCCATCTGAAAAGAGAAGCTTCTCTAACCAGAAGTGAGAGTAGCGTTAATATGTGTACATGAACATTAAGTGTAGTGCCCCCAGGGCAGCTTGGTGGGAATAATATATACATTTAGTCAGACAAGAGCAGGCTTTATACCCCAAAGGCTCATGACCTTACCTGCCATAGACTTTTGCTTAGGTTTTTCAGTACCAGGCATGTATTCCCTCCCATAGGGAGGGCCTTCAGTGCAATTATGGAGCAGTTGGTTACCCCAAGAGTAGACATGCCACTATTGCACCTGTTCAGTCCTTGGGCCTGTATGACCAAACTTGAATATTCAGTGTCCACTGTTTTCACTGCTGATGACTTCTGTCTCCCATATGGCTGCATGCAGTGCAGCTTTTTCCAGCTTTCAGTTGGCTGGTCTACAGGGAGACAGTTTTCTGCTCCGCACCAGCTTGCTTTCTCAGTGACCTTGACTCTCAGGCAAGAAATGTCTTCAGCAATAGGGTCTTACTATGTTTCTCAAGGGAAACCAAGGGCTTTGGCAAAAGCCTTTAATGTTTTGGAGGCTACCGGGACCTCCTTGGCCAACAACTCACTGGAAGGTATCCCATCCCAGGCACTGAAAATTTTCTAGTAACAGTTTACAGCTTCTAGATGTGCCATTATTCAAAAAAGTAGGTTTACATAAGTCTTTTCCCTAGCAAAGGGCTTAGAATTATGATACCCTCAAAACACAGGAATTTATAGCCTGTCACATTATGGTTTATAACGTTCCACTATTTAACATCAAATTTTTTTTTTTAGAAAAACTTATCCTAACTAAAGAACATAAATCATTTTCTCAATTTGATCACTTATAGGCAGGATTTATTCTTAACAAAATGTAGTTTTTAAAAGTAACCATGTATGGCTAATCAGAAATAACTTTGTAGATATTCTGTGTATTTTTTAATTTATTGTTTTCTATTCACTGATCAAAAACTGAAGCTTTGTATAGAGATAGTATAGTTTTTTTTTCTCTACCAATAATTTTTTCTCTCAAGCACTCAGTTTAAGAATTAACCATTTTATTATTTTTTAATTAAGTGATTAAGTCAGCATATAAAGTAATGAGTTTCATTACGGTGCTCCCATACATATATGTTATTCTTTGTTTATTCACTCCCCAGTCCCAACATCCTCCAGACCCCCTCTGGCTGGTTCCTTTCCTTTACCCAAATATTCCTCCCTTCTGCTTTCATGTCACATGTGAGGAATTAGCCACTTTAAATAAACAACTGAAAATATATTCTTCTTAAGCATAAGCCTTGCTAAGTCAACCTCTAAGAACAGACTTCTCTTCTAAAATTACAAAGGTGCCCTCTAATGGCATAACTTCTTCTCTTATTTCTCGGTATTGCATTTCTGTATCTAGAATTTATCTAGACTTAATGTTTGAATTAAATAACACTAATCAGATCAGGCATGGAGGAGTATGCCTGTAATTATACCACTTGGGAGGTAAAGGCAGGCAGACCAGGAGTTCAATGTCACCCTCAGCTAATAGCCAGTTCAGGACTAGTGTGGGCTACACATGAGCCTATTCCAAGCAGAGAGAGAGAGAGAGAGAGAGAGAGAGAGAACCAAACCAAAACAAAACCAAAAACCTCAAAGCAACAACCAAAAACTCACTAATAAAAATTTCATTTTCAGCACTACTCCTTGCACAGCCACCTGGTGGATGATGTTGGAAATGTGTCTGCAAAAGAGAAATTTTGCTGTCTTTCTATATGAGAAGTTGTAATGCAAACAAAAGTAGAAAATTTTAGGATAGTTCCAAATATTTTTAATTAATTAATTTATGAGAGAGAGGGAAAGACAGAGAAAGAGAATGGGCATGTCAGGGCCTCTAGCCACTGCAAACTCCAGCATGGTCATGGAATTACCCACAATCCGGAATAACTACATGATGTGAACCTCAATACCGAGAGAGTAACATTTACTGTTTGGATGTCGATCTAAAACTCAGAAGCTGTTCAGGTTGTCAAAGGTCTTCTCATGTTTGACACAGACCTTTAATTCCTGCCATAGCTGAAGATAGAAAAGAAAAATATCTTAGTAATGGGCTATGCCTAAATCTCTGGGAAATAAGCTAATGGTGATATGAGATATTTTTCTATTTTTGAGTACCAATATGTCTCAGGTTAACAGGGAAGGTTATAGCTGGTAATCCCCTCCCCCAGTACTGGGGATTGAAGAGAAGTTTTCTCTAGTAGCAAAGGTAGAGAGGAGTTGGGAACTGTAAAATAATAACTTCCTATTTAGTTAGATGGCATACATACATGCACTTTTCAAGTTAAAATATTTAGAACTATGAATTCAGTTAGTTGATGTGGAAGCAAAGATTAATTAGTAGTAGTCCTAAATGAAGAATCTTTTTAAGATATTTATGAGGGGGGAGGGAGAATGTGCACACCAGGGCCTCCTGCTGCTGTAAACGAACTCTAGATGCATGCATCACTTTGTGTATTTGCCCTTAGGTGGGTATTGGGGAAGTAAAGCCAGGCCTTCAGGCTTTACAAACAAGCACCTGTAACTGCTGAGCTACATCTCCAGCCCCATGAAGACTTTTTAAATATAAAAATGGACATTTTCTGCTGTGCTTATGGTATAGGAAAATACTCCCGCTCAACAATGTGGAGAATGGGCTTCTTTGTGATGTGTTAGAACTATGATTAGGGACCTATTCTGCCCTTTTACTTTTCTTATGCTAGAGTCTGTGGTGCATGGACAGCAAGGGAAGAATTAAACTGCAAAGAACATAGCAAAGAATAGAAAGGGACTATTTTTATTGTTCTGCAAAGAGGAAGGAGCAGGGCAAGTAATGGATAATAGACAATGTATGAATTAATCAATGACATAGTTTTCAGCATTAATTGTAACTTCTTATTCTATAAAGCCTATTATATACTTAAAATAAATGGTCAAACTGACATGGCAGATGCCCTTCTCCCAAACCTGGTGAAAGCTTGTGAATTGTAACATGGTTAAATGACAAGTAAAGTAAAAGCTTAAAGTATACTTGTGTATTTTACCATTGTATCAGATAACACCCAGACTGACTTCTATCACCTCAGAAAGCACAATCTAAATGAAAGCAAATGAAATGTGCTCCCGGATCTCTATGGCATCTGTACTACTGGCAATCTATAGTCATGAAAGTCCATTTGTCAGTGTTGGTTAAACCACTGGCTTGCTTCATGAATATAGCATGTGATTATTTGAAACTGTATAAAGTGATAATGAGTAAGTAAATCTGGACAATTTTTACTGTACAATATATTTGGTGGATTTAACCACAAATCCTAATTGAGAATGTTAAGAGTAGGGAACTCTTCCAAACCACCAGAAAGGTTGCCTTCAATGTTTATAGGCTGCTCTTTAGTTATCTCACCATGAGCAGGAATTTGGAAATTAGGAAAACAAGAAAAAAAATAACTGTCCAAGGCTTTCTGTAGAAAGACAGCTCTGTGACTTTTCTCAGCCCTGTAAAACAGCAGCTGACAGCACTACCTAACTGTCTCAATTGCATGAAAGCAAATTCTTCCATCCCTTTATCTCCAGAGATCAAGGCCTGGAAGTTCTTTGCAGAAACATAGGAATATATTTGTTTAAAATAGTATCAGATGATTCTAGATGTTGCATGTTATAAAGCTTAAGATCAAATTTTCATCAGTATAAATATGCTACATGAAGTATATAATTTAAAAATGATTCACTTAAAAGTTACTGAAAATACATCTGTAGTGGCTCCCCTCAACACCCCAAAGGGATGGGTATTCCGCATTATTTGAAGCAAAGTCATCCGGACCAAATGAAAATTAATGCTTAATGACATAGAGTAGAAAGTGCATGATTATAATTTAGAGATGATAATTTCAAGGAATGGTATGCCACAACGATTTCTGCTAGCTTCTTTTCGTCTTTAGATGCAAATATTTAGTCTTTTTAACTTCTGTTATTAAACTGGAGGCCATTTGTTTTTGTTTGAATCATCCAAGCCACATGTGATAATAAATTCAAAGTGTTTGATGTAGCTGAAAAGACAAGATGTAGCCTTGGTTGGAGGAAGGCCCCCTATATCTGCCCTGACCCGCTGATCAGCCAGTGAAGGGGCTGTGCACAGAAAAACAGTTGGTGTCTGTATCATGGATGCCACACTTCTTTCATGGCATAAATGCAGCAACAAGTTAAATTTCTAGAAGCTGTTTTACTTTGTTATCTTTTGCAAGCAACAAAATGTTGACTGAAGTCAGTTGGTTATTTTTAAAAATACCAAACCATCCTCTGCTTTGGTTGAAGAGTTGAAGGGTAATAGCATACTGTCAGGTAATGTTTCCACACTTAAAAGAAATGGACAAAACCAAGACAATGCTGCTGTGTGGCCTGTGGCATGGGCTTAGTGCAAGAGAGGGGAGCTTTCCTGCAGTGACTGCAGAGGCAGCACTATGCGTGGAACAGGCTGTCATTCCACAGTGACATGATTATGATGGGCTTTAGAGTTCATTATGTCAGTAACTCCAGCCTCCTTGAGCACTTCCCTCAATGACTGCCAACTTTCCTTCTGAAAGGAAATTGAATTAATACAAGAAGCAACGTAAAATTAAAACTTGCCAAAGAGTCAAATGAAGTTTCCACTCTGTCATCCATCCATCTGATCCTCACTGCATATTTCATAACAGGGCCAAAGTTGAGGCCACTGTACTTTTAAATGGCCCAGCCTCTGAAGGAGGAACTACTTGAAAGAAAATCACATTTTAAAGTAAGTAACCCTGTATTGCCACTATCATAATTGGCAAAAAATAAAGTAAAAAGGTAAGCATAATGAATAACAAAAATGGCTAAAATGAGTGTACCAGCGATAGGCTTTGTCTTCAATCCAGGAAAGGAGACTGAGTTTACTAAAGGAAGAATATCTAGCATGTAACAGATGGAGGATTAGATGATATGATAATGTCCAAAAGCAGTGGAAAAGGTAATGAAAAGGAAAACTGGAACAGAGCACTGGATGTGTTCTCATTGTCAAAGTGTCCTCTGTGTGCACAACTGAGATCATTGGAAGAGCTTGCACCATATTACGAGAAGCTAATGATTCCTAGAATAATGAGAGCCCCGGAGGGAGGAAGAATATGCTTGGTTGCTCTTCTTGCTTTTGTTTAACAACTAAGCCTTTTTTCCTGTTGATCGGCTGCAAACTGAAAGTGATTTCCTGTGCAGTGTTCCCTAAAAGCAGTTCATTCCCTACACACCTCATTCTCTGATGAGATTCAGCTGAGTTGGAATGTAGCAACATGTCAGTGGCATTTATTGGCAGCACACCTCAGGCAAGAAGAAGAAACATGAATTATCACAGTTATCAAATATTGATTGAGTACTTGCAGTACAAAACCTTACACCCTAAATTTGATTTTTAATACTTATAAATGTACCTAGATACCATAAAGTACCAAAAAATTAACTATGGTCAAAAAGCTAAAATCAAGAGAATAACACAATTGCCAATAACTGACTTCTCAATTGCCAACTCATACTTGAAACTGAACCGGGTAATATATGAGCTTAAAATAAATACCTTTGTAAAACATAATTCACTTACAGAAACAAAATTTGCATATCCAGGCAAGAGTGTAGTAATGTCAATATTTTCACTTCTTTTTTGTTGCTGTTTTGTTTTACTGAACATCTATATAATCCATGCTTGCTACATTCCAGGTCCTCTTTTAGGGACAGTGATGATGTAAAGTGCATGGTCTAAGAATGGAGATATATAACATACACACACATTATTTACTAGGATTCATTGTCATGCAGGAAATTAACATAAGCTTGTGTGAAAGAGCATGAGAGATGGCAACTTTAGGATGAGTATTTAGAGAGTTCATGGAGAAAATGACCTTTATGCTGAGATTAAAACAAAAAGAGGAAGCCAGTGAAGCAAATGTCAGGTGAAAGATCATTGTAGGCAGAGAAAAAGCTGGTACATAGGCCCTGAGGTTGAGGTGACAAGAAGCTTAGAAAGGCCATGAGTATAGCTCACAGTGGGTGAGGTAGAGAGCAGGAAGCAAAGTGCAGATCACAGGGAACTTCACAACCATTTTAAGGATTTTATATTCTATTCTGGGTGTGATGGAAAGCCAGACAAGGTCTATAACTAATCCATGTTTTTACTTATGTTTTTTAGCAATAATTCTGTATGGTAGAAAATGGAGATTAGAGAAAACACATAAGCTTAAGTCTGTAAAGCACACATAAAGGAGATGGCAGTTGCCATTGGCAGAGTGAGGGTGACTGAACTTTGGACAAGAAACAGAATAATGAAGAGACATGGGGTATGACTTATAGATGGGAACCCAGAAGGTGGAGAGAAGAGAAGTGGGAAAGGACTCAAGGATAGCACATTAGTTCCAGGAACACAAAAGAAAATGGCAAAATGTAAATAAGGAAGATGTGGAAGAAATCAGAGAAAAATGAAATTGGGTAGAATTGACATAAAATGTGTGAATAACTGCCTATCTTATGTGCAGTTTTTTTGTTGTTATTGTTGTTGTTTGTGTTTTTTTCGAGGTAGGGTCTCTCTCTAACTCAGGCTGACCTAGAATTCACTATGTAATCCCAGGGTGGCCTTAACTCACCATGATCCTCCTACCTCTGCCTCTCGAATGCTGGGATTAAAGGCGTGGGCCACCACACCTGGCTTACATGCAGTTTTAAAAGCTAATTCTCAAATTAAGCCAGGTATTTGAACAAAAGAGAAAAGTATGCTCTATGTAAAGACAATTCCACACAACAAGGGAAAGACTAAAGTGTGAAGTGCTAAGACTTACTTAGATAGATAAATCTTGATTTCAGTTTTCATGTTGCAAACTAGAATCTTCCAGTTATAGAAACTGAGGAGATGCACCTGGGGAAAACAGCACACACACACACACATGTACTCACACTAGAACCTTCTTCTGTTGAAGTTTTATTTCTAGTAGAGGGACGCAGAATATTTGAGGTGCACTAAATACCAAAAGTACCCCCAAAAGGAAGAAGCCTAAAGCTATACTTTAGTTCTGCTATGGGTCTGGGTATTGCAAATGAGTGGAATACAGAGTAAGAGAGACAGATACAAAATATGTGGAAAATTCAACACGGAAAAAAGAGCAATCCAATATGTGACCAGACCTCTTTATAAGCTGCATCCTTAAATATGGCTCAATAAGACTAGAGCCTTCCTACAAATCAACATCTGTCGATCTCATGTAATCATGCCTCTCGGAAAGCAACCCCATCCGAAGAGGAATCCTATGGGTTATGGGATTAAACCAGAATGCAATGGGCTTTCTAGACCACAAGAGGCAGGTAGAGACTAAGTAGAGTAGGAGGATTACAGGTGGGCAGAACCAGGTAGGAAAACACAGATGAGGGAGTAATAACCTGCTGGCTAGGTCACTGGGGTGGACAGCACACACTGAGGGGAATGCTAGGAGAAAGCTAGGGATCTTTTCATATTGTGTCCTCACTACATTCTGACTGACAGGCCTCATGGAGTAATTGCTATGCCTTTTGCTCTGACATCGTCACTGATTTTGTTAGTTATAGCAAGGATGAAACACTAACACGGAAAACTATAGCAGGAAAAGGGAATTCTACAAAAATGACCATTCTCTTCTTATCTACAAGCAAAATCCATCCATCTCAGATGACCATGAGTGTTCAGAAGGCTTTCCTTATTATATGTACCACATTAACCAGCCAAACAAGGTATTTAAATTATTCAAAGATATTCCTGGGCATACGACAAAACCTAGTTTTTAAAAGTTGCTCTAGTGATTTTCCAACTATGTCTGTTAAACACATGGGCTGCATCTTCCATAAAGCCCAGATCAAAGAAATCTTCTATAATCCAGCTTCCAGTGATGTGATTAAAAGCAATCCCCACTAAGGCCAACACAGTTTTAAAAGGGCACAGTGATGGCACTGTGGAGCCCCCTGGGTGATTTGACAAACAAACAAAAAGCCTTGGGTGCTATGGCTGTTGCTAGGCTTGAACTGAGTGACCCCCAGGTAGCCATGAGCAAGGCCTGGGAAGCACTTGTCTTTGTCAGGCAAATAGACAATGAGCGAGTAAACAACTCATTACCATTAACATGCTCAATCCAGACAGTAGTGGGTACCATAAAGAAAATGAAACAGCCAGCTACATGGTGGGGGTGGTGCGGATGGAGGGAAGTTCTAGAAAGGGGTAGGGGGTTAGGAGGCCCTCTCAACATGAGTGTCTGGAGAGGGCGGCTCTAAGGAAAAACATCTCTGCAGAGATTCAAATGAAGAGGAAGTCATGTGGAGCCCAGAAAGGTGGAAAAGGAAGGGACTTACAACAGATATGGAAGATAGGGGCTCACGACAGACACTGGTCTCCCAGGATGTACACATGGTGTTTCTGCCTTACCTGCGAGTCAACTCCAACTAGCAAACTGAGAGGAACTTGCTGTCAGGCCACAGAGACAGACAGGCCCTGGCTGGAACTAAAGCCAGAGAGGCCATGAGCAGCTTTTAGGCCTATTATCAGATGAAGACAGATTAGAGGCCCATATCTCTCCCAGCTCATCTCAGGGGCCAGCAGGGCATTAGAGAGGAGACTGGGCTTGACAAGGCCATTACACAGAAGGGAAGGAGTGGTTTCAAATGTTAGAGGCCTCCCACTAGGGTAGGATGCTTTATGATTTTCAGGAGTCTGGTAGCAAAACCAAGTGCTATAAAGTCTCCAGAGAGACGATTCTTAGGACGGCGGCGGGGAGTGTTTATTTAGATGGCTTCTTACCGGAACTCTCTCTGAACAATGTCAGTGATTCAGCTTGTGCCTATTAAGTGTCTATTGCAGGTCTCTGAGACACCACAGGGACTGATAAGGCAGGATCACAGTCTTTGTGGACACCACACTTTATTGCTTATAGTCCTTTCTTATCCCACATGAATTATACGTAGTTTTATATTTTGCTCTGCTCCCTATGGAAAGAAAGCTCTTTATGAGGCTTATATGACATAAGTTTATGAACAGAAATTACTTTTTACTCATCTTTATATCCCTTAGGTGGCTACACTTTTAGTTTCCTTGCACAAAGTCAGCACTAAATAAATATTTGCTGAGTTATATTGCTTACTTTGAGAAGCTAATACCAGAGAGAAAGATAATCTAAAAGATTTCCCATCAGAAACATCCTGAACTTTTCTAGAGAGTGTGAGTAAGTGAGGCATGGCCACTAGCCAAACCCTCAGGACTCATTCTGCACTCCAGACCCAAGTTACACCAGTACAGAGCCATGGCCTCTCCTAGCTTTGCTCTTGAGCTCTATTCCTTCCTCTGCTAGAACAGTCTCATGCCATTATGAATGCACACACAGTATGACCCTGCCCTGACCTGGTGTCCATATTTGATCACAGAAATGCAATGGTAGTTTCTGAGGTGGCAGCTGGAGGGTGGAGATGCACTGTGAAGAACAGTATTGCTACACTGGCCCTAGAAATACAGTGCTCACTGTTGCTGACGATGACCTCACTGTCACACGTGACCTGTGAACCATCACATCCTTTTGCACATGCGCTCTCTCCACTTTGTTCTGTCTTCTGCCCAAATTGTAGATGCTGAATTGGTCGACTCACTGCACCTCACTAACCAGCTCGCCTACACATTACCCATCTCTCTTTGTTCATGTTTTATAGTATTCAGGTTGTTATCTTGCATAAACAAAAATCTATTTCAGGACTGGAGAGATGGCTTAGTAGTTAAGGCGCATGCCTTTGAAGCCTGAGGACCCAGGTTTGATTCTCCAGATCCACATAAACCAGATGCACATGGTGGCACATGTGTCTGGAGTGCCTTTGCAGTGGCTAGAGGTCCTGGTGCACACATTCTCTCTCTCTCTCAATAAATAAATACATAAATATATAAATAAATAAATAAATCATTTCTATTTTCTGCTAAAAAATAAATGAAGGGATTTGGAAAGATGACTTAGTCATTAAAGTGCTTGCCACACAAACATGAGGACCTTAGGATCCCCAGAACCCACGTAGAAGCCAGGCATGGTGGCGCATGCCTGTAATCCCAGTACTGGTGAGGCAAAGACAGAGGAATACTTAGGATTTGCTGGCTAGCTAGTTTAGCCACGTGACTGAGCTGTAGGTTCAGCAAAAGATCCTGACTCAAGGACCTTCATTAGTAAGGTTATTGGTATTCACTGTGGAGTCATAAGGGAACATAAGAGTATAGCCCAAAGGGAATATGACCAATATGCAATATGTTCATACAATAAAGGTAACACTTTTTATTTTTTTAAAAAAACGTATTTTCATTCACAATAAAGAAAATGCAGATTAAAGCATATTGTCTTTTAAAAGATACAACCAATCACAGATAACTTAATCTACTGAAATGGCAGTTTCAATAAGCCTAATTTTTCAAAGAGAAGAGCTAAGAAAGAAACATTAATTTATGTCTGAAACATGGATTTTTTTTTGCAGTAGGCCCATTTTAAAATCCGTTATGATCTGAAACTCTCTGAAGTGATATAAAAATAACACACATAATATTTTGACTTTATATATGATGTGATATTATTTCAAAATCATCTTCTTTCTCCAGAGTTATTATTTTTCTCTCATAATTCCTTCTGGTTTTATATAAATAAAATAAAGTCTTACTACAAAAAAGACCCTGCCTAGAAAACTAAGTTGGGCAATGGTTGAGATAGACACCCTATCTTTACCTCTAGGCTCCACATGCCCACACATATGTGCATGTGCATACTCAAACACCCACACAATAAAAGAAAAAACGTCAGATGACTTTCTATTAACTACAGGGTTAAATCCATGGCACTGATGTCCATCAATCCCTACTCACCCTGTGAAACTCATTCCTTGACCTTCTCACGTTCTGTTTTGTATTCTTGGGCATAGGTATTTCCTTTGCTAAGAAGCCTTCAGCACTTCTCTGGACATGAATTCTTACTCCTACTGTAAGACTCATGCATTGATAACAATGGGGAAATTTAGCTGCCCACCTTCCATGTCTATACTTCTACTGACAGCCATCTGAAATTCCCTTAGTGCATATGAGATTCCTGACGTAGAAAGGGAATCTTATAGTGCTGATAACAGAGTAGAACATCAAGCAAATGCTGATAATATATGTCGTGGCTATATAATGAATTAATAAAAATGAAAATATTATAATTGGTTATTGTTACTGAAACACGGAGTTGTTTCACCAAGTAATAATAAAGTGGGAATAAAGTATGTATAGTAATATATATATACACATTTATTCATGGTGGGGGGAGAAGGAGAGGGAGAGAATAGGCATGCCAGGGCCACTGCAAACGAATTCCAGATGCATGCACCACCATGTGCATCTCCCTTATGCGGGTTCCAGGTAATGGAGCCTGGGTCCTTAGTTTTCATAGGCAAGTGCCTTTACCACTCAGTCATCTCTCCAGCCTGGTTTTGACAGTTTTATGATTACTAAACTTACAATAGGTTATTGTATAAAATTTAAATAATTTGGAAATATAATCTTAATATTTCAGGGCACATCAAGGGCAGTCATTCACATGACTGCCATAGATAGATGGCATGAGGTGGATGGTCTGGATACATTGTGTTTAGGTGCCTCGTCTCTTCCCTTAAGAACACAGGCATATCCTGGTAGAATAAACATAGTGTATTACTCCGGGGGGGGGCTTCTTTTCCTTTGAAAATGTGAGCATGTTAGTTTGATCAGGATATATTCTGATCTGAGAAAGAAGTGGTATAAACTAGAGCTTTTCAAACCTTCAAGTCACTCCGTTTTCCTTTAAAATGCACAGTCTGGTTCCACAGGTTGGGAGCTCCTAGAACATGGCCATGCTAATACCATGCTGCACTTGGATAGGCGTGTTGTGGGTGGCTTTGTCCTTTTGAATCCTCTGATTCTCATGCATTTTTCTTCTGAGACTCTCAAACCATTAATGCCTATCTTTGTATTTTAAGAGCTATAATGAAGTCCATAGATGTGTGAGTAGAGGTACCAGGGTTCTTAGTTAAGATATCTGAACACTAAATTACTCCTATTTCTGGGGGGGGGGGGAGAGAGGGAGAGACAGAATACAGAAGTATACTGTTTTTGGAGAAGCAGGAACTTAAAAGGAACAGTTGTTAAAATATGTATTTCTTCTACAATATTCTAGCCCCTTCCCCTGAAACAAAAAAAGCCCCATGTTTGGAAAGATGAGATAATTTTCTCCAAGGATACTGGTTTCTGTCTTCCTTGTCCTTTGGAGAACCTTGCAGGAAGGACAGCTAGCATAAGTTTCTGTTTCTTTCTCCACTTAGCTCTATTGTAGCCCAGGTGAACTCTTTCCACATCTTTTTTCCCCATCAATTCAAGATTGAGTTTTCCTACAGACATCTGAATTTAATTTTTTGTCTGCTCTTTATGCATTTCCATTTTTTATTATCATGAAATTTCTATTTTTACTTATTCAATTTTGGAGAGTTAAAGTCTGTCAAAGCCAAAGACAGGAGATGTCTGTGTTGAGACACGAAGATCTAACCATGTGGAGACCAATATTTCTAGGATTAGATATGAATGCCTTTTAATATCAAAAGATCTCTACCTACAAATCATAAGCCAGCTTCTCAAACTAGTTGGGGGGGGATTATTTTTTAAGTACTGAGAATGAAACTTGGAGCTTTGTGAACACCAGCCAAGTATTTACCACTGAGCTATAGCCTCAGATGAAAAAAATTTGTTTAACAGTAAAAGATATATGTTGGCCTTCTTTTCAAATACAGGTATAAGAGAGAGATTAGCATTAGAAGGTCAGTTAGCTTTTCAATTAGACCCTATCTAGAAGCAAAAAAGAAAGGCCAAGATCTTGTTGAAATTTTTAAATAACCATATAATAGTAAACTCATAACATTCTTTCGGTCAGCCTCTACCACCCCAGATATCTGAAGATATCAATATGGCTTCATAAATAAAGGTAGCTTGCAGCTGGCTAGAATGTGAATGTGCCCAGACTTCTCATTCATTGGCTATACATAGCAAGGAGTTAAGATGCACATGTTAGGCTGGGGAGTTGGTTCAAGTGCTTATTGTGCAAGTATGATGACCTGAATCCAGGTTCCCAAAACTTACATAAAGCAAGGCTTGGTAGCACATGTCTATAATCCCAGTGTAAGTGTAGTGAGATAAGAGGCACGGATAAGAGAATGCCTGGAAGCTGATGGGCCAGCAAGGTTGACATATGCAGAAGTGAACAAGAAACTGCCTCAAACAAGTACAGACACTTTACTTGTCATCTGACCTCCACAGGCAGGCCGTAGTGTGTGCACAGCCCCCCAACACAGAAAAATATAAAAAGAAAGATACACATGTTGAAATGCAATGTACAAGATGTTTGGCATCATTATTTCTGGATTAAGAGATGATAAAACGAAAGGATTTTAAAAAGCAGACTGCAAATGGACCTTATACTTACTTTTAATGAAGTCTTTATAATGATTTTGATGAAATAATGCAAACATGTAAACCTACAGCAATTACCGCGATGACAAACCACAAACACTGGCCCAATATGGGAATTCATACCCAAAATTAGGTCATCCTTGCCTCTTCAAAGAAGTAACGTATACAGTCAGGCATGGGGTTTCCACCACAGAAAGACCTAAGCTGGTGAGACCCAGGCTTGACATACTCAGGATCCTTACATGGATGGAAACTGCCAACAGGAAGAGAGACATAAAACTGCCAGGTGGTTGGTATTATTTTATGTCAGCAAACTTTAAATATAGACATTTTACTAAATTTATAGATTCAGGGCTTGAAAGATGGCTTAGTGGTTAAGACACTTGCCTGTGAAGCCTAAGAACTCATGTTTAAATCTTCCGGTCCCATATAAGCCAGACACTCAGTGACACAAGCATGCAATGTTGTACATGTGCACAAGGAGGTGCATGTGTCGGAGTTCATTGGCTGAATCCCTGGTGTCCCCATCCTGTCTCTCTTTCTCACTCTCTCTTATTAAAAAAAATATAGATTGAGTTTGGTTGCCAAATATGGGTGTGCGAACACTTGCTAGTCTAAGCTTATTTTTTCTTATCATGTAATAAAAGTTTTTAACATATACAATATTTGAAATTGTCTTTGTCAACTGGAGAGATGGCTCAACAGTTAAGGCGCTTGCCTGAAAAACCTAACTATCCAGGTTCAATCCCCCAGTACCCATATAAAACCTGATGTACAAAGTAGTATATTCGTCTGGGGTTTGCTTGCAGTGGCTAGAGGCCCTGGCATGCTCATATTCATTCTCATCTCTCTCTCTCTCTCTTTCTCTTTGCAAATAAATAAATAAAATATTTTTAAAAAGAAATAATCTTTGTATATGTATATAATAGCTCTCATTATCTGATTGAAAATTTTAATCCATTGTTTTAAAAATCATTTACATAAAAAATTTTACTCCTTATCTCTCACGAATTCCCCAGAGTTAACTGAATACAATAAATACTGAACTACTGCTGAATACTATTTTGAAAGTGATTGAATTTTTATTTGGTAGTAACACAGCTACCATACATACTTGAAATATATTTCTGTGTCATGGATTCATGTCTCTATTAAGTGTCTAACCATTTCTCTCATTCCTGTGTTTCTCATTAGTCTGTACTCACTGAAGAAAATATGTCTTTTGTGTCTTTTTCCCGATATCTTCTTTCCCATGTGTTTGAAATACTTTATTATATATGCATACACACATGCACATGCACACACACATGTATATGCAGGTACACACATTCATAGACAGATATATCAGACTCAACTCACAGTGCATTTTAGAGCATTTGACTACCTGGAGACTTCAAAGGCTCGTCAGTATGATGAATCAAGAGGAGGGCTGAGGACAGGCAAAGAGATGTGCCTGCAAGAGGCCATCTCACAGCTAAATCTCTCCTACTTCACTTTTGGGGATCTACGAAGTCCCTCTCAGGTCCTCATACTGATATGGCAAGTGTTCTTACCCACTGCACCATCTCCCCAGCACCTCCAAAGACTGACTTTGACCTTCTAAAAAAAAAAAAAAAAAAAAGATGTGGGAAAACACTTATCCTCTGACCATGGTTAGCCTTTTGTGTCATTTAGAACCAGAGAAGTTTATACTCTCAAAGGTAAGTTATTCTGTTTTACCTTAAACAATGGTTTAAAAAAGAAAAAACTTTAACTAAAACCTTGCCTAATCAATTATTGAAAAAAAAGAAATATTTAGTGTACAAATAGCATACAACTCGTGGTACTGTAGAATTAGGCAATATAAAATATAATTTTGAATTAATAAAATGTGAAGAAAACTAACTTTGTCCATGCAAATTAATTTGGCCATTAATTTCAACTTAAAAATTGTAGAGACTTTTAAAATCCATATTCTTTCTGCAACCAGTGAATTACTCCTTTATTTTTATAAATTTATGTGGGCTTAGATCAATCAATAAATTTATTGAAAAGTTCAGGATTAGCCAGGCGTGGTGGCGCATGTGTTTAATCCCAGCACTCGGGAGGCAGAGGTAGGAGGATCGCCCTGTGTTCAAGGTCACCCTGAGAATACAGAGTGAATTCCAGGTCAGCTTGAGCTAGAGTGAGACCCAACCTTCTTCAAACCAAAAAAAAAAAAAAAAAAAAAAAAAAAAAAAAGGTTCAGGATTAAGGAAAATAGATGTGAAAATATTACCTAAACAATCCAGGCTTATCTAGAACTATTGTACTCACAACAAATAAAAGCATTTGCATCTACATTTAAACTTCAAAGTATAGGATAATGTATAATATGTATTTGTTGATAACAGGTGAATGATTAAGTGCTTATACAAATATATACACATATTTCAAACAATAGTAATTAGTTTGTCCCAGCTTCTTTTCAGCATCTTGTTCACCTTGTTGCAAGACTCTCATTTGTCCATTGTCTTCTGCATCTGGATTCCAAATCTTTTAGAATGGAAATGTTGCAGCATATACATTATATAGTTTATGATGTAGGACTGTGTAATGAAATCGTTAACATAGTGGATAAAAAGAAATGTACCTTTCAAATCCTTCCCTGGCTAAATTCAGTGGTAGCTTATTGACAGGAAAAATGAGAATCTCTTTAATTTTGCCTTGTATTTTAGTTCAGAGTGGCTGTCACTTTTGTCATGTTATGTTGCTCACTGATTAGATAAATAAGAGTGATTTGATCTGCATATTCAATATTTACAAAACTTCTTACTATGTACGTAAAAATAAATTATAAAAATCTTGTGATATTTCCTTTTTACCCCATATACACAAATGATATAAAAAGGTATCCCACTGTAAATCTCTACTTTAAAAGATACTTTTTGAGCATTGGGTAATCTCTACAAAAGTCTTTTAAAGGTTCATTCTGTGTCTTTCATTTAACTTAAAAATCAAGTTCTTAAATGTAAACATTCCCTGGGCCTAACCTTGCAGGTAATTTTGTTCCATCTAATTCCTGAATATGTAGATTTTGTGCCTTAAATTCATACCAATTCATACCAATGTGCACTTGTGGGGCCCAGTAACAATGAAAATATATGGGGACTAGTGTACAATGGCCTGTTTGGAAGCCGTCTCATGATGTCATCAACTAAGCATGAGTCCATTCTCAATGTGAACCATGAAGTTGGCCATAGGTACAAACATTAAAATACAAGGTACAGAATTATCAGAAGCTAATTATCACAAGAGCTCTCTGTGTGTGTGTGTGTGTGTGTGTGTGTGTGTGTGTACATACGTATAGGTTTATATATTATGTATATTATGTATTTTTATTTTTGAGGTAGGGTCTTGCTCTAGCCCAGGCTGACCTGGAATTCACTATGTAGTTTCACGGTGGCCTCAAACTCATGGAAATCCTCCTACCTCTGCCTCCCTGAATGTTGGGATTAAAGGTGTGCATCACCATGCCCGGCTATATTATATATTTTTATATAAATATTTGCATCTCTCACTAAAATTTATTTTATGAAAGCTTTATTTCTGCCTGGCTTTACATAGTCATTAACATATCTTTGTAAGGTGGTTAGTTGACATCATTTTACCTTGTCTACCTCCACAGGGGTAATTTCATATTTATAGGAGGCCCTGTCAAACAAACTTACTTCTAAAATTAAGAATGCTGAAGAGATTGCTCAGTTGTTAAAGGTGATTTCTTGTGCAAAATCTGCCAGCCCAGGTTTTATTCCCCAACATCCATGTAAAGACAGAAGCACAAAGTGGTACATGCATCTGGAGTATGTTTACAGTGGCAAGAGACCATGGCAAGCCCATACTCACTCTCTATCTCTAATCCACTCTCACTTTCTCTCTCTGCTTGCAAATAAATAAGTAATATTAAAAATACAAATAAGAAAAAATAACTCTGTATTTATATATGTGTGGTATATGTGTGCCATAGTGCATGCGTGGAGGTCAGAGGAGGACCTCAGATGTTGGTCTTCTATCTTCTTTGAGACAGGATTGCTCATGTTTATCACTATGTTTATCAGGCTAGCTGACCCACAAGTTTCTGCAAAATACTCCTGTCTCTACCTTCCACCTATTAGTAAGTAGGTGCACTAGGATTAAAGATGTCTGCTACATCCTAACATCATCTGGCTTTATGTAGGTGCTGGGGATCTGAAGTACCCTGAGAAATCTGGATAATCTGGGTGTCTTCTGTAGCTGCTCTTAGACTTGTACTCTTGTGACTTTCCTGTAAGGTCATTTATTGGTTGAGTATCCTGCTACTGTTAGTGAGGCTGTTAGAATGTTGACCTTTTAATCTCCCATTTAGGATGTAGCTTTCTTTCTCCATAAAACTAATATATTTTCCTAGTACATTTCTACAAACTTTGAAAGATTACCAGTAGAACTGACATATTGAAGAACCAATGAGGCAAAGAGACATAAAAATGAAACCAAGCATCCATGTGTTTTAGCTAACACTTTTGTTTCTGGTCATTGTAATCAGTGGGGCAACAAATGCCTCTTCGATCATATGATCAACAACTTCTGAATCAATTAAAATTTGGAGCTTTGATAGTGTCATTGAATTTTAGTGAATGCAAATGCATATAATAATGAGATCTACATGATAATATATGTACATACAAATATACACTAATGTATTCATATCAGTAAAATGTGCTTATGTGTTTCTAAATGTCTGTTTGAGCTAAAAAACTCATGAGCATTTATATTGTGTGGAGACTTTGTATGACCAATAATTCAATACGAATGAATTTTACTGTTGGAATAAAATGTGCAATGCCGCACTTGGCAATGCCTGTGGGTGCAGTGCGTACATATGAGTTGACCTCAAGAGAGTCGTTAAAGCCATCCCAAGGTGGACATGGATGGCTGTGGATTATGTTTCTCTACAATGTGCTATAAATTGTAACCACTCACATTCCAGTAAGGACTTAACACTTGCAGCATCTAAATCCTAAACAAATCAGGCCCTTTTACATTAGCTTTTCCAATGTAACAAAGTATTTGCCAATAAATACCATAGTACCTGCTCCTCATTGCCTTTGCCAAGCATCCAAACATGGTTTTGTCAGTCATTGCATATAACTGTCCATAGTTATTATAATTTTTTTAAAACAGCCATGGTGATTCTAAAACAATTATACTCTGTAACTCTTTTTGTTGATGAATTTGGATTTTATTGCTGATATTACAGGGAAACGTCAGTTTCATTTTCCCTATATCTATGGAGAGAAGGACAGTGACTTACAAAACAAGATACAGATATTATGATCTTTAGTTGTGGATAAAATGGATATTTGAATGTAGCTCACATTTTATTTAAATATTTAAATTGAGTAATATATTTTCTGGGCTCAGAGCTGGAGAAAGAGCATGTTTAGCTTGACTTCCTCTTAGGGAGAAGAAACACCCACAGTTACTTGTGCGGTGCCCGCTAAGTTCAGCCAATTTTGAGTGTTTATGTTATTAGAAAACATCCTTTCAGTTAGAAAACGGACATGCAGGTATATTGCCTAACTTGAATTTGTAACTTACTTTTTATATTTGAATGTCTCCACACTTCACAATGTCTAAGAGTTTTGCTGGAATGAGTTTGCTTCTAATCACATAATTATGTGTTAAAGTCCTTCCAAACTTCATAACTTCATACAACCTCATTATTTCTAAAACATCTTTTACTTTCTCATGACCATAAAAGGCAGAAAATTATTTTCAAAAGAAGAACTAAAAGAGACATTTGATCTATTAACTATACAAATGCATGCTACTCTGAGACCCATATTGTTCTTTCTTATAGAGACTATTTACTTCAGGGTTTTCACAAGTCAGACAACATATGTCAGGAAAAGATATGAAATACTAAATATGTATCACATTCTAATTTGCTACAGGAAAAAAATATCAAATACAAAAACATGAACTCTTCACCGACAAACTATAAAAATGTCTGTTTCCAAAGGATCTCAAAATTACTGAAAAATAATGAGCTATAATCTTGGAAGCCTCTGTAATTTTATTATAAATCTGAGAAGCTTAAAGTGAAGTTTAAACCAAATCTAGCCCAATGAATTTCTTTGTAAAAAATGACACCATAATGGGACAAAATCTTCATCTGGTCTATGGCCAAACCTGTTTCTTCTCCCCAAAGAGCAAAACTTACATATCTTTATTGCTAGCCTGCTTTGACTCCACACTGGTCAAATTCTCTACCCTTAAAATTTTAAACACACAACAAGCAACATTTTTTTATCAATTTTTGGTAATTTATATTACAATATCCATTTCATCTTTTTGGAGTGTTTTAAAAGAGTAAAACTCATGGGCTTGTTGATTTGCAGATTTTGATAAAATACCAAAAGGAAGAGGGACCTTTAGGTTTTGTGTTTCAGAAGTGTGCAGCCTAGAATACACCTGCTCTGAACACCTGTGGTCATACCAGGCATCATCTCAGAAGTATCCTGAGAGAGAACCATGACTCTAAAAACACATACACTGATATGTTGTTTCCTCCCCCAGAATCTAACCAAATTCATGGTCAACATATCATTGTGTGATGCAACAAGGTATCAGCTTTCTTACATTTATTTTCTTTTCTAGATGGAAATGAACATTGAAGCATGACTTCTAACATCTTATCGCCATTTCTTTCTTTCTTTTTTCATTTCTTATATAGGGGTTTGAGTGGAATTTGTTTTAACTATAGGGCATAGAACTTAAAGTAATTTTAAAGGGAATATTTAAGTACTGGAGAATTATATTTTTCAGAAAAATCACACCAACATAAATTCTTGACTTAGAAATGATTTCAATTTCAGTGAATTAGCTAATACTTTTCTGTTGGTCACTGTGCCGTTGACCCATTACAGATGATAGTGACTAGCAGGGACTATTCTTTAACTTGGGGCTTCTATGGGTACATGCTCCCCAAAACAAGATTTCTCTCTCTCTCTCTCTCTCTCTCTCTCTCACACACACACACACACACACAGAGGTTGTGTGGGGAGTGAGGGCATACAGCTTGGTCACTAGAGTCAGTCACCATGACAATTTCGCTGGGAAAGGAAAGAAACATTGAAATAATTATAATCTGTAAATTATTTGTAGTTCACACATTCATAAATGCTTTCTGAGAATTCAGCATAATCACTACAATACTTGTTTGTTATGTCAAGATGAAAAGTATGTGTTCTAACAGTGAGGTCAAGAAGAAAAAAATCACAATCAGCTTGAAAGTAAAAGATTCTGATCTCTAGCTAGACTGAACAGAACTGCTAAGAAATAAACAAAAGAAGACAACAGCATTTCATTTTTCTCTTCCTCGATTTCAAATAATTTATCAGAGTTTTAAAACACATGTTTTTCCCTGCCACACATAGTGTCTGCTCCATGAAAGTGAGTGAGGAAACAAAAATTTTAAACGGCCTGTTTCATGATGTCAACTGAAAAAATCTCCAAGTTACATAAGACCCAACCATTGTGGCTGCTGGGAACGCAGCCTTCCTCTGCACCATACTGGCAGTCAGGACAGGAGTCTTCTCACATGCATGCCCTACCACATGGATGTTATATAAGAGCCAGGACAAATAAACTGAGGGTGAGGGCTTTCCTCATCCACAGAAGGGGAGCTTGCAATTATATATTTTGTTACATCTTTGGAGATAAAAGCTGTATCTGCTAGTGATTAAAAGATGTTTTGTATTCATGGTTTCATTTCTGCTGAAATAAATGCGTAATTTAAACCACATATAATTCATGGCAATTTAGACCCATTACAGAGTTCTAGCTTCTTTTTTATAATAGTTACTAATTAAAACAGAGTGTTGCTGCCATGAGCCTGAGCCTTTGACATAAAGGTTTAATGAATAAAACGTCCTGACACAAAAATGAAAACAGTAAGCCCGACAAGGCTGCAAGCTGTTCTGTTTCAAGAGTGTGGTAAAGATCAAGGACAGTCACTAACACAAAGAATTGAGCAGCGATGAAATGAGTCGTGTCTTTCCTTAAGGAAGATGCATTTGTGAAAGAAATTTCAAATAATATTAATTTATTTGACTTCTGGGCCCTTCATTCCCAGTTGATACTCTTGTCCCTCCCCCCCCCAACCTCCCACCACACTAGAATTTAAAATCTTTAGAGTCACTTTTAGAGAGTAAATGATGGGATATTTAAATATAACCGTGGATATAGGTTGAGATTGAAAATGGGAATTGGGACCATAATTAATTATGTTGCCACGTTTTTGAACACTGAGAAGGTGGGTGAAACAATGACTTCACGGGGCTGCGACCCTCTGCGAGTTCATGAATTAGACCTGGAAAAACCACGGTATCTTTTTTTGACAGTTGATTGATCCCATATGCAGAATGAGTGTGGGGCATGAATAAGGCTGGAGTGTTTGCACTTTCTGAAACCACCGTAATAAGAGATTGACATAAAAATCAAGCCGGTGTAAACATTCCTCAGATAGGTTTACGGCCTTATTATCACTCTTAATAAGTAATAATGAATAATAATAAATACCGTCCGCCTCAGCACACTGCTCTCTATGCGGACTCCCTCTCACACCCATCCATCACTTCTTTCAGGATAATAAAACAATTCAAACCCATCAAATCCTCAACAGCCGCTCCCTCGGGAGGGAGGGATGTTTTATCTCCACTCTGTGAACCCGGGGAGGGTTTCACTTGTTTGAAGGGGCGGAGAATGGAGCGGGGGTCCTATTTATTTCTATTGATGACGCCCCTGGTTCTCACAGGCGAGCAAGGACCGGGTGGGAGGAGGAGAAGGGGAGGCGCGCAGATCCCTTCCTCCAGAAAAGAAAAAGGGTTTAGGAAGCCAGGCAGCAGGAGGAGGGGCGGAGGGGGAAGAGAGGGCAGTGTGCTGAAGGAGATCAGCAACTAAGTAATAATAATAATAATAATAATAAAATTCTTCTCTGTGATTCAGCGGGATCGGAAGATGAGAAGTAAATAAATATGTCAACCCAACTAAGTTACTAAAAGTGAAAACCCAAACCAGAGACATTTGTTCAGGTTCCTTCCCTCGCCACCCCCTCCCCCGCTCAAGGTCCGAGTTTCAGGGAACCTGGGGTGGTTCCTAGAACAGAAGATGGAAAGCGCTCCAAAGGGGTCCCGAGGAGAGCGGCGCGCTGGCTGGAGGGACCGCGGGGCACCCACTGGGCTGTGGTGCCCCGCCGCCTGGAGGGGTCGGGGCGGCCAGCGCCGAGTTGGTGCTGCTGGAGACTCGGAGAAACTCAAGCATTGGATTGGGGCCGGGGCGCTTGGGGAAGCGGGGAAAGAAGGGGATCTGTGAAGCGGAACGGCACCCCAAATCCCGCGGTTAGTGAAATGGCCCCAAGACTCGCGGGTATCTGAACTCAAACGTCCAGAGTGGAGACCGCGGCTACTCAGCTGGAGTGAAAGGTGGAGCACTGCGACCGACCCCCGACTGGCTTCCAGACGGCGAGGTCACCACATCAAGTCGCCGGGTTGCAGCCGGAGGGGACCACCCTCTCTACCTGCTCGGCCACCGGACAGAGGTGCGAGCGGGTCCCGGACCTCCCAGTGTCTCTGGCGATGCTCGACGCTCTCCTACTTCGCCCAGGACCAGAAGAGAAAGCGCGGCGGGGTGTCGGGGGGTGGGTTGGGGAGTCCCGGAGAGATCCGCTGGTCCGCGGGAGTCCGCCTCCCTCCGCACCCCCAATCTCACAAGCTGCTCAGACCTCCCTCTGCTCGCCCGGACGCCCACGTCGTAACATCCCAGCCCCGCACACCCTCCCGCTGCGGAAGGAAGGGCAAGAACCGGGAGAGGGAAGCAATAAGCAATAGTCCACGGGGCAGCAGGGCAAAGTTAGCGTCCAGGACAAGTTCAGTCTAAAGACTGCGGTTCTGGGCACCGTCACTCCCTAGCCTCGCAGTGCTCACGGAAGCCCAGCCCCAACCCAGCCAGGAACACAGAAGCGTCCAATGCCACCCCACGCCCCCCAGTCCTGGGCATCGGACTGCCAGGGAAACCTTGCCCGACTCTGCCTAATTTAGCGACGCGCACTCCAGCTCGATCCCGGGCGAGCCCTTGGGGGTGCGGGCTGCTGGGTCGGGTCTCCGCCGGGGCCAGGGCGTCGAGAAGTCAAAGGTGGCTGGCCTCTAACTGCTTACCTTGAAAAACTTCGGTTTGTTTGTTTGTTTGTTTGTTTCTCCTAGAGAGAAGGGCAAACTTCTCCCCGAGGTGCGCGGAACCCGGTGCCTGGATCCCGCCAAGATTCTAAGCGCCAGGATCCCGAGGTCTGGATGGCTGGGGCGGCTGCAGATAGAAAACTGCTGCGCCTGCCCGAGCGCCCCAACTTCGCGGTGGGCGCTGCAAACTTCAAAGGCTGGCCGCTGAAGTTGGTGAGAAGTGGAGCGGGCAGCGACAGGGCTCCTGGGGAGGCGCCCCGAGGCCTGGCCACGGCGGGGTGGCGGGAGGATGCTGTGCAGCTCAGGACCGCAGAGCACGGCCAGAGCCCCGAGCTGAGCGCCCCGCGGTACTGGCGGCTGGTGCGCGGCTCGCTGCGCTCCCTCCGCTCGGCTCCGCTCTCTCTCGGCTGCGAGCAGGGACTGTGCGCTCTCCCGCGTGTCACGGCACCAGCCCAGCCGCCGCCCCTCCCAGCCCCAGCCCCTCCCGCCCCGCCGCTGCCCGCCGCCCGCAGCCCGCCGCCCCTCCTCTCTCTGCCCGCCGCCTCCCCCTCCGTCCCCTTGCTCCGTCTCCCGCTGCGCGCCAGCGTGCCCCACACGCACAGTCACACTCGCACTCGCTCACTCTGTCTTCCTTGCTCCTAGGGGTACACATCCCTGCCTGGAGACCCAAAGGTCCAGCAACAGGACCTTCGCGGACATCATCGCTGGGGATACCCGGCTGTCGGTACATTTCTGCCACCCGAGCTAAGAAGAAAGAGAGAGAGAGAGAGAGAGAGAGAGAGAGAGAGAGAGAGAGAGAGAGAGAGAGAGAGAGAGACCCACCGAGACCCTGGCGAGGTGGCAGGACCGACCAAACTTGCATACCGGACCATCGCAAGGTCAAGGAGACTAGGGTGCACAATAGAGAGGAACTCTGTGGTTAATTTGAGGCTCAGGAGACGTGTTAAATCCTGGACGTTGGAGGAAGGCAGAAAGCAGGGTGTGCAAACTGCATTCTTGTCCCACTTTTCACGGGAACGCCTGCCGACCCTCGTCTTCACTCAAGGTGGGCTTAGCCCTTCGCGAAAACCGAGGATCCTTGGATGTGAAAGTCAAACTGTTTTAACAATGGAAAAGCGGCCCTGCAGGACCAGGAAACGTGTAAAGCCAATAAGGCTGGCCAGGTAATTAAGATAAGAAGTTACCTAATTAGCAACCTGGCCTGAGCCTAGGAAAATGAGGCAAGGAAAAAAATAAATAAATAAAGGACAGAGTGATTTGGAAATCTTTTCTCCGTGTGAACCCTAAACCCAAGCACAACTTTTTCTTAGACTGGCTTTTAGGGTATTAAGTTCTTAAAACACACTGGCTAGTGTTTACTAAGATGAGTGTCAACAGTGAAAGCATGGCACCTCATTGTGTCACCATGACAAGATAAATAAGGTGAAAATAAACCTTACTGAGACTATATTAAGAACTATGATTTTTTTCTTAAATACCTTTAAATCCCACCTCAAAGACAGCAGTCCAACCAAGCTCCCATAGCTCTGTGGCTAGTGAGTGAGAATACTGCCATTGGTTTATGAAAATGTTCAAATGCCATGGCATAGCTTGGTAAAAGCCATAAAACGTTTAGAAGCTGCTTAGGGCATAGGATTCAGTTCAGAGCGCTGAAGAACAAGGAAGAAAGAAAGAAGCCAGGACTGGGTAGGGAAGGGGAAGGAAGGGAAGAGGAGGGGGATAGGGGAGGGGAGAGGAGGGGACAGGAGGAGAGGAGAGGAGAGGAGAGGAGAGGAGAGGGGAGAGGAGAGGAGAGGAAATGAGAGGAGAGGAAATGAGAGGAGAGGAAATGAGAGGAGAGGAAATGAGAGGAGAGGAGAGGAGAGGAGAGGAGAGGAGAGGAGAGAGAGGAAGAGGAGAGGGGAAACGAGACGAGATGAGATGAGAAGGGGCATTCCACAAACAGAAGTAGGTGAAGCGGTTAGGGCAGTGTCAAAGTACATCCCTGTTCTGGGTGCTGCAGAATCAGTTGAGGCTGGATTGCTGGTGAAGGAAGCAATGACTGGCCTGGCCTGTCTCAAGGACCCAGAGAGATGGGACTTCTGAAGGTAGCCTTTGAGACACTACTAATGGTTTTAATCAAGAATAGATCTTAAGATTTTCAAGTGTTATCATGAATGTATTTAGAAAGTTTTCTCAGATATGTCTGTGGAAGGCAGATAGGAGTAGGAAACAGTAAAGAGTTAACTTTGAGAGTGGGGGAGGGGATAGTTCCAACCAAGGAAGATGGCTGCGGAAGAGTCTTGGAAGGCTTGGTCAGGTCCACCAACAGCATCTGGACCTACAGGGGTTAGTTTGTATTTAATGGACGGTGAAGAAGAAAAGAAAGTTAGCCTAAGTTTTCTGGCAAGCGCAACAAGGCAGCCCAATGCTCCACAGCCAAGAGAAACAGCAGACAGAAGGGCAGATGTAGGAGGAACATAATCCTCCCGCTTTACATGCCTTGAGTTGGGGGGGTGCCAGGTGGTATCTTCATGCTGTACCGTGGAGGCAGCTAGAAGGGGGCTTCTGGAGGGAGGTCAAGCTGGAAGATACATCAGGGGTCATTAGTGTTCAGCAGACAGGAAGGCAGCCAGAGAAAGAGAACTAGAGATGAAACATGGCAGGGTACCAGTGTTACAGATGTGGAGAGAGGAAGAGGGGCTCTGCAAAGAGAGTGTTGGAGACAGGAAAGAAAGGAAAACAGGGAATGAGAAGAGCTAGTAAAGCCAAAGGAGGATGGGCCTGGTAACCATTACAGAAGTTAGCAGACACATCAGGACAACCTGACTGAAATAAATGTGAACTGTCTCCTATTTGTATTAATTGCTTGGGTTCGCATACACAGTAATGGGTTTCATCCTGCCGTTTTCATACACACGAGTCTTTATATTTTGTTCTCACCCATCTTACTCCATCCAGGGTCCCCCCCCCCACATGATAACTATTATTCTTCCAGCTGGTTCTTTCCCCAGTTAACTCTCCTTTCTGCTTTCTTATTACATGCATCCCCCCTACCCTATTTCCCACCTCCTTTAAGATCTCTTCCTCCTCTCTCATAAACTCTTTGGTATGTTTGTGATCAGCAAACACATGCATATAAATATCTATATCTGTATCTATCTCTCTATATATACTTTTAGATCTTGATTCTTTATATGAGCAAAAATGTGGTATTTGTCTTTCTAGTTTGGCATACTTTACCTAACACAATGATTGCCATTTGCATCAGTTTTCCTGCAAAGGTAGTCATTTCATTTTACGTTAAAGCTACATAAAATTCCATTGTGTACATGTACCTTGCCTTATCCATCCATCTCCTGATGGACATCTAGGCTGGTTCCATTCCCCACATGTTGTGAATTATCCAGCAGTAAACATGGATGTGCAAGTACCTGTGTGAAAGCTGACTAAGTTCCTTAGGGGATCTAGTCAAGAGTGATACTGCTTGGTCAGATGCCAGTTCTATTTTTAATTGTTTTGTGAACCTTCCTAATTATTTGCATAGTGGCTCTGCAAATTTACAGTCATATCAATAGTAAATCACATTCTTGCCAACATTTGCTGTCATTTATTTTCTTGATAGCCATTCTGACTGGGATGAGATGAAATCTTAAAGCAGTTTTAATTTATGTTTCCTTAATGGCTAAGTATATTTGAATGGTTTTTTTTCAAGATTTTTTTTTTTTTGCCCATCGATATTTCTTCTTTTGATAACTGTATATTCAGTACATTAGCCCATTTATTGATTAGATGGTATGATTTTATTGTATTTAAATTCTTAGTATATCCCAGATATCATGCCCCTGTCTGAGGGGTAGTTGGCAAAGATATTTGCCCATTTTGTAGGCTGGCTCTTCTCTCTGGTGACTGCTTTCCTGTGCTGGGCAGAAGTCTCTTAATGTCAGGTAATCCCATTGGCCCACACTTGAGATTATATTTGCTATTAAAATCTTGTTCAGAAAGTCCCCGCCTATGCTTATATCTTGTTGTTTGTTTGTTTGTTAGGTAGGGTCTCACTCTGGTCCAGGCTGACCTGGAATTAACTATGTAGTCTCAGGATGGCCTCGAACTCTTGGCAATCCTCCTACCTCTGCCTCCCTGAGTGCTGGGATTAAAGGCGTGCGCCACCACGCCTGGCTCTATGCTTATATCTTGACATCTTTTCCTATAGGAGTTTAAAAGTGTCAGGTCTTATGCTAAGGTACTTGATCTATTTTGAATTGAATTTGGTACAAGATGAATTATGTATCTACTTTTGTTCTTTTATATGTAAATCCAGTTTTCCCAAGACCATTCATTAAAATGTGGTCATTTTGGCAATGTATATTTTTGTCAAAAATCAGTTGGCTGGCTGAAGAGATTGCTAAGCAGCTAAAGGTGCTTGCTTGCAAAGCCTTCTGGTCTGAGTTTGATTCTCCACTACCCATGTAAAAGGCAGATGCAAAAACTGGCACATGTGGGTGGAGTTTGTTTGGAATGGCAAGAGGCCCTAGCATGTCCGTTCTCTCTCACTCTGTGTCTGTATTAAACAAATGAACAAAATATTTTTAACAATTCAATGCTGTAATAATGTGGGTTTATTTTTGAGTCCTCTGTAGTTTAGAAAATGATTGAATGATTTTGACCTAAACAAACATGGTTCCTGCTGCATGTATATTAAGAATCCAGAGATAATAATATAGAGAGAGGCAAGTAGAGTTATCAGGACAGAAATGTCCATGCGTTCATTTATTTCACTATTTGTCTCTGAGGGGAAAGAGAGAGTTAAGTAAAAGCATATTTGTTGTAGCATATGTGATGTTGAGGTAAAGCAGGTAAGCTAGGGACACCTGAAGATGCAACAGAGAAGCCCACTAGGTTTTCTGGAGGACAGTTCCCATCAGAACCTGATTCAGGTATTGTTCTAAGTTGTCAGTATGAAGGAACCAAGATTCAAAGGTATTGCCATGACATATTATTGATTCAGTCTATTAGTGATAGACCCTAGTCTATGTGAGAAACTGAGAACTCTATGAAGAAATGTTTTTGAAATTTCTACAAATATCCATGTTTTGAACATCAGGATTTACATGTATTGATATATCTTGCCTTCTCAAAAAATACGCCATTGATTAAACTGGAGGCATTATATATTTTTATTTGTATATGTGCTTTCTATGTGTTTTGAGAGTGTATCACAATGTGCCTTGTTAGACTTTTTTTAAAAAAATATTTATCCAGACAGACTTATAGTTCTAGAATCTGACAATTATTTGTTGTCAAGCAAAAATTATCTAATCATTAGCCATTTTCTGAGTGTTTTTACAATATAAAAGTAGAATATATTATAACTGTTTTACAGGTATCAATATTCAAGTGTTTGGAAGGTATTTATTGATATTTAGCCAAATTTTCTTTTAAACTCCAAAATTCATTTATTTAGTCAATTGTAAAATAAAACCTGCCTAAAATAATTATAAAATTAAGAGTGAAAACCAAGTTTACTAAAAACAACGACAACAACAAAAAAGCTCCTTGTTCAAGCCTGTGTCTTTAAGCCAAAGTCCTGAAAACAGAGTCCTAAACACTTTGGGGGCTCCTGAGATGCTTGCTTTCCAGGAAGATCTGCAAAACCACAGTTATTTCTATGTTAATTATAAGACATTTATTTGACTTTTTTTCTGTAATGACATTTGTACTCCTGATACAAAAACACTGGTGGGGAAACCTGCAATGTCACTAAGCCCTGTTCTTAATTACATTTTATTGTCACAAATGTCAGTTCAATTTAAGAATGCCTTTGATAAGGTGGTCAAAATTGTTCATTAAGGGGCAAGGGTGATAGCTCATGGATAAAGTGCTTACCATGTGTGGTAGTTTGAATATATGTCCCCCAATATATTCAGTGTTTTATTAGTTATAGTTTGCATCTGCAATCACCTTGCTAGAGGCAATGTCATTGGGGGGCCAGTCTTAAGGTGTGATGGTGGGTTTGAGATTCCATTGTAAAGATATGCAAAGTGTGCCTAATAGGAGTTCCTGAAGTGTGCTGTGCTATGTGGCTGTAGTTTTGTTCTGAGTGCTGTGTGGATGATGGCTTTTCTCTCTCTGCTTGGCCCTGTGAAGGCAGGCCAGCTTCTTCTGCCATTATGGAACTTCCCCTGGATCTGTAAGCTTCAATAAATAATATCCCTCCCTCCATAATTGTGCCTGGTCTGGAAGTTCATCTCAGCGAACCTGAAGCTGTCTGCTACACCATGCAAGTATAAGGTTCTGAGTTTGAATCCCTGACACCCATGTAAAAGCCAGCATGGAGGCACACAGCTGTAATCCCAGCAGTGGACAGGTGGAGGCAAGAGCATCCTTGAGATTTGCTGTATCTAATCTAGCCGAGTAAGTGACAGACTGTCTCAAAAATAAATGTGAAAGAACAATTAAGGAAGATAACCAGTGCTGATCTTGGGCCTTCACATGTCAGGGTCGCCCACACATATCGAGACATACAAATACACATATGTACACCTGCATACTACTCATACACACAAAAATGTTTATTTAGTTAAGTTTCAATGCTTGACTATGTCTTTTTAATATTCTATGTGTCAAACGGGAAACTTAGATAAACCTCTTCTGCTGCATACCAAAATGCACACAATGATTTTCCTAATGATTGAGTTGTGAGCTAAACTAGTTGCTGTCTTCAATATATATAATCTGTGTGTGTGTGTGTGTGTGTGTGTATTATGTGTGATGTGGAGTGTGCATGTGCGTGTGTGACTATGACAATATGTGTGGCCTGTGTGCACACATATGGAGGCCAGAGAATAACATCCTCTGTCTTTCTTTATGACTTTTTTGCATTGTGTTTCTCCAGATGGAGTCTCTTGCTGATATTTTCAGTTAGACTGGTTGATGCCCAGTAATTCTACTGTCTGCACTCCCTACAGGACTGCGGATGCAGGCACAGGTGGCCACACCTGGCTTTTTAACATGAGTGCTGGGGAATGGAATTGTAGGTGAATCAAGCCCTTGCAGGCCCTCATGCTTGCACAGCAAGTGCTAAGCCACTTCCCCAGCAGTATGGAATCTATTTTTCATTTACAAGAATGCTGGCAAATAAGGTAATGACTATTCAGATTTGTATATTAATGAACCTTATTCTCAAATGAATGAGGTGAGTTTATCCTTTCAAGGAGAACAAACAGCAATATTTACTTTCAATGCAAAAAAAAATCTGAGCAGAATTTAGAAAACTTGTATTTGTGACCATGAGTGTGCTAGTTCCTCAGGACTTAAAATTTCTTCTAATCAGATTGAGATCATTTTAATTAAAGTGTTTTTCAGTATTATATAATAAAAGTGTGGCAACATTTGGAAGACATGCAGTGAACCAATACTTTCCAAATGACTAGTTATATATGCTACATAAAATCAAGCATGAGTTGATGATCCTTTCAAAGTGAAAAATAAGCTAATATATTTTAATACATGGTACATTGAAAGCTAACTGATTGCATTGCAATTATAAGTTTTGAGCAGCAACCACTTGTTGACTTTCAGTGTAACACTAAGGAAGAGTAATATTCAGAATATATATTTTCAAACTTAATGTCTACAAAACTTGAATTTTCTCATTCACTTAAAGAAAATATCAAGCTGTGAATATTGAACACAAAATGATATGAGAATCCATATCTTCAATGTCTTTTATTAAGGCAGACATTAAAGAGATATTTAAAAGTATAACACAATGACTTTATTTTTCTAGCCAAATTTTTTCTTTGGAAAATAAAGTTATTTTTCAGAGTTCCTTTATTTAATATGTAGTATTTTTACTATAGTTATTATGAAAAAAATATTTTTAAAATTTCCATTATATTTTATGATATATAAAACACTAATAAAAATCGACATGGAGAGATCTCTTAGTGGTAAAGGAACTTGCTTGCAAAGCCTAAGGACCCTTGTTTGACTCTCGAGATCCCACATTAGCCAGATGTAAAAAGGTGAGGCAAGCACAAGGTTGCACATGCCCAATAGGTGGCACAAGCATCTGGAGTACACTTGCAGTGACTGAAGCCCTTGCACCGCCCCCAGAATAAATAAAAAATAAAAAATTCCCATATAACCCAAAAAGCCTTGAGGCCTTCTATCACTTTAAGGGACTTATGACCACTATCACAGTTTTCATTTTGTTGCTGGGCAAACATCCTACCAGAAGCCACTTATGGGAGGAAAGGGTTTATTTCAGGCCTATAGATTCCAAGGGAAGCTTCATCATGATGGAAGAAGCTGGTTCACTTCATCACACAACCATAGCAGAGAAAGAAAGTCCAAAACCAACCAGTATGAATAGCCAGAGCTCAAGCTGGCTCCCTACATACCTAGTAGGACTAGAATCAAGATCTAGCCCCAGTGACACACCTTTTCCTGTAGGGTTAGAGTCTTAAGTAGGAAGCTTAATATCAATAAAAAAAATAATACCTCACGTTATGGGGGACATACATTTACATTCAAACCACAACAATCACTATACAATGGTCTTTGAGGACCAATGTCATAGCAATAAAGACCTAATGAAAATGGATGGAAAAAGACCTCAAAGACTTATTCTTTGATGACATGGCCATTTTATTGTATGTACACAATACATTTCTCATGAACCTGAATGTAAATAGGCCTTTCTAAAGGTAAACTTAATTCTTTACAGTGTTACAGTTGACATTTATCTTTTGGGAATTTGGACAAAAGAACTGATGGAAACTATGTTACAAGTCCTGAAATTTGGATAAGACAATATCTTACCCTTGGAAACACTGGCATAGGGACATCTTTCTTTTATCTGGATCTTCAGGTTCAACTCTACCCCTAGCCATACACTGGCTCTCCATAGCAGGGGCGATTACACATTCATGGAATAACTCTAAAGCCACTTAAAAATAAGTAATGGCTCACAGTTTGATGATTTTTATACATTTAGCCAATAAATGTGAAATATTAAGTTCTAACCAGCCTTCATTATTTCTGAGGACATTTGGTCACTTAGTAGGCAGAGCAGAAATTATATGTTAGGCAATGAGCTTGGAATGAAAGGATAAATAAGGCCTTTGCTCTGAGGAGCCTGCATTACAATGTAGAATTAGGCAACTAACGCTTGATTTAAGGGAACAGAATTGATTCCAAGGATGTGCACAATGGGATGTTGTGCAAATCCATGAAAAGGGGGGAGGGCATCAGGGAAGTGTTGTTAGAGAAAACAGACTTTAGGGATGGGGATATAGGTCAGAGTCTGAGCACTTGCCTGCCATGTAAGAGTACACATTTGTTCCCCAGCACAAGAAGATCAATGCCTCACCCCAAAATGCCTAAATAGAGATGCTTAGCATGGCTGTGTCAGGATTGGGTTAAAGGATGGCAGCTGAAATTGCATAGACATTGACATATTCAGAAACTCGTAAACTTAACTATTGCTATAAATTTACCAGATTTTTACACATGTAGACGATATCAATATATTTTACTTGAGCTCTTGTTTGAGTAAAAATGGATTTTTAAACATTATTGTATATTCAAATACATTTAATTTACATCAAAATTGCTATTATTTTACAATAAAAATCATTGTGTTGAAGGAAAACATTAAAAATTATAGTAAAAACTTGAGCAGGACTTGCATGGATTCCAAAGAATTGAGTACATTACAAAGCATTTTAGATTCATACTTTCTTCAAAGCATAGAGCTCAGGTGTCAAGAAATCTAAGGTCTCCTATTTGCCAAGAAATATGTAAAATGAGATTTAAAGTTATTTTCTTTCCTTCTTTTGTCACTTAGTCAATATGTGCTGAATATCTGTTGCCTTTCACAACCTGAGATGCAAAATTAAAAAGATGCATGTTGTTTCTGCCCTCAGAAAGCACAGGCACCATGGTGGAAATGATCTGCTTGTAACCTTTAGTCACAGTGTCAGATGCCAAATGGTGATTGCCAAATGAAGAGTAAGCATTTTAGGATACAAGTTCTTCACCACCATCAAAGCTTTGAGTTGGTGGAGAAGTGATAGAGAGCATCAATCTCATAAGGATGTGTATACAGAGAGGCAATCCCAAGGTACATTTAAGAGGCAGTTGCTAGAATCATTTGGCCTGAATGGATTTTAGCAATTGAGTTCATGGAAAACACTCAATGTAAGTTGGACATACTGGAGATGCCACATTAGGAATTCATAGAAGACACAGATGCGTAGGTTGGACACTATATTAGGAGCTACATCTTCCTGGAAATACACACACAAACAAGCCAACTATAAAAAGCAATAAAGCCATTTGCCACACTAAAGAAGGATGCTTGTGGTTTGTAAAAGAGGTATTCTTTTGATTTCAATTAATGGGTTCCTCTTACATAAAGTTTCTATTTGTTTCACTTCAAAGGATATATTCTCTTATTCATCCTGTTTCCTGGGGATATTTTTATAAATTGATCTATTATACTTTATCAATTACATGGTGAAAACACTCCACTGTTTCATGTGCATCCAGAGTACATTTTCTGAGAGCTTTCTTGTTCTATAGTCCATGACAGCACTGAGTTTCAGCACTTTACTCTATTTCACCCTGAACCATGTCAATGACACCACAATGGTGGAACAAAGCAAGCCTAAGCTAGCGGCAGTGCACACACTGAAGCTATGTGCACATGAAGACAGGAGGAAAAATCCTGGGCCAGCCTGGAGTATCAAGAGGGCAGAAAAAACAGGTATGCCAATTATCCTTAGGTATAACATGGAGTCTGGGATTGTGTGACAAGTACATTCTGATAATTTGGATGAATTGCTTTATTTTCTACATCTTGTTTAGATATAGCTATGGAAGAAAAGGCTTTTATGTGCACAATTTGGGCCAAATTCCCCATGGTTTCTTGTCTGTGATGTCATACTGCCTTAAGGCCACATATAAACAACAACCTAGCTATTTTTTAAATGATGCAAATCTGTATGGACTCAGATGTAATGGGAAAAGTATGGGCTTCTGAGACAGAAATCTTAAGTACAATTTTCTACACTGATATTAATTAAATAGCTTTGGGGCTGTTTGAACCTGGAAAGTTATATAATCTCTCAGAGGCTCTACTTTCTCATCTATGGAATGTGGATAATAAAATTTCTCCAGTAGTGTATTGTCAGGATTAATCTATTTTGAATATGTAAGGTGCCTAATACATAATTAGTATTAAAAAATTGTCAGTTCTTATTCCTTCAATTAAGTTTCCCTCAAAGTGCACAGACCATTTGCCTTTATGTTAGAAAATCATTTGTAAGCAAAAAGTAAAGTGAATGGAATTATTTGGATCCTGAAAATCCAGATGATTCAATTTCAGATCTGATAAAATTCACCAAGCATTCTTCCCTTTAAAATTCGATCTAATTCATTCCTAAAACTCCAATGAAGAAAACATGACTATTTGTATTTCACAGATAATGAAACTGAGGCTTAGTACTGTCAGAGACTGGGCCAGGGATCTGAGCCTTGTTTCATATCAGCAACCTCAAGCCTATGTCCTTCAAAGATTCAGCTGGCCAGAGATAATGTTTGGTACCTCTCCATCAACACTTCCAACTACCCTGACATGTTGCCTGGAACTCCCCAATCACCTCTTCTGACTAGTCTGAGATGTTGCCTGGAAACTTTCTATCAGCTATATTTAGATTCATTTTTTTCTTAGTCTTCTCATGTTAATGTTTCTTTTTTTAAGGATTACCACAAAATTTGTTTTGGTGGCTCCTTGTTGGCACTAAATAAGAGCAAGTCTAACCACATGCATTATTTGTTCAAATGTGTTCCCATTCATGAATTCTCACCACAAACCTCCCAGGTCACAATTCTAGAAAATTCAGTCACAATGAGGCAAAGTAGTCCAAACTGCTTAAGTCTCTTTTAAGTAAAAAACATTTAAACTCTGTCATTGACCCAGGATGAATCTTGTACCACATACACTTAACAAACTAGCTTGTCTGTGAAAAGTAGTGAGGATAGAAGATCTAATACAATTTTTTAAGATCCATAACTTGTGGGCTGAAGAAATGGCTTGGTGGTTACGGTGCTTGTCTGCAAAGCCTAAGGACCTGGGTTCTATTACCCCATACCC
This sequence comes from Orientallactaga sibirica, assembly GCA_036365145.1. Classification (NCBI taxonomy): domain Eukaryota; kingdom Metazoa; phylum Chordata; class Mammalia; order Rodentia; family Dipodidae; genus Orientallactaga; species Orientallactaga sibirica. The sequence continues at coordinate 19,493,822 of JAEOAD010000033.1, forward strand.
ACGTAAAGTGAGATACACAAGGCAATGCATCTTCCGGAGTTTGTTTGTAGTGGCTAAGGCCCTGGTGCTTCTTTATCTGCCTCTGTTTCTCTTAGATAAATAAATAAATAATATTTTAAAATATTAACTTACAATTCATAGGTAGATGTGTGATTATTCATAACTTTGCTCAACCAGTTTCCATCACAGGCAACTTGGTAAGCCTTAAGATTAGCTATTAAAAAAAAAAAGTTATCTCCACGTTAATTTTTTGACTGCCTAGTCACTATTACTTATTGGGTGGTTTCCATGAATCCCACAAGAACTGTCTTCAATAAGTATGATTCTTTTGATTTGTTTGACTAGCTAGCCTACTATTAGCCATGTAGACAAAGTTCCTGTGTGGCAATCCTCCTGTCTCTGCCTACAAGTGCGAGAACCAGATGTGTACCACTCTTGGCTTCTCCTCTTCTTTTGGAATGGATTCAAGAAAGTCTCTCACAAGAGTGGCAAATTAAATAGATAAGTAATAAGTCAAGTATAATCGTCTCAACAAACATTTTCATTTATTTCCTTTGTTTGGTATATAAAAACTCTCCCATTGAGAAAATAAAATTTGAGTAGTAAAGCATTCTTTTAAAATCATATTATTATATTCAAACACATGAAATTTCTTATTGGATTAATTAAATTCTAATTAACATTAAATTTTTGCTACATTTATACTTAAAATTTTTAATTATTTATTTATTTGAGACAGAGAGAGACAGGCAGAGGCAGAGGAATATGCATGTCAAGACCTTCAGCCACTGCAAATGAACTCCAGATGCATGTGCCACCTTGTGCATCTGGCTTATGTGGATCCTGGGGAATCAAACCTGGGTCCTTTGGCTTTTCAGGCATGCACCTTAACTGCTAAGCCTTCTCTCCAGCCCCCTTTAATACTTTAATACCATATCTAAGAAATGAATGTGTGAACATTTACTTCATTGTGCCAAAGAGATTGTTATAAGACTAGATCAAATATGAATCACTACCTATAAAATTTAAAATATGTGAAACATGAGGGAAGTTTTTTTCTCATTTTATAAGCATACTTAGATGATGAGAATTCAAATAAGTTTGAAACATAGATCATCTGAAGCATTAATTTTTAATCCACTTGTACATCTGTCAAACTTGGGGAAATCATTTTGACTTTGGAAATAAAACACCTCTAGACACCTCCCTTACTTATAAGAAAGATTGCACCTCACACTATGAACATCATATAAATTGTCTTAAATACTGAGTTTAATTCAAAACTATGGCTGGTCTTGTATCTTATCCATTCTGAACCAGAAGTTTTATAATTTATTTTGATTTTTTAAAAGAAAGATATCATAAAAATGAAGCAGAAAGTCAATGTTGGCAGCAATATAGAACTCTTTTCATCTTTATATTAGCAAACACATCTATAAATAACATTAAAATTCTATTTCCTTCTTTTCTGTACTTCAGTAAAATGACAGTAGGGCATAAAGTAGTGTAATGAGCACAGCAAAATGAACAATAAACCTAATGGGCTATGGGAGATTCAAAAAAGGGTGGAGAGAATGAGAGAAAATTGGAGGAGATAATAATTAATAGCTTGTAATAGTCAGTCACACACACAAAAAAAAAAGACAGGTAGGAAAATTGTTAGGGTTAAGGAGAGTTACTTGAGAGTGTGAAGGCAGAAGATATAAGAAATGAAGAAAAGATAGCCTCTTTAAACAGGTGGTGCTGAGAAAATCATTTGTATTCACATGTAGAAGACTAAAATTTGATTCCTATTTCTCACCATGTATTAAAATAAACTCAAAGTAGGTCAAAGGCCTTAATGTAAGACTTAAAACTTTGAAAGTGATAGAGAAAAACATGGGGAAAATATTTCAAGATTTAGGCATAAACAAGGAGTTTTGGAAAATGACCCCAATTGCTCAGAAAACAATAGAAGCAATAATTGAAAAATGGGATCTCACGAAGTTAAAAAGTATCTGAATAGCAAAGGAAATCACAGTGAAAAAAGAGTCTGGAGAATGGAAGACAATCTTTGCTAGCTATTCATATGACAGATGATGAATATGCAGGAAATATAAAGAACTGAAAAATGTAAAAACTCAAAGAATACATTATCCCATCAATAAATGGACAAATGAGCTGAACAGAGTTCACAAAAGAAGTTCAAATGGAACATAAACATAAGAAAAAATGCTCAGCGTTCCTTAAGAAGCACAAAAATGCAAATTAAAACTGCTTTGAGGTTCCATTTCACCCCAGTTAGAATAGTTATCATCATGACAACAAATGTTGAGAAGGGTGTGGGCAAAGAGGGCCACTTGCTTATTGCTGGTGGGAATATAAACATGTGCACCCACTGTGGAAATCAGTGTGAAGCTTCCTCAAGAAACTAAAAATGAATCTACCATATGATCTAGTTATACCACTCTTCGGTTGGTTACTCTAAGAATTCTTAGTCAGCACCCCACTGAAATCTATGCATGGGCATGTTTACTGCTAAACTATCCACAATAGCTAAGAATTGCAACCCAGTGAATGGATAAAGAAATGGTGCACATACACAGAATAGAATTTAATTCACCTATAAAGAAAAATGCAATCAGGACATTTGCAGAATATAGAGCTGAAGACCATCATGTTAAGGGAAATAAGCAGACTGGAAAAATAAGTGTTGCAGATTTTTTTTTCCTCATGTGTGAAACTGAAGAGAGAAAAGATGAAATGGGACCTGGAGAGATGGCTTAGCAGTTAAGCACTTGCCTGTGAAGCCTAAGGACCACGGTTCGAGGCTTGATTCCCCAGGACCCACATAAGCCAGATGCACAAGGTGGCACATGCATCTGGAGTTCATTTGCAGTGGCTGGAGGCCCTGGCATGCCCATTCTCTCTCTATGTATCTGCCTCTTTCTCTCTGTCTGTCTATTGCTCTCAAATAAATAAATAATAAACAAAAAAAGTTAAAAAAAAAAAAAAAAAGACACCTGCTAAGTTAGCAACAAGGTGGCTCTGGAGACAAAGGTCTGTCCCTTTTAAAGAAAAAAAAGATGAAATGAAATTTTCTCAGAAGGAGACATTTAGGGACACACCAAGTGATCAAAGAAAGTAAAGAATATAAGAGAGTATGAATATTATCAATTATCACATGAATATCAAATATCAATGAAACATATAATTAACATAGACAAACAAAATTAAATGAAATAGTCAGGAAAATAATGAGGACCAAGTACAAGTACATTAAAGGGATCAAGAGAAGAATTTTACCTTTTAGTTTAGGGACACAATGCGAAGCGGTAACTAAAAAGGGGATGCACAATACAAGAAGTATGGGACAAAATGGGAAAGGCAGAAGAGGTAAAGCAGGGTCCAGAGCAGTGAAGTGAAAATGTCTTGCCACCTTTATCCCAAATTCCTGTGGAACATCATAAAGCTGATATGTGTGCAATGAGAAAACAAAATGGAGTGACCTGGTGACATTGACTCAGGGAGAGAGTGGAAATTTTAGGAATTGCCATCCCACAATCAGTTTAAAAAGTCTTCAGAGGTGTTAGATTTTCATGGGCAATTTTATAAGATAATACCAGAAATGGAGAGGCTCAGGAACTTAGAAGGGAGATTTTGTTGAAAAGAAAGTAACTTTCATTGTGCATTTGAGCTAAATGGGATTTGAGCCAATTTGCTTTAAAGCAGACTTTCCTCAAGGTTTTCATATTTAAACACAGCCTTTACTATTACTTATCTGAATGATTTGTTTAGGGTATAGACTTCTTTCTACTAAATAGTTTATTTTTGGAGGAAATTAACAATGTAAACAATAATATCAATGTCATGGGCTAGTTTCATTTTTCCCTCATACTCATTAAAATGAATGCTGTATTTAATGGTATCAATTAAATAATACCCCATCCATTGTTTCGTTGGAAACAATTGAAGTAAGAAACTTAAGTCCTCTTGTTTGCTCTTTCACAGTGGTAAGAAGTCCCTGAAAGAGCTCAAGGAGGCAAGAAATACAGTAGAGAAATAGACTGTCAATACTGAGTCCCAGAACAGGCAGGGCTCATGGACGGGAAAACGCTGAGGAAAAGGTCCCCAAGGACTGGTGGGGGGAAGGACATAGCTCTTCTGTGGCTTTCATTAGTCAAAGTATTTTGCAAAGCTGGTCCAGATTCCAGAAGTGAGGAGTTAGACTCCACTTTCATGGACAGAACTGCAAAGACTTTGTGGCCATTTTTCTTCCAGCACAGCTCAGAAGTTCAGCATAGAGTCAGCAGCATAATTAGAAAAGGTAGTGTTCTATCTACCTCTTTCTCTCTCTCTCTCAAATAAATAAATAAATATTTAAGCAAAAAAGAGGTAATGTTGGGCTGAAGAGATGGTTTAGTGGTTAAGGCGCCTGCCCACTAAGCCTAAGAATGTCAGTTCCAATCTCCAGGTCCCACGTTTAGCCAGATGCAGTGGTGCAAGGGCGCAATGCCTCACTTGCCCACAAAGGGGCGCACGTGTCTGGACTCCATTCATATTGCTGAGAGGCTGCTGGCGTGCCCATTCTTTGTCTTCCTCTCCCTATCTCTCTGTCTCTCTCTGTGTCTCTCTCTCCAAAATAAAAATAAATATTAAAAAAAGAGGTAATGTTGACATGAAATTCCATTTCCATATTCCTTTGAAGACATCCTGTGTTTGGTTTACAGAATTAAATTAGGTAGGAAAGAGAGATTTGTCAGAGCTTTATTCTCTCATTTTCATTTTGATATGCTCATTCTCATAGATCTAGATCCTACCTGAAATGAGCATGCACTCATACACCCCTACATATCTTGTTCAAATATGATTATTGTATTTTTATGTGTATGTATGCATGTATGGTATGTGAGCATGACACATGTGTATGGTGCATATGGGTGTGCACATGTGTGTGTGTAGGCCAAAAGCAAGATCTTCCTGAGTGATTCTCTATGTTACGCTTTGAGATATGGTCTCTCAGGGAATCTAGAAGTAACTGATTTACCAAACTAGCTAGCCAGTAGGCCACAGGGATGCCTTGTCTCTGTCTTCCCAGCACTGGCATTGCAGGCATATACTACCAGCATTTTATGTAGGTTCGGAGGATCTAAACTTAGGTCCTCATGTTTGTGTGGCAAGCACTTTACATACTGTGCCATCTCCCTAGAAGACTATTCTAATAATAGCAATGGGAAGAACCAAATTAACTTAGTTTATTCTTCTCTAAAGAAAACACATCTTGGTTTTATATAAGACACCTGAAAAAAAAAAACTAGCTCAATCATCTGGATAACAAATACTTATGTAAGTTTCAGAAGTAGCTACGTTTCAGAGTACAGAAGCTGAAAGGACTTTCAATACCACTTATTTATTCTTTACCATGAAGTTAATAAGGTAGTGTTTAATTTAACATCTAATATGATATTGAGACTCTAAAAGCATGGAAAAAGACTATGTCAGTGATCCACTTGCAAATGTTAATGAAGCAGTGAAAGTTCAGGGGTCTTACTAAAGCAATGAAATACTTCATTTCTAGTTTGTTTATTTATTCAAAGTCTAAGTCTGTTTCCTTTAGAATTTTATGTACTATTTTATACCCAATATTAAGTTATTTTCATTCTATCTTAACACACTTCTCCAATCTTGTCTTATGTTGTGGATGAACTATGAAAAACACATTTCTGTTATGTAGCCTCTTCTGTGTTACACCCTCCCACTTAAGGGTGATGGGTGAATAATGCTGGGGGAAGGAAAATGAGACTATCCCTTCCACAGGGATTCTAGCTTTATTTCCCAACCTGTTTTTCACTGCCTGTTCTATGAGTACAGAAGGTACTTCAGGCAGTAACAGTGTTTTGTAGAAGTGGAGTTGACTATAGTTCCCATTTTTTTCCCTACCTTCAGCACAACCACTTAAGACATCACAACTGCCTACGGCCCACTCCGCAGATGTTCAAGTGTCTCATGGCTCAGAGACAATGGCACTAGGAGAATACTGCCTGTCCTCAGAGAGCTTCAGCTCCAGAGCTCCGCATATCCAGGCTTTAACTTTTCAGTTTTTCTTTTTAGCTCCAGCCCAGGGATTAAAACGGCTTTCCCAGCTGTGCCTCTGTGAAGCCTTAGTGTTCCCATTTGGCTTTTTTCATATTTGATTCATGATTGTAATAAATCCTTTTTGCTTAGTTAATAGGTATGACTTTTATGTGGTGATTGGACCCCAACTGTCAAGATGATTTGCTGCTTTAGACTGGCTTTATTCTTCTTGAAGAAAGTATGAGTTAATGAGTTAATGAAGTGACTAAAGATTCCACTTAACATACCATTTCACACACAACTCCTTCAAGCAAGCCACGTGGAAGAATCCCTCCTGCCTGATTTTAAGTGGACTGCATATTCAGTGGATGGGGTGGGGACACGGACCATTCAGTTTGGGTTCTAAGCAAAAAGCTCATGTTGAATTTTGTTGGTCTCACTGTTCCCTTAAGGGGGAGGAACCACGGCTTTAAGTGATGGATGGCCTTTTCAGACTGAATCATTAGGCACAATTGTCAGTGCAAGTCACCCAGCTGTAGGTGTCAGCCTTGGGTCACTGGATTCAAAGGTGTTAAGCAGAGATGCCACAAGCTCAAGGAAGGTAGATGAGCATGTCCAAAGTTTTATAGAAAGTTACATGAGGGGCTGGGGAAATGGCTTAGCAGTTAAGGTATTTGTCTGCAAAGCCTAAGGACCCCAGTTCGATTCCCCAGGACCCACGTAAACCAGATGCACAAGGTGGCATATGTGTCTGGAGTTCATTTGCTGTAGCTAAAGGCCCTGACACACCCGTTCTTTCTCCCCCTCTCTCTCTGTTTCAAATAAAAACAAATAAACTTTAAAAAAGAAAGTCACATGATAACTTGCATATAAATAAATCTATGGGAGGACAACCAAGAAAATTATCACATTTCCTGCCTTCAGGGTGGTGATCTGAGTGGGTGGGGACAAGTATGTAAAAGGGATTTGCTTTTCACTGTACCTCCATTTGCACTGCTTTGATTTTATTTTAAAATGTAGTACGCTGACTGTTAAAGATAAAAGTAGTCTAACCAAATACTTAGTTGTAATTTGTGTTGGTTTTCACCTTCATAATTCTCTCTGGTAGTCACAAAAAGCCTATGGGGAAACCAGTGGTGGTCTTTGTGTTTTGTATAGGAGCCTGATAAGGACACAGGCATCTTATTTCCTCCATATCATACAATCACCTGAAGCTTAGGTCCAAAATGATATTTTCTCACATCAATCCAGTGTTATTTCCACCATAATCTGCTTCCTTGGGTGTGCTGAGGATCACAGACAGGTTAAGCAGGAAGAATAGTGCCTCTATAAGAGAGCAGTAACAAGCCAGCCTGTGGACTGTGGGACCTTTGTGGCCAGTGGACCAATCTGCAGAACACATAAGTAATTATTGTCCAGATCTCAACATCTCATGTCATTATTTATTGTCTTTCTAAGGATTACCCACCATCTCCAAGATAGTCATTATGTTCATCTTGCAGATGGGAGAATTCAGGTGCAGAAAGGTTATATAGCCAATATATCAGATCAATAGTAAGGCCATGATTAATATTCCATTTTTCTTCCCTAAAGCCCATTCTTATTTCAATGTAACAGACTGGCTGCTTTGGTGGATATGCAAATACGAGAGTAGCTATATCAGAAACAGATATATGCCATGGAGTACAAGGAAAATGAGCTGTAGTACAGAGAGAAAATAAGATCTGTGAAGACTACAGGACTGATAGATCTAATTAATACAGAGGAAGCCTAAGAAAAATGCTACAGGCTTCAAAGGGGTAAGTGATCTTCGCCTCCTTAGATGAGGTGGATATGACTTCATGAAAAGCTCAGTTGTAAAAGGGAGGAGCTGAAGAATTACTGGAGACTTGAAGTGCAAAGTATAACTGGCCAATATCTTACACAAACTATATTTTAAAAGATTTTCTGTGACTAGCTCTCACTGGTTAAGGACTGAAAAATTTCAAATCTACTGTACTATTTATTATTTCTTTTATGTGGTTAGCTATTTTGGACAGAAAATGTTTCATTTGATGTGAATATATAAATGAACCAAAAACTTCAACTTGTGAGTGACTAGAGTGGCCTAGTACAGAAGCAGTGGCTTCTCCCAGAGTTCGATATAATTTATGAAAATTAATTTTTTAATGCAAATGATAGGATGTGTTAAGATGCACATGGGTTGGATGTTCCAAACTTTCCATGGCCACTGCATTTTTTCTGACTCTGTTACTGACAGCGATGATCACTACACAATGATCTGAATGCTACAAAATGACAATTGGTGTACACTTGTCCAGCTCTGTAATATGAAAACAGAACTCGATAGACTTCACCTACTGCTCCATGACATGACCAACTACGTGTATGATCATGTTACTGGGGAAATCATCATTATCTTAGAGTCATATGGTATAAAATGTGCTATCTAATCAACTACTAAAATAGCCGTTTTCTCCCAAATGTCATAGATTTCCATACTTCAAAAAATTCATTCCATGTAAGTGTGAGTATCTGAGCCTAGAGCCCACATAAAAAGCTAGATGATTGGGCTCGAGGGATGGCTTAGTGCTTAAGGTGATTGCTTGCAAAACCTACGGATCCGGGTTCGATTCTCCAGGTCCCACATAAGCCAGATGCACATGATGGCACATGCATCTGGAATTTGTTTGCAGTGGCTTGAGGCCCTGGCATGCCCCCCCTCTCTCTTTCCTTCTCTCTCTCTCTGACTAATAAATAAATAAATAAAATATATATTTTTTAAAAGGTAGATGCGCTATCAGGCACATGTAATTCTTGAACATATACCATGAGATGGGAGGCTGAGATAAGAAAATCCCCACTCTGAACACAGTGGGAAACAACAAAAATCCCTGCTTATAACAAGGTGGAAGGTGAAGACTGACATCGGAAGCTTTCCTCTGATTTCCATATGTAGGCTGTGGCACACATACACCTCCCTTTTCCCACATGGATACATACATAAGCACACACACAAAAAAAAAAAAAATCTACATTATATACATCACTGAGCATCTCAGTCTTTTCAAACAAATGTCAGTTTCTGCTGTATGCATGAAACAGGCACAGTCCCTATAGCTAACTCACAAGCATACAAGTATGCAAATAAGCAAAACCGATTTGAAGTGTGCTGGATGAATGTGAGACATGGATGTACTACGATGGTGATTTCTAGATGAAGACCTAGCTCAGAGGCTAGGTGGTTAAGAACGTTCTGGTCTCATGCAGGTTTTAGAATTGAGAGTAAGGGTGGTTAAGACAGTATTTATAAAGGCCTAAATGGGACACAGACTGACAAGTTGAGGCAACTCATGCTGAAAGACTTAAATGTAAACTATTGAGCTGGAAGAGACCATGGCCATAGCATGCCAGAGTACTGAGTAGTGGCTACTTTACAGTCACCATTAAAAAACATCAAAAGGTGGCTGACGAGATGTCTCAGCACTTAAAGGCACTTGCTTTCAAAGCCTGTTGGCCCTAGTTCAGTTCTTAGTACCTATGTAAAATCAAATACAAAAGGTAGTGCATGTGTCTGCAGTTCATTTGCAGTGGCAGGAGGCCCTGGTGTATCAATTCTCTCTTTCTCTTTTTCTTTCTCATTCTCTATTAAATAAATAAATAAATAAATACTTTAAAAAACTTACAAACCATCGAAAGGCAGATGGACTTTGTCCTACAAGTGATTGGAATAATGGATGTGTTCAATCAGGAATAATCAGACTGTTTTGTTGTTTATTTTTGCCTTCAGTTTGGAAGCATGGCTAGAGGCAGAATTACAAGTTAGGATACCATGGCAGAAATTCAGGTGAGAAATTAAAATCATGAAACTATGGTGATGGGAAAGAGGTTGAAGTAGAGGAAGCATACTCAAAAGCTTTGCAGATGATCCTACTTAGTTAAAATATAAAGAAGAACCGAGAAGGTAAACGCAAGTCCACATTTTGAGATATGCATTGGGAAGCAAGGTTACTCAGGATCATCCAGTGATGGAATGTCCCACAGAAGCTGAAGCAAGAGGGTTATTGAATGAAGAAAGGCCATGTACTCTCAAAAGTTTTAAAATTTAATATTTTGTTCAATTGTGAAGGCTTTGCAAACAACTTTAAGAAAGCATTGTTAACTATTCCAATTTAGTTTAAAATCTCATTCAGCTTTTGTAGAGAAAACAGAACCACAGTATTTTCAATGACATCACAGTGAATCAGATTTGTTTTCTTAAATACATCTCATTTTACCTTCCAGATCTGACCCCAAAGAGTTTGATTTTTAAGGCACGGTTTGAAGCTACGTCATTAAAACTGTAAAACTTAGCAGAGGCAAACCACTTTAGAGAGCTCAGCACTGAGACATCTTGATGCAAGTCTTCATAGATATCCAGTTTTTTCAGACTCTAATCTGTCCAATGGCAACATTGCAGATGCAAATGCCATTCATAGAAACAGACAAAATGGGAACAGAAGGGATTGTCTGGCAGCTTTCACAGAGAAAGTTAAGACAAGGCTTTTCAGCATCCTCATTCTTTGAGCCAATAGTGCCATCTACTGGTCATTTTAGATGCAAACCTTTGATTCCAAAAGTAAAAACTTTCTTTTAATAAAATCAGATTAAGAGAAAAATGAGAAGAGCAACAATAAAGACAATACGAAAGTTACAATGAGCTGGACAGACAGCAAAAGACTAAAGTGGAACACTAAAAGATTGACCTATAAACCATTTTTTCAGATATTTAGGAACACAGGAATAATTCAGTAGTGGTTTGCCTAACTTAGCACCACGGAGATCCCAATCAAGTAATGCAGGCCAGAGCCTAGCTGTGACCAGAAGCAAATCAACCTGCATAAAATACATTTGTTGTAAAAACTTCCTAATATAGAGAGATGGAGGTGCTTTATCCACTTCCTCACTTGGACTTGGATTTAGGCACTGGCTTGACACTGATAATGCTTTGTCACATGTCTCGAGAGGGGTGAATTGTTGAAACTTGACCATAGTCCAAGAAACAAAAACACTGGAAGTACTAATTTGCAACAGCCAATTAATTCAGATGCTTAATTCAAGTAGGAATCATCCAGATAATTCAAAATTATCAGCATATTTGAAATTTTATATTGATTTTATTGAATTTAATTCTAACTACATTATTCTAAAAGCAGACTAAAAGTCTACAATGTACATATATGAACTCCCAGAATAAAGAGGCCTGGATCCACATTTCCAGTTACTGTTAACCTACTTTTATGCAACTTAATACCTAAACACTTTATGAATGGTTTTATGAACTAGATCCAGAATTTGTTTTCTTTTGAAAGACCGAGGGTTTATTGGATTATTATTTACCTTCATTTTGGCTTAAAACCAAAATGACTGAGCTCGTACTCAATCTTTGAAAATGTACTGGGTTGGCTCCCAGGTGCAGGAGTGTGTAGACAGACGCAGGTATTTCTGGACATGTTATCCCTTGCTTCCATTGCTAGACACCTACCAGCTCAATGCTGGGCACGCAGACTGTTTACAGGTAACCACTGCAGGTATTTTGTGTCCCTTGAGATCAACCCTAGGACTTCTCAATGATGTTCGTGGGTTTAGATGTATGTCCTGTCATCTCCAAGTATTCGTATTTACCTCAAGGTTGACACAAGTATCATTTTCAGTTATAAAACTGAAGTTCAGGGATACAGTCCTTGAATGTCTGTCTTCTACCTTGGCTTCAAAAGTTTGCCCTACTTGTCCATTCACTGGGATGGGACAAGTCCAAAGAAATGTCTTCTGTCACCTAAGTACTGTCTCGCTTGAGTACTTTAAATAGTACTTAAGCATTTTAATTAGACATGACTCGGCCAGGCCTGAAAGATATGTCATTGATTTTTTTCTGTGACAGAGATTTTGTAATAGAGCTAAGTAAATCTGCTAGAAAAGAACCGTGGAGAATGAAATGTTTCAAGATCAACAACCTGGAAGGGGGCTGGAGAGATGAGCTAACAGTTAAGGTGTGTGATAGTTTGAATATATGTCCCCAATATATTCAGTATTTTATTAGTTTATAGTTTGCATCTTCAATCACCTTGCTAGAGGCAATGTCACTGGGGGCCGGTTTTAAGGTGTGGTGATGGTTTGAGATTCCATTGTAAAGATATGCAAATGTGCCTAGCAGGAGTTCCTGAAGTGTGCTGTGTGACCTTTTGGCTGTAGTTTTGCTCTGTGTGCTGTGGTGGCTGGTTGGTTTCTCTCTCTCTCTGCTTGGCCTTGTGGAGAGCAGGCCGCTTCTCTTGCCATTATGGAACTTCCCTTAGATCTGTAAGCTTCAATAAATAATATCCCTTCCTCCATAACTGTGCCTGGTCTGGAAGTTCATCTCAGTGAACCTGAAGCTGTCTGCTACAAGGTTCTTGCCTGCAAAGTCTAAGGATGCATGTTTGACTCTTCAGGTCCCACATAACCCAAATGTACAAGGTGATGCAAGTGTGCAAGGTTGCACATGCACACAAGGTGGCACACACGTCTGGAGTTTGACTGCAGTGGATGGAGGCCCTCTCTCATAAAAAAGACCAGTCTTTTGGGGACTTGCCTCAAAAAATGTTAAAAAAAAAAAGAAGAAGAAGAAGAACCTGGAAGGTAGTGTTTGGATATCAGTCCATATAAAATAAAATGTCTATGTTACTAGAAAATTTTCAGTGCCTGGGATGGGATACCTTCCAGTGAGTTGTTGGCCAAGGAGGTCCCAGTAGCCTCCAAAACATTAAAGGCTATTGCCAAGGCCCTTGGTTTCCCTCGAGAAATAGTTGGTAAGACCCTATTGATGAAGACATGTCTTGCCTGAGGGGCAAGGTCACTGAGAAAGCAAAAGCTGGTGCTGAGCAGAAAACTTTCTCCCTGTAGACCATCCAACTGAAAGCTAGAAAAAAGCTGCACTGCATGCAGCGTATGGGAGACAGAAGTCATCAGCAGTGAAAACAGTGGACACCTGAAAACTCAAGTTTGGCCATACAGGCCCAATGACTGAACGGGTGCAATAGTGGCATGTCTGCTCTTGGGGAAACCAACTGTTCCCTAATTGGACTGAATGCCCTCTCTATGGGAGGGAATACATGCCTGGTATGAAAAAACTAAGCAAAAGTCTATGGCAGGGGAGGTCATGAGCCTTAGGGTTATAAAGCCTGCTCTTGTCTGACTAAATGTATATATTATTCCCACCAAGCTGCCCTGAAAGCACTACACTTAATGTTCATGTTCACATATTAATGCTACTCTCACTTCTGGTTAGAGAAGCTTCTCTTTTCAGATGGCGATGACCACTGGGATGACCCAAAAGGCAACATAGTGCTGAGAAGAAGGGATAGAGGAGTGCTCAGCACTGAAACACCTCTGTCACACCCTCCAAGGCTCAGGGTCCATTGCAGAAGAGGGGGCAGAAAGAATGTAAGAGCCAAAGGAAGGGTACAACTCCTTACAATGCAACTGTCCAGACAGAATATGGCCTCGATATCCATGACCTTTCAGTGCCTAGCAATACTTTCACAAGACCCTCATAATAGCAGAAAAAGATGATGACATCAAATTAAAGGAGAGAGGGAGGGGATATGATGGAGAATGGAGTTCTGAAGGGGAATGGGGGGGAGGGAAATATCATATTTTTTGTATGTAAGTATAGAAGTTTTCAATAAAAAATTTTTAAAATAATAAATAAAAAATAAAAACAGTTACACAAAAAATAAAATAAAATAAAATGTCTAAGACCTTTTAGAGGAAAGGGCAGTGGTATGAAGAAAGCAGCTTAATTCATTCAAAAATCAAGTATCTTAAATAAATGGCCATTCAAAAAGAATGTTGTGGTGGGAGTTGCTTGTTTTTCTTTTATTTCATTTTAATTAAGTTATTTTTGCCTCTTGTGTGTGTGTGTGTGTGTGTGTGTGTGTGTGTGTGTGTGTGTTGTGGTGTATACACCCTTGTGTTGTGCCATACACTTGTCTGTGGGGAGGTCACTGGCCTGTTGTGGCTGGGGAGGAAGATCTGATGTTGACATTACTCTTCTGCCTGGGCATGTTTTGAGCCCGTGTCTCTTTCTGGACTCTGAACATTCTTAGTATTCTCCTGTAAAATGGAGGTTACAAGTGCACTTGGTAACACCCAGGGTTTCATGAGGGATCAGAAGATTCTGGGTCTTGGGCTCTAATGCTCACACACAGGACTCACACTTAATTGCTGAGCCATCTGTTCATCCCCAGGAAAAATTCTGATGTCTCATTGCTATTTTCTCACTGTGCTGGGAGAAGAACACTGAGGATGGGACCCAGTGACCTCACACACGCTAGGCAAATACTCTACCACAGAGCTACCCCCAGTCCTAACACTGCTGCTTCACTGTGTCTCAACCATTTTCATAACAAAGTATGCAAAAAAACCAGAGTTTTTATTAAATGATTGAGTGGATGGAGAAGTTTAAAGCTGCAGTTACATGGCCTGCTCAGGTTCACACAGAAAATGGAAGCACAAGTATGTTGGTTGACTTCAGAGCCTCAGATTATTCTACTTTACCAATAAAATGTTTTTCAACCTTTAGTTTGGATTCTTATATATAATACTAATGAAAAGATGCTTCATGAAAAGGAAACTATTGAATTATTCCATGGTGCACTCCTTTAATCCCAGCACTTGGGAAGCAGAGGAAGGAGGATTGCCATGAGTTCGAGGCCATGCTGAGACTACATAGTGAACTCTAGGTCAGCCTGGGCTAGAGTGAGACCCTACCTCAAAAAAGAAACAAACAAAAAAAACAAAAAAGGAAGAAAGGAAGGAAGGAAGGAAGGAAGGAAGGAAGGAAGGAAGGAAGGAAGGAAGGGAAAAAAAAAGACTTTACTGTTCTCTGCTGGGTTATTCATCGTGTCCACAAGGTGGAACCACCAAGTGTCTATCAATAGATGGTCAAATGAAATGAAGTGCATATGTATAATGGAATATTATTTAGTCTTAAATAGGAGTGAGTGGTTGTTTTAAATTTTTACTTTATTTGTGAAATTATTATTTGCTTTCTTGGGTTCATGAGGGCATCCTTACTGTACATACTAATTTATTAAAATATGTTTGAGCAAATCTCTCTGAACTGAGGCAAGGAGCTTTT
The DNA here is from genome assembly GCA_036365145.1 of Orientallactaga sibirica. Taxonomy (NCBI): domain Eukaryota; kingdom Metazoa; phylum Chordata; class Mammalia; order Rodentia; family Dipodidae; genus Orientallactaga; species Orientallactaga sibirica. The sequence goes on from JAEOAD010000033.1 coordinate 19,509,033, forward strand.
AGGGTCTGTTGGTAACTGTATAGTTAACCTTTTTAGGAGTCTCCATGTTGCTATCCTCACAATGATCCACAATCCCCTTGGGGTAACTGTTATCCCCAACAAGGAGGGTCCCTTTGGGGTGAGGTGAGGACAGGGAGGAGGCTAAGGATGGTACCAATATATGCTGTTTATTCACTGAGTATGTACATAACTAATAAAGAATATATACTTATATATGTATGTGTGTGTATGTGTGTGTGAGACAGATTAAATGTGTTTGAGGAGCACATATCATTTTTCTATGTTAGTATGGAAACAACATATAACTACAAAGGAGACAAACCATTTTACTGTGCTCCCCATATTTTAACACAATTGTAATGTGCTACCAGCACATTGGGAAGGGACTGTTCAATTCACTTCCAAGGTAAACCCTTCATATATTTGCAGAAGTCAAATTATCTTACTGAAACGTTCACACAATGATGACAGTTGAAATTTGATGTGGGAGCACTCCAGTTTCTTCTCATTTCTTTTCTTCTTTTTCTTTTCATTTCATTCTTTTCTGTTTTTCACCTTTTCCCTTTCCTCTCTCCTTCCCTCCTTCACAGCTTTAATGAGTCATACTTGTAAAATCAGAGTTATATACCCACATTTGACATGCATATACATTATCTCAGTTATATAACCATGTTTGACATGCATATACATTACCTCAGAGTTACATACCCATATTTGATATGCATATACATTACCTCAGAGTTACATACCAATAATTGACATGCATATACATTATCTCAGAGTTACATACCCATGCTTGACATAAAGATATATTATTTTGGAGTTATATACCCATATTTGACATTCATATACATCATCCGAGAGTTATATACCCACATTTGACATGCATATGCATTATCTGAGAGTTATGTACCCATACTTGACACACATATACATTATCTAAGAGTTGTATTCCATTATTTGATGTGCACATACATTATTTCAGTTATATGCCCATGTTTGAGATACATATACATTATGATTTCCACATTGCCTTACCTGCAAGTTGAAAGCACACAATACAGTACTGTCAACTACAGTGACTTATTCCTCATAACTGAACTTCTATACATTTTGGCCAACATCTTCCCCTCTCCCCTCACCTTTCCTATGTTACAGTGTTGGCAAACCATCATTTTAGTCTCTGCTTTTATGAGCACAACTCTTTAAATGTAACATGTAAATTGTATAATATTTGTCTTTCTGGCCTATTTTATTTATGTTCTTCTATGTTCATCCATGCTGTTGCAAAGGGCATGTTTTTATTTCCTAAGGCTGTATAACATTCTACTGGATGCATATGCAACATTTTCTTTATGAATTCATATATCAATAAACATTTAACTTGATTACATGCTCTGGCTATTGTGAATAGTGCTATAAGCAGAAACATGCAGATGTCTTTTCCACATACTGGTTTCACTCTATTTGGAAAGATACTCAAGAGTGAACTTGCTGAATCCTATGGTAGTTCAACTTTTGATTATTTTAATATGAGAGAGACAGAGACAGAGAGATAGACAGAGAGACAGAGAAAATGGACATGCCAGCGGCCTCTCAGCCATTGTGAATGAACTCCAAACACTTGCGCTCCCTTAGCATGTGCGACATTGTGCACTTGTGTCACTCTTGTGTCTGGCTCAATGTGGGACCTGGACATTCAAATGGGCATTCTTGGGCTTTGCAGGGAGGCACCTTAACCACTAAGCAATCATTACAGTCCCAACTTTTAATTTTTTGAGGAACCGTCATACTACTTTCTACAATGAGCATACTAACATGCAATCTCACCAAACATGTACATGGTGTTTGTTTTTCTCCACATTCTGGCAAATATTTTTTATTTATTGTCTTTTAAATAGCAACTATTCAAATTATTGTGGTTTTCAACTACATTTATTCTGATTATTAATTATATTGAGAACTTTTTAAATTGGAAATGAAGAAGTAATATTATATTTGCTATAGAGAAGTTTGGATAGTGTAGACATTTTTACAGAAATAAGTATTCTAAGCTTAATTCTAATGAACATGGGTTGCCATTCCATTTATCTCTGTTCTCTTTCATTTTGTTAATGAAAATTTTATAATTTTCAGTTAACAAGTCTCTTTCCCTTTCAGTTAAGTTTATTCCTAAGTGTTTATTTTTATTTGATTTCATATTTATTTTATTGTTATTGCCTTTTTGTTTGTTTCTATATATTCCTTGTGACTTGAGTGTCTACTGTGGCCCAAGCATTGTGTGGAGAAAACAAAGTGAAGTTCAGTAAAATTTCTCATGCTCAGAAGTGCCAGCACAAGCCACAGAAAGAGACACGGAACCCAGTGACTCTCTGTCGGACGTGAAATCTCATTTCACAGTGATATTGAATCCTGTGAGGAAGCAGCAAGAGTACAGATGACAAGATAGAGAAGGGGTTCACAAGGAAAGGGTGATTATCTTGGGTTCAAAGAGGAATTAGTTCATTTATTCAACCAACAAACATTTACTAAGGACCTATCATGTGCCAGATGCTCTTCTGCTGTGTATCATAATTCTCCTGAAGGCGTGTTTAAACAGATCATCCTGTGTCCAGAATTCTACAATGGGGTTTCAACGTTTTGGTTTCTAACATGTTTTTAGCAATGGTGCTACTGGTCCAAAAATACTGCCTTGATAGATGTAGCCTCAGACAGAGTAGCAAATAGTGGGGCACCTGGATCAGGCTGGTGCAAGTTGGCTTGAGAAACTTCACTGGGCTGGGATGAAAATGAAAAATGAGGAATGGGAAATGCTATGCTGGCTGAGCCCTGAGGTTATTCTGCCTAAGGTATAGGATACCCACCCATCTGTACATTATCTACTCAGAAGAGCCTTTTGGTAAAAATGTGTGTTCTGTGGGTGTGTTATCATTAGTCTTGGCAAGAGGGTCCACTTTTAAAAAAATAACTTGTACAAAGGTATAGAATATGCAGGGGTCTGGAAGATGTGTGAAGAGATAGTTTTATAGAGATTGAAGATGGCCGAGTATGTTGAGAACAAACAAGTGTGGTAAAGACATGGCTCCATGCTGGCTCCCTGGACTTTTGCTCGTGATCTCTAACTCAAAGTTCGGTGCTTTTCCATAGAAACACTCTAAGTTCAAAGTTTCCTTCCACAGGGAAGGGATGATCCTTAATCTTGATCATCAACTCAACAGGTTCTGGAACCAATTAAGAAACACACCTCTGAGAAGGTATGTGAGGTCCTCTCTAGAAAGCATTAAGGTCAGGACACCATCCTTCAGAGTGGGTGGTAACTCCCTACTGGTGGTGGAATATAAAGAGCTCAGGAAAATGCAATGCTATCTGCCTGCCTGCTTTGGTTTTTGCTGGCTGAGTGTGTCTACAGCTATTGTTGCTATCCTCCCCTGATAAGCAGACCCTTCCAATGTGAACTGAAGACCAGCAACTCTCCAGGAATCTTCCAGACCTTCAGGAACTTTTGAGGCATCTGGCTTTGTAGACTGAGAAGTTATGAGGTTCTTGGCCACTCCAGCATGCAAATATACACTGGTGGACTACCCAGCCTCTGTTACATAAGGGTAGCCCTTTTTATACTATTTACGCATTCTATTGATTTGATTCTCTATAGAATCTATACTACATACACATTCTATTGGTTCTGTTCCTCTCTACTAGGTAAGGCATTCCAGTGTAGGTCTTTTCATACTATTTACATATTCTAGTGGTTTGATTCTATATAGAACCCTGTCTAATACAGGAGAGGGCTGCTTTTAATTCATCCTGCCTATATGGACAACTTCCTATCTGTCCTATTTATCAGCTGATTGATGCTGTCAGATGTTAAATAGAAGCCAGGAAATGGCAAAGATATGGGCCTCAGAGGACAAGTTGGGGACCACAAAATGTCCAATGAAGATGTCTAGAGGATCAAAGTGTTCAAAGTATTACTTGGCATTACTGTAAAATGAAATGGAATTATCAATATGTCTAGTTAAGAAATAATAGCAGAAGAAACTATTTGAATGACTGTATTTAAAGTTGAATGGGGAGAATTAAGAAACCATGCTTGACAGGAGTCTAAGCTACTCAGAAGCAACCAACATGATAAGAGGTACACACCAGTGCAATGGTGACACACAGTGTTGGTGGGTAGCCAGATGGCTTTCTAATTGGCTGAGATCCACTCAGTGGAAAGGATGGGTATAGGTGGAACTGGGAACCAGGTCTGAATCCTATGGAGACAAAGATTATGCTCTCCAATATCAAGTTCCAACTAGTCTTTGGCTAAAGAGGGGCTACTACATCCATCACACTCTCCCTGAATTAATAATGCTTATCCAATTTAACATATGCAGACTTTACACTCCTTTAGAAAATTCGTTTTGTTTTTTTTTTCTTTTTCAGAAGGTAGTGAGACCCAAGGAGATAAACTATCCCTCCATCTCAGTCAAGGCCCAGGCAAAACCACAGAGGAAGTGGGGAGATGAGCAAGAGTGCTGCTTCTGTGGTGAGCCTGACAACCAGCACCAGGGTGAAGGAGACAGATGCTGAGGATACTCAACACATACCAAAAGCAGAGATCCAGAGGCTCATAAGAGTGCATCATTGAAGAAGACTTAAAACACACCCAACATGGCTCAGGGAATTTTGTGGAAGAGGGGGGTGGAAAGATTATAAGAGCCACAGATTGAGACATCATGCCCAGAGGCATTGCCTCCTGCCAATAACTGACTACTGCTCCCAAGATGCATAACCCACAACCCCATGGGTAATACCAGAAACCCCACTGAGGAGGGCTCCCTGTGGAATGGGGATAGAAAAAACAGAAAAGATGGTACAAACACATAATGTATGCACGTAAAATATGTTCTTAATAATAATTTTTTTTAAAGAAAAGAAACCATGCTTAAGAAAAATGCCAACTAGGGAGTCTTTGGACAAGATTTCATTCTGAAGAAGACCTTTAGCATCAGTTACACAAAAGGAAAAATATTATAATGAAGATTCTCATTTCTAAAATGTTTAAAATATTGGGGCTAGAGAGATAGCTTAGCAGTTCAGGTTCTTGCTTGCAAAGCCTGTGTGTTGCAATACATGCTGTACACATTTGCTATGTTTCTAACTGCCTTGTTTCTTCATAATTGTTCCCTCCCTTTCAATGGGGCTTCCTTTTCATAAATAGGACTAATGTGTTCACTTGGATCTGAGTGTGAGAAAAACAATTTTAAAATGTCAGCATTTCTCTAATGAAAACAAAACATTGGGGTAATTATTTATGATCTTCTATATCATTCTGATGATAGCATTTTTTGAGTTATGATGAAAACAACATTCTGTAAATGGGAGATTGCTTGTTGGACACTATCATTCTTTCTTAACACTTTCAGTAACATGAAAGACTTATTTTCTCCAATTACAGTGCAGGTAACTTCTGGCCTGCTAAGTATCTGTCAGCATGCAGTGAGATTCTTGGAAAGATTGCCAGACAGTTTGGTAGACCTCCCCATCACCCCTTCATTTTGTGATCTAAGTGTTGTGCTATGGCCTGAGCATTTGCATATGTAATATGTCCCGAGTTGCTGTCACTTTGAGAATCCTGTTGATAAACATGAATTATGTCCTGCCGTTAGGGGGAAAAAACTGCTTAAGTGGTAAAACACAGCTTTTGAACACACAAAGCATTGTGGTAAAACCACTGAGTTCATCTGTGTACCTCTCTAAAGGATTGATAATCTTGCACACATTACTTACCAAAGTTTCATATGCAAAGTAGCAGCCAAGCTAAAGCATCACTTCAGAAAGCTAGTCTCAGTGGAATAAAGTTGATTATAATGTTAAGCCATGCTGATTGGACGGTGAGACCCAAGTAACAGAAGATGTGAAAAGTACAGAACTAGTTTATATTTGCTACTAAATAATGTCAAGATTTGCTGAAAGTAAATTTAAGGATCTCTATGTGTTCCAAGAATGGATAAAGTGCAATTTGTGCCACATGTATCTTTGAACATGATGCTCTGCATTTGAGAACTGACAGTTGTCAACAAGGACAAACAACAAAGAGTAGATGTCCTGGTGATGTCACCAGCTGGTCTAGCAACCCATAGGGCTCACTCTCAAATCCGCAGAATGAGCACTGAGCTCTAGCAAGCTACTCTCAACCACACGTCATTTAAACAATCACTCAAGCACTTCCTGATCAAATGACTTTTTTTTTTTTTTTTTAGTTTCAACAACTCACTGAAACAATCAGAAACAGAAATGGTTCCTACACTTGGCCTTCCTTCTTTGGCTGCTGAACATTCTCTTCTGTAAACAGGCTTCACCTAATAAAACAGTCAGCTACTCAGGACTGCAGTGATTTAGCACATATGATTGAAGGGGTTTTCATAGTTATCTCAGAGCTACCAACCTTTTCACTAGTCTGTATTACACATTACTTGGACATGTGACCCTCAATCTATAAGCTAATTTGGGAAAGCAGTAGGTGATAGCTCCTATTTCAATGGAATAACTTTCCTATAATACTGTTATTCTGAAAAAGAGCACTGTTGATTCGGAAAAATAAAACCGGGTAGGCACTGAGTAAATACCGCAAGCAAACATTACAGTCTTATTAGGAATGCTGTTGGAAGTCGCTGTGGTGGGAGGGTGGAGCTCACCCTTTAAGTTCCTGTAAGAGGAAGGTTGGAACTATTGAGTTAGCGCTCAGCAACTCTCATTAAAAGAGACTTAAATGAAGACTCCTGACTGCGTAAGGGAGGCCAGCCAGGCTGGGTGAAGGAGGAGACTTCTGCTAACAAGCCTAGCATGGGGGCTTACACAGAGAACCAGCACAATTGACTCCCTTTGTTGTTTCCACACAGACTGATGTATAGGAGAGAACGCCCTGATGCGTTAGTTAGGGATATCCCTAGAAAAGGAACCAGATGGTGCAATAAAGACAAGCCAAGATCAATGTGAGAGGGTCTCTGCAGCACCCTTTCGTGTGGTTCTGTCTTACTGAGAGAAAAAGAAATCTGTTTGTTCCCTGTTCAGTTATATACTTTACTCATGTGGTGTGAGTCTTGAATGTGCCCATATAAATGCAAAAAGCTAAGACCAGTGCAGAATGTTATTTAACTATACACACAAAGGCACTTCAATTAGCCTTCCTCCCATGATGCTAGTATTTTGATGGTGCCATTCTTTACTCTGCATATAAGGTATAAGTAGGTAGCCACAAACCACATGTGAGTGAGGAAAGTCTCATTCAAGCTCATGCTGTGAGCATCTACTTTGAGTTCAACAGCTTAATGTTCTCAGTGCTTGGAGGATTTCCTGGTCCCAACACTTACTTCACTACCACTTTTCCTTTATAGATCTTACTCACTGATAATCCTAAATCAACCAAGAGAACGGTCAGACTCAAATCTAGATCTTCATTATTACAAGACTATTCTCATGAGGAAAGTCTGAGGAAGTCACGTACAGATGACATTCTCCATTTTGGAACAAATAATGTCTTTAAAATGCTTGGGAACCAATAGGGTGGAACTTAGAGACAAAGTAGCAGATGAATGAGACTCTTGGGTCAGACGTGCAACCATAACACAGATTGGCAGCTCACCTTTGTGACCTTTGTTGCCTTGAAGACTTTCCTAAGGGATTTTGTTCAGTGTGTCAGATCAAACATCTGACATCTCAGAATATCTACTGCCAATACCATCACTGCATTGATTCTTCAATTTTTCCAATCAAGAGTTTTCCTATATATTTGGTCCCTGTAATGTAACTTCTTTCTCCTCCTCAGTCAGTGCCTGAGATTCAGTGATATGATGCCAACTCATTTATAGGGTCCTAGTAGCCTTGGCCATAGTCTTGTGGAGTGGTATTTTGTATCTACTATTTATTTTTTATTTTTATTTTTTAGAGAGAGTGAGAATGTGAAAGAGAGAGAAAAATAATATGCTAGGGTCTCAGCCACTGAAATCGAAGTCCAGATGCTTATGCCACATAGTGGGCATGTGTGACCTTGCGCTTGCCTCACCTTTGTGCGTCTGGCTAACATGGGATCCAGAGAGTAGAACCATGGGTCCTTAGGCTTTGCAGGCAAGTACCTTAACTGCTTAACAATCTCTCCAGCCCTGTCTCACTTTATTCCAACTTAATTTAAATGCAAAATTTATTGTCAAATTTGCTGATTTAATTTGTTGAATAATCTTGTAGGTTTTTTGCCAGTCATAGGAAATATATATATACATGCATATATGTATGTATGTATGTATGTATGTATGTATGTATATATATATATGTGTGTGTGTATGAATATGTATGTATGTGTATATGTATACACACACACACACACACACACACACACACACACACATATATATATATATATATATATATATATATATATATATATTTTTTTTTTTTTTTTTGTCAAAAAAATGCTGTGCTATAGTAGTCAAGAAATCATTCATTGCCATGATACATTGCTTCTGAAGACCTGGGCATTGCTATTAGCCTTGTTCTTAAGCCAACACAAACACCTAGAGAGGAAATATCTACTACTATCACCACCACAATACTGAATACTGAGCTCAAAATAAACAAGGTTTCCCAATGATAAAATTCTGGAAAGAACAAAAGCAAAGAATTAAAAAAAAACAAAACAAAACAAAAAAAAAAACACTCTTTTCAAACAAAACCTATTTCAATAAAAAATCTGGATGGATTTGCAAATAGCTCTGTTTTTCATATGACAAAATCCCTATAAGCATAATGTTCATTTCAAAGGCATTTTAAAGGATGGAATTTTATTTGGATGGAATATTTAGAAGCAGCTGAAAGTTCATATTGTTAAGACCATGTTATCTTCCAGGTGGTCTGACAGATTCTCACAGCATGATTTTGGCAAGCCACCCCATATGGACTGGTCAAACAAGCCACTGAGCTGTCACCTTAAGAGCACACTCCACCACCATCCTCTCTGTCATTATCTGCTTGACCTTCCCACCAGCAGGGCTTTCTCAGGAGAACAAAAAACATTCCCAGATAGGAGGTCGATTCTGAAACTGTCCTCTATAGTACTCAACCATTTCTTTATAAGCTCAGTGTTGATTTGTGCTTTTCCCATTTGAAAATAGGGTCATTGCAGATATAAAATTAAGTTAAGATAAGGTCACACTGGACTTGTACAGACACCCCATTTAGATTTCTGGTGTATTCACAGAAAGGATAAATTTGACATAGCAAAGAAACATCAGATCAACAAAACCCCTTCCTTGACATATATAACATCAGGATACATGAAAACTGGAGCATATGAAAAAGTTGTTAATTTGATATTCACACTTGTGATTTAACTTCTCCTTAAATGATATGGTCTGTTTTTCTATTATCTCACGGGTCTCTGGTTTGGGGGAGAAAATGAGTGGCAAGTTTGTAATGCCAGTGACAGTGAATAGATGGTAGGGAGGGTTAAGAAGGTAGACTTACAGAGGTCTATGGGGACACATGGAGCCCTCTACTAGCAATCAGAAGACAGGTGTGCATAAAAAAATGGGTATCTGCAGATAAAACTGTTAGCACATCTCCTGAGAAGATGTTCAGATCATACTATTTATGTCTATGTTAACCTTCATCTTGTTCAATGATGCTTTGAATTACTGAAACCAGTGTAAGGCCAGTATTTACAAAAAAAAAAAAAAAAAAAAAAGGATTGCAGCAGAAAACATGGTTGTGATTTCAACAATTCAAGAAAATCAAGAAGCTAAAAGACATTAAGTCCTATCACCTAGGAACAGAAGGAAAGAATTTAAAATTAAAATATTAGCATAGGAGCAGAGAAGAATTCACTCTCATTCTTTCCATAACAAACTTCCCCCAGATTTGCAATCCTTTGATAGAAGTATGAAAGATCTCAGCTGGACCAGTGTGAGATTCACATGAGTCTTTCCTCAGCCTTCCTTCCCAGGGTAAAGGGCTATCCCTAAGAGAGATAGACATACATGTGGTGACACTCAAGTGGTTTAAGCAGCACTTATGCCAATTAGCATATCTCCTAATATGAATCAGTCAGGGTCAGGGTTTTGTTTTGTTGTGGATTCTCCTGGAACACTCTCCTCCTCAGAGGCAGTTGTTCCTGTGAGGCACTCCCTTGCCATCTGCAATTCTTCCTCTTTTGTCCACTACAGACCAAATTCCAGGGGAACATCAAGAGGAAGTTGCTTCTTTTGACTCCCCTTTCCATGTTTCTTCTGCTTCCACCCAGCTGGCCTTCCTTCCCTACTGAGGACCTCCCAGGGGACGAAGCCTTATTTTGCCCTCTTGCTTTTGTGTGTGTCTGCAGTTGGCTGATGTGGGTCATCACCTATGGCTATTGCTGAGGGAGAGGGAGGATTCCATTTTCCACACAAGTGCAGTTGGAGAGGCTTGGTCTATGCACACACATTTGTGCCAGTGAAGAATAAACTCCAGAAGATTAGATGGATTCTCCCAGGAAATCAGTTCTCAGCAATAAGTGAAATTTGCTGGGAAGTCCTGAATGTTGGGAGTAGTTTGCCAAAATAGCGTGTCATTCCCTCATAAACTGAGCTCATGTTTCTAATACTGCAGTGGAATGAAGTGTAAGGAGAGCAATAGATTCCTTCCACATCCAAGTGAAATACAACAATCAGGGAAATCCACACACACACTCAAACATTAAACAGCCACTTATATTGCCCAGCAGTTATTGGCAGAGTTTGTTGATTCCATAGCCCAATATTATCCCCTCTTCTGATAAGAATCTTAGAATAAAATTTATCCATATTCTTGACAATACAATATACATATATACTTATGTGTATATGTATAATATATACATACCTATGTAGAATTTGAGATAAATTAGGGGAAATTAGTTTTATTATACATTTTTCAATGTAAATAAACCTACCTATTAACAAAGGGAAAAACCAGGGCTTATCAGGGAGGCAGAGCGTGATTATGTGTGTGTGGGGGGAAGGGAGGCAGAATCTGTGTATGTGATTAGCATGGTGTATGTAGAATGCATGTATACATGCTGTACTTATGTAATGTGATATGTGTGTGTGTGTAATGAGATTGTGTGCGGCAAGTATATAATATGAGGCACGTCTGCATACATGAGGTGTATGAGAATGGTCTGTTTGAGAGGACTATGTGGGTGTCTACTGGCAGAAGGTTCCTCTTCTATGGAATCATAAACACACAGTTGATAACTACTCCCATATTAGCTTCCTCTCTTAGAGAACAAGAGGTAAGCTAAGTAAAGATATATAAGCACAAAACCAGATAAGAGGAACTTTTTCCCCTAAAATTACCATGTTTTCTTTTCTTCTGAGCTGTGTAAGTTGGGGGTAAGCATATTTGTGGCAGGGAATAAAGGTTCACTGTGCAGCTACCACAGCAACGCCACTGATTTGCTCTCTCTCTAGGAATCTGTGTCTTTGAGATGCCCTGGGAGTTAAAAAAAAAAAAAAAAAAAAACAGCAGAAACAGAATAGGGACAAGTGGACCCTCAAGCTGGGGAAAACCTGCTCTGGCCAACACTCTGTCCTCTCTCCAAATGTAGATTCTCCCAAGAGCATCATGAGGTGACAAAGGTGGTATGGGGTGTTGTATGCTGTCTGCATACCTTTGAAAATAAGATCATGATAGCTAACCTAATATTGAATTGGGACATTCTATTTCTTTTAGATTTGATCCTATTAGTGACTGAGCTACATTAAAGTGGCAATTGGGCCATTTTTGCATTGGCTAATACAATTTACCATAGTGTGCATTGTTCTATTTCCATGTATTAGCCTAAATGCAATGATATTTCCTGTTAACCCAGAAGGAAACTTAGAAATTCCATACATTATTTAGTATTTTCTCCAGTCAAAATGTATTTTTTTCAAATGTAATTCTACTTAATGAAAACCCAAAAGAGTCATCTAAACAAATAAAATGAGGTAGTTTGCCAAGCAGAGTGGTGCGCCTGCAAAATCAGTTGCAGTGTTGCAGGTACTTGTAAACTCAGCTCTGCCTTCTACATGCTGTGGTTCTCTGAATGCTTCTGTGCCCTAGATTAATTATCTGTCACAAGGGCAAGATTACACCATTTTTCTGGTGTCAGAGCTAAGTTAATACATTACAGAACATTACCTAGAACCCAGTCCACATGCAGTAGTACAGGTATTTTAGTCCCTTTTGTTGTTGTTGTTTTTGTTGTTATTGTTAAGAAGAAAAACAAAGTCAAAAATAAAGTAAACCAAAATGAGACAAATGAGGACTCCTAAAGGTAGACTTCTGCGCCAGGCTTACTGGACCTGCTAGGTTTCCTTCTAACCTCACAGGACAACCCAAACAAAGAGAATGTACGATTCTTTTTATGTGATACCTATAAGTTGAAGATCAAATTTACATGATCATCCAAATTCTAAAATATAATGAGTTGTTTTATATATCCGTCCTAAGACAGGTGATATGACTGGCTCATTTTCAAAGTTAATCCTCACCCATTTTCAAAAAAAAAAAAAAAAATGAAAAAATAAAGTAAGTGCTATAGCTGAGGTAGAGGAGTCCCCAGAAACATGTCATGGGGAGGATGACACAAGCAGAAGAGGCAGGCTTTTACACCAGGGCTGTAGAAATCTGTCTCCAGGGATGAGCTATATCCTAAGTGAAGGGTTCTTGTTTCACTTGTACTCTCCCACTGGGAGGAAAGATGGAACTTGTTCTTATTTAGTTTGAATTTTTCTGCCAGTAATCCTGCCAATACTTAACTCCCTTTTAGTTAGAAATAGGAGTTCAGGCTGGATAGTTATGCAGTGCTTTATTGATATTGAATAGACCAAATCCTAGCCTATTTGATTTTTGTTCTGGTGACCACATTGTAGTTCATAGACTTAATTCCCTAGGAGAAAATGATATTATAATGAATTTCCAATGATCTGAATAAACAGAAAAGAATTATGTTCCAGAATGCAAAAAAGGAGTGCAAGTTTCTGGCCTTCATTTGCAGTGTCAAGAGGCCTGGACACACACACACACACACACACACACACACACACACTTTGTGCACCCATTCTCTGTGTCTGTCTCTCTTTCTTTGTCTCTGACTCGCAAATAAATAAATAAAACTTTAAAACAGGCTGCCCCCCCCCAAAAAAAGAAAAGAAAACACTTATACTAGCAGAATGCTACACAAATGGTTTCACTTAATACTTTATAAATTGTTGAATTTTCAGATATTTGCCAGCAACTTCATAATTCAAGTGCAATAAAGTATACTCTTTCATTTTAAATTTTTTAAAAAGTCAGAGTTTTTTATTTTTTTATTTTATTTTATTTTTTGAGAAAGAGAGACAGAGGGAGATACAGAGAGACAAACAGACAGATAGAGAAAGAATAGGTATGTCAGGGCCTTCAGCTGCTGTAGTCAAACTCCAGACACATGTGCTACCTTGTAGGTCTGGTTTGTGTGGGTCCTGGGAAATTGAACCTGGGTCCTTTGTATTTGAAGGCAAATGCATTAACTGCTAAGCCATCTTTCTAGCCCAGAGTTTGGTTTTTCATAAATAATTGCTCAAAATCACAGGATAGTAAGCCAGACTAAGATATAAGTGCATATATTTCAGAACTACCCCATAATTATACACAGCTGAAGCAAAGCTATCACCATCCAGATGGAGGTTACTTTCACAGTCTGTTTGACCTAAAGATGAAAGAGGATTCTGAGTTCTCAATAGCCTTACAGAATGATTTGTTTAATGCGCAGTTTCAGTGTCATACTCATCATTTTATTCAGCTTGAACCACTCGTGTAATTAAGGGCATTTATAGACGTTTTTGATCTTATATTCAAATTCAAGTTCACTTAGTCTCAGGTTCAACTGTGATGAACACACTATCAAGTCAAACAGTCAGACTTCTGGAGAACTCTCTCCATCCCAGGGAGTATATATTCATTGTTATTTTATTTTGTTTGCCACAAGGTTTCCCAAGGTAACTTTATCTGGCCTGGCACTTGCAATGTAATCCAGGTTGGCCTTGAACTACTCCTCCTGTTTCAGCCTCTCAATTGCTGGGATTATAGGCATGTGTCATAATGCATGGCTTAATACTTGTGTATTTTAAATCAGTAGGCAGCATTACTGCACCAAAAGTGGAGTTGCTTATGCCATGGAATCATCTTTGTAAATCAAACAATAAGTTGAAGATAGTTCAGTTGTGCAGTCTCACTATGGTAAGCGTGAAAATTTCATTTGGATGCATGACAACTGACTCCTCAGACTCCACCACGATCCCAGCTGTCAGAGTCTTTTTCTCCATCCATGCTAAAGGGAAGCTTTGCCAGGTACCAATCATAAAGTAGAACCTGTGTAGCTGTGATGGGAATGCAAAACCGAGGCTTCACTCCAGATCTGCCTTTGCTCATTTGCTCCTCTGTTGGTGTTCACTTGTTGGATTTCTTTTCTGAGGAGAAACCTATGAAAAACAGCAGGAAAATGTTTATGATTAAAAATTAAAGTTTTATTTCTTTTAGTCTGGCATAGGGCTAATATAAACTTTTAGGGAGGGAGACACAGAGATTTTATTCAGGAGTTTCCCACAAGTTTATACAGGAATCAAGAGTATTGATGTTTGCTTACCATTCTGTGAAGTCAGTAGTAGCCTAGTTATGACTAATTATGACTGAAGATGAATGTCCTATATAGTAACTCTCATTCTTTCTGGCATTCTAGTGGCTTGGGCATTTGTTTATGGAAGGACATGATTTCTATTGTTATCAGAGTCAGCCATTATCCTTGGAGGAAGACAGCTCACAAATGAGCATGTGAGGGCAAGTTAACATATGGCATTGGTCCTAGGTGTGATGACGCATGTCTATAATCCAGCACTCAGGAGTCCGAGGCAGGAGGATTATCAGTTCAAGATCAGTTTAGACTACATAGCAATAACCTATTTCAAAAAAAAAATAAAGTAAGAAAAATGACATTGCCACATAAAATACCATAGTTCTTAATATATGCCAGTATGATATGAAGACTAATATGAAAAATTTGTCAGATTTTAGTAAAACAAAGATATAATCTGAGATTGTATACATTAATGGCACCTATCCTTAGATAGGTTTAAATGTTTCAAACAATAGCTTTCTTATCATTTGTACAGTACTCTTGTATAACACGTACAAGAAGGTCTTTATCCCCATGTTTCACTTTTTTTAAAATTTCATTTATTTATTTACAATTGTGTGTGTGTGTGTGTGTGTGCGCGCGCACACATTCACATATGGGTGCACCAGAGCCTCTTGCCACTGCAAATGAACACCAGATGCTTAAGCTACTTTTTTTTCCTTTTTATTTTTTATTATTTTTTTGGAGAGAGACACACACAGAAAGAGAGAGCGAGAGAGGGGAAGACAAAGATGGGCACACCAGCAGTGTCTCAACTGCTGCTAACGAAATCCAGATGCGTGTGCCCCCTTGTGGGCAAGTGCGGCATTGCGCCCTTGCATCACTTTGCATCTGGCTAAACGTGGGACCTGGAGATTGGAACCACTGGATATTGGAACCAGCGTTCTTAGGCTTAGGAGGCAGGCGCTTTAACCACTAAGCCATCTCTCCAGCCCTTAAGCTACTTTTTGAAGCTGGTTTTGAAAGCAGAAACCTTTAACCACTGACCCATCTTCCTAACCCTTAGCCCTACATTTCATATAAAGAGAGGATGAGATAATCCAAGGAAGAGTGGAAATCTGAACAAAACAGACTTGTCTTCTGTTTCTTGGAGGGAAGAGTCTCCCACAGAGTAAAGTAGGGAAAGAGTCTTGTTAAAATGCCAAGGGAGGAGACATGCTACAAGGAAATACTGGGTCCTCATAGTGCTAGAAAATGTTGACTTTGCTTCAGTGGCTGGTGAAGCACTACATTTACTATTTGTTTTCCTGATTACTTATTAATGTCACATTCTAGGCTTTTATATTCACACGAGTGCAAGTTAAAAAGCTTGAGGCTGAGGTGGTCAAATAGGCCTCAGAGGCTGTGGAGGAGGAGACCCACTCTTGACTGACTCCACATCAAGGGTTCATTAATCGGAGGCTCACTTGGTGCAGATTGCAGAGTGCATGCCTGTGCAGCCGGGAAATGGAAAGCATGGAGAGCATGCTGCTATCCATAGGCTCACTCACAACTTGAACATGGAAATTTAGCTATGGAAAGTCAAAGCTAGGCAAGGGGCAGTCTTCCCATTTGGGAGACAATAATGCACATTTTGCTTTCCTTCCTAAAGGTTTTATGTATGTTATTAACAGTAATTAACCTGATAAACTCATGACAAATCTAAATTTATTGTGTGCAGTTTTCATCTAGGACTTATTATCTCTTTTCTATCATCAAGACCCTGTCATTTATCGATTATCCATTATCCATGTGTCATCATCATCTTTTTTCACTTACGTGTGCATCAATATAGTTTTTCATTAAAATGTTTAATGATTGTATATAAATCCATGTTTGAATAGGAATATTTTCATGTATATATAAATACACTTTCATATAGTTTTTGGACAAAGCCACTGAATTTACAATTAACCTATCATGACATTACAATATGGGAGAAAGACAAAAAATTATCTTGCAATTCTTTTTTCTTTTGTAGAAATCAAGAAGCTATAACATTACAATTAGTAATTAGCAATTAGTAAAATATATTTTGTAAAAGAAAAATCCATCTGCATTGAATACTACATGAAATATTTCATATTTGCTCGTGGTTATAATGTGGCCTTTGCTGTTAGAATGCATGGGCTTTTCTAGGTCCTAGCCAATAAATACCTGTGCTCTTAAACAAGTTATGTTATCTTTCTGTGCCTCAGTTTCCAACAATAGTACTTACTTCAATAAGGTTTTTATAAAATTTTGATTTGATTTGATTAAAATATGTATACATATATATAATACTATGTGGCACTCAATTAGTTCTATAGGTTTAATTGTGTCCCCTAAAAGATGTGTTTAACTCCTAAGAGCTGGAATCTATGTAACAACATTTAGGATTATAGTAAGGCCTGTGCACCTGTATTCAGGTTGATATGAGGTTAGTGTGAGTCCTAAACCAATGACTGGCTGTAAACACAAGCAAAGACAGTCATGTGAAGACCAAATACTTATGCTGATTGTGCTAGTTTTCATTTCTAATGGCAACTTTACTGGATTTAGAATCACCCTAGAAACACACATTTGAACATGTCTGTTAGGATGGTTCTAAGAGGTTTAATTGAGCAGGGAAGACCTGCCCAGAATGTGGGAGGTGTTTTTAGGGAAGTGAATAAGGTGGGATGTTCCAGGAAGGCTGTACTGAAATCCACACTAGGTCTACAGGGGCTAGAAGAAAAGAAGAGCAGTAGCTGTATGCAGAAACATGAGGCTCTTGCCTGGAAGAGAATGGGCTTTTAAACAGCATTCTGCATTGACTCCTGCCTATTCTGGGTATATTTATAAAGGTAGAATAATGAGTTACACCATGCTTGTACATACACATTAGTATGTAGCTATCTATTCTTGTACAAGGCAACCAGACCCAGTTATCCCCTTACTGGGCATTTATCCTAAAGGCTCCAAGCCTCAGTTCAGAGGTGTTTGCTCAATCATGTTTATAGCTGCTCAAGTCATAATAGCTAAGAGCTGGAACCAACCCAGATATCCATCATTAGATGAATGGATAACTAAGATGTGGTATATCTACACAATGGAATTCTACACAGCAGTAAGGAAAAATGACACAAAGCAATTTGAAGAAAAATGGTCAAGTGTGGAACAGATCACTCTCAGCAAACTCACCCAATCACAGAAAGATAAGCATCACATGGTCTCACTCATGTGTGGCTCCTAATTTGTATTTTCCTGAGATGCTGACACACCTAATAAACATCTTGAGGACTGGACAATAGGGATGGTGGGGTGGGAGGGCAGAGCAAGCGTGGGGCGGGGGACAAAAAACTGGACCCAGATGGAAATGGTATCATAAAATCCTATATCCTGAAAGACATACTAAAAGGTCAAACCTGCATCAGGTGTTTAGAGAAAAAACCTGAATCACAGGGGCCTGGAGGAGAAGGAATGATGAAGACTAACCTCAACCTTCTCCTGTTTCTTTCTCTCTTCCACTCCCTCTGCTTTCTTCTCTCTCTTTCTCTTTCATATTACCTATATTTTTTTCTTCCTTCTTTTCCCTTAGCACTGACATGTAATTCCCAGTACCAGCATGTGGTTAACATCCACAATGAGCTGTTGATCAGAGAGACCTACAAAGTTTCCCAAAAGAAGACAGATTTCTGTCAGAGTACTTGATGACCCACCAAAGGTTAATGGTAAGACCCTACTGCTGAAGACACCATATTGGGATGGAACATGGAGAGAATTGGCTGGATTCTGGAAGAGAGACAGTCCCCAGACAGTTAGCTTGACTAGTGCCAGACGGTACTACATGAGTGACTGGGGGAAAATGACCAACATCTGTCTAAGCAACTCGTGGTCTAGGCTACTCAGCAGCCAACAGCCTGACATGATGCTAACATAAGTGCAATAGTGGCACACAGCCATGGTGGGTTATCATCTGCTCTTGATTTGGCTAACAGATCTGCTCAGTGGAATGGAACCCTTACCTGGAACAGGGAAACAAGTCAGAACCATATCCAAAATGAGCCCGCTCTCCAATATCAAGCTCCCACCAATAGTGGGATACAAGAGGGCCTACACCTATTAAATTCTCTCTAAAATAATAATGGTTATCCATATATCTTGCACTGACGTCACTCTCCATAGGAGAATTTGCTTCTCTTTTTCAGATGGATGCAGAACCTGAGGAGAGAATCAACCCATTGCACCTTACCACGGCACCAGCTGAAGCCATGGAGTTATTGGGGGAAATGAGCAAGAGTGCTGCTTTCTCAGTGAACTTAGTACCAGCACAAGGGCGAAGGAGATAGACACAAAGAGCACTCAACTCCTACCAAATCAGATATCCAGAGTCACAAAGACCCCCAAGACCTCGTCACTGAAATAGACCTAAAATGAACCCAACATTGACTCAGGGAAATTTGCAGAAGAGGAGGTGGAAAGATTGTTAGAGCCATGAGTTGGGTCATTACGAACAGTCATTGCCTCTCCCTCATAACTGATGGCTACCCCCACAATGCAAGACCCACATTACCCATGGGGGGAGAACACAGAGAAGGCTAATGATGGTACCATCATGGCTGTATACTCACTATAGACATAACTAATATTAAAAAAAGATATTTCTCAAAAAAAGATGTCCTGACATCAGTGAAATGTAATCACTACATACCACCTTGCCTTTTAAAATGCATGAAGCACTTCCTGGTATGATGGAGCACTAATGACTGCCTCTGTGTGACCCAGTCAAGGAGAAGAGTCAGAATGAGAACACAGATTCATTCTAAAGCAGTCAAGAGTGTGGGAAAGTTACGAAGGTGGTAACAGGATATCTGAAAAGTACAAAGAAAAAGAAAGATGATACCCAGAAAAGAAGCCAAGCTGAGTAACAGCTCTAGCCTCATGGTTCCATGGTCATAGGGAAGGGAAATAGAAGACTTTTCCCAGGGGGAAGACAGGCAGCCATGGTGAAAAGAGAATGGCAGCCCTAGGTGCAGGACAGCCTCAAAACCAGAGACAGGGGTTTCCCTAGTGGTCAGGAATCCCATTCTGTCACTCTGTATGACTTAAAAATGAATGTTTTTTACTTTTTTATTCTCCTTGCAATATTCACCTGATTTTGTTTGCACATTTTAAAACTTTGGGGGTAAATTTTTCTTTTCCCTTCTTCCTTCCTTTCTTCTTCCCTTCCTTCCTTCCTTCCTTCCTTCCTTCCTTCCTTCCTTCCTTCCTTCCTTCCTTTCTTCCTTCGTTTTTACTTTTACCTGTTGCATTTCTCTTTTTTCTTTCTATTAAAGTTTTAGCAGTATTTTGACTCATTTTACTGATTTTTGTATTTAGAGACAGGGTCTCAGTTATCCCACCAAGCAAGGATGACCTGGAAGTTAGTATGTAACTCCACATCATCCAGGTGTTCGATTACAGGCATATGCTATCATTCTCAGTTTATGCAGTGCTGGGAATTGGACCCAAGGCTTCATGAATGCTAGGCAAGCACCAACTGAGATATATCCTCAGCTCCTGATTTTAAAAGTAACTCAATTGCTTGTTTTTAAGTTCTCTTGTTACATTTATCTAACTTTTACAGGCATTTTCATTATTGGAACATTTTGTTGTTGTTGCTAACTTCATAGCACAGTCTACCTTAGTTTTCCTATTGCTTGGTTTGTCATTAGTGATGCATTTATGGGATTTACTTAACTTTAAGAGTATTTCTAAATTTTATATGATTTGCTGTTGTTGATGTTATATAAGTTTCCTCCTCGTTAAGTGATACTGAGGATTCACCTCTCAAGAGTAGACTTCTCATTAAGAAGATTGCCCCCCCAAAAGGAAAGTATAGAATAAAATGTTTAAATCCCTGATAGTAAATAATTGCCCACAAAGATTCCCATTTAGAGCGAATCTATCATATAAAATTGAAAAATAAAAAGGAAATTTGGGGCTGGAGAGATGGCTCAGTGATTAAACATGCTGGTTTGCAAATGAAATTATGCAAAATTAAACACTGGCTAGACAATCATTCCAGCTACAGCTTCCATTCTTATTTTTTATGTGTGGGAGTCTTATTTATTACTTGTTTACCAATTCATTTTAACTGTAACATATAAATGCTGTACATATTTTATGGAGTATCATGAAGTTTTGATACATGTGTACATTCTATAATGTTTATACCAGCTTTTCTAATACTTATTATTGTATCATAGTCAAAAATTTCAAAATCCTTTCTTAAATACAGCTTTCTACAATTTAAGGTACAAAATTATTATATGTTATCATTCTATTTTGTAATTGTTTAAGTTAGTGTATTCCTTAGCCACGCGTGATGGCGCACGCCTTTAATCCCAGCACTCGGGAGGCAGAGGTAGGAGGATCACCATGAGTTCGAGGCCACCCTGAGACTACATAGTGAATTCCAGGTCAGCCTGAACTAGAGTAAGACCCTACCTTGAAAAATCAAAAAAAAAAAAAAAAGTTAGTGTATTCCAGTTGGTGTTTAAATACTCATATCTGTGGAAAGATTATAAGAGCCACAGGTTGAGACATCATGCCCACAGGCATTCCTTTACCCTCCCCAAATAACTGACTACTGCTCCCACAACACATAAACTGCAACCCCATGGGGAATACTTGCAACCCCACCGAGGATCATCCCCAAGGGAATGGGGGAGGGACGAGGGAAAAGAGAGTACCAACACATGATGTATCCATATGAAGCATCTTGTTAATAATAGTAATAAACATAAAAAACGAGATCTAATGTGAGTCATATTATCTGTAATTAAAACTAACTGAGATAAAACATATCTGCATTGCAATATGTTTCTGTTTTACTTACCATTCTTATGTTTTAAATAATATAATATAATGGCATGGGCCATTGTAGATTGAAATTTAAAGCACAGTGTTTTGAATCCTATATATGAAAGAATCTAATCCCTCTCCTAAGTTTTGCTGTGTGATTTAAGTATGTTATTTAAATTCTCCAAGCCTGTTTCCTCACATAGGTATAAAACAAACCTATTTTATAGTATTGCTATTTTTTCTCACGTATAAAACAGTACAAAACAAGTTTATCTTATGGTATTGTTGGGAAGATTGAAATAAATAATATTTTAAAACTACTCAAGAAGTACGTGATAGATATTTTAATTGTAATTTTATATTTGTGGACACTATTATATAAATTTTATTTTTGCACATTTTACTTAACTGTAGAAAATCACCATTATTATTATATATAATTATTACCTTCTATAATGTTGGCTTAGGAAGAGTTTGGCAGTGATGTATAAATGATCTTGAGATATTATTGGATATCTCTAGTGAGCATTTTCTAGAGACTAAACTCTAACTCAGGAAGACAATATCATTATATTCATTCCAGATCAATACAAAGTAAAAAACCGATAATGGTTTAGCAATTCAGCTACTATATAATGGATTTCAAAAATACAGGCATTGGGCTAGAGAGATGGTTTAGCACTTAAGGTACTTGACTGCAGAGTCTA
Organism: Orientallactaga sibirica; assembly: GCA_036365145.1. NCBI lineage: Eukaryota > Metazoa > Chordata > Mammalia > Rodentia > Dipodidae > Orientallactaga > Orientallactaga sibirica. The sequence goes on from JAEOAD010000033.1 coordinate 19,531,239, forward strand.
AAGGCCCAGGTTCAATTTCCCAGTATCCACATACGCCAGATTTACAAGATGGCACATGTGTCTGGAGTTTGTTTTCAGTAGCCAGAGAACCTGGCACATCCATTCCCTCTCTCTATCTGAATCTTTCTCTGTCTCTCTCTCAAATAAATAAATAAATAAATAAATAAATAAATAAATAAATAAATAAATAAATAAATAAAATATATATTTTAAAACAAGTACAGACGTTATCTGGCTGGAGAGATTGCTTAGCAGTTAAGGTGCTTGCCTGTGAAGCGTAAGGACTCATGTCCCACATAAGGCAGACACACAGTGACACAAGTACACAAGGTTGCACATGAACCGAAGGGGGTGCACTCATTTGGAGTTCAATTGCAGTGGGTGGAGGATCTAGCATGCCAATTCTCTCTCACACACACACTGTTTCTCTCTCTATATGTAGCTATTTATCACTCACATAGAAAAAAGGCAAGTCTGTTGGACTTGCCTCAAAAAATATAGACATTATAAACAATCTTTGTGGTTATTAATATTTCTGTATAATAAAATTCCCCATTATGGCTGAAGCCCAAGAACTTACTGGTTATAGTTTGAGTAGAAAACAAAGCAAGAAAAGAGTGTCTGGCGTCTACATTTGTTATAGAAATCTTCTTATGGTTCTTCCTGAGGCACTTCCAAGGCTGCTGTATACAGCTGTCCAGGTTGTGTGCCTTCACTGACATGACCATGAGAAGCCTCTCAAGCTTGTGAGATTCATAACCTGCAAACTTATCTGTGTTATCTCTGCCTTCCTACTTCTAATCCAGAATAATTCCAAATGAATTCCTCGTGTTTAAAACCAAAATGGTACGATCTTAGCCCTGAGTTAAATGAGATCAAAGTTCAAACACAGCCTAAAGTTAGAATGTGGCTCATCTTGAGGCTCCTAGATCAATTTACATATCTGAAAATCATCAAGGTTGAGTCACAGCTGTGTGTCACATCAAACCTTAACTGTGCAGCAGACATTTCTGACTTTTGACTATATGAGAATAGGAACAAGCTGTTTAAAAATGTGACAAATTGTAGACAGGAAAGTAGTAAACCAAAGAAAAATGAGATTAACAAGTACTTTTTTGTAGTATTTTATAATTACATTTAGTATCTCCCAAGCATACTATCAGGTGGGAGCTGTGGGCCATTGTGGTCTGAACTAAACTCTGCCTTGGACACTGATATCTAGTCCCAAGCAAAGGCAGTTATAAACATTGAGTTTCCTGTCTGACAATGACATTTAAACATTTGCCAAACAGAGCTTGCTGGCACACATTTATAATCCCAGCACTGGGGACGTAAAGTCAAGGAGATCAGGTGTTCAAGGTCATCTTCAGCAAGTTCCAGGCTGGCATGGGCTACATGACTTTGTTTCAGTTAAATAAAACAAACAAATACCAACAACAAATTCTGCCTCAAACCTCCTGACCTTTGTAGTAGAGTCTCAGAGCTCTGTGGCTCTTATGTTACGTATCTGCTTAAAGTCCTCATTTCTAAGCCCTGATGGAACTCCAACGCTGAGACTGGAATAGGAACAAAAGCCAGCCTAAGATGTAGACATCTCTCCACTTGAATCTTTCCTTAAGGAGTTTATTTAACTCCACTGCATTGCCTTAGAGTTCTGTGTACAAAACACCTTCAGAGCAAGCCCTTCCCTTGCACAAATGAATGCTGAGTAAACATCTCCCTAAAAGCTCATACATAGGAAACATGAAAGAATGTCCAATGCAACTGTGGTCTTACACTTTACCTTGGGCCATGCCTGTGGTAGAGGCTGGTTGAGAGCATACCACTGATTTCCTGGCTGTGTGGAACATTGTAGAAATGTGGACTTAAAACAGTGGCTCATTGAACATATAGCTAAACTCCAGGAGTTTTATTAAAAAACCACATTAAAGTCCTTTCTATATTAAGCTTCTTCCAGCCTCCCTCATCTAGCCTCCCTCTTCACTATGACCTCTCCCTGCCCTTTCACAAATACTGTCTGTGCCAGTCTAGAATTCCTATAACTTTAGGGTTGTAGTATGTTTTCTGTTCCCTCCTTCCATCACTCCCATCCTTCTTGCCCATTTTTTTTCTCTCTTCCTCCTGCTCCCTTTTTTTCTTTTTGAAGTGGAGATATTTTGGATCTCTGTAGAAGTACAAACACTTTTGTAAAAGTGTTATCACTTATATATAAAACAAAGCACTTACTATCAAGACATACTGTTTGGGGCTAGGAAGATGGGTTGGTGGATAAAGCACTTGCCAGGTAACTTTGAGTACCTGAGACCCCCACACAGAGTAATCCCTGTGTGCTACAGAGAGAAGGAAGGAGAGAAAGAGAGAGAAAGAGTACGTGCATGTGTGTTCCTGAACTCAGCAAGGAGAGAACCTGCCTCTAACCATGTGGAAGGTAGAAACAAGTCTGAAAGCTATCCTCTGACCCACACTCACACAAACATCAAATAAGTAAATATTTTTTAAAAAAATACTATTTGAATAAGTCATTTGGAAATCTACTTTTTTTTGGACAATGGCACACCCAGAAGCCATAGATTATTACCAGAAAATTTTCAGTGCCAGGGATGGGATACCTTCCAGGGAGATGTTGGCCAGGGAGGTCCCTGATGCCCCCAAAGCATTACTGAGGCCATTGCTAAGGCTTTTGGTTTCCCACCAGGAATAGATGATAAGACACTATTGCTGAAGACTCCACATTCTTGGGCTGCAAGGTCACTGAAAAATCCTACTAGAGCTGAGCTGAAAACCTATACTATGTAGACCAGCTGACAGAAAGCTGGAAAAGGCTATGCTGCATGCAGTTCAATTGGAGAGAGAGAAATCACCAGTGGAGATACTCAACAGTGGACACTGCAAGCCTTATAGTTGGCCAGCCATGCCAAATGAGCTAATGGTATGTCTGTTATGGGGGAAATCAACCTCTCTCTAATTGGACTGGAGGCCCACTCCACAGGAGGGAATACATGCCTGATACTGAAAACCTATGACAGAGGAAGTCATGAGCCCTAGGGGTGTAATGTCTGCTAGTGTCTGGCTAAAGACATATACTATGCTCACAAAATTGCCCAGTAAGCACTTCTTTTAATGCTACTCTCACTTTTGGTTAGAGAAACTTCTCTTTTCAGATGATGGTGACCTTGGGATGACTCAGAAGGCACCATAGTGCTGAGAAGAAGTGACAGAGGAATGTTCAGCACTGAAACATCTCTAACACACCTTCCAAGGCTCAGGGTCCATTGCAGAAGAGGTGGCGGAAAGAATGCAAGAGCCAAAAGAAGGGTAGAACTCCTTAAAATGCACTCTTCCAGACACAAAATGGCCTGGATATGCACGACCTCACAGTGCTTGACATTATCTACACAAGACTCTCATAACAGGAGGAAAAGATGACATCAAAATAAAAGACTGATTGAGAGGGGGATGGGGATATGATGGAAAGTGGAGTTGCAAAGTGGAAAGTGGGGGGGGGCGGTAGAGAATTACCAAGATTTGTTGTCTATAATTATGGAAATTGTCAATAAAAAATCTATTAAAAAACCCTCATTTGAAAGTAAAAAGGTAAGGAAAGAAATATGAGGTTAATATTTTCTAGCAGATCAAGAAAGAATTTGAAGCTGCTGTGGCAACATGATATACCAAGTTTCAACATGGAGAAGCAGGACTGGAGAGATGGCTTAGTAGTTAAGGTGTTTGCCTGCAGAACAAAAGAATCCAGGTTCATTTCCCCAGTACTCACGTAAGCCAGATGTGCAAGGTAGCACACGCATCTAGAGCTTGTTTGCAGTGGCTAGAGGACCTGACATTCCCATTCTCTGTTTCTCTCAAAAAATAAACAAATAATTTTTTTTTAAAAAAATATTTTTTTTAAAAGATGGAGAAGCAGAGTGAAAATCTTACCCCTTCCTACCCCTTCCATGCTGCTCAGTGGCAGAAGCTAGTTTCTAAATTGCTCACAGTGTATATAAAATAGATTAGATTATTCTTCTTGAATTTTTTTCCAACTTTACACAGTTAAGAATAGTTACTTATTGATTATCAGGGAACATGTCAGACAGGTTGCATAAGCTATTGACCTGGACTTCCAAGGCAGTTATATTTATCCTTACATTTAGCCTCTTGGAATGGAACTCAGTCAGTCCTACTGCCCATAAAGTAAGCAGTAGACACTCAGCCTCCTTCCTTTCTTCACAAACTCTGAGAATGCAGGCTTTGGGATCAATGATTTAATTATCTAATGAATATATCTTAAGGAAAACTTTTCTAACAATTATTCAGGAGAGAGAATTTGCAAGGCTGCCAGAAAACTAAGAGTAGGTTAAAAGTTCAACTATCTGACAATTAGTTTATCTGTGGAAAAGGATGCTCCCCTAACAGACTGACCTCACTGTACCACCAGACACCTAGGTGCTTGGCTCCTTTGGTCCAGGAAAGAGCTAGAAGGGGAAGTGAGATCATCTCTGGTTTTATTTTATCTTCTTGCTTATTTTTAGATGTCTCAATGCACAGAATAAGTGTTGTTATTCCTGGCTTTACATTCCAAGAGACTTGCCGAAAGAAGGAAAATATACTGTAATTTTACCAACAACATTATTAGATGTGATTTAATTTAGGTTAGATGTAAACAAGAAACATAAAATAGTGTTTTAAATTTTACCTTGAAGTTTTGTTACATTGAGATGTAATTCAGCAGAATATGACTTAAAAATGTAGGGCACTGAACATGGCTAAAAATCCTATTCAAATATAGACTTTTATGGTGAAAATTTTATGATCTAGGATTCCTTGCCTATTCTAACTGACAGGTAGAGTTTCGTAATCCATATTGTATGAATTCCTTTCTTCTCTAAATTAATGAAGGGTTGATAAAAATAGCTATCTCTATTCCTATATAAATTCAAATTATTCTTTCATCTTATCCTTATTTTTTTCACAAGAATATCTAATTCCCCAACCTGGAGGAGCTCTTTTTCTTTGTTCCCCACAAAATTAACTTACTTCTATATCCTTAAAGGGAAGATTATAAGGAATGATAGTTGTGGTTGAAAATCACAGAAGTGTTTCTGGAAGACTGAAAAATGAGAAGGCAGGCAAAGAAAAGAGATGGAGGAGGGAGGCAGACAGAACCAGCATCTGACGAGGGCAGGAACAGAAGCCAACCCCTGGTAGAATGCTATGTCATACCAGGATCTGATGGAAAGGTTCACTAAATCCTGACATCCTTCTGCCACCCAAAGGATCATATCTCCTCTCTTGAGAAAAGGGCATTGAGCCACACTAATAAACAAAAGTATGAGAGATTCAGGCAGACAGAATTGTACTTTGCTGAGTGCACTGCTAGGAAAACCCTTGTTCAAAATCTCAGATGTGAAGCATAATTAGAAACATTGTTAGCAAAAACTAAGGGCAAGAGAAAGTTAAGAAGCAATCCCAAAATGCAGAAAAGTGCATGATTTTTTTTTCCTAAATAAAGCTCTTCCTACAAGGGCAAAATAGAGTAGAAACAAGCATTGAGATCACTGGTGGGGATGCAATATTGCCCTTGAGGAGAGGCAGGGTGTTTTGGGTCATATTGACTGTCCAAATCAATTCTACTCACAAACAAGGGCTCAACTGTTCATTTCCTTTGGTTTGGGTAGACACAGCCATGCAGAACAACCCTAAGTGAGTCACTGAAAATCCTTACAACTGGAAAATGTCAAAACTATTTTGTATGCACATAGTGACATACTTAATAATTCAATATTAGTTTACAACTGATAAAACCATATTATTTGTTTAGGTTTTGCTATATTCACTTTGCTTATCTCCCCATTTATCTATTTATCATCTATCTATAAAACAAGTATCCTTTGCGTAAGCTCTTGTATGACAATTGAAAGTGTCCTGTATAAAATATGTTTGTTTAAGGAAATATAACTCAATTTGTTATCATTTACTTAATTCACATCTATAGGTCTTATGGATTCAGTATCCCAAGTGCATGGGCAGTCCAGAGCACATGGACCTCCTGAACTTTGCAAGGCATGGGCTGATATGAAAGGGCTGCTCGTTCTATAGACAGTATCATGGGCTCACATTTCAAAAGGAAATGCCACACTTATCTATGGCAATGGGAACTCTTACTTACTGGCTGTGGCCATGGATGCTGTGTAACTCCAGGGTCTACTGGTCCCCATGGATCCCTCAGGTGGAAAGGCAGGCCACCATTACATGTCGAGAAATACATCTGGGGAAAGTACTGTCGTTAGATCACTGAAAGCAGACAAAATCAAGAAGTCCCACTGACACTTATTATATATAAGCAGGTTTGGTTTATATTTGTTGGCTTAACCCAATCTGGCAAAAGTGCTAGCTCAAAACAATAAATTGGTCAATAAAAACATGGAGGGACACAGGTGTGGTTCATGACTTTTCTTACCTAGGTGACATTACAATGATTTTCCATTGCAAAGAAATTGGGAATGCTTGCAAAGCCCATGTTGGTAACTTTATTTTTCTATGTTATTGTCATAGATGATCCTCATTACACCATCCACTGAGGCACAAATGTTTAACTGCAGCCAGAGTCAAAACCAAACTCTGAGCCAGAAATTGGAAAATAAGAAAAATAATATTAATTTTTAAGGCTACCAGGGAACCAATGGCACAGAAGGCTTCAGTCCAAGAAGAGATTCCATTATTTAGAGAAAAACTCTTTGGCTTTGGTACAGTTTTCCACTGTTAGTTGTGTAACAACAGCAAATATATATCAAGGAAATATATTTCTGAGGGTTTTGTGGGTCTATGTAGAAATCTACAATTGTGTGGACAGCCAACTAAAGCCAGGGTTACTGTGATAGCCTCTGAAAAGCTGGGGCTGAAAGGAATCTTTTGGTTCCTAAGGACTATATGTTCACTGACATTTTAGTGGATCATGCAAAATGTTAAGCTTTAATTGGGACTATGAGAAATGCTGTACAGGGAAGGAATGTGTGGGTGAAACTTAAAGTTGCTATTTCTATTATGACAGCCAACCATGATAAGAGCTTTGGTAAGGATCATAATACCTGTTTTAGTTGCATTCCTAGTTTTTCTTTCTCCATTTGACAAGCTTGTATCTATAAAAACAAAGATATTGTTTATCGGGCAGAATTTAAATTATTAGTTCTAAAGGTGACGTGACCTATTCAGAAGTGCAAGGGGTAAGGCATTGCTGGCAGTAATGCCAACACAAAAGGTCATCTCCCCAACCCACCACTACCTGTTGCTTTTGTCTTGAAATTCACAAGTGAAATTTAGAAAGTTGAATAATTTTAAGTTGCTATCTTATTTTTTTTCACTCCATTATAAGTCTTGGTTATTCTACTTAATATAGAGATGTAGAAGCAGCTTCTGTGGCTTATAAAATGAACTTGAGGTTGGTTATTTGACATTGAGATTTCTACCATAATTTTAGAAGTAGCGCATGTACTTGATTCAAGAGTGGTGCTGATATGTTTGCTCCTTTACAGTAAGTCCTTGAATCCCTCCCCAGCATGTCTTTTAACTCTTAGTATTATACCCATTTGATAGATGAGGACACTAAGACATGAGATTCTCAGGAAATTTTTGAAAGCCACACTACTTGTGTTATGTAGTCTCACTATTTAAGTGCATCTTAAGATGAATCTTTCTACGTGAGAATCATTACCTCCTTCGTTGTCCTATTTATCCTTGTATATTTATAGTGAGATTTTTTAGTCCAATTTGTACTGTGTTCAGTAATTTTTTGCTATATGCAAAAGTTCCATTCTATAACAAAGTCACCACAGACATTGAATTGATGGGTACTGAGCCATTCTCCCAGGAGAAACTCAGGTTAGGTTCCTCTAATTGCAATGTTTTTTTTTGTCAGTTGATCACTATGCAAATTTATTTTATGTGAGTTTCTATTTAAAGACTACATACCTAATTTATGACATTGATGCATTGACTCTTAATTCATAGTCAAAACTACTAAGATGTAGGACAGAATGAAGCTTATCCAATATGCATGTTTTTTTTTTTTTTCTATAAAGTTACATCATAGGCTTCTTACACAAGGGAAACTAGCTCTTCAGCCCTATGGCTGGAGACTATTTAAATACTTAAATCATCCATAAATAGCAGAGAAGGTAGGGATGTGGCTCTTAACATTGACTGGGCCCTAGCTTTGACTTCCAGCACTATAAAACACAAACAAACAAAAAGCATACCACTAAGTTGAACATGAAAAAGACATATTAAAGTATGTGAGCTGAGATTTTGAAAAACACAGAATTTCAGTGTGTTTGACTCAGTTGTGAGTGCATGTCAGGTCACTCAGGGTTTCTGGTGCCCCTGCTTATGTGCATACTCACCAATTATATTTTAGTGAGCACCCACATGCACAAATAGAAAATTTTGCACATGATTTTTAATTACAAGAACCAGTTCTCTCAAAGAATATTGTAGAACACATTGTAGGAAAAAAATCAAGGTTGGATTACAAACAACTGAAATCAGCATGCTAATATATAAGTAAATGTAGTAGATAACCCCTTCTAGCAGACTAAAGTAGGCAGAAATAACTTACGTCATACTTTTTAATAGATTTAACTTAAAAAATATTTTTTAATTTAACACTGAGAATATATATGTACAGCCAACTGGTGGCTAAACTTATACACATTTCATAGGTGAGAATACTGAGAGAGGTTAGATGATTTATTTTTAGACTGAGGTTTTACAGTAATAAGAAATATTTTAATATTGCCCCGTCCTCCAGACATGTGGATGACATCACCCCACATGACCTGTACAATATTAATTCCATCACTATTCTGAGAAACAAAAGAGGAGGACAAAAAGAATGAGACATCAAAACAGAAGAAGGACTACTTGGAAAGAGGTGAGTGTCCAGTGGAATACGGGTAGAATGGGAACAAAAAAGAGTATAACAACCACATTATGGTATACTTGTGTATTAAAATTCTCAGTTGCCTCTCCCCCATAACTGTTGGCTACCCCCATAATGCACGACCCACATTCCCCAATGAGGAGGGTCGCTTCGGAGGGGAGGACAGAAAAAAAGGCTACCAGAGACACCAACATGAATGTAAAATTAAAATAAATAAAAAAAGAAAAATTCTCAGTTTAAAATAGAAGGCAAAGAAACATTTTTGAGATCATCTCTTCATTTTCATTTTATAGAGGAAGAAAGGAAAGAAAGCTTTGTCAAGGTCATCAGAAGTTGAGTATTGGAGGAGGTACAGCTTAAGGTCTTTGCTCCCATATATTCTTCCTTTTTCTGAGGACTCAAAGTTTCCTTCACTTGACCACATTATCCATTTAACCATTATTATAGGCTCTCACCATTCTCTAGGTAGAACGTACACATTCTATTCAGTGATGCCAGAATAACGTGACAAAAGTTCCTCTTAATGACACTTGAATCATGAGTACCATGACACTCAACAGAGATAATTCCAGTTCTTTTTTATTGTATCTTGACATTTAATCTGATGCTAGCACACTTAACACAGATAATCAAATCACCTATTATATCTTTTTTGTGGATTTTAAGTACTGGTTTAGAAAAATGGATAAGACTTTAAAAAAATTAATTATTAGGCTATCAGTATGTTAATGAAAAATTTGACAGTGTTAAGACATCACTTAGATCTCAACATGTTTCTTTCATTCGTAAACACAATTGTGCCACACTGTACTCAGACATAATAGATTGTTCATTGATATGAATCACAAAATACAGATAATACAAGTATGAAAGTGGGTCATATCCTATGACACTGAAAAAATAAATACATGCTCTTAGCTGGACCAGAGCTCTGTAACCGCAAGTACTCTGTCAGTCCCTGACACTAAGTTATCACAGATCTGAACTCCATAGAGTAGGAATGAATAAAATTAAAGTAGGGCAAGGAATAAAATAATTTGTGCACTGACAAAATCAATGATAGTTTTGAATGTAAGAAACAAAAATTATGAATAATTTATTCACTAAGAACTGAGAAATAAGAACTTAATGGCCCATTAAGTATAAATTATTAGATTACTAATTTGTTTTCACAAATTATGTAATTATAATTTTATTTCATATAATTGCTTTGTAAATGCTTTTATAAGGTAAGATAATATCTAATTTCCTAGGAAATAGCTGCCAAATGATTCTCTATTTAAAATTAGCTAGTTCAAGTTAATCCTTGAAAAAATATCAAGAAGAAATTAAATTTAGTTCACAGTCTACTTTATATCAAAAAGAAGATGACTAATACTTTAAAATTCATTCAAAGCCTAAATATTACGAAGTTAATGGAGCACCACAGCAATTCACATACCAATTTCCTCTTTGTTGAAAAGCCAGCATGATCTTAAAATGGAAAATGAGCTATCCTGTTTTATTTTAAGTCAAAATTATTTTACCAAAAATATAAAATTATGGTTGTATCAATGAGTGTGTGTGTGTGTGTGTGTGGTGGGTGGGTGGGTGGGTGTAAGACAAGAAGGCAGAAATGGGACTATAAGAGAAGAAAGATATCTTAAGGGAGGAAAGAAGAATGGAAAAGAGAGTAACAGAATACATGTGATATGGAAGCAGAAGGTTTTATATGGGAGGAAGAAGGAGACCAGAAGGACAAAAGGATGAGGGGAGGGCAGCAGGGGAGGCAGAGTGGAAGAACCAAGTATAATGACATGTATGTATGAAAACACCCTGATGATACCCATTACTTTTCATGCTATATTAAAAATTTAATAAAAAGTTATTCTGGCTACCTTTTCCTTCCTTGCAATCAGTATTTATTCTGTGAGGCAATTTCCTAGGTCTATTTTTATTATATTCTGTTACAATTAATTTTAATTTGCTTGCATTTACTATTTTATTCCACTAAATTGCTTCTTTGAAAGTGCTCTGGTTACATTAAATCTGGGAACCCACTGAACAAACCCTGGGTTTCACCAGTCATGTACATGACATTTGGACAAATACATGTTTTTGAAAGACAGGAACATTCCAACACAGCCCTCCAAAGGAAATGACAAGGATTTAGAGACCACTTCACTGTATTTGAGTAGGAGGTGGTTCAACTTCCATTCTACCAAGATAAATATTATGAGAAAATGATCACAAGAACCATATTTCATAAAAAAGAGTTTTGAATCCAATTTCTGAGGTAATTCCTTAATATACATTGGCTTAAAGAAATTTCCAGTCATTTTCATCTCCTTGAAAGTTTGTTTGAGAATGATTTCATCCTAGGTGTTGAAGTTTTGCTTTGAAAAGCCCAATTTCAAGAAACAATTTAAAAAGACTTGCATCTTTTTTAAAGTAGGAAAATGAAAATAGAACACAAATATGCTTGGATAAGATTACTTTGTTTTGACATATACCTGAGAGTTCAGCCTGTTCAACTGGGACTGAGACAGCTGATTCATTTTCTGTAGCTGTTCTTTCTCTTGACTAAGTCTTTCTCTATCCAGCCGCTCCTTTTTGAAGTCTTCTTCATAAATTTGCACCTAAAAATATTAACTTGATGTTACTGTTCACTTAGTGTCTTTTAGGACACATAAATGATTTCAAAAAATTACTATCTGGACCTAACCTACCTAGAACATTCCCCATCATGTGTTCATGAATATTTCATCATAGTGGAATGGAGAGAGACACATAGCTACAATTTTGTCTTTTAGAGTGTCAGTTGTCAAAGGTTTCTTCTTGCTCATACTAGGAACTCAGGAGGAAAGTAGCACACTTGTTTTGAAAATTTCCCCTCACTCATTATTCTCCTGCCTCCTCTACTTGTGATGAACCTCCAGTGGTTGTTTTGGAGCAAGTCATCCATCCCAATGTGGGGCTTCTATGTCTATGTCTGGACATGCCTCCAGAATTTCATGTAGCACTTGGTGGTGTAACCACTGGAGATGTCCAGTTAGAAACATGAATGGTTGAGATACATATACATAAAGTTAGCAACAGAGCCTCTCCAACACTGAGAAGATGGATTTTGGATTGCTGTTGGCATTATGAACAGAAGAACACTTGTATCTAAACCCTGGTTGGAAGCTCTACATGTGGACTATCACAAGTGGTGAGCATTATGTGTGAGCACCAAATATGACTCAACACTGTACATACAAGCAGGTTCTCCCCTTCTCTTGCAAAGGAATTTTAGCTATCACCAACAGTACCCTTATTGTCTCCATTAGTTGTATTTTAATCATATAGTAGATCCTAAATATAATAAAGCAGATTATTCAGATGGGTTGCTAGGAGAGAAAATTCAGCTTTACTCTCAAGTTCTGTGAATTGTTTTGATTTCTCATATAGACTACTTACTATGAAGTAATAACAGTAAGGTAACAATGGCACAATTGCTCAGTTTTTCCATGTGCCACAACAAGAATCCTAGTAACTTGTGCTTAGAGGGAAAAATTTTAAATTAAGAATCACACCAACACATGACAAAAAACAAACAAACAAAAAAAAAAAACTTATTTCCAGCTTTGTTCTATGGTACCCTCTTATTAACTTATCACTGACATATGGTTCATGGACTGGGATTCCTCCATGTATTTTCTTGTTTTATTGCTCTCATGATGCTTTTGACCTACATTCTATCACCTCAGTTAATCTACTTAACCTCTCAAAGGAAAACAAATGGGTAGGCATGGCTGGCCCCTATCTGAAGGGCTTCTGTCTGGCTGTACCATATTTAGATGCAGCTAGTGGGGAAGTACTGTTTTCCCACAACTCTAGCTGACACATGCAAAAATGAGAGTGCTCATTCTTTCTTGCTGTCTACTTGGTGATCATGAGAGATATTGGGAAAGGAAGCTCCTGCACATCAGTTAACTGCGGGTGGTACAATCCACCCGTCCATTCAGAGCAAAGTATTCTCTTCAAAACTACACATTGTTCAGCAGCGCGACAGACAGAAAATGATGACTCCATGGCTACCATTTTCTTTTTTCTGGAAAGGTCCAGAGTTTAGGTGTTTTCAAATAAATCATATCTACATGCTATTTTCTAGATCCAGTGCTAACAGAATGTCACCTAAAGGTTAAGCAGTGTGCCCCTCTGTTACCTGTGTTATCACAGGAAATCCACTTAATTTATCTAAAATTGAAATCTTTGTTATAGAAATTATTTTATAAACTGTGGGGTGATCTAGTCAATCTCTGTTTTAAATTTGATCACACTGTGAAAACTTGTGATATATGTTCAACAGCAAGTCATAAAAACATGTCCAAAGAAGCATGAACAATGGTCCCTGTGGTTTCCCATGAACATATCATCTTCACCTTCTCACCTGGTGTCTAAGAACTTCCATTTCTGTTCTCATCTCTTCATGGCTACACTCCCCTTTACACTTCCCAGCATAGTCCACAGAAAATGAACTCTCAATTTTCAAGACATCTTGAAGAGCCTATGTTAAAAAATAAGTACTCTGTTGATCTGAGATTTCTTACAATTACAAGAATTCTTTCATAATTGCTACCATCATCTCACATGCAACCACATGGTGGCCTTCCTTTTTTTTTTAATGCAGCCTATTTGACCAAGTCATTTTTTCTTTGTTTTTCTGAATATAAATATATGCAGAAATATGTCTTCTCCATGGCAATGTACATATTGTTCAACCTGCATTATTTTGAGGGGATCATTGATGGTGGCTTCCCCTTCACCTAGTAAAGAAAATACTATAACCTTCTAGAGTCTCTCTTTCAATCTAGTGTGTATTTCAACCGTGATGCTCACTCTAGGAGCACCAAAGAGTGAAGACACAGCTCCCTGGGCACTTTCTACAGAGATTCTGAGTGAGAAGACCAGACAACAAAGCCCCAAAATGCCTGCATATAACTATGCCGAGCCACAGAGACAGAAATCTACAGAAAAGTGGCCCACTAGTACACTCACTCTCTTGTCCCCGTTGTGTCACTCTTCCACTCTGGTCCTTTCTTAGCACTCCATGCCTTGGCCCAGTAAAAGCATATTTGTTCTACAATGAAGCGTTTATTTATTCACTCCTTGGTATAGTGATGTGTATTACAATACTTGGTAATTTTACTGTGGGATGAGGAGGCAAAGGACAGGATACTTAACATTTGTTAAGAAAATTTATCATCCTGACTCACTAGTTCATGATGTTCTCTCATGCCCTATCCTTACACAGATGATGGAGAGGGCATTACCTCTTATTTGATGACCTTTATGTTATCATGAATTTAACAAAAATAACTTTACAATCTGCTGACAGACATGGGTTATCCTTGTCTGGCCTCAGAGCCACATTATGACAATTTACTCATTTATCAAGTGAGGTCTTTGAACAAGGAGAAAAGGGTTTTATTTTTGTTTTTTATTGTTTTTTGTTTTTCAGAGCTGTAAGAACTCACTTCCTCTGTGAAAAAGTTAAATAACAACAGTGGTGCCTGTTGGACAACAGCAACAGTAGTAACTCATTCTCTGCATTACTATATCATAAAGGTAGGAAGGAAAAGCAAGCTGTGGTTTTGAGTAGGTGTTATCAGACTGAGAATTTCCTAATACAATGTCATAGGATCTATGCAATCTGTCTAGCATGACATAATATTTAGAAAATTACAAAAGAAATTTTTGTCCTACTCTAAGAAGAATTCAGAGAAAGAACTAAATAATTTAATTTTATGTTTCATCAGAATTAATTTGTTAACTAATTAATGGTGGTGCTGGGCCTCAAACTCAGAGTCTCATGCATATGATACAGAAGCTCTACCACTCAGCTGTACCTAAGTGCTTTTGGATTTTGTATAAAGACACATTATTCTTGGAAATATCAGCTTAGTTGAAACTATATTTTAAGCTGCATAAATAGTAGTAGACAGACTCTAGGATGGGTAAGCCAAATGAATGAACAATCAAATATCATACCCTTTACCTATGAGTAGACTATTTTCATAGATCTTGTTATTTTTATTTCCTGGTATACCTTTCATGCTATTCAGGAAATTTTCATATGAGTCACAAATGAAAAGTAACTTCACTCAACTTTTATTCCATCTTGGGGTTTTCCAACTTCCTTGAAGTTATTCTATAATAGTCACTTTTACCGTCAGTACATACCATATCAATATGGTGAGATGACAGATAATTTGACTTTGCCTATGGTGGGGCTAGATGACAAGTCTCAAACAATACTTACTTTGTTAAATATGTGGCTTCTATACAAGAGCTCATTATAGACCAAACCCTAGGGTATTTTCTTCAAAACAAGCAAATTGAATACAAGTACACTTCTACAAACTCTAAATGCACTGCTTTTGCTACTACTTTTTACTATTGCTATTTGTAACCACTAAAAATTCCTACAGAGTGAGAGATTGATCAGGCAGCCAATGTGTGCAAGTTAGTATACCCTAAACTCCATGTTCTGAAGGATGCTGCATGTAGCTATCCCAAACATTTCCATTAAACTCTATTTATCACAAGAGAAAGAAAGAAAAGAAAACAGACATCACAGAATCCAAGAATGATAATGCTGTAGATGTCATTGGGTACTAATAATACATGCACTAAAGTGAAAGAAAATCTCTTTTATAAATAATTATTTTATAGCTAGGTTTCTATTCAACAGTTTAAGGGAAGTGACATGTGAAACAAAATCACTTGTGGCTTTAAGCGTCCTTCTATATTTATCCAAGTCATAAGTAATGGATAAGCCTGTTAAATTATGAATGTCAGGACAAAAATTGGCTATTGCACATTTTAAGTGCTATCTAACTAAAATTCAATAATGTATACATTTATTATTTCACTCAATCAGCAAATATTGAAGAACTTATTGTGAGAAAGTTCTCGTTCAGACACTCAAGGCATAGCAGTGAGTGAAACAGAAACTCACACCACATCCATAGTGTTGCCTCTGAGTCCTTTCCTCCTTAAAACACACTTAAAAGTTACATTTCACAATTGCATTGTTAGAAAAATAAGAATATCAAATATAAAAATGTGTTTCAATCTAAAGTGTGTTTTTTTCTCCTGCTTTTTATACAAGTTGTTTTTAAATATATATTTTTAGAGAGAGAGAGTGGGAAAGAGGGATAGAAAGAGAAAAAAATGGGTGCACCAGGGTCTCTAGCTACTGCAAACAAACTCCAGATGCATCTGACTTTACATGGATACTGGGGAATTGAGCTGAGGTCCTTAGGCTTTGCAAGCAAGTGCCTTAACTACTGAGCCATCTCTCCAGCCCCTATTTGGCTTTTTAAAGAAATAAGTTCCTACATATATTATAGACCCTAGATACTATGTTGGCTGAAATAACAGAAATTCCTATCAGGTAAAAAATCTATCCTCAAGGACCTTACAATTAATAGTGGGAAGTAGCAAATAGAAACAATAAATGTTGGACATAATTATACATTAAAAGATAAAAAATTTCAAGGAAAATTTATTATTATTATTGGTTTTTCAAGGTAGGGTCTCGCTCTAGCCCAGGCTGATCTGGAATTGACTATGTATTCTCAGGGTGGCCTCAAACTCATGGTGATCCTCCTATCTCTGATTTAAAGGTATGTGCCACCACTCCTGGCAAGGAAAATTTAAAGTAGTTTATGTCAGGGGTTGTATGTGTAATTTTAATTAGGATTGTCAAGAAAATTCTTGAGCAAGTGGTATTTGTATAAAGCTGAATTTTACTTGAATGATGTTATTTTGACACCTAATAATTATATCCACTAAATTATAAAATTATTATTGTTTCTTTTTTTGAGACAGGGTCTTGCTATTTAGTTCTGGCTAACCTGGAACTTTCTATATACATCAGGCTGGCTTTGAATGCTCAGCAACCCTCCTGCCTTTGCCTAAGTTTTAGGATTACAAACATGCACCACTATATCTTTCTGCTTTTCAACTTTTCTTTTTTGATGTGTGGTTGTGTGTTCACACACATGTTGTGTAAGTGTGAGTGTGTAGGTGACATAGAGTGTATGTGGAGGGCAGAGGTGAGAGGATGACTTTGGGTGTCAGTCCTAGAACTTGTTTGAGACAGGCTCTCTCACTGTTCACTACTGCATTTATTAAGCTAACTGGCAAGACAGCATCCAGGTTCTTACCATTTCCACCTCTTGTCTCTCAGCAAGCCTGCACTGGAATCACACTCACCACTGTGTCCAGCTTTATGTGAGTTCTGGGGTCCAACCCAGGTACTCAAATTTGTATAACCAGAACTTTATTGACTTAGCCATCTCCTCAACCCTATTTTTGTAGAGTTTAAAGGAGGACTTGTAACTACAAACACAGTTACTGTAAAAATAAAATGTTTATATGGACATGAACAACAGTATCTACTGTTTTTGTATCCTTATAACTACATACAGGGAAATGAACAGAATATAAGAAAACTTAAAATGTGGAGTTGGAAAGTTTCAAATATATTTTCAAATATCCTTACTTGCTCTATGAAAGAGTTTTCCAGCAGAGAATAAAAGAAAAAGATAACGTATTTCCCTGAAATTTCATGTTTGAATACTTTTTTTCACTTCAAAGATAAAATACATTGTTTATGAAGTCAACCTTCCCATTTTCCCTGGAAGAATGATTTCCATTACAAACAGACCTAATACAGCATCACATTTGTAAGTATCCTGTCAACCACAGAAACATAGATTTGACCCTGGTGGTCCTCAAATAATATCTCTGAAGATTCATTGGCATATAATCCAAAGTCAAGGGTGTTAAAAGCCAGTCAGAGGGCTGGAGAGATGTCTTAGCAGTTAAGGAACTTGCCTGTGAAGCCTAAGGACCAGGTTCAGTTCCCCAGTACCCACATAAGCCAGATGCACATGGTGGCACATGCATCTGGAATTTGTTTGCAGTGGTTAAAGGCCCTGAGGCACCCATTTTCTCTCCCTCTCTTTTTACTCTCTCTCTCTCTCATAAATAAATAAATACTTTTTAAAAGAAACAGCCAGCCAGACACTCTTTTTTGCTATAGGAGATAATTTCTGATACTCTGATCCTGACATATCTAGTTGCATTGTGATATGAGTCTAGAATCAACCTTGCACTTCAGCATTACCATGTTTTATCTGTACTCCCATGTTTTCCCTTGGAAAAATCAATAGTAAGAAATTTGTACATTTTGTTGATCTGGTATTCCTTTTCTACAAAAAATTAAGAATTAGTCTATTATAACACATGTGCGTGGACACACATAGACTGCTGGGTGTGGTGGCACATGCTGGAATCCCAGCACTTAGGAGACTGAGGTAGGAAGATAGCTGAGAGTTCTAGGCCAGCCTGGGCTACAGAGTGACTTCCAGGTGAGCCTGGGTTAGAGTGAGACTTTGTTTTTAAAAGCCAACACACATGCACAATAAACACACAACATCATCATAGTCTTACATCAATTCACAGTTGCTTATCTGGAGAGTTAAGTTTGCATGTTCCTTAAAGCCCCAACTTTTTCTGCCCTCCCACCCCATTAAAATTAGGGTTAGGTTTGCTCTCTTTGGAAGGGGACATGTCAGCATTGAATTTAGCATTGAGCATGCTTCCATGAGTACTGCATCTCACCCAGCCCCACAGTGATCATTTTAAAGAGCAGCTTGTTTCCTCAGGAAGCTTTTGTGGTTGACCAAGAGATACGTTATCATTCATAAGCACCCACCTGCTCGGTATGGCTCTTAAAAAAAAGGGTTCTTACTGACTTTTACAATTTCTCTTCATTCCTCCTTTACACGATCATCCTTTGCAAGGACATTAACTTCTTAAAGCCCCCTTAGCAAAATATGGCTGCAAGCTGGAAATGGGGAGATTTGTAAACTATAGAAAATATCCTGAGCCAAGCAAGGCAGGAATGCTCTGCAGCCTAGATTCTGTGGTGACTCGGGAGGAATACACTGCTCGGCAGCAGGCAGCCAGTTGGATGTCCCATGCTTAACATGTTCTGATACCTTGTTCAGGCGTTTTATTTCACATTCGTAATATTCCTTCTTTGTATTTGTAAAAGCGTTCTTTTCTTTCAAAAGCTTATTCTCTTTCTTCAATTCTTGTAATTCTTCATTTAGGCTTTCCTTTTCTTTCTGAAGTAAAGAGCAAGAAAACAAGACCCAAGTCAAAAATTAATAAAGGAAATAATACTGTAGATAGAAATCCCAATAGATTAGCTTTTGTGGGCAGATAAAGGGGTCATCCTCCCCCAAATAGAATACAATCAAAGCCTGCAAGACTTTCTCTAAAAATCCATTTGAATAATACTTTTTTGGGGTAGAAGACAGGGTTAGGACTGAACATATGAACATATTTTTTAAACTATTTATTTGAGATTATATACATATGTAAATGTATAGATAGATGATAGATAGATAGATAGATAGATAGATAGATAGATAGATAGATAGTCTGGGAATGAGGGTGCCAGGACCTATATCCACTGCAAACAAACTCCAGACACATGCACCACCTTGATCATTTGGCTTGTGTGGGTTCTGGGGAATCAAACCTGGGTTCTTTGGCTTTGCAGGCAAATACCTTAACTGCTAAGCCATCTCTCCAGCCCTGAACATACTCTCTTTTATTAAATCTGGTGGAATTTCTTAAAACTTTGCTGTCCCTGGGGGATTGGAATCAAAATTCCCAACCTCACATTCAATGGTTAAATAAATAGATCAGTATTAATCTATTTTCTACTACTAATGATAGATAAGTAACTGGATAAAACAACTGAAAGTACTAAAAAAGAAAGTCATTGCAACAAAGTGATACCATTTCAAAACTCAATCTGTACCAGTATGAAATAGAGGCAGGAAAAGGAAATAAGGTTTATGCAAACAAGAACCATACTCTGAGCACAGCATTGCTATGATTGCCATTTCTAAAAGGAAGAAATCCACCATGCCAATTGTCATCATGCTTCCACATTTAGACCATCACCAAAATTGTGTTGTTATAACTAGCTGTAGGATAGTTTCATAGATAATGATGGGCTCCTGATTGAGGCAGTATGTCTCTCATCTCTTTGTATTATGTACCAGATAGTAATATAGTGTGCAGAAAATTGGGTTCTTAATGAGATTTCAGGATAGTAAAGTAAACATTGCAGAATATAAGTAAATTAAGATGGGAAATAGCTAATATATAGATTATGGTATGTTATTTTCATCAAATCCTAATGCAATGACTGTATTTAAGAAATGTACTTTAAGCAAAGCACTTTCATTAAAAGTGGAAACATTTCTATTTGCTCATATTTAAACAGGATGACTTTATACACTTAGAAAACTAGTCGATCAATTTCTAATTCAGCATAATTTAAGAAAAAAATTATTTCAAAAACAAAACAAAACAAAAACAAAAACAAAAGAAAGAACATGATCCCAATGCATGAGAGAAAATTACTAAAATCCTGGCCAGGGCATAAGTGGAAAAGAAACTGCTAACCTCTGTTTCCTGGCTTGCCACAATAAAGTCCCCAGAAAGGTAGGGAAGCCTATACTTACAGGCATTTTAACCATCCTGTAGGAGAAAAGACATTCTAAAGAAAGACACCGCTGCTCTTGCCTTTGGCTATCATCAGCCTACTGAGAAGATGACCCCCAGAATTGGAACTTCCCTAGGCATCTCATGCTGGGGAAAGGAAAAGGTTGGGGCTCTTGTGTCAGCCAGAACTTGTCTCCCAGGAAGATATTTCACACCATTCAGACAATCTTCCAGGACAGATTGGAGCTGGAAATAATGATGGGTCAGTGGGGTTGGACCAGTTAAGGTTGGACACTTTAACCAGGACTGCTTAGTGATATATCGCTTGTCCTCCATTTAAACCTAAACCTTACTCGGTTCCCCAAGATGGAATTGGAAGGAGGGGGGTCACTGGACCTCTCTGTTTGCTCTTCTTCCCAATGTGGCCACATTGAATATGTGTCCTTTCTCTACCTGTCACTATTACTTATCTTTTGAATTGACCTATTGAAGATGAATGGCTGAGCCTAGCTCATTAAGGTCATCAGGACCCCAAGCTTATACCATAAAAGCTCTGGGAATAGCATTGTATACTGACTTTTGACATCTTAAGATTTGTGCATGTTTTAAAGTATTGTCAAAAGCTCAACAGTTAGTTGTAAGACTTCACGAATGAAAGTATTTGTCTTCCTTGGCAAAACTAAATGAGAGGTCATAAAAACTTAACATCCTTGTTCATTTTCTGACATAGCCATGCAATGTAGTCCAGTGACTAAAGGTAAAAGCAGGAAGAAAAAGAACCATGAGGCAGGTGAAACTGCCTTCTTACTATCCTATGCCTGCCTCTAGTACTCAGCAGAGACTGAAGAATGCAGATATGGGAAGACCGCATTCAAGTCCCCTTTAACAGGGAGTACTTCCTCCATCCACCTAATGTCTTCACACCTCAGATTTTTCCATCTTTAACATGGAAAAGGTACTAGAAAGCTCAGAACTTCAAATGAGACAAAAAGAGCAAGGGCTTTTTAAATGTTAGGTGCACCTCTGGAATCCTAGCATTTGGGAGGCGGAGACAGGAGCATCACTAGTTCAAGGTCAGCCAGTTCAAGGCCATCCAGGGAGAGCCAAGGAGTGAGATCTTCTGTCTAAAAATGAAACAAAAAACCTTTCTGATAAAATGTTACATATTTTTATGATTAAGAAATAATACCAGGACCTGGAGAGATGGCTTAGCACTTAAGCACTTGCCTGTGAAGCCTAAGGACCCTGGTTCCAGGCTCAGTTCCCCAGGACCCACGTAAGCCAGATGCACAAAATGGTGCATGCATCTGGAGTTCTTTTGCAATGGCTGGAGGCCCTGGAGCACCCATTCTCTCCCTCTCTCTCATAAATAAATGAATGAATAAATAAATAAATAAATAAATAAATAAATAAATAAATAAATAAATAAAATTTAAAAATTTTTTAAAAGTAATACCCATTCCTTTAATCCCAGCACTTGGGAGGCAAAGGTAGGAGGATTGCCATGAGTTCTAGGCCACCCTGAGACTATTCCAGGTCAGCCTGGGCTAGAGTGAGACCCTATCTTGAAAAACCTTAATAATTAAATAAGTAAATAAAAATAAAAAACCTACTTGTAATATTCTGTCAACAGAAAAGTTACATATAGAAATAGTGTTGCCTTAGTATGGTGAGGTATCACTACTCATAATAGGGAAAGCAAAACAAACAAAAAACCTGGTTTTCTCCTGGGCTGAAATGCTCTACAGCGCTCTCACCCAGTCCAGGGACTCTTTGGGGTGAGCAGACATACTGCCACTGTTAGCAGTGCAGGACACCTGGCGCTTTTTGTGGCTGGGAAGACATGCTTCCCTCTACCCATCTCCCTTCCCATCTTCTCCGCCAGTCCCAGGTCTGGCTCAGCGGGGAGCTCATTTCCTCCGAGGCCCTGTCTACCTCCCTGTGCCTGGGCGCCCGCCGCTCCACCTGAGTCTCTGAGTCACCTCGTTCCACAGGTCGCTGGGGCTCTGACCAGGCCTTCGCTCCTTCTCCAGGTTGCGCAGGATGCCTTCTGCCACCGCCAGTTTCGTTTTCAGCTCGGAGACCTGAGGAGGCGGATCAGACACAGATGCAGACACTACTTTTTCCATCAACCCAACCCCATGCACTTGGGAACAGAGGCACCACTCATCTCCCTCAGGGAAGAAATTCTACTTCCATCCACCCCAAAGTGGAGCAGCGTATTGCATTTTTGCTTTTGTTGCTGTAGTTTGTTGTTTTGTTTTTGTTTTTCAAGGTAGGGTATCACTCTAGTCCAGGCTGACCTGGACTTCAATCTGTAGTCTCAGGCAGGCCTAGAACTCAGAGTGATCCTCCTGCCTCTGCCTCCCGAAGTGCTTAGATTAAAGGAGTGCGCCACCACGCCAGTCTTGGATTTTGAAAGGAGCTTGCTTGGCTACATGGCGGAGAAGCACACAGCTTGCACCCCCCAACCCGCAGCCGTCCTCCTCCCCCCATTCCTCTAAATCCTCTAAATCTAACTTCTGAGTACACCTCATCTGATACATTATAGATGCTTCTTTCGACCTGGGAATTAGACCCTCTTTAACACGTGTGCCACACACCCTTCAGAAAAGCAGCAGAAACATTACATCTAAGGTCACTGTCCAAAGCTTGGACATCCAAACTTCCCAGCATGGATACCACTAAGTCACCCTAATGGGATCATTGTCTTCCCTCATCTAAGTTGAATACTTCTCAGTATCAAAATAGGGAAGAAAAGTGCAGTTCTGTTGTGTTACTCACTTGTGGTCAGGTTTCTTAATTCTGAATTATTTAGGAGAATTTACTTTCTCTGTTCTCTCTTTTTGAAGAAGAATGCTTTGAAATAAAGATTAGACTTTTAACCTCTTACAGGAACTTTTCTCCAAAAAGTTCCTTTGTTGCTAAAGCCACAGTGTGTGCACTTTACAGAGAAGGGGGTGAGGCATTTCTCTTCTGACTTCATCTCTGGAAGCACCTGATGCTGTTCCTGCCGAAATCATCACCACCACCACGCCCTCATGGATTTGACGCTGACCTAAACTCAGTAACACCTGTGTGTGTGGCTGCGTGGAGCGAAGCAGAGGCTGGGCTGAGTGAAGTAGGAGATCCATGAAGATCTCATGGGACATCTCTCGAACTGGGCTCCAAGTACTGAATCTTCAGAACCCAGAGGCGAACAATGCACTGTCCCCTCCAGAAAACCTCTCTGTAATGGCCCAACCAGGAATGGGTAAAAGCTCAACTCGACAGGCGCTTACCTTTGTTTTATATAACTCTTTCATACTTCTAAACTGCTGATCCCATTGCTGGTTAACTTCCAGGAGCTGAAATGATGAAAATGTGGTGAATCAGCACAAGGTTTCTGCCCACTTGGGAATTTAGGAAACATTGGAATCACTTTTTGAGGTTACTGAGCTTTTAGAAGTCGTGGATGAAGAAAGCATTCCTTCCAGCAACTTCTGCGTGGGCTGGCACGATTTTGAGGCAGGATAGAAAGAAAAGGAAAATTACGGGGACAAAGAAGTGAGAGGACCCTTCTCACCCCAGAGTGTGGTTGAAGCCCCTTGCCAGCTGACTCAAGAATTCCAGCACAATTCATCAAGCTTGCTGTCGGGGTGCCTACAAGGAGACAATGACCCTTTTGTGCAGAGGTCCAAGTGTATATGGAGTTCTCCTTTCTTGGCCGTAAGCCTGCAATTTTCCAGGAATCTCACCAGAAATCCCATTTATTGTGAAAGACATATCTTATACCTGATGTTTCTTCTTATCAAATTACAATTGAACACAAGGTACCTCCAGAGCCACTCTATAATTTCACTTATTGAAGAGAAAAACATTTCTTATTTCTTAAATATTTTATTTATTTAATTGAGCTACAGTGAAAGAAGCAGAGAGAGAGAATGGGTATGCCAGAGCCTCCAGCCACAGCAAATGAACTCCAGACACATGCGTCACCCTGTGTAACTGGCTTAGGTGGGTACTGGGGAATCAAATCTGGGTCCTTAGGCTTTGCAGGCAAGCACCTCAACCACTAAACCACCTCTGCAGCCCAAAAGAAAATAATTTTGGCAAAAATGCATTGAGTTGTAACTGAGAGCCACCAAAATGGTATATATGGCTGTTGCTAGGCATTAGATGCCAGTCTTTAGAATACATACCTACAGCCACACTCACACCCACTCACACTCATGGCCACACCCACATTCACATCCACATACTCACACCCACTCCCATACCCACATCTACTACACCCATTCACACCCACACTGACATTCACATTCACACTCAAACCCACACACCTACAACATTCGCACTTACATCCACACCCATGCTCACACACTCAAACCCACACAAACACCTATAGCACCCACACCTGCATCCACACTCACACTCACATACACACACCCCACCCACACTCACCCACCCCCACACTCACCCACAGCCACACTCATCCACACTCACACTCACACTCATCCACACCCACACTCACACACCCACACTGACACTTCATTCTTTCATTCACTTCATTCATTAATCCATGCTTCATTCTTTCCTGAGTGCTACTCCTCATATTACCTTCTATGTTTAAATCTGTGTTAAACTTTCTTTTTAATAAACTCTCAACTCTGCTTGATACCTTTCATTCTGAAGGACTGAGCCTTACTGAACAGAGTCGGGGACGGCTAAGGGATCTCCTCAGGCTGCTGGGCCCATCCTGGTCTGTGACCTTGCTACACTGCCACTGACATTCTCACTGGCCAGGTTTTAACCTTTCCATGACTGTTCACAAATGAAAAACAATAAGGCTCAGGTGTCAGCTGACCACTTTATCAGGAACTTTAAATTTTCATCTTCTTTGTTAAATTCAAGCAGAATCTGATTTAAAAAAAAAACTGTAAGTACTGAATTTTTGTAAGAATTATTACTGGACTGGAGAAATGGCTTAGCGGTTAAGGCAATTGTCTGTGAAGCCAAAGGACCCAGGTTCGATTCCCCAGGATCCAAGTAAGCCAGATACACAAGGGGCACATGCATCTGGAGTTTGTTTTCAGTGGCTAGAAGCCCTGGCATGCCCATTCTCTCTCTGTCTGTCTCTCTCCTATCTCTCTCTGCTTGTAAATAAATAAAAAACATTAAAAATAAAAAGAATTATTACTGGCAAGAAGACACTTCCAAACTTTTAAAATTTTCTGTATACATTTGTTTTGATTATTATAAAGAATTGTTAGTACACTGTTCTCAAAGAATTTATCTTAAAGCACAAACTTTTATTTGGTAATTTGCTTACAGTAAAGTGCTTTAGGAAACTGTATCATTTACATATACATGCTCAGTGAACAAACACCATCTTTTTGAATATAGATTTTCAGAATAATAGTTTTAGTCACAAGATAGTATTTAGAAATTGTTTAACCTACAAACACTTTAAGCATTTCAAAACCTTCCAATAATTAGGAAAAAAAAGAAACATCACTATGACTGCTGTTGGTTTCCTGTGAAGGGAAATTTCAATTTCCTACATTAAAATAAATGCCACCAATATGGGACAAACACCAGAAGATAATCACAATGAAAAAAAAATCAAATCAAAACATAACAAATCAAAAAAAAAGAAAAACCTAATCTAATGCAGAGTGGCAGTTAGCAGTTAATTCTCATGGTGCAATGAGATATAGTATACGGCTATTATATAACAATACCTCATCCATTGCCATTCAGGGATTAACATTCTTATGCATTATTCTGTAATGGCTCAGTAATTTTCCAGAAGAGAATAGTCTATGCAGTATCAAGGAGGTACCAATAAAAGAACATGAAATATACTATCAGTAGAGGAAAATGGGTAACATGTAGTAATATAACTGTTATACTTTTCATTTCCTGTTCTCTCAAGAAGAGTCAAGTGGTTACAGCACCCATTAAACTCAGAAAATGCAAACAGTATAATTAGCTGTATTGAAGCAGACAAGAACAGGGACAGCCTGGAAACCAAGGGTACCTCCTCTTACCCCTCCCTTCCTGATAGGGCAACACCCAGTACTTCTCCCATGGGTAGTTTGTGTACAACCATGTTCTGGTAGAAGGACAGATGAGAAAAGCCAGCTTAGACCAGTGTTGGATGTAAGGCAATGAAGACCAATCTGTTCTTGAAGTGACCAAACAGGAAAAACGTCTATTTACCATTTCATGTATATGGAAGACAGTGTGTACATATATGTGAAGGTATGTGATCCAAAACATCCTTGGGTATATGCTATCCTTTCTGTCCAACACAGTAAAGAGCCACGCCATTCTTACCCATAGGGATTGGCTCTCATCATTTCACCTAAACACATGTGTTCACTTGAGGCCGAAGTATCTTGTCTATGCTTTTAAACACAGTTTTAATAAATTAATACATTCAGTAATACCATATGATTTTGTCTAATTAGCTATTCATGATACAAAGAACCTTAACATTGTGTTCCCAGAAACCCCAAGACTTCCTCTGGCAACAGTCTCTGTTAACTCCCATTTTAGAAACAAACTTTTCTTCTAAGACAATGCTCTTTAACCTCCATGCATGTGGACACTCAACTCAGGAAGTCATAGCTCTTGCATTAACTGCTGAAAGCTTTTTGCAACTTAAGTTTCAAGGTGTTTCATTTGTGAGGACACTCGTGATAAGTTCACATGGTCCATGTGGAGGAAATATCAAAATTTTGAAACATTAGTATTATAGTTTGTCATTTTCATTTGTTATTGTACAAACATAGTTACAAAGGAATTTTATCTCAAAATAGCTCATTCATTCTGAGAGATTTACTAACAGAAATAAAAGACTCTGAAGACACTATTCATTCTTGCAAATAATGCATGGACAGGTGGCTTTAATATTTCTAAATTACCTCTTTTCTCTGTTTCTCCAAGCACCTTATCTTTCGTTCAAGAGGATTTGTGAAGTTCTTTCTTGATAGGGAACTCTTCAATGTAAAAAGAAAAAAAGAATATGACTAAGAAATCTATAAAATCAGCAGAACTGTTGCTCTGTAGCCCCCCCCCCACATGCATTTAGATAAATTGTTCATTAAGGTTTCTAAAATTTCTCACCTTGAAATAAGAGAATGCGTAACTCTGTGCTTGGCATGCATAAAGCCCTTGGGTTCAATATATTTATCACAGAAGCATGCTGATATATTAGCTTAATATTTGATTAATATTTTTAGTTATCAAAATAATTCATTAAAAAATTATAACCAAACAAAACCATTACATGTAGTGAACATGCACAAACTTGATTCTGAAAGTACATTAAATTAACTATCCCTTATGATCATGACACCAGTATGTTATAGAAATGGACAAAGCTATCTAGCCTTATGCAAGTTCACCAGCTTTATGAATAAAGCTATTTGGGTACAAGTTTAGATTAGTAATAAATTTGAGGCATAATGAAAAGCTGATAAATTTTCACTTCAGTTATTTTTCTCTTGGGGATAGGGATGCTCATTGAAAGAAAACACCAGTATTCTGAAAACTGCCTGCTGTATAGCTGACTAGACCAGCAATATTCAGTTACAGAAAGGACTGTTTTTTTTTTTTTCCATTGTACCTGAATATATTTCTTAATATCTCATCTGAGTAACCACAAAATACCATAAATTGGGTGCTGGAATTTCAAGTAGTTCCTTCATTAGAAATTATTTAGAAGACTGTATTTTTCTATCATATTTATGTCCCATTATTTTAGAGTTGATGATATTTTATACCTGAAAGTATGCTATTACCAATTTTTAAAACTTCTTTTAGAGTCATGTTGAATTAAGACCACAGTTCAAAAGTGACAGTCTTTGGTGGGTCACTACACTGAGCATGACTTTTTTGCCTTTCACCTCCAGAAGCTGGATGGGTTGAAGAAAAAGCATGATGCCAAAACCCAAGGGACAGTACCTTTGGTCTTGAAATTGAACTTTCTCCTTGGGAGGAAGACCTCTAAGAAACCAGACCCATTCTGGATTAGAGCTGATTAAACATGAAGAAACCTTGGCCTAGGAAAGACTATGGGTCAGGATGTTCTGAACTCTGTAAGGCAGAGGGATGGTGAGGCAGGATTCTAGACTAGTGGTGCTCTCCCCAGCAGCACGTCAGCATCACTAGTGAACTTGGAGAACATAAAACACTCGCACTCTTGACTAGCCCTAGGTAACCATGATTCCTGCAAAAATTCAGTATTATCAATCTTGGAAATTTAACTTTGGGTCTTCAAAAGTCCTCCTTGGGCTGGAGAGATGGCTTAGCGGAAAAGGTGCCTGCCTCCTAAGCCTAAGAACGCTGGTTCCAATCTCCAGCTGTTCCAATCTCCAGGTCCCATGTTTAGCCAGATGCAGTGATGCAAGGGCGCAATGCTGCACTTGACCACAAGGGGGCACACACATCTGGATTTCATTCACAGCATCTGAGAGGCTGCTGGTGCACCCATCTCTATCTGTCTTCCTCTCCCTCTCTCTCTGTCTCTCTCTCTCTCAAAAAAAAAATCCTTCTCTACGGCTGGAGAGATGGCTTAGCTATTAAAGGTCCTTGCCTGTGAAGCCTAAGGACCCAGATTCTATCTCCAGGTCCCACCTAAGCCAGATGCACATGGTTGTAGTGGCTAGAGGTCCTGGCATGCACATTCTCTTTCCCCCTCGCCCTCTGTCTCTAATAAATAAATAAAAATAAAAACTTTTAAAAAGTCCTCCTCTATTTATGAGTAGACAGTGAATCTTTGCTTCTGAGGATCCAGATATCAAGCAAAAAGACAATGTGCTTTTTTCCTGATTCGTGAATAACCTTCTCGAGCAAAAAATTAAAACAGTTTAACTCTTGATTTTTATTTATTTATTTTTTTATTATCTTTGTTTTTGTTTTTGCAAGGTAAGGTCTCACTCTAGCTCAGGTTGACCTGGAATTCACTCTGTATTTTCAAGTTGGCCTTGAAATCATGGCGATCCTCCTACCTCTGCCTCCCAAGTGCTGGGACTAAAGGCATGCACCACCACGCGCAGATTTGATTTTAATTTGTAAATAGAATTTAAACACTAAGTCTTCAAGAAAACTTTTTTTGTAACTGTAGGAATACTAACTTCTGAAATTCAAAAAAAATACTCCATTATACCTGGGGTAAGTAAGGGAGAGAAGATGGAACCACAAATAATAAGAATAGTTTAAGCCAGGCATGGTGGTGCACGCCTTTAATCCCAGCACTTGGGAGGCAGAGGTAGGTGGATCACTATGAGTTGGAGGCCACCCTGAGACTACAGAGTGAATTCCTGGTCAGCCTGGGCCAGAGTGAGACCCTACCTTGAAAAACAAAACAAAACAAAACAAACAAAAAGAATACTTTGTAAGGTATAAATGTAGCATCAAGCATTTCCATGGAGACAATCCACATTCTGTCATGGTTTTCATGTCTCAGGTGTATGTAAAAATGAAGAAATAACAACCAGATATGAAAGTATTTGTATTTGGGGTAACTTTCCAAGTGTATTTATTTTGTTTTTCAGTTGCTAATGAAAGCTAATGTAAAGGTATTTAAGTCATTGGGTTCTAGCAAGGGCCTTCTTATAGATTCCTTGTAAACTATTTTCTACAATTATTTCCTATTATATACAATCTTGTTCAACATATCTGGGTATTCTTCTCTCTATCATAACATCCATATCAACTTCAATATATTAAAATGGTGACACTACTAAATTAAATATCTGAATGATCAAAAAAACCCACATAGTTTCTCATTATGTTTTGATTATCTCTTTTAAAAATTAAGGAAGGGCTGGAGGGATGGCTTAGTGGTTAAGATGCTTGCCTGCAAAGCCAAAGGACCCAAGTTCTATTCCCCATGACCCACGTAAGCCAGATGCACAAGGGGACACATGCATCTAGAGTTCTTTTGCAGTGGCTGTAGGCCCTGGGGCACCCATTCTGTCTCTCTCTCTCTCTCTCTCTCTCTCTCTCTCTGCCTCTTTCTCTCTCTCAAATAAATACATAAATAAATAAATAAAAATAAAATATTTAAAAATTAAGGAAGCACTTTAATTAATAAATTAACTCAAAGAGAAACATTTATTGTAGTAGCCAGACACTATGGTATTGATTGTGAGAATGTAAATATTTTGCTATACATATTCTATTGCTATATGTTTTATTTCTAATCACATCATTATAGTAGTCTTGTTAGATGTTACATAAAACCAAATTCCTGTCATTCAAAAGCAAAATATTTAACAAATAGAGTTGGGGAGTTGAAAAGTATTTGGGAAAAATTAGTCCTGTTATTTTGTTACAAAAGATCTATACTCCAGTGTGTTTCAAGTCAACGTGATAGTCACTGACTATTTCTATGCCAAATAATACCGCTTAAAAACAGCAAGGTCTTAGAGAAGGCAAAGCAACCCTCAGTATTCTCTTCAATCATAACACAGTCAACTTGGACATGAGATCAAGGTTGGATTCAGCCAGCACACCAGATAGTTTTCCTTACCTCTGTGGGTTCTGCATAAGTCTCTGCAGTGTTCTTACCAGCTGTGCTCTCGGAAGACATGGAAGCTGTTTTTCCGTGAGTCTTGCAAAGCAGAAAGATAGAAAGAAGTCTTTTGTGGTGTCTTTTAGCATGGGAACAAACACGCAAATTTTGAGAGGGGGAAAAAAACCCACATCACTCACTGTGAATTCATTTTAGAAAACAATAAATTTTCATTAAAATGGAGCTAAAGTGACTTGGCATGTCAATTCCACAGAATAAAGGTACAAGAACAGAAACTGATTTTATTCACTTCCATGTAAGAGGGATTTCCCAGGATGTCTCAAGGAGACAGGCTGTGACTAAGACATGGGCTGATTAGGCTTGTATGTAAATTGTCATTCTTCCTTTACTGGTAGTTTCTCCCACTGGAGGAGGAAGTTACCACCACAGAAAGGCTAGGCAAAACCTACTTTTTCCTCAGCAGCCCAGCCACCAAGAATCTATTGTACTTCCCAGAGCAATTAGGTAACTGTTGACTTTTTCACTGCTTGATTTCACATTTTCCTGCAGGCCTGATTTTCTGGCAATGTCTTCTAAATGTGAGTTTAGCTGTGTAGAACATAATGAGCCATGCATAATTCTGAAAGTGCCACCAATTATCATGGAAATAAAGCAGAAATTCATTCATTACAATGAAAAGAGAGTATTGCTTGCAAATCAAATCTTCTGTATTGGCAGAAAGGTTAAATGTGGTTCTCAGATTATAAACATTATTTCCATAGGTCAAGGGGAGAGTTTTAAAATTTGGAAAAATCACTTAATCTTTTTTGCTCTAATATTTTAGCTTTAGTTGGTGTGCTGTTGTCATGTTACAGGTTTTTTCAGGTAATGGTACACTAGGTAAGTACCGGGGATAAAAATGTAGAAATGACAGATAGTCAGAGCTATACTAGTGACTTGTGACTTCTGGACTTGAGGATTGTGGGGGGGGGAAGAAGAGGCAAAGAACACAAACAAGGGAAGAATGTGTTTGTGAAAAGAAAAGAAAATCAGTTAAGTCTAATCTTTCATGGCGATAACAGGATAATAGGATAAAGCCTAAATCTCCAGAAATGCAAATCCTTTAAGAAAAGTAAATGAATAAAATCTGCCTCTCCCCCTTACTACTCCTCTCCATCTCTGAAATCCCTTCTCCTTACTCTCCCTCTTCATCTGACTCCCCCTCTCCTTACTATCCCTCTTCATCTGACTCCCCCTCTCCTTACTATCCCTCTTCATCTGACTCCCCTCTCCTCTCCTTACTATCCCTCTTCATTTGACTTCCCCTCTCCTTACTATCCCTCTTCATTTGACTTCCCCTCTCCTTACTATCCCTTGCCACAGTACTTTCACCCAAGCTCCTGCTGTCCTCAATTCCCTCCACATCCTGAGATGAGTCATGCTGCCTCCAGCCCTGTGCCTTTGAATATCTCCCTTGTTAGGTTTGCCCAGTAGCTTATTGACCACAAAATCTGTCTAATACCTCTTTTGCCTCTGATCTTATCTTCTACCCAGTCAGGAAGAAGCATTGCAAACCTTACAATTGTGTATTTCTATGTTCCTTTATTCATCTTTGTATTCCTTGTACCCTAGCACTGACAAAGTGTTTAACACATTGTGCTGAATGAATAAATTGATGAACGGATATCTGTACTGTATAGTGTGGACTTTTCCTTGGTGTGTGTTATTTACTTCCTGCTATTTTCTCTGCCTCTTTTCTTTTTTAAAATTATTGTTATTATTGTTATTAACATATTTTACATATTAACATCATGTGTTGGTACCCTCTTTTCCCTTGTCCCTGTCCCCATTCCGTTGGAACACTTCTCAGTGGGGTGGCAGTTATTCCCTATGGGTTGGTGGTTTATGTGTTGTGGAAGCAGCAGTCAGTTATTTTGGGGGGAGGGAATGCCTCTGGGCATAATGGCTTAACCTGTGGCCCTTACAATCTTTCTGTCCCTTCTTCCACAAAATTCCCTGAGCCGTGGTGGGTGAGATTTAAGTCTATTTCAGTGATGAGCTCTTAGGAGCTGCTGGATCTCTGCCTTGGTAGGTGTTGAGATCCTACCTGGACTAGAGTGAAACCCTACCTCTAAGAATCAAACCAAAAAAAAAAAAAACAAAACAAAAAAACTTTAATGTAATAACATTTTTTCTCCTCCAAAATATGCACATATACCCCCACGCCTGCACACATACACAAACACACTCACAGTAGTTGTACATAATTCAAAACTCCCTTCAGGCTTATCTTTGTATTAGATCATAGTAATGTAGTAGGTTTGGCAACATTAACCTAGTAAAAGGGTTTGAAAGTACATCTCCTTGTCAGAACAGACTGTTCTTGGCAGTTGTAGTTTCTGGGGGTCTCTCCTCTAAGAACTCTTGAATGAATGAATACTCATTGTTAAATATGATGGCTTCTATCCTGTGGGAATTTATAACTTTACAATTCTCATCACGAGTCATTTGCTTCTTCACTTATGAAGATTAACAACAAACAGATTTTCTATTAACTTGAAAACTATATGTACGAAGAAACAACTTTTCTAGAGGACCCTACATTTGGATTGAGAAAAATGGAACGTTAAAAAAAATATTTTTATTTACTTCTTTATTTGAGAAAGGCAGAGAGAATGGGCATGTCCGGGCCTTCAGGCACTACAAACAAACTCCAGGTGCATGTGCTATGTGCCACTTTGTACATTGGCTTAAGTGGGTACTGGGGTATTGAACCTGGGTCCTTAGACTTCATAGGCAAGTGTCTTAACTACTAAGCCATCTATTGAGCCCATACATTTATGAATTTTTAAGGGCCTGCATTAATTAGATAGGAGAGGGAGAAACTAGACTTAACCAAAGTTCTACCTGTGGTGTTAGATTAGCTTGCTTCATACTTCAGCTTGGCCGCTGCTGGTTTGTGACTGTGGGTCAGATGCTTCAGTAATGTAATACTCAACTCCAAGATAACACAGTGGTGTAAGGGCATTTTCCTCTTTCTACAGTGGCCGTTAGTGATAAAACATGTAAAAGCTTGGATAATAATAACATTAATTTGATCTTATGAATAAGATAATCAATTAAATTATATAACAAAAAGGAAAGGACTATCCATAATTTTGTATCACTCACTATGTTCTTGGAATTGAGTGAAAACCAAAGGAAATTAGCAAAAGTCCCTTTTTACCATGAAATACATATATATATATATGTACATGTATATATATATAAATGTAGGCACAATATTATATACCAATTGTATAAAAAACTAGACAATAAATGAAAGAAAACAGTTATTTTATAGGGACAATGAACCAATAAGAGTTCAGAGAGAGAGAACTCATTCTCAAGCTTTCAATTATAGAAAGATTTGTGATTCTCTCTGAGCCTTGAGGAGCAGATAAGATTTGACAGATTTTAAAATCTGAGATGTACAGTTGTAAAGGAAACAACAGTACAGAGGAAAGGTTATAATGAGTCCATCTTCTTTTAAAACCATTTTATTTATTTATTTGAGACAGAGAGAGAAAGAGGCAGACAGAGAGTAAGTAGGGGCATGCCAGGGCCTCTTTCCACTATAAACAAACTCCAGATGCATGAGCCACCTTGTGTATCTGACTTTATGAGGGTACTAGGGAATCAAAGCTGGGCCATTAGGTTTTTCAAGTAAGCACTTTTAACCACTGAACAATCTCTCCAGCCCTAGTGAGTCCATCTTAATTAGAATAGGGTTCAAGTGGTTTCATGAATAAAATTATGTAAGGTTTTCAATTTCAGATTAAGAACTTTCCACCTTATATCATAGGGAGCTACTGATGACATATAGATATATTATCTACTAACAATACAGGTTAGTAGATGGTAGTAAAATAATATTTAAAATATCTAACAGCTCATGGCCATCAAAATATCTAACAACCAGCTCGCAGGAACTCAGAGCTGATCACACAGGGACTCAAGAACCCCATGCTAATTGCCAACTTGTCATGTCTAGAGGGATGCTGCCAAGTTTCCTCTGTCTCCATATGTCTTAAACTTATTACCCATAATAACTGATGAAATCTTTTATTCTCCAGATAAAAAATCTCAGAGTCATTTTTGACTTCTATTTTATCTCACTCTATATTAAATTTCTATGAATATTTTATAGGCTCTTTGACCAGCAAAGCAATAGCTTCTCATTGCCTCAAGAGCTTGAAGAATTTTCAGGTTAAGGCAATGAGGCATGCCTTTAAAAAATTTGTTGAAAAGAAGAGGTTAAACGTTTGCTTCCTGACTTAATCACAGGAACATTTTTAAGAATGTGTGTAGTGGTGCCTGATCTCTGTCTCCTTTTCATTTTCTGCTTCCATTATTCCACTTGTCATGTGACCTTGTGCAAGATAGCCAGCAACCTTGGACTGACAGCAAGTCATCATGACCTGCCTGTCAGATACTTAACTCCCATTCTCAATATAGAAGTTATTGTGAGGCTTTTAAATATTACTTTTTGTGACTCCTCTGCTCAGAGCCACTCAGTGGCATCCTATATGACTTGGAATAAAAGAAGAATTATTTTTTAAAATTAATTTTTAATGTTAGAAGAAAACAATGAGGTGAATTGGGGCATTTTCACACACACACACACACACACACACACACACACACACACACACACACATATATAATTTCAAATTGTTGTTATTCACCTCCCTCTCACATTGCCCTCTCCTGTTCTCTGTTCCCCCCACCTTGCTGTTCCCTTTCTTCCATACAAAGAGTTCTCTCTTCTGCTTTGTTGTCACGTGGATTTCCCTCATTCCTTTCTGCCCCTTAAGATCTTTTCTTTTCCTTCCATGGTTCCCTTTGTACTTTCATGACATGTGCAAGAACTTGTATGCGCACACAAGCACACACATAAATTTAAAACTAGATTCTGCATATGAGAGAAAACATACGTTTTTTATGTTTCTGAGTCGGGCTTATTTTTCTTTTAACATAATGATTTTCAAGTCCATCATTTTCCCACAAATGTTACAACTTCAATTTTATGATTAAAATTATATTATTTTCTATTTCTTTTTTAAAAAATGTTTTATTTATTTGAGAGAAAGAGAGAGAGGCAGAGAGAAAGAGAAAGTGAGAGCAAGGGAGAGAATGGGAGCACCAGGGTCTCTAGCCACTGCAAACTCCACACACATGTGCCACTTTGTGCATCTGGCTTTACATGGGTACTGGGGAATTAAACCTTGGTCCTTTGGCTTTGCAGGCAAGTGCCTTAACTGATAAGCCACCTCTCCAGCCCAAGAACCACATTTTCTTTACCCATACATCTGTTGATGGGCATCTGGGCTGCTTTCCTTTTCTTAGTTATTGTGAATAGTATAGCAATAAACACAAATGTGTAAGTACCTTTGTGCTCTGAGGACTTAAATCCTCCAGGTACATGTCCAGTAGTGATATAACTGGATCATATGGCAATTCCAATTTGAGGTTTTTTTTTTTTTTTTTTTTAATACCTGGTAGTGAATGAATTTTTTAGATACTTCCAAAGCACAGGATTTTTTTCTGAAGGTAGGTTAAATGGTAACACGAAAATACAGTCCTCCTAGGCAGGACAGCAGTGCAGGGAGGGAAGAACAAAAAGAGAAAGGAAGGGAGAAGAAAAGGGAGGGAACAAAGCATGGATATGGAGTAACACATGGCAACTCCTTCACAGTCTGGCCTGAGCTGGCCCCAGAGTCTCAGTGTGGGGAACATTACTGACATTTACAGGAACCACTGGAAGCAGGTGAGATGTGTAACCCTGAAATTTCCAGAATGCCCCACTCTGACCTTGGAAGTGAGTCATTTCTGAGTAGGAAATGGAGAAATAGTGTTATGCTTCCCAGGGTTGTGTCTTGGCTCCCCTGGTACAAGGATCCACGGCACCTACTTCAGGCCAAGGTGCCATGACACATCTTCTCCCGGTTCAGGATGGTCTAGGGAGAGCTGACTGTGACTGATATTGCTTTCCCCCAGGAGCCCTGACTAGAATGGTCCAGAAAAGGACTGAGGGGAATAGACTATGGATACTGCTTTGGAGCACAGAGACTTGGCATGAGGGGAGGGTCCTTGGCTTGGTTACTTGTAGGTTTGCCTTGGCAGCGTTTGTCCCATTTGGGAGGCCTGGTCTCCAGACCCCTAGGTCGTGATGTTCCATAGCCTGAGTCTCGATGCTACAGTCCCCAATAGTCCTCAGTTATCCTTCTGTATGGAGGCTGATTCCATGACAATGTGGCTGCCAGTTCCTTAGCAAAGAAGTGTCTCTTGCCAGCTACAAGTCCAGGAGCCACAAAGAAATCGGGATGGAGGTTCCTGGAAACCTGACATATTCTAGTCTCTTCATGGCTGTGTGGTTTCTCAGTAGCTTCTATTCTAGGCTGGCCCTCCCTACAAGTGCTTTACACTGGCTTTGTGGGTTAAAGTTGTTTGTTGGCTGTCTTTGCTGAGGCTCATTAAAAAGAATTTGGTGCTCAGACTGGAATATTTGAGGGAGTTGTTATAGGTGAGCAGAGTGGGCAAAGATGTGTCAACCTCTTTGTCCTTGGTTGAGATTTTTATCTGGAATGAAATGGACATTATTTAGGAAGTTACAATCTGAGGATAAGGTGCTCTCTGCTCCACCAACGAAGGACGGCCCAACGTGGATACCTCCTCCAAGGCCATCCCTTCTCTCCAGCATCTTCCTGGACTCACTGGCATTCTGCAGAGCTAGCACCTTCTCTGGAGTAATCTCTACTCGTACTGCTGTCTTCAGGAACATGCTTGTCTTCTCAGGGACCTGCAACTTCTCTCAGGCACTCTTTCATGGAACTGTCTTCTCTGGATTGCCTCTCCTAGACTTGGTCAGGGATACTTTCTTTGGAGCCATGCTCTTCTGCAAGATTCGGGCTTTCTCTAAGCCAGGTCTCTGGGGGGGAGGGGTGCTGAAATGTTGTTCAGCGCAAGGGATTGCTTTGAGACTGAGGACTTTGACACATCCCTGGTCTCGTCAGGAAGGCTCTTGCATTCTGCTTGTGGCACTCAGGGCACCCTTCTCCCGGCCTTCTCCCCACCCAGCTGCTCCTAGCAGTGGTGAAACAGGGCTTTAGTTCCTTCTTGGTAAGGAGGGGCTGCTGTGGGGGTCTGCTGAAAACAAGAGTTGTCCCTTTTTCCTCCAGCCTCTCCCTTGTGGAAAACCCAGGCAGCCTCTACCACCTGCCTTCTCTGCCTCCTCTTCTGCCGTGTCCTGAGGATGTTTTAGTGCCTGTCTTTGGATTGTGAGGCTAGTGGCTCTGGCAGCCTTAGTGGCCCGCTGGGCTCCATTTTTGATGAACCTAGGAGACTTACCATGTGTGGTTGAACTCAAGTAGCAGTGTTGTCTGTCTTTGTGCTCCTGTGCCTCCTGCTCCTCAGAAGTCCCTGCTGGGCCAGACTGGGAAAGGAGCCCCATAAGTTTGGGGGAAAACCTGTTTCAGAGCAGTGTGAGGACCAGAGGTCAGGGAAGGTATCCTCTGGTCCAGGAGGAAGAGCTGCTGTGATAAGGATCTTATTTTCAGTTTTTTGTTTGTTTTGTTTTGTTTTTCAAGGTAGGGTCTCACTCTAGCCCAGGCTGATCTGGAATTCACTATGTAGTCTTAGGGTAGCCTCACATGCATGGTGATCCTCCTACTTCTGCCTCCCATGTGCTGGCATTAAAGGCGAGCGCCACCACCCTGGGCTTATTTTGAGTTTTTACAGAGCCTCCATAGAGTTCCATAGAGGCTACACTGGCTTACATCCCACCAGCAGCGAGTAAGGGCTTCTCTTTCCCCACATCTTCATCAGTATTTGTTGTCATTTGTTTTCATGATGATTGCCATTCGGACTGAACTGACTTGGAGCCATTTTCCCATGCAATATCACAGCATTTCTCAATGCTTGGATCATACAGTTTTTTAATGAGTACAAGGTAAATATCTTTTGGTTACCAGTAGCTTATGGAACTTCCCTTTCTAAGTATTTCTCAGTGCTCCACAGAGCAGCACAATTTTCCAGAGTTGACCTGTTCCCTCCTTTATTTTGGTCCCACCGTGCCTTGTGACACAGCCACACACATTTTATGGACCTTTCTCCCTGAAAACCTTTGCAATATTCTTGAAGGTGGGTTAACAGTTATCATTGTGAGCCAACAAAATATTTCATTATATTAACAAAATAGTTATGTAGAAAGTAATATACATTTTTGTGAAATGAGTCTGTTCTTGTGTGAGTTTATTGCAGGATTTCATACTCACCTCTGCTTCTCAGAACACAGTATGATTCCAGGGGCATACAAAACTGTCTACAAACCAGAAGTGAGCAACTGGGTGTGTCAAAAAATTTAAATGATATCCCTCCTTCCATGTATAAATTCATATTGTAGGTGAATCTCACCTTTTTCATATTCTGACCTCTGTTCACCAACATACTATCTCGACAGCTCTCCCACAGTATTTACTTTAATTTTTAATTAAAAATGTTTTTGCTTATTTTTATTTATTTATTTGAGAGTGACAGAGAAAGAGAGAGAGAGAGGGAAAGAATAGGCCTACCAGGGCCTCCAGCCACTGCAAACGAACTCCAGATACATGCACCACATTGTGCAGCTGGCGTAAATGGGTGCTGGGGAAACAAGCCTCAAGCCAGGGTCCTTACCCTTCACAGGCAAGTGCTTAAATGCTAAGTCATATCTCCAGCCCCTCATGGTATTTATTTTGATGCTGATGGGGTTCCCTGTGTTCATCATCAGTGCTTTTCCAGTTCCTCAAAACAGTGAGTCAGTCTGTTCATTTTTTTTTGTTTTGTTTTGCAGTAATTCTTTCTTTGTTTTTGGTAATAGTAGTTGAAAAAAGGGAACTTAGCATTTGTCTCAGATCTTCTCATTAAATCATATCTCTTATATTCAGCCATATCCTTCCCATCTTGAGAAGTTGTGAAACAATTTCTAGCCCCTGGCAAAGGAGTGTACCTTATTTTTCTTGTGCTGACTTCATTCAAAGAAAACCAGAGCCCTCTACAGCTCCTTGGCCACTGGCTCACCCTTGTCGTACCTAAATAAAAATTTTCTTGTATTCTTTTCAGTTCTGTCATTATCACACAAGAGTGTAAAGATGTTTTGTTTGTTCTGAGTAAAGGAGTTCCTTCTGTGGAGTGCTGTTGCACAGACAGTAATTGAGTAGATTTCACCAGGGACTAAACTGTGCTTACTCAAGGAATAAAATATTTGAAGAAAGCTTTGGAGGATAATTGAGGAAGATATATGGAGATCTAGCAGGATAAAGAATGAAGAATCTTAAAGACTGTTCTTTGAGAGTTTGGTCACTCTAGGGAGAGAGTAAAGCTACACTGGTGGTTTTGAATAAAGTATGGTGCTCTCTGTTCCAGGAAGGATGATGACAACATCCTTTCTGACATTGGCCCACTTCCCAAACAACTAATGTGAGGGAGGGGAGTTCTAGGGGTATGTTTGATATAAATGTAGCTCCACTGTCACACGTGAAATCAGACAAATTGTTTATTGCTGATGTCTTTAGAAAAACTGATATTGTGATGTTTTACACCTTCATGTCACACTTTGTAGCTCAGCTTCAAGAAGTCCATGACTAGCAGAAAAAGCAAACGTATGCATAAATAATTATAAAGCTCAAGTGATGAAGCCTATGAATGAAGATAAGAAAGTTAAGTGTCTGCAGTGATGCAAGGAGAGGGGTGTTTAATGCTGTGTGGTAGTAGAGAGGGTGGTTAAAGATACCCGGAAATATCAGAACTGACACACAGGAGTTTATCCAGTGAGTAAGGAGATGAGAGTTTCTGTGTAAAAGGGGAAGTATATGGCATATGTAACATCATAGTCTGCTAAAGGGTTATGGGGTGATTTTTTGAGAAGCAGAAGAATACATTATGAGAAGTGAAAGAATATGCAGAAGATGATGCAACCTTGCAACACAAATAAATATGCATGAGCATGGTTTCATATCCTCACATTAGAAATACATATGCATGAGCATGGTTTCATATCCTCACATTAGGACTTCAGAATTTTGTAGATTTAGGCAACAATTTAATTTTTTTTGAAAATGAGAATGAACATGGCCCTGTTTCATGCTGTTATGGCAATCAAATAAGTTATAAGCTAATATTAGATTCCCCCCCCTCCGAGTTCATATAATGAAATGGCTTTTGTTGCTATGATCTTGGTTAAGGGAAGGAACATTTAAACTTCAAAGACTTATACATTATCAAGGTCTATGGATAAAGGAAAAGGGACAAAGTCTTCGGATTCTATGAAGGTCAATTGGCAAGACCCTTGGGAGACCTGAGGGTAAAGAAAGATGACACTATTCTGAGAATGCCGACACCAGGAACTGTGCAGCATGGTGGACCTGAGAAATCTAGGATTTGGCCTAAATTGAGGTGACTGAGTGCTTAGTGACTACAGAACATATGTGTGCAGAGGTGGGGCACAGGACAAATAGATATAAGCAGGGTGATGTAAAATTCATCTCAGAAATCGTGAATGAAATTGAAATGCCTATAAAAGAAAACCTCCAATACGTGTGCCTGGAGGCATCAGCATGTATCTTGTAGTATCATGAGCCAAGGACTATGTATAGATCCCTGAGGAACACCAATGGTAGAACCCAGCTGAAGGAAAGGGAGGAGAGACCAGAGAAATCAAGTGTGTGTGTGTGTGTGTGTGTGTGTGTGTGTGTGTGTGTACATGTGTTTAGTATGGACTAATGGTACAGATGTCGAGGGAGTAAGACAGTTGAGGAAGGCTGAATTACTGAATAGTGTCAATGACACATGAGAGAATGCAGATGACATAAGACGCCAAGTGTCCACTGAAATTGTTGATTTAGAGCTTAGTAGTTAGTTTGATGATAGGATGCCTTGTGATTAATATGCTCAGCTCTCATGTGTAACAGTGAGGTACAACATTATCCATAAATAATGTGTGGGCTCATTTATGTTTAAAATCTCTCATTATTGTGTGGTGATGAGGAACTGAAGAACCAGGAGTTCCTACACTATTTTGTAATTACTTGTAACCTGACTGGTTTTTTTTTTTTTAATGATACTCAGCTATTTATTTTATTGGTGCTCATCTTTAGTGTTTCTGTGTCTCACAATGACCATTTTATAACTTGCCAAGTTTCTTTGAACCTCATCAGTTACTGTCTTTGTAGATGTCTTTGCCTCATACTTCACAAGCCAGTTAGAAAACATTAGCTAACAATTCACTGCCTGTTGCCTGGCAATGTGGACTGCAGATGAATGAGCAAATTTCATCGGCGAATTGATAGGGAAGCAGTGTCTCAGAGGACAGAAGTTTCTGTTAAATCCATAAAGTAGA
This sequence comes from Orientallactaga sibirica, assembly GCA_036365145.1. Lineage (NCBI taxonomy): Eukaryota > Metazoa > Chordata > Mammalia > Rodentia > Dipodidae > Orientallactaga > Orientallactaga sibirica. The sequence goes on from JAEOAD010000033.1 coordinate 19,573,656, forward strand.
CAGAACTTGGCATCATGAAGTTGATAATGATCTGAATGAACAGCATAGCAAGGGAGTTAGTCATAGGCAAATGAGAAGTCCAGGGTGACAACCAGAGAACAAAGCTAAATGGACAAGATAAAAGTGATCACTGTGAAATTTATTTCTTGGATGAGATAATAAGGACACAGGAGAAAACCACACATTGTCTGGCAGGAATAAGTTGTGGGAGTTGGAGTATGTAAACAAGAAGGGCAGGCAGAGAGAAGCCTTTTTTGACTCCTAAACACTGGTAAACATTCACTGATAACTTTTCAAATAAAGACTGACTTTCAAAGCAAAAGTGAGATATAAACAAGAAAAACTGTCTCCATACACAGCAATACTATATTGGTTTATGACAGCATTATGGTTAATTTGACTGTCAACTTGGCAGGGACTAGGCATCTAGAAAACAAATTTTCGGGCACATTCACATTAGGTTAATTGAGATGGGAAGACCCACTATAAATGTGAACACCACTATTCCATGGGCTGTGGGCCCAGACTGAATGGGATGGAGGAAAGGAGCTGAGCATCAGATTTCATCTCTCTCTGCTTCCTGGCTGAATGCAAAGTTACCAGCTTCTCCACGCTCCTGCCTCCATGCCTTCCCTGCCGTAATGGACTGTGACCTTGAACTGAGAGCAGAAACAAACCTTTCCTTCCTTAAGTTTTTTTTTTTTTTTTTTTTTTTTTTTTTTTTTTCACAGCAATGAGAAAACTGGCCTAATACAGCTTAAATTAAAGAAGAAGATTCGGGAATAATGGTAATTGAATTCTAAGAGAGAGCCCAAATATGGAGATTCTGCTCCCTATAAGTGGTACAACCACTGGTGATTTCAGAGTTAGGTTTATGATAAGTGGTGCCTGAAGGTTATACAATTCCAAGGATATTTTTAAATGAAAAAGATACAAATTTCTGGATGAGAATTGGCTGTAAGAGTAAATATTGGTTTAGGTGAGTTAAAGCTCCATTAGCTCCACAGCAAATGTCTCTACATGCTTTTATAGTCTTCTGTGTGCTAATCCATAGGCATTTTCTATAATGAACATGAATTATTTTAGTAAAACTGAAGTTATTTTTAAGTCAAAGCCTGAATTATTTAAACTTTATTACTAGTCATGATCTCAAGTGTTCTCACAGTGGATGTGATATGGTTACTGAAGATGGTTTCTAACTGGAGCACTGCTTAGCAGTTGAAGGGTTCAGGGTACAGAAGAGGAACTATGTTTATGTATACACAGACTATACAAATACCTCCAAACAAAGGAAATTAAAAGCCAAACAATTCCTTTCATCCGTAAGGCTTTTTTTTTCTTAAAAGCAATGAAAAATGCAAAAACAAACAAACAATAACAACAGCAGCAACAACAACAAAACATAAAACCCCAAACTCCACATAAACAAGGACATGAGTGGTGCTAATTTCAGTAAACTGGGTAACCTCCTCCAAAAATGTCATTGCTGTTTTGTCTTCTTTCTACTAGAGGAGCTCTTCCTTGCTCTCTTGTCACCCCTGCTGTAGGATGTGACCTGGAGGAGCCTTCTGCTGAAACCGCGTCTCAGCAGTAAGAAGTGGCTGTAAGCAAAGGTTTATATGGTTCATTTTGTCCTCTTAGCCATCAAGATAGTATTATGGCTGACTAGAATTGATTTGTGGACAGTCTCCATAAATTAATTTTGTGAACAATCTGTCAAGAGTGTGTTGAGATAAAGCAGAAAGAACATGTTTCCTTACCTCTGAAGAACAGGACTCTCTGTGACTCTGCATGGCCTCTGGGTTGACCCCTTGGGAATCAGAAGCAACATTTTTCTTAATCAGAACCCGGATTTTATTATCCAGCTCCATGCTTTCACACCTGCCCAGAAGGATACCAGAATGTCACATGTGACAAATGTAGTTAAAAACTGTTCACAAGGTTGTGTGAGTTTATGGACGACATGAAAGTACTATTTGTGTAGGGTAACTTTCTGGAAGCATCCAAACTCTATTTTAATTTTCTTCATCCATTTTGTCAGAACATATGGAAAGAATATCAGGGTTTATTTTCAATTAACTATGCATGTATACAAAACAGCCATATACAGGCAAGGTTAGGGATTTTCAGTTTGATAACAATGGCAAGAATTGAGCACTCACAGAAATTAGGTACTTCCATGTATTTTGTTACCAAGGGGCATAACAAACCACCATAGTACTCATCACTGCGTTTGGGAAGTTTGCAAACACATGAAATCAAACTGAGAAACACTGGCAGGACAGCATCAAACCCGTATCTTTTGAATGGCTTCTCAATTATTATTTTTTCTGTATTTCTTTAATATATCTGAGAACAAATTCCTAAGCAATAATCTACTACCAGATAAAAATATTCCTTTATAGCTAAAGAATATCTGGAAATGATCTTAACGTAAATCTAATCTTACTGCTTCTATTAGCAGAGACTCTCAGTGAATTGTGCTGTCATATGAACAGTAACAGATAAAACTGAAAGATTAACAAGAGCTTAGAATGAATGACCCTACCTCAAAAAAAAAAAAAAAAAAAAAAAAAAAAAGAATGACCATAATTCTTTCCCAATGTGCCATGTCAGCACAAAGGGAGGATTTTCTCATTGAAAATGAAACTCAAGAAAAATGTCACATTTCTTTTTCTTTCTTACCTTATAAAAAGAAGCCCTTTGTACTGAGGTGCTCTTAGAAGAGTATTTGCTTAAGTTGTCTTTGAATAAAATGATAAAATGAACATGAGCATGGAAGAAGAGCCTGATAGCATCTGCATGACACAGTGATCGCTTGTCTGCCCAACCCTGTACCTGCTTCATGAGAGGTTCCCAGGAGTAGGCTCGATAGCCAGGATGCGTACTATGTGGTTGTGCTTAAAGTATTAGAACAAAAGTAAATAACCGATCTTAAGTTGGCCAGCCAATTTCGTTTAGTAAATTCAGGGGACTGAAAATGGAGCAGTGCTGAGGGGAGACATGCAGAGTCTGGGCAATATGAGCTCCCACTTTGTCCTTCGAAGATGTAGTCGCTTCCTTCTGTAGTTCTGTGAACTACCTTCCTCATGTCTTCATAATGAATTAACTCCCATTCTTACCTATAAAGCTTGCTATACTAGGTTTTTGTTATTTGCAATAAAATCCATAAATAACTTGATTTTCATATTTCTATTTAATGATTCTTGCAGGCTGTGAAATGTCTGTACCTCATGCTCCACACACAGTCTTACTGCAAATACTGTGTCGTGGCTATAACATGTCTTCCATGTCATAAATGTTAAATATGCACAGCATGAAGCCTGGATCTGTCTTCTATGCTTCCTATAATCCTCTAAGGAGAGTCATGCATTCCTTGTGAGGATTTTGTCATTGTGACAAAATGGCTGAGAGAAATAATTTAAAAGGGAGAAGGATTTATTTTGCATCTCAAAGGTGTCAGTGAAAGGTGAGCCTGAGGAAGACAGAATAACATAGCATTAGAAATGGGCCTCGCTGTGTCCAGCAAGCAGAGGAAAATGCCTGTGAGAGCACTCTTTCGCCCATTTTCTTTTTCTAGTCCACCTAGATCCTAGCCTATTGGATGGGGCCACCCAGGGCCGATTTTACCCTGCTTGGTTAATCTTTCCTGAAAATGCCCTCATAGACCCGGTGTAGATTGTGCTCTAGTAGCTTCCTAGGTGCCTCTCAATCATTGAAAACCAAGATTATCAGCACAGTAACTGTCCTGCAACCTGAGATAATGTAGTTCCTAAGAATAGCACTAGAATTTGACTAAAGATTATCCACGGAGTGAGTTCTCTGAGCTGCTCTGAACCAGACCTACCTGTCCGTGGGTCAGAATACTTTCTGGTACTACAACTTTTGGTGGCAAACCTCTTACTAAGCAATTTAGACCACAGACAGGGTCACTTTGAGATGACCCACCATGACAGCCAAGTTGTGAAGTGACCTGGTTTCCTGGCTGTCTCTCGGGTTTTGTGTTGTACTCTTTTCAAATGTTGTGTTTTACTCTCTCCTTTAATGTTTGTTCTCATCACAGTCTTTGGAAAATACCAAGTCCAATTCCCTCTGTAGGACCTTGGCCAGGTCTGCTACCTCTCAATATCTTTCTTATTATTAATTAATTTTTTGTCTGTCTCCACGTTTTTTAATAAAACTGGCATAAAATGGGAAAGTGCCATCTTTATTTATCCTAATTGAATTTTAAACGTCCTTTTGACACAAAAAGTTATATACATGACACAGCTACACTACCTTTTTTCAACTGGACAGCAAGGGTCAAAACCTGTGGATGTATAGGGTAATGCAAGATTGGTTAGGAAAAGAGAATTGTTCCTATAACTGGTAATCTGACACAATGTCCTATTGCCATTGAAAATAAAGTGCTAATTTTCAGTTAATTCAAGTTTTTCATGGTATTTTATCCCTCTTGATAGAAAAAAAAATTAGAGTTTTGGAATCTGCTTGTGTTGGTCTTTATCCAAAGGCTCATTCTGGTGAGGAAGTCAATTTATTTTACAAAGGTTATAGTAATATATTCCATCTTCCCACCCCACAGGACTCACTTTCCCTGGACATTCTCTTCAGTGGGGTTATTGGTGTTTAACATGGGTTAATTAAGTACCCAGTCAATCTCTGTTGGGGGGCTGTGACCTCCCCCAGGGTCTTACAATTTTCCCACCCTCTTGTCCACAATGTACTCCCTCTACTTCCTCTGGTCCTGGCTCCATGTCACTTAATGTTCATACCCATATATTAATGCTACTCTCAGTTTTGGTTACAGAAGCTTCTCTTTTCAGATGGCAGTGACCTTGGGATGACTCAGAAGGCACTATGGTGCTGAGAAGAAGTGACAGAGGAGTACTCAGCACTGAAATATCTCTATGACATCTTCCCAGGCTTGGGGTCCATTGTGGAAGAGATGGCAGAAAGAATGTAGGAACCAAAATAAGGGAAGGACTCCTTACAACGTTCTCCTCCAGTCACAAAATGGCCTGGATATCATGATATTGCAGTGCCTGACACTACCTACACAAGACCACCATAATCGGAGGAAAAATTATCCTGAGATCAAAATAAAAGAGAGACTGCTTGAGAGATGGAGGGGATATGATAGAGAGTGGAGTTTCAAAGGGGAAAGTGGGGGGAGGGAATCACCATGTGTTATTGTCTACAATTATGGAAGTTCTCAATAAAAATAAATAAATAAATAAATTCAAGAGAATAAATTCACTCTAACTTGCATCTGGAGCCACCAAAACCAATAGCCAGAGCTCAAACTGGCTCTGAACATACCTTAGAGCTGGACTTAACATCCAAGTGAAACATTATCCTCCAATAGGGCTTTTCCTGATGGAGACTAAAGTTGTAAGCTTAATCAAAACTACCTCAGACTATGGGGGTGGGGGGTATCGACTTACATTCAAACCACTACAGCTTGGTTTACAATAGGAAGATAATACGATATTGTGAAGTTGTCCGGAGAAATAACATATGTACGAGGCTAAGTTATACTGTAGGTGTTCAATATTTGATACTACTGGTATTAATCTAAAGACCTGGAGTAGTTACCAAACATGTAAAAATGAATTTGGAAAGCAGAATTCAGAAATTTAGTATATTACTGAAAAGGAAAGAAAAACTTTTAAAAGGTTAAAAAATTAATTTTTTCAAGACATAATAGCATGTTTTGTCATGCTTTGGATAGATGATGACAATGTCATTAGCTTTGGCTTTATAACAACACTGGTGAATAGATTATCCTCTAATTAGTATAATAAATTAGTGAATGAAAATCTTTTTATATTTTCTTTTCTTCTCTTTCTTTCTTTTATTTATTTATTTTTTTTGAAGTAGGGTATCATTCTGGCCCAGGCTGACCTGGAATTAACTATGTAGTCTCAGGGTGGCCTCGAACTCACGGTGATCCTCCTACCTCTGCCTCCCAAGTGCTGGGATTAAAGGCGTGCACCACCACGCCCCACTTACATTTTCTTTTAATGGGTACATTTCATTATGTTTCATGAATTTCAATTTTCCATATAAGTATTTCACATGAGAAAATAGTATTCATGCAGGCTGATTTCTTCCTGTAAACTTCACATTTCTGACAATTGAGTGGCAGAAGTAATTAAACTTGGTAAACTCTGATTTTCTCTTTATATCACTAAATAATTGCACTCAACATAGCTATATCCTTAATATAACACAATGGATGAGACTTTCTTTAGAGTAAAATATAGGGAGAAGAAATGAAAATATCCTACCTAATTTTTGAGCACAAACAGAATAAGTCCTACATGATCCTTGCCTTAGTTTTACTGGGTAAACACTGTCCTCAACTCATGAGTTAAATAAAGCATTGGGCATATGTTCATTTTAGGTTTGTATCTGCATCACATTTACAGTTTTTTTTTTTTTTGTATATTGTACATTAACAACATTGGATATCAGTATGCCATTGAATTCCTAGTTGACATTGGTGATATAAGCACATACTTCAAAACCAGAAGATTTGATTTTATGATTACGTGGTATGGTTGCATAATTGCTATTGGCAACCAATGTAAATTCCTACAGGAAATAATTACACTAAAAGATAAACCAGATGACTACAGTTCTGGCCATAACTTGAAGACCACTTGATTCATCTCCTGTGTTGAGAGGACAGAAATGAGGTTTAGTAGGGTGTCAAGACAGACAGCAAACCCAGAGCAGGAGTTTAGAATATTAGCTCTTTTCCTTCCCGTCCTCTACCCTCTGCACCTCTGATGTTCACATTTCCAGCCCACACACTGCCAAAGCCACGTTTTCTGCTTTCATCTTAAAAGCTGTGTTTTTAAAGCAAAGGTTCTGTAGAGCAAAGCATATTTTCAAATATGAGACCAGAAAAAGTTGGAAGTAGGTTCTTCTATACTGGAAATGGAAATGTTTCCAGATGTCCTGAAACCAGGGACGGTAACTAACCTCTGGTGAGCCAGAATGAGAGGAGCCGTCTACAAGTGTCTCACCAAGCCTCGGGTTCTGGGTTTTACTTGGCGTTGGTATGGCTAGGACTCTAAGGATGCTCCCGGCTGTTTGGAGGAGAAACAAATTACTCAATAATGGAATTATGTATGATGTTTTAGAGTATTAGTTCCAGATGTTTTAATTAGCTTACTAACTGGAAACATTAACAAATGTGGATTGAGAAGGTAGAAGAAACAGAGTTTTCTCAGAGGATTTTTAAAGTAACATCGACCTTGGGGAAAAAGAAATATTTTTAAAGCTTAGTCCAAAACAATGTGTTCTAATTATTAAATTGCATGTTTAAAAATCACATTTACAGTGCTGGAGAGATGGATCAGGGGTTAAGGTGCTTGTCTGCTGAGCCTAATGACCCTGGTTCAAGTCCCTGGTACCCATGTAAAACCAGATGCACAAAGTGACACATGGGTCTGGAGTTTCTTTGCAGTGGCTGGAGGCCCAGGTTCTCCCATTCTTATTCTCTCTTTCTCCCTTTTAATCTCTCTACTTCGCCCTCTCTCTAAAATAAAATATTTTAAAAATCATATGTGCATGTGAGATAAGAAAGGCAGGAAGATGGGGGAGATTTCATGTAGGTATGGGCCTTGTTATTGCCCCTCGTTTTGGGCTGGATCCCAGTTCATTTCCTTCTTATAGGGATGGACTGTAACGAAGGTCTAGAAGTATAGAGAAAAAGCCAAATGGGAGCTGCCACGAAGTGGCTGCCTGTGCGTTTAATCTCTCCAGGATGCCTCTAGAGGGCGCAATGCATTCAGTTCAGGTAGAAAACTGTCACAGTGGCTCAGCACTGTTCCTGAAGGTTTTTACTTGGAATTTGGACTTCAGGGGTATCCGGCAGAAGGGAGGGAACAAAAGGAGGATAGAATGTGTGGTGTACATGTGAGTAATAATTGTAGGTCATTTCTTTTAAAACTTTGATAATTTTTTTTTATTCAAAATGTAGTTTCATAATTTAGCAATTCCTCCTAGTACAGGGGCCATGATAGTCCCTGCTGCGCTGTGTCACTGTAGGTGTACCACCAAAGAAAACACAGACATTTCTTTTGTAATAAACACTTTTTAATGACAATCATTGTCGAATATTTTCTCTAACAGAATTACAACTAATCACTTTCTTCCTCGCTGTACAATCCAGGTTTTTCCAGAAACTGTTCCCATTGAATATTCAGTTATTCTCCAATAATAATAACTGGTCATGATCCTTTTAGTGTATTTTGAACCTAACGCAACCAACGGGAGGGATCTGACAGAAAGAAAATGGCTTTTTGTCACCTTGACAGAAGAATTGGGAACATGCCTTCAAAGGTTATAAAAAAGATTAAGATATAATATTTAGCAAATTTTATTTAAAAATTATAATCCATATTCATTCATTTGATATGTTCATATCAGCATGAAATTTATGAACTTGAAGTTTCTGTTAGTGACAAAACAGGAAGAATGCAAAGAACTGATTAACTATGGTACACTTTCAATATCCAAATAAATAATAATAAAAATAAATTATAGGGCTGGAGCTATCACTCAGGTGTGGAATGTTTACTTAATGTATACACAAGGTTGAGGATTCAATCCATAGCACTGTAAAAATCATAATTCACTAAGTAACCATAAAATACATAAATAAATATTAATCGTTATATAGATAAAAATTTAAATGTAGCAGGTCTGGAGAGATGGTGCAGCATTTAAGGCAGCTTGACTGCAAAGCCTAATGACCCAGGTTCAATTTCCCAGTACCCATGTTAAACCATATATGCACAAAGTGGTGCATCTGTTTGAAGTTCATTTGTAG